>JANHMN010000021.1:7226922-7244540 GCA_030674055.1 Rhabdomys pumilio
TCAGAGAGTCTATTTTAGCTCACAGTTCCAGGCTACATCCTGTGTAGCAGGGATGTCAAGGCAATGGGAACTTACAATAACTAGTTACATCACATCAGCATTCGAGAACAGAGAGAAATGAATGCATGTATGCTTGCTTGCTTGCTTGCTTGCTTGCTTGAGCTCTGCTCAATTTCTGCATTCTTCTACAGTGCCAGAGCCCCTACCTAAGGAATGATGCCACTCACAATGGTCTGAGTATTTCAGCATCCATAATTGTTGGGAGCGACCTTGCTTCTACATTAATGGCCTAAGTCAGCCATACATGCCTACTGACACAAAGTCTTGGTCTCTGTGGGAAAGCACTAACCCTAGAACAGATAGCTATAGATCTTGTGGACAGGTAGCCCTGGTGGGAAAGTACCAGCCTAGATAAGAACAAATAACCATAGATCTTATGGACAGGTACATAGTGACCTGTTGTGCTCTGCTTCTTCTGTGAACTTTTCACCCAGCCAATATCCTGATCTGAAAGACATCTGTACTCCCCCTGAGAACACCTGAGCTCCCCAGAAACAAAGAAGACCCTACGTCATCCCTCTCCCCACATCTGCTTCTATGAGTATATAACACCCGTGTGAAGAATTACAGCTTGATCAGGCTTCCAGACAGGATGTCGTTCTTTGTGTACCCCTGTTCCCCAGTTCTCTCTTCCAGGTCCTCCGGACCCTGGTTCACCGCCCGCAGGCCAGAACAAATAATCTTAGTTAAGACAATCCCCCAAGGCAAACCTAACATAGACACCCACTCTGCTCCCTTGACTGGCATGTTTTGTGCAGTACCACACTGTTTGTGTGTCTATGGCTCTATAATATAATCTGAAGCTACATTGTGATTCCTCTAGCATTGCTCTCTTTCATCGGGATGGCTTAGCTCTTCAGAAATCACACAGATGTAGATTAGAGGGGTTTTTTCTTCTACCATTGAATACCATTGCATTATAATGAGTATTGCCTTAACTCTGTAGATCGCTTTCAATTATCTGGAGCTACATTTGTGGAGAGGAGGCAATGTTCCTGTACCCAGAAACTCAGTGTGAGTTCTCACTCGTGCTAGGCAAATCCTCTGATATGGGAGCTACACTCCCGCTCTTTTCTTTAAACATTTAACTTTGAGAAAACAGTATCTTGCTCTGTTGCCCAAGACAAGCCTTGAACTTGTGGTCCTTCTGCCTCAGCCTCCTGAGTAGCTGGATTATGGGTCTATGCCTCAGGGCCTGGCTTAGAGCAGAGCTTCCTAAAGTACCATCATTAGCATCTGTATGTGGTTTCTCCAGAAACTCCCAGGATGCCAGCTGCCTTGTAAATTTCAGGGCATCAATGAATCAATGAGGAGTAGTGGGAACCTCTCCTAGGCATTAATCCCCTTTGTTCCACCTGTCTGTCTCCCTAGCTTTGGACTCAGAGAGGTTAAGCAGCTTGCCTGCATCACACAGCTAGTGAGGAACGAGCCCAGCCCCTCTAGTCACATGCCCTGCCTGCGGTTGAGGAAGCGTGAAAACAGTCTTGTTTCCATACACTTCTTTTCCTCTTCCTTTGTCCTTCTGGTATCTTCCCTGCCTGGAGCCTCAACAAATACTGCTAATAATAAGTGGAACAAAGATTGCCAGATCACGTCAACTAACTTGACTACAGGTTTTAAACCTCGGAGATGAATAATATTTTACATAATTATTTAACATCTCAAATTCCTATAAAGGTAAACAGAGTCTGCCTCTTTGGCTTTTCTTGCTGACAGAACACCTGATAAGCACACATCCTGGGAAGCACATTGTATTGTTTTGTTCCATGCATGAACAAATGGGCCCCATTAGCATAACCATCACCCCAATATTTGTCATTTCTTCATAGTGAGTAAGTTTAAGATACCCTCTTCGTGATCTTGAGGCATAGACAACACTATTATCAACAACAGTCTCTTGCTCAGTAGATGGAAATCCATCCATCCATTACCCTTTAACTCAGCACAGGCCATCGACCCTCTGCCAACCCCTGTGGCTCTGAGATGTACCTCACAAGAAAGTGGTACCTCGGCACTATTTGAGCATCTCATGTTTTGACTTACGTAATATTTTCAATGTTTTCACTTATATGACGCCTTTGATTCATTACACACTTGTTCCTCAGTCGGTCAGTTGCATCCGATGTCTGCCATGAGTTTTGCAGTAATGAAAGCTGAAGGTCTTCCAGCTCTTACGGGGCAGGAGCACTCTAGAGATTCCGATGAATGAGTTTGGATTTCCTTCGGGAAAGCCTCACAAGATAGGTGTGATTAGCATAGTCTGATTTTTATAGATGGAGAAGGTGAGGCAGAGAAGAGAGGCAAGTGGCTCAAGGTTACAAGGCCGCAGAGTGACAGCCCAGAGGACTCACAGTCCAGAGCCTACTCCAGGATGTGTTATGGAGCTGTGACACTTAGCCGCTGTTTGTCAGCCCCTAAGCAGAAGAGGAGGGACCGAGAGGTCTCAGTGGCCCCTGCTCAGTGCCACTGAAAGGGAGGCTTTCAGGATACTACCTGAAGAACACTGGTGAGGGGGTGGTACTTGAGTCTGACTTTGGAAGCTGGATCAGCTCATGCAGTTATATAGTGAAATCAGGGAAGTAATCCAGGGATGGAGTCAGTGGCACTAGGGAAAAAAAAAAACCAAAGATTCATGGTGGAGGCAAAGGCCAGCCCTGGAGGGCCAGCGCCAGGGCTGGGAGGCCTTCCTTACCCAGGGCCGGGAGGCCTTCCTTACCCAGGGCCAGGAGGCCTTCCTTACCCAGGGCCAGGAGGCCTTCCTTAGCCCTTTACAGAGGTACAGCTGCTTCACCATCAAAATACCCAAATGTTTTCCTAACGGCTGATAGAGTCCCTGCCTCGTGTGACTCACCTCCACAGTATATCCTAACACCCTGACATCCCGCAGTCAGAGTCAGGGGTTAGGTCAGGCCTTGCAGTGGACCTGGGAGGCCCTGTCTGTACTGAGGTCACAGGATAGACCACTGCTTGGCCTTGCTGGTAGTTGAATATTTAGAATATTCACGAGTTCAAAAGAGACGGGAAGTATGATGTCCTGTCCATGTGGGTTGGTCTTTGTGCCTTGGACAGGAGGCTAGGTTGA
The DNA here is from genome assembly GCA_030674055.1 of Rhabdomys pumilio. Classification (NCBI taxonomy): domain Eukaryota; kingdom Metazoa; phylum Chordata; class Mammalia; order Rodentia; family Muridae; genus Rhabdomys; species Rhabdomys pumilio. The sequence continues at coordinate 7,230,065 of JANHMN010000021.1, forward strand.
AGGTAGGAGTCCTGGGATGCTTGGGAGGGGAGAAGAGGAGAAGGCAGAGCCTGCCCATCCCAGGATGCTCTCCTGGCACATTCTGTCCTGCAGGCACTGCGTTAAGCTGCACCGAAGGCCTGGGGAAGCCTCTGTTCTCCTTAGGCCCTTTGCTGAAGAGTTAGTCAAGCTGTGGGGAGCTAGCCTGTGGCAGGCCTCGGGAAGTGCTTGTCAGAATTCCTCCATTTGAACTTCAGGGTCACCTTCTGAGATATGGCCAGTCTTCCTATTTTACTAATGGAGAAGAGAGTGAAAAGTTCAAAGCCTTGCCCAAGGTCACAGAGCCCTGTTAGTGACTGACTGGAAGCTGAGTGCTCACACTCAGTAATCCCAGGGGTCATATCTTCCCAGCACCTCGCTATAGCTCTGACCTTGCAAGTTGCCCCGCCCCACTGTCCTCACAACCGTGTCTGCTGCTGTCACAGTGAATTCCTTGCAGGCAGAGTTGAGCTCTGTCCATCTCTCAGTCTTCTTGGTACTGAGTAGGTGAGAGTTAGGGCAGCCTAAGACACAACAAAGGCAGAGTATAGAATGATGCAGGCAGCAGCTTCCTGCAAGAGTTCCAGAGAGTGACAAGCCTACAATCTACAGAGTGCAGTTCTTTGCATCCCCCAGGTCCTGGTGCTACCAGCTGGCCTCCCTCTCCTGTATGGCCCCAAGGCAAGATGCTTGATTTGCCTGGAAATGACAGCTTTGTGCATCCCCTGTGCTTGGATTCTGGAACACTCAGGGAAAAGGATAAAAAAAAAAAAAAACAGAAAGGGCATAAAGGACAGAGTGTGACACCCAGCTGTACTCTGGCTGTGATCCCCAACACTACTGCTGAAGAGTTGACATCTGAGGCTGTGGTTGCAAACTAGCTCTGGATGTTGCCACCGGGAGCTAAGAGCTGGCCTGGCCGGGTGGGACCCAGGGTGGGGAGAGACCTGGTGCCTGGAAGCAGCGAAGCCCCGCAGAACAGGCCCTCAAACCCAAGCAATCCTAGAAGTATCGTGACCTCCTAGGCCAAATTTCCACTCTTCTCTCCCCCACCTCCAGTTTTTTTAGACATGGTCTCATGCAGCCCAGGCCTCAGATTCGGGATATAGCAGACGGTAGCGTTGAACTCCTGGTCCGCTTGCTTCCGTCTCCAAGGTGCTAAGATTACAGGAGGGCACCACCACACCAAGGGACAAACCAAGCCCTTGCACAGACCGCAAACATCGCAGCACCAAACTACACCCACAGCCCCAGAAGCCCACTCTTCCGCAGTAGTGTTGGGGATCACAGCCCGAGCATAGCCGGGTGCCACACCCTGTGGGACTAGCCAGAGCGCGTATCTACTCATCTTCCCGGAAGACGCATACGGAGGTTCACATGGTTTGAATGCTCTCACCACGGCAGAGCCTCCGCTGTTTCCCAGCTTTTACTGATTTAATCATCGAATCCTCCGTCCATCTTATACTCCTTGTACGCTGCATTATTTTATAGCTGCAACAGACTGAGATAAACTCAAATTTTTACAGTTATTTTTTTTCCTGAAAAGGTATATAAGCTTTTTTTTTTTTTTTTAACGGCTGGAAAATACATAAAAATATAAAAAGAAAAACTAAAATTATCTACTACTGTGCCACCCGGAGGTAGCCAAAAATTAGTACTTAGGGCATCTTCTTGTGTATTTCTGTGTTGTTGTTCTTTAATACAGTGAGAGTTTTTAAAATATCTGTCCTGTGTATATAACTGTATATCCCTTTATTTCAGTTAATAGTGTCCCCAAAGCATTTTTTTTGGTACTGCAGAACATTCATGCACATCATTTTTAATGGCTGTGAAATATTCCTTCTTGTGAATGTACAGTAATTTGCCTAATGTTTCCCTGGTTGCTGGTCATTTGGGTTGCTTCCAATTTGTGAATTGCTGTTCTTTGAAAACTACTCACCGTGGCATGACTAAAACATCTATGGAGAGAGAGTGGATATAACAAGAGGAGTCTGTTTGGAGAAGCACAATTGAAAGATAATTCAGAGCCTCTGATGGCCAATGTGAGCGAGAAATTGGCTGAGACGACCAACCCTTTTCCCCACGAAGTGCCTGGCCCAGCCAACCTCCTACTTCCTTTTTCAAAAAGCAAGGCCTTGTGGGAAAGGCAACCTCCAGGCCGGAACGCTTTCTTTCCACAATCTCAGAAAGGATCTCTTGGAATGAGCACGGTGGGCCTCCATAGTCTCCCTCCAGGCTCCCAGCGAAGCTCCCTAACAAGATTAGCTGGGACTGTTCTTCGTGTTTTCACAGATCCCCACCTAACGAAAACCATGAGATTTTTATGAAACTGGAACTGGAATGCCTAGGATTCCCAACCCATCTCAGGTTGTCTTTGCAGCACCAGAAAGGGCGGGGGGGGGGGGGGGGGGAAGCCGCCTTTGCAGCACCAGAAAGCAAGAGAGCAGGAGCCTTGATCTTGGTTTTTAAACAAAGGTCATTGCGCATGCGCTTGGCTCAGTCTTCTTGGTGCGGTATTTGGTAGTTATGAGTGCTTCTTTATAATGCAGATTTTGTGCTCTGCAGCATGTTTTTCCTGTGTATATGAAACTTTTGCCCAGGCAGGCTTTCTCTCAATCTTTAAAGACTAAGAAATTCAGTCAAGATTCAGCCAGTCAGGTTCTGGCATGCCCAGGAATTTTGGCCAAGAGGCTAGCAAGAGCAGGTAGCTGTTTTCCCAGCCTTGCCTCTTTTCACTGCCAAGTTCAAGCTGCAAGGCTGGAGGGAGCCCTTCTACAATCATCTGTCCCCTCTTCTCTATTCATCCCTGACAGAGACCCCCCACCCTCAGGTGGCTGCTCCCCAGACCCTGGGCATCATGGTGTGCATGGAAATATTTTGTGAACAGAGAAGGAAGCTAGTGCGTGGTAAAATGGACAACAAGCTTGGGGATGCTGGGATTCTAATAGGCCTCTGCAGCCCTGCTCTGAGATCTGACTCTGCCATGGACTCTCGAGCACTTTATAGGAACAGGCAACATGGTACTCTCTGTCTGTGGTTTACCTTGTTCTGACTCTCTGCCTTGGTGGCCATCTAATGTCCCAATCACTGACTGCAAACCCTGCTCTAACAAGCATGCAGGTACATAATCAATGGCAATCAGACTTCCTGCTATTGAGGTGGCTTGTTAGTCAATACTGGGGGGCTACCCTAAACTCCCTGGGTAGCTCAAACACCAGGGACCAGGCTTCAAAACTCTATAGTCCTTTATGAAACTCTGCCCCAGATCCTTCCTCCAAGGTGACTGTTAATAAACTGAGAACCAGTCAGTACTGAGCCCATTCCAATGGTTCTCCCTATTCATTTATCTTCTGTCCTACAACAGAGATTCCCAAATTCTCACCTACTCAACTCCATAGAATTTCCCTAAAATGCCCTGTCATTTTGAAACTCATTCCCTCTGCCTCCACTCTGTCGGTAAGCCCTCCCTTCCCACAGGCCCAGCTGGGGCTGATGTCAGAGCCATCTTCATCATCTCAGAAGACTGAATGCTCCAACCATAAGGCTTCTAGATGTCGGCTTAATACTGTCTTTTCTTGTGCTTTTTCACACTAGAGCAGAAGCTCACTGGGGCAGGGACCTCTGCAGTATCAACAAGCACAGAAGTTGGTACCCAGAATAATATAGTCGTACAATTATTTATACATTCTTCCATTCGGTAAATAAACAGTACACAGCTACTGGGCCAGGCAAAACACCTGCCTTTGTGGGCTTCAGATGCTACCACAAGAGAGGGAAGGGAGCAAAGGCACGATAATAATAGATAATGTATAGATAGAGAAATAAAGCCAAGTACTCTAATCAAGGAAGGAGCTGTCTTAGGTAGGATGGGCAGAAGGTTTCTCTTCATGTGAGCAGGGGATGTACAGAAAGTGAGGCAGCGAGCCAGGGGTGAGGAGGATTGACTTCGACAGTCACAGGGACCATCACAGACAGGGCATTGTAGGAAAATTCTATGGAGTTGAGTAGGTAAGAATTTGGGAATCTATTGTAGGACAGATATAAATGCAAAGGTCCTGGGGCAGGATCATTCTTGACAAATTTAAGAACCAGCCAGGAGGCTGAGGAGGCTGAAGTAGAGTGAGGGGGAGATAACAGGAGTAGGTCAGGCAGGCAAAGGAGCATGGCTTCTCTCCTGTCTAGGGAAGTGCCCTGTAGAGGTCTGTGGATTCCTGAAGGATGAGCTGAACTGAACAAAAACACCCTAGGTGTCATTAGGCTAGAAAACAGTTTTGGGAGCAGGTGCGGACCTGGTCTGCCCTTGCTACCTAAAACACCAGAAGCCTTGGAATCGGTCCCTTCCGCAACTTTATGACCTGCATGAGTGTCGGCTGTCCAGGTATAGCAGAGCCTTGGAGATTATTTCAAAGCCTTTCAGTCGGTGCCCTTTGCTAACTGCTCCTCCTGCACCAGCATCACTAAGATCACATAGCTTCTAAGGAACAGAGGCTCAATACAAGCCTGCATTTCTATTTCACTTCTGTCTATCACGGGGTCTAATGTCTTGGTTGGAAGAGACATCACTGGAATTTATTCCAGGCCCTTGGCAGGATCCTAGGTCTGACTTTTAACCTAGATTTTACCCGAGTCTGGTTCTCATTAAGTACTAATGATGTGGAATTTATTCCTTTACTGCAACTGGAAATGAGTTACTATTTTTATCATTTATAGACTTTATAAGCCAGTCCCGTGAAGCACCCCCCAGAGTAAAGCGGAAAACCCGCCAGTATTTAAACCAAGCACATTTGCAGACTTAGTAAGACATTCGGCTGCATGACTTTGCCTGAGGAGATTTGAGCAGGCATCAATTCACCCCAGGTAGGACGGCATGGCAGACCAAAGGCCAATCACACTCAAGTCTCACTTCCGGAGCCCATGAGTTTATTGGGGTCACTTACAGGAGCATGGTGAGAGATTCCTCACAGAACATGGGTTACACAGAGACACAATGGGAAGGCCCACAGCAGCATGGGGACACTCTTAGGAGCTGCCTCCTGGAGCCGCTTGCCCCACCCTCAGGCAGCTCCATCTCAGATACTCTGACACTTTTTATAGATGGTGGTGATGATGGTGGTTTAGGTTTTGTTTGTTTACTGATTTCATAGCGTTAGGGTGGGGGGCTTGACCTTGTAAATCTTATAACTTTAGGAGCTTCCTGAACTTCATAATTATTTTTAGCTTCTTACTTCCTTTGCGCCTCCTCCCTCCCTCCTAGAGGCAGTGATTCAATCTGGAAGAACTCACTATACAGCACCTTCACTGACCGTTTAACAAATATTTACTCATTTATCCTAAAGACACCCATGGAGGACCTAGTAGATACAACAGAACGTGGGGCAAGATCACTCAAAGATGATTGACGAGTGAACAGAAGTCCCCGAGCAGGGAGTGAATGTCATTGTCAGCATGAGCAGCCGCAAGCTACACTGGAAGAACTGAAGGGTACAGACCTGCTGCCCCTTCTCAGTGTGGTTAGGGTGGTAGAGCAGACATCAGCTAAGCTGAGGGGATGCTCAGGAAAGTATGTGCCCTGCAAGCACGAGAACCTGAGTTTGATCTTCAGAACCCACATTAAACAAAAAGAATATGAAAATGATACAGAGGTCTTGTCAAAAATGAGTCTATTCTGGGCCTACAAGATGGTTCACTGGGTCAGACCACTCACTGCTAAGCCTGATGATGTGAGTTCCAATCATGGTGGAAGGAGAGAACCAATTCCCATAAGTTTTCTACTATATGTACATATTATTCTTTCTCTCTTTCTCTCTCTCTCTCTCTCTCTCACACACACACACACACACACATACACACACAATAATAATAATAAAAATAATAATAATAATAATAATAATAATAGTAACAAAAAGTTAATTGATCACTTAATTGTTGGGCAAATGAGGGTTTGGCAAAAGGGAAATAAGATACATATGTAATATATAGTTATATGTTTCATATCTATGAAGTTGTGACATAATAAAAATAATTTTGAAAAAAACTCAATAATTCACATTCTAATTAAATAACTGAATTTAGTAGTGAATCTTAAACCGAGAGTTGTAGAGACGTTTCTTTTACATGCTATGGAATTGTGTTTATGCCAGAGGATAATTGCTTTCATCGAGTTGTCTGGAAATGCGAAAGTGAACGTAATTGCTGACACGTGCACTCGGCATTCACTCCCTGTAGCAGGTATGATAAGACTTGAATAAGGGCTCTGAGGTGTCCCGGGACACTTGATAAACACACACTGACAGTGTTCTGGAGAGCTATCTCTGCCTCTCAAATTTTCATTCTCACTTACTTTTTTGACTTGATAGATTTAAAGCAATTTTCATTTGAGAAATAAATATATTTGTCTAATGTTTTCTGAACATATAAATAACCGCAATTACCCTTCTTTGGCCTCTGATCTAGAAGAAAATTAAATGCTGTTAATAAGCTCGGTTTGCAAATAGGTTTTACATTTGTAGGTAGAGCTTAATCTTTTAAAATTGATGTAGGGATTGGCTTGTTTGTATACCCGAAAATCTCATTTTTATATTTTTTAAAAGTCCAGTGCCTGTTAGTACATTCACAGTCTTCTATCAGGGCTGGAGATTTGGGTTTGCTCTCTGTTATTTAACCTTTGTATCTAGAATCTTCTATCCATACCTGCCATGTTTGTGCTCTCTTGTACCCACCACAGCAGTGGGGGCTCAGGAAACTCACGTTGAGTAAACTCAAAAACTGTATACAACAGTGGTGTACCGTGCAGCTGGAAGTCCACAATCGTTATTTAGCATTGTCCCAGGTGGGAGCTGACCCCCAGGTTGTGACTTGTATATGGATTTCCGCTTTAAAAATGTACCTGGGATCTAAGGCAGGAGCACATTCAGGGTTTGCTCTTGCCTACCCGAACCCACCGGTGACCCATGTCCACAGACCTGTGGCAGACTTCTCACACCTGAAGCCAGACTGTACTGACACCTTCTTCTCATGCCATCTCCACCGATGACTCTGGGGACAGCGTTGAGTCTCCTACTGGGTTTCCCAGGAAGCAGCTGTCTCCTGTGCCACCAGCCTGTTGGATGGATCAGTAGTCCATGAATTCTCTCCTTCGCTATGTGATATAATAATGTGTTTTTATACAGCCCGACTCACACATGGAAGTGTCCCCCTTTTCATCTTACAATGCAAATTTTCTTATCACAGGTAACCCATGCTTCTGAGAACCAGAACTAGGCGACAGAAAACACTGAACCAGCAATTCTCAGTTACTCCGTTGTTGAATTGACTTTAATAGTGATCAATTGAAAATCCAACCACTTTAATTAAGTTAAGGTGACTAGAAGCAAGTAGCAGCGTAATCTCTGTGCCCTTCCTTCCATCAAACAAGAGGGCACAGGAAGAATGTAGTGACATTGGAACCCTACTCCTACAAGAAACCTTGTGCACTAGGGCAATATATATATCTATATATATATATCCTATAGTAATATATTAGTCCTTCTTCACTGGACAATAAGTTATATTTCTACCAGTGTCAATCAACTTTCAGTATTACAAGATATAAAAGATTCTTTGTATAAAGACAAGTCTACTTATATATTAAACAATAGATATAGTGCTGGATTCGGGGTTGGGTGTGGCTCTAGATGTTACAGTACAACCATCTATTGTATGCCCAAGGGATTGTCCAGCCCTATCCCCCAATCCCCAGATTTAAGAGCCGAGACTCCTTTCGCTCTGAGGAGCACGGAACAGAATCTTCTCCACGGAGCGCTCACATCTATTCCTCATGGCTCAGTCAGGGTAGTTAGACATAGCTCTGTGTGGCCCAAAGCCACCATACGTCACTGAATACCTTCACTGTGCCAGGCCAGACTCAGGTCACCTTGCAAGAACTCAGAGGTTCTTATCCATGTGACCTGACACTTGGCCCAGTTACTTTGCAGCACCGGAATGAAATTCCAGAACTATCTGGCTCCACAGCCTGAACACCTGGGAACTCCTAACAGTTATTTCGCTGAGCATTTATTAAAACACCTATGTCTGTAAAAATCCTTTTCCTGAGCATTGAATAAAGGAATGAAAAGAAGTGGAGCCAGTAATAAATAAACATGGTGACCTCATCCTAGAGAAGCCATTTTTAGAGGTCCGGACAATAAGGTCTTCATCTAGGCCTGTAGTAATGCGTTAGGCCTTGACTTGAAGTCTCATTATTCCAAGAAGGGAGAGTGATTTCTGTTCATCCTCATGTGCAGACCCAGCTCCCATGTGTAGAGATGGAGCAGGAAAGTAGTCGGAACTACCCCACACGTCCATACCCAGGAGCAGTGGGTCACTAAGCCAGGATACAGGAGGAGAGTGGGACGTGCCTAGAGAGGTGGGGACACGCGAGTAGATTGTAGGATCAGATCTGAGCAACTGAAGGTTCAACCTGACACATCCCAGCAACAAGCGGAGAATGTGTAGTGAGACCAAGGGGCTAGAAATCTAGACACACAATGAGAAGCTTGTATCAGGTACTGGAGGGAAAAACCTGCTAACCCAAGGAGCACAGGGTGCATTGTGTAGGGTTCCCTTTAGGCAGGCTGGGATATTGCTACCGTTGTATTCAAAGGACTTAATGGTAGAACCCTGGTCTTGTGGGTGGTGTCTTTGTTAACTTTCTTTTCTGATTCTGATGTGGGAGAGTTTGTGGCAGCTTTTTGTGTTTTTATTAGCACACATTAATCACACATGATAATGGACTCTTGCTATCCAAGCATATAATGTGTTTTGATCATTAGCACCCCATTGTTTGGCTTTTGTTCCCCTCCTAATGCTTGCTTATCCGCTTCCTCTTCCCCTAGTCCCCCTCTGTGAGTCTGTGGCCATGTTGATTATGTATTCCGTGCCTGGGGTAGGATGAAGATGGATGAATGTCACTCTTTCAGACCTTCACACACCTGCCCTGCTCTCTCTTTTATTTCTCTTTCTGAACCTCTTCCTTCACATGAGAAAGGAGCCTCACGGCTTGGTGCTAGGTGGCATCTGTGTGGCATCCTCTCCTTTGTACCCACGTCCTAGCCAGAGCCAGCTCCAGCAGCATAGACAGTTCTACCTACCTGCTTTCCCATCTGCACCCTCCACCCCGGAGGTGCTCAGCCCTCAGCCTCACTGGACCCGCTTCCTGGTTTGTGGCACCCCTTGGTGGATAACCACTTTGTTCCCCAGGACTGGCCCCAGAATGCACTCCTGCCTGGGAGAGGAGCAGGATTCCCCTGGAATGGGGTTAGATGCCCCCTAGTCCTCTTTCCATCTCTCCAGCTTCCCAGAGGAGCAGCTCACTGATGCGGGTGTCCCTGGAGTTCCAGTCAATCACAGAGGCCTTTGCTGCCCAGAACTGTTGACGACTGAAGAAGCGTTGCCCTGACTAAAGTTGTACTTTGCCTTTTCGAGTGCAGTCACCCTCATCCCATACCCAACCTGACAGAGAGTGGGCTACATGTCATCCAAGAAGCAAACCACAAGGACATTTTTCTTCTCAGAGATCCATCAATCTGCTCATTGGCCAAAAGGCTGTTTCTTGCAGGCACAACACTGCTTCCTCCCTCCCTCTTCTGGGGTTTCTGAAGCCTCCTGGAGGCTTCTCTTCCCTCCCTCCTCTGCATTCCTTGTTTAATGTTTCCTCTTAATGGGAAGTTTTCTCTCACTGTCATGGCTGCCTCTTCTGTGGAGGTCCCTCATTCTACACGGTGATATCTCCGTTTTTTATCAGCAACCCAGTTAGCAGTGCAGCTTCCGATTGTCTGAACCCGATGATGTCTGTGTGGCTAAGTCAGTTCTGGAGCTAGACTCACAGTGTGAGCTAGTTATAAAAGGAAACATGAAACAGATAGTAATTTAGACTCACACTGGGCTGGGGAGGCGGCTGTCAGTAAATGCTCACCATACAAACATGAGGACCTGAGCTGGAGTCCCCAGAACCCACATAAAGAAGTTGGCACGCTGGCACAAATGTAATTCCAGCACCTGGAAGATAGAAACAGCGGGATCCCTGGGGTTCACTGGCCAGCCAGACTAGCCTAGTGGGAGAGTAAAAGGCCAACAAGAGACTGTGTCGAAAAAAAAGAAGGTAGACAACATCTGTGAAACAGCACCCAAGGTGGTCTTTTACCTACACACACACACACACACACACACACACACACACACACACACACGCACACACGCACACGCACAGAGGTGGAAAACATATCAAAAGAGAGAGCCAGAGACAAAAAGGGGGATGTCATTTAGAACACAGAAGACTAATGATAATCAAAAAAAAACTCTTCTAGTATTTTAGCTTTGAGGTTTCTGGCTCTTAGGGCAAAAAAAAAAAAAAAAAGGTGGGGGGAGGGAAGGCTATGCATTATATCTTCACCATGTCATTTAACGCACAGGCATACAAACAGAGAAAAACATACTACTGTGTGTATAAAGTAAACTCTTCACATTGGGAATCAGAAGTTGACCATTTCAGTGCCGGGGTTGGAATGTCAGACCTGAATTCCATTACCCAGTCGAGGAGTGAATCTAGAGAAATGAGCACACTGTGCTCAGAACTGCCAGGGTTCCTCTAAATCACGGTCACAACTATAAGTAATAGCAGCATTTATTAAACAAAAAAATGAGGTTCTGTATAATATACAGACATAGGGTTCGTGACCCTTTCCTCCTGAAGTGAGACTTTCGGATGCTGTAACCCAGCCCCCCAGATAAGTGACCAGAGCCCCAGTGCTCAGGTCCCAGTCAGTGTCACACTGGTCTTTGGAGAAGCACTAGAGGGTTGGCCCACCTGTGGGTTATGATTCCTGGTCTTCCTGCAATCAAACTCCAGCTCTGCCCAACAGCTGTGCCAGCCTGCGCCCCTTAGTGACTCACTAACCTCACACCGGCACCGTCATTTGCAAAACAGGGACTGTAATCATCATTACCCTCTGCTTATCTCTGTGATTAAATAAGATCACGTGCAGGGAGCCAGTCTGCACCAATCCTGGAGCCTCAGAAGCACCTGAGGGGCAGAGGATGGGACTGGAGAGATGGAGCCGTGGCTAAGAGCATAAAAGCATTTGTCGTTCTTATGGGAGATGTGGGTTTGGTTCCCTGCACTCATGTGGTAACTCACAAGCATTCAGAATTCCAGTTCCAGGGGATCCAGGGACCTCTTCTGGGTTTGTGGGCACCAGGTATGCATGTGGTAGCGGACAAACACATAATTTTCTTCAGTACTAACTACTCACGATTATCAGAGTGATACTGGTAGTGGTGGTGATAAGGACAGTGGTAATAATGATGGGTAATGATAGTGATACATTGTGATAATGAAGATGATGGTGGTGGTGGTGGTGGTGGTAGAGATGATGGTGGTGGTGGGTGTGGTCGTGGCAATGATAATGTTGATGATGGGACAGTGGTGATGTGGATGGCATTAATAGCAATATTCATTTGTGATCATGAAAAGACAAAGTATAGTAGCAGGACAGTGACTGTGGCCCTCTGCTCATTACCTCAATCTGTCTGAAGTCAACCAGATCCCCTCCCCCCCAAAAAAAACCACATCCTGAGCCTGCATTGTCCATAGTGCAGCCACCGCCTCTATGTGGCTACATAAATTAATTAAAACTTTGATTTTTGCATCACGACACCTACATATCATGTGCTTGGCAGCCATGCACGGCCAGAGGCTGCCATGTCGGACAGCCTGGATGTGAGCAGCAAACAGCACAGAAAGTTGCATTGAACAGATTTCTGCTGGAAGCTGCCCTTGTGAGTCTTCTTCCCGAGTTCTTGATCTCAATAGTTTTGGTTTTCTCTCTCTTAACATAGTGTGCCATTGTTTTAAGCTGGAAGAGACGATGTCACCAAGGCCAAGAGACTTGGAATAGATTTCCAACATCACAAGCAAGCTAATAGCAGAGCCTAGCAGAAGCCATGCATCTGACTCCATGCACCAGTTTTCCTGTGTAGCACCAGAGACTGTGGAATCTGCTCCCCAAGCCTGTGTTTTGACAATAGGGGGTCTTCAGAGTCAGAGCCGGGATATTCATGGAACCTCTCCTTTCTAACTGCCAAGGGCAGGGTGATTGACAGCTCATGGGTTTATTGCAAGAGAACTGAAACAATTCTTTCTTAGCACCAAGACCCAGTGGCCAGGATATCAGAGAACACAAGTCAACATTCTGAGTTACCTTTGACTTCACTATCTTGTGTGTGTGTGTGTGTGTGTGTGTGTGTGTGTGTGTGTGTGTGTGTGTGTGAATGTGGACACCAAACACTGATGTCAAGTGTCTTTCCGAATCACTCTCCACCTTATTTTTTGAGACAGGATCACTCACTGTCTCAAACTGATTCAGCTAGACTATCTAGTCCGAAGGCCCAGGATCTGCCTGTCCCCTCCACAGCCTGGGGCTAAAGTTATACAACAGCACTCCAGCTTTTCATGTGGGTTCTAGGGCCAAGCTCAAGTCCCCATGGTTGCCCAGGAAGCAGTCTATCTACTGAGCCATCTTCCTGGCTCTTGGTTCCTTTGCCTTTCATTCCTTGTTGATTTGGGCTTATTGAAGAATAAGGACTTCCATGGTGGGTTTTTTAAAAAGATTTATTTTTTTTATGTATGTGAGTACACTGTTGCTGTCTTCAGACACATCAGAAGAGGACATTGGATCCCATTACAGATGGTTGTGAGCTACCATGTGGTTGCTGGGAATTGAACTCAGGAACCTTGGAAGAGCAGTGAGAGCTCTTGAGTAACAAATTAATAGGTAGATATATAAATAGAGGTAGGAAGTAGGTGAGTGGATAGGTAAACACAGATAGATGCCTAGATAGGCAGAACGGTAGGTATACTGATACATGGACAGATACAGTAATAGATTCATTGGCAAATCAATAGAGAGATGGCACATCGATCTGTCAACCATACACATATCCTTTTGGTTCTGTTTGTCTGGAAACCGTGACTGATATGCCATTCATGTGCATACATACAAACAAATGCACTTATGCACACATGCATGCACACTTGTATTATTTACAGAGAAAGACTTAACTATAGGACAGTCAAGCAGAGAGAAGACCTGGAAAGGATTGATATGGCCAAGTCCAAGGGCTCAGGGTAAGAATCCTTTTGCCTTAAGGCCACTGAGGCCCTTCCATGTTATGAAAGGCAATTGACTCACTCAGAGTAAATGGACTTAAATGTTAATTTCAAGAACAAAAAAAGCTTTAGAGAACTCTTCAAATTAATATTTGGCCAAATACTGTGGTACTAGTACCTAGGCAAGCTGGCACGTGAAACTCACCATGATAACTGTGTCATTAAGAGTTTCTGTTCCCAGGCAATGCTACCAACTGCCTGGGGCTGGATAGGCCCCACAGACAACAAAAAGAGTGCTCAGTTCATCATACATACCTCAAGCCTGGTAGATTTCAGAGGATTTTTAGAAGAATAAGTGAGAATCCTGACAAAACACACACACACACACACACACACACACACACACACACACACACACACTCTTTGATATAAAAGCAAAAAATGCCAGGTATGTGCTTTCTTTTCCAGCTCCCTTGAAGCTTGGGGGATTTGGAACTTAAGCTCCACCAATCGTATCAGCCCAGCTCCTATCCCAGCTTGCTCCTGTATCTCAGACTCCTCTGAAGCTCTTGTGTTTGGTGCTATGTCCCTGTGTGGTAACTGAACTCACCTTCCCTGACTTCAGACTTGAAACTTAACTGCTCCCTACTTGTTCAAAATGCGCTCCACAGAGCAGTACACCGTCTTTCCTGGGAGCCCGTTAGAAATGTAGAATCTCAGAGCCTGACCTAGACTCACAGAGATGGAATCTGCACTTCAGCAGATTCCTAGTCGGGTATACATTTATGTTCAAGAGGCATGGGCCTGAGGTCCTCCCTTTGACTCCCCCCTCTTCTTCAGGAACCACCCTATTGGCAGCCAGCTTACCTTGCACAGTAGAACTGTTTCTATAGTAACCAGCAGGGCTACCCCTTGTTTCTGCCACCTTCCTGACCTTGGTGCCCAAAGATACAGCAAGATTGTGTGGCCATTGCTATAGAAACCAATTTATGGCCCATGAACAGCTTTTTCTGCATTCCCTGCATTGCTGGAATTGTGAGCTTCCTAAACCATAATCAAACACCGAAACTCCTCTCTAGCCTGAGAAAGTCTCAGCAAATAGCAAGGACAAAAAGTCAGGACCACGGGGCTTAAAGAAGGAATGCTGTAAAAACCACAGAGGTTTGCTTCAATCTAAAGAGAAGACAGGGGCAGCTCCATGTAGCAAAGCATTTTCCTCCAGCAAAGAGACAGATGAGGGCGGCAGCGGCTGCTGCTGCTGCTGCTGCTGCTGCTGCTGCTGCTGCTGCTGCTGCTGCTGCTGCTGCTGCTGCT
>JANHMN010000021.1:7244550-7261548 GCA_030674055.1 Rhabdomys pumilio
CTGCTGCTGCTGCTGCTGCTGCTGCTGCTGCTGCTGCTGCTGCTGCTAACGATAGCCACAGTTACTGAGTTCTTGAGTTCACATCCTAGGATGCACACATGATCTCACCTGATCCTGACAGTAACACCCTGTGTTTGTCCCCTGAGGCTGCTATAAAAACATTGGTGCAGATATGGAGGCTACAGACGACACAGAGGAACCCCAGAGAAGCGAAGAAGCAGGCAAAGTACTTGCCATACAGCCCCAAGGACCAGAGATCAAATCCCCAGAATATTTATTTAAAGAACTGGTAGGAAGCCAGGTGTGGGGGTGCATATCTTTAATTCCAGCACTCAAGAGGCAGAAGCAGGTGGGATCTATGTGAGTTTGAAGCCAGCCTGCTCTGCTACATAAAGTAAAACACTGTTTCAGAGAGAGATATCCAGGGGGCACGATGGTTCACCTGTAATTTTAGTGTGCAGAAGGTGGACAGGAAATTCTTAGAGCAAGCTGGAGAGCTCAGGTTCAGTGAGAGATCCTGCCTTAGTATATAAGGAGGGGAGCAAACAGAGATGCCTGAAGTCAACCTCAGGACCCCACATACATATGCATCTGCACTCCTATACATGTACGCACACACAACACGCACATGCATGCACACATCCACAGTACCATCCCTACATATATAATATATATGCAAAACACAATCCCACAGAATTATTCCCTTACTATGGTAGAGTCCAGATATCTAAAATCAGACCCTCTGTGATAATGCTAAGGTGTATCCTTCTGGAAGCTCTGGAAAAGAGCCCTCTCCTCCCCTTCTCTAGCCTCTGGGGCTTCCTTGGCTCACATCTGTCCCCTTGCATGATTCCACCGTCTTCGCTTCATGTGCTGATTTCCTCCTCTAGCCTCCTTACCTCCTGCCTGAACGGTGCATGTAGGGTCCACCTCTCACCGTCTGAGACCAGCCACATGAGCAGCACACATTTGTCTTATCAATATCAAACACCAGTAATTAAGAAGCAGACATCTTTGGGGAATGTTTTTCAGCCAACTTCTTGGGTGCTCCCTAATAGATAATTAGGATATAAATGACATTTATGGTTTGTCCACATGTCAGGTCCTAAGTGTTTTCACGCAGGTGTAAAAGGCACATCTGCAGGTGTGCCTTTGGTTCTATGTTCCCCAAGTCCAGATTGGACTCTGTGAGAGAATTCCATCTTCTAGTCTCCTAAGCATCCTCACCTTGTCACCTCACCTTAAGGGACTTCTCCACATCTTCCCTAGACCATACATCAGACTCTCTCAGTTCCCAGGTAACTGACTCTTCTGATAGAATCAATGAATTTTAGAATCAGAAGAACTAAACAGAGCAGCGTTGGCTAACTATGACCAGATATCTGACTGTGATGATTTGTATATGCTTGGCCCAGGGTGTGGCACCATTAGGAGGTTTGGCCCTGTTGGAGTAGGTGTGGCCTTGTTGGAGGTGTGTCACTGTGGGTCTGGGTTTTAAGACCCTCATCCTAGCTGCCTGGAAGTCAGTATTCTGCTAGCAGCCTTCAGATGAAGATGTAGAACTCTCAGCTCCTCCTGCACCATGCCTGCCTGGACAATGCTATGATCCTGCCTTGATGATAATGGACTGAATCTCTGAACTTGTAAGCCAGCCCCAATTAAATGATGTCTTTATAAGAGTTGTCTTGGTCACAGTATCTGTTCACACCAGTAAAACCCTGACTAAGACACTATCAATAAAGTTTCATTGAAATAGCTAACTGCATTCATTTAGTTTTGTAGATGCTTTCTCAATATGGGGGCAGGGATAATTAGCTGCAGCAGGTCCCATATGGCCCATGAAGTCTAACATATTTTCTGTCTGGCCATTTATAGACATGGCTGACAGCCCACAAATTAAGCTGCCTCATCTGAATCCACCCCAATTCTTGGCTAGAGCCACACAGACCCAGAACTGGAATTTGGTGCTGCAGAATCACTAACCACAGTCCCTTCCATTTCCTGGCCCTCACCTTGTCACCAGATCTCCTGTTTCAGGGAGGTGCTACATCTGCTTAAGTCCTTAATTGGCTCCTTGGTTCTAATGGCCTTCCTGGGCTGACTTGATGGTTTGATCCTGCAGAAGCCCATCTAGGCTTCCTCTTCCCTTTCAGGGGCTCTTGTCCCACCTCGTATGTTTTGCCTAAAGCTACAGTGAAGGCCACAGCACTCTTAAGTGGACAACTTCCTTCTCCTGTTCACCCAGGATGCTTGGTTCACAGATCCACTGAGTTCTTGAACTTCCAGGCAGGCTGGCTTAGAGTGTGGATGCCCATAACCCCCTCCAGCCCTGCTGACACAGAGCTGGAAAGCTTTGAAGATGTCACTAATTCTTCCATGGGCTCTTCTAGCTTTTAACTGACTGCCTCTGAATAAAACAAGGAGCCCATGAATCATGGTCCTCTTTAAAAATATGTAAGAAGAGACCTGGACTGATAGTTGGTGTGAAGCTTTTGCTTTACAGGTGCGAGCGCCTGAGTTTGGTGCTCTAGGATTCATCTTTAAGGAGAGTAAGATCCAGGCACAGTGCTACACACTTGTAAGCGCAGCCTTCCTGGACCACAGAGCTCCACAGCCCATTAAGAGACCCAGCCTCAAAGTACAAGGAGAACGGCCCACAGGGAGCATACTAGTTGTTTTCTTTGGTTCTCACATGGACAGACAGACAGACAGACACACACACAGAGAGATATACACAGACACACAGACACACACACGGAGATATACACACACACACACCACTCACATACATGCACAGATGCCATATTTTTCCTGAAAATTCTCTACCCCATTTGACTCAAGGTCCTAAATTTCTTTTTCATCACTAACTCTTCCAAAGAAAGCATCACAAATAATGTTATTTTGTCCCCTTTGAGCGGACAAGATAAGATTATTTGATGAGTTGCTGGCAAAGAATTCATGAGCTTACAAACTGCCAGAGTCGGGTGACAGACAGCAGTGGGGTTGAGAGAACAGGAACACAAAAAACTCCAGAAGAGGAAGTACTTCTGCGGCTTAAGGTTTATTATTATTGTTGTTGTTGTTGTTGTTGTTATTATTATTATTGGGCTGACCAGCTGTCTTGGTAAAGAAATAACTTAGAAAATGGCAGGGCTTCTTTTTGGTATTCAGCAAGCACACTGGATGGCCCAGCTCCTAACATGAAAGACAGCTGCACCAGACTCAACTCACCAGGGACCAGGCGTGAGGACCACTGGGCAAAGACAAGAGGGGGTTCTCCTCTGAGAAACAACCTGGGGGAATTCTCCAGGTACTTGGGATTGGCTTCCAGAAGTGACTGAGACACAGGGACTGAAATAAACCCCACTTCCCCTAGAGACAGTGGAATCCAATTCAATTTCAAGCCGGTGTGTTTATTGAGTGCCTGATTCAGTTTAGGTGATGGAGAGATGGAAAGAATGAGAGAGACAGCTTAAGTAGAAGGCTGATGCAGACAGAAATTCCCCGAGAGTCTGACCTCTAGGTCTCAGGCCCAGAAACTTGATTTTCTTAGTATCAGACAGTAAGAAATTGGTAAGTCAGTCTCATGGACAGATATTAAGGGCTTCCAACCTGCTAGACATTGCCCTGGGGCAGAGATTGAAAGAATGAACTGGACAGCCCCAGGTCTCTGCCCTGATGGACGTGATATGCTAATGAGGCATCTACAGAATGAGTAAAGAATGTCCTTTAAAGTGGGAGCCACATGAGAGTGGTCCATGTGGCTCAATTATCCAAAGTGTTTGGGGACAGTAGAATTTGGCAAAGGTCTTAAGTGGGGTGTGAGCTTTTGAAGAGATGAAGACCTTACACACAGGGAAGTGAGCTGCAGGACAGAAAAAGAACATAACACACCTTTAAAGATCGGAGACCAGGTCAGCTCCCTCAATTAACAGGTGCATTATGGGTAACAGAGTGCATGGTGGGACGGCAGAATGGGAGAACGGTGAGATTACATGGGCTAGCAGCACATAAACTGTGCAACCAAATAACTTGGGTTGGACTCTTAGTTCTGAAAACCTTCTGATCCAGGGCCAGGGAGGCTCTTTAACCTGAGTAAACGTGGCTTCCCTAATGCTAAAGCAGGCAGACTCCTAGCTAACTGCCAGTTGGCCCTAAATATTTAGACTATCTCATGGACAAGGTTAACTGAGATGATGTCAAGGACAGAGTCACTGCATGTTTTAGCATCAGAGAAGTAGCTTGCCTCTAGGAGAGCTGAAACCAGGCACCAACCCCTTGTGGGAAGCTGGTGACATCTGTACTGTGAGAGGGAGCTGATGCCTTGTAGACATGTCTCCCATGGCTGTAGGATCCCGCTTCTTTAAATCCTGCCCCCCAGGTACCCCTGCCTCAGTGACATCTAGGCCCTGACAAGTGGGAGGAAATCTTACAGGTCCACAGAGCACCATTGTCAAAGCATGGTCCAGGTAAATTAGAAGCATGGGAAGTGATTATTCAAATTATGTCCATTTAAATGTTTGTGTTTATTTATTTATTTATTTATTTATTTATTTATTTGGGGGTGGGCACAATGCCATCGTGTGGATCATGTAGAAGCTAGAGAACAGTTTTCAGCAGTCACTCCTCTCCTTCCATCGTGTGGATTCTCAGGACAGAACCCATCAGGCTTGCCAGCAAGCAACTTTACCTTCTGAGTCATCTCTCCCATCCCTTAAATTGTGTTCCTACGCTCTCTCTGCTCTATGAACGGCTCTGGAGAGAGGCCGAGGAGTCTGCCTCATAAACCACGCCCCTCCTCAGGTTAAGCCTGAGCGACATTCCTAGACTATATATATATATATATATTATTTATATATATTATTTATATAGGAATTATATAATCTATATATAATTCCTAGATATGGATCAAGATGAAGCACTGCCTTAGTCAACGTGGCAACAAGATGGTGCCACAGGTCGCCCATTAGCTCCCACGGTGGCCTGGGATGTGTTCACTGTCCCGTCTTCGGCCTTGTTGGCTGCTCTGGGCTCCAGCAGTCTCACTTGTGAAGGTTAACTGCATTTGGCTCCCATCCTGCTTTGGCAAGTGCGTTGTGCTTTGTGGTAGCCTGGTGCTTGTGCAGAGCTGAGGCCAGAAGGGTGTCACAAGCCTGGCAGGGATGGTAAGGGAAAGAGATAATGTCCCTTAGATAGAGCTGGGATCTAGAGTAATGCCAGGTGTTCATTGGCTTTCCTTGGCTCCGGACCCTGAGCCAGGGCTTGAAGTGACTCATCTCAGCACGCACATGATCTCTGAGAGGGACAGCACTCACAGCAGAGTAACATTGCATCCTTTGGTGGCCTCAGTAGCCCCCTTTCACAGATGAGGAAACCGAGGCCAAGAGATTCTAGAGAGCCTGACCCGGGGTCACCAGTGGGGTCAGGATGTCTCCAAAGACTCTCGCACGCAGGAGTTTCCAGGCAGGGTCTCCAGGGGAAAACGGATGGGTGTGGAGGTGGATCAGATAGGGGTCCGCACGAGAGTCATGGGTCTGAACAGCCCTGGTTCCCTGGCGGTCCTAATACATCCCCGCTTCTCTCCTCCTGCGCAGGCCCTTCCTCGTACTGCCCCCTCTGATGGAGTGGATCCGAGTGGCCGTGGCGCACGCCGGCCACCGCCGCAGCTTTTCTATGGACAGCGACGATGTCCGCCAAGCCGCCCGGCTGCTGCTGCCGGGAGTGGACTGTGAGCCGCGCCAGCTCAAGTAGGTGGAGGGGTAAGGGGATGAAGGTGATGGGGGTGATGGGGGAAGAGCGCGGAGACCCTAGGGGCGGGGACCGTGAGAATGGGTAGGGGTGGGAGGTCTCAAGCTTTGCTTGTAGATCGGAGCCACCCGCGTGTGCGCGTGCACTACACTCCCCTGGCCCTTGCTGGCACCCGGAAGCGTTGCTGTGGCTGAGGCTAAGGTTCTGCTAGCTGAAATGGCAGACGGGGGTGGGGGGTGGGGGTGGGGACTAAACAATAAGCAGGTCCTTGGGAGTATGCGTCCCTGTGGATGAGAGGTGTCTTGTTCTTGTTCTTTCCGGCTATTCCCTGTTGGTAACCCTTCCATTTGTGTTCCTATCTCTCCTTTCCCCTCTAGCCCCCTCTCTGAAATATTAGCGTCCTTACTTTTCTGACCAATCTTTTCAGAGTAAAATCTCTGTCTGGGAGAGCGCCCTCTCTGTCTTCCTACTTCCCTGAATGATTCATGCTAGTACTCAGGGCTCCCCTCCAGCAAGATGGGATTTACTCATGGGCTGGACAGGGCTCTCATTCAGGGGGCTTGGTTGATGTTGTTGTTGTTGTTGTTGTTGTTGTTGTTGTTGTTGTTGTTGTTAATGTAAAAACAAAACAAATACACCAGCTTATTCAGGTCAGTCTTACCTGGGCCTAAATGCAAATGGCACAGAACCCAAGTGATGTATGGACACCCATTTTCCTGACTCTCTTAACTGTTCTCTGGGTGACCATATCATTTCAAACCTTCTCCCACCCCCTGAAGAGAAACTGTCTTACCTTGGGAGTACTCCACCTCAAACTTCAGAGATTTCTGCCCTAACAGCATTTGATGGGAACTGAGGGAGGGAGCACAAGGGTATTAAGGGTCTGTCATGTAAACCTCGGCTCACGAGGACCCAGAATTGGACTCTCAGCCCAAGTACACACAAGGGGCTGCTCAGAATCAAAACTGTTTATTGAATGATAACTATAAGCTGAGCCCTAATTTAAGTGATATGGATTAGTACCTATGTAGTTCTCCCCAAGCCTGTGGAGTATGTGGCTGTTATACCCACTTCAAGGATAAAAAAACTGAGGTAGTGCTAGCATGTCTGAGGTAACTGAATGGTAAATCGTCAGGATGTGAATCCCAGTGGCCCAGCCCCTGGTCTGAGATCCAGCCAGAGTGTTTCTGTCCAGGCAGAAGCCTGAGCCATTACCACCATGCTTACACCACATCACTAGAGTGTCAGCAGGTCCAGAGAGAGACTAGGGAGCAGCCATTTATAGAACATCCACTATGTGCCAGTTTTAGCCAACAGCAAGACACTCCCATCTGCAACCTCCTTCCCTTAGTTCCTTCAGCAGCCGTGTGAGATTAGCATAATCTCCCACTTCTGTAGACTAGGAAGCCATCATGGCACATATGCAGGAAGAAGTGCCAGGAATACCTTTGCCATAGCTCAGCCTTCGCCTACTAAACTCTCCTGCCTCCTGTTTCCCAGGGCTCCGGCCCACCATCCTCAGTTTGTGATGCCCTGTGGCTCAGACTCTCCTTGCTGCAGTAGGCTCTGGTCTACTGGGTGACCAGTAAAGCCACAGGCTTCTTTGCTGCTTACTGAAAAAGTGATCTTTTTTTTTTTGGCATGTTTTCAGGAGACCCCATACCCCAAAGGTTAAAAACATGGGCCCCAGAGGACCATTGCCTGGACCCAGATGCCTCTACTGTGGTTGATTAGCTGTGGAACACGTTAGTTAACTTGTCTGAACCTTTATTTTTCCGTGAGTGGCATGGAGACATTTACAGCCCCCCCCTCCCCTGGTTGGTGTAGATGCAGGGCAAGGTCGTGAGTGTGAAGCATGTACACAGGCAGTATTCACAAAGTGGCAGTTACTCCAGCCAGTATCCTCAAGTCTCTGCTACCCCAAAACACTAATCTTGGACGGCCTTGAACATGTCCATGTGTCTTTAAAAACAAAGGAGAAAAATCAAGTCCCCATGAGACTGAGTAATTCCCAGTACCACACAGATGTTGAGTGAGAAATCGGGGGCTGACTACCAAACACAGGTGTCACCATGTGTAGTAAGAACTCTGTCCCAGGAGCTCTGCGGCTGAGGATTCAGCCAACTACGGACCACAGGTAATCAGAAGGAAAGTAACTACACCTGTGCTAAACACACGCCAACATCATTTTCCTATCCTTATTTCCTGTAAAACACAGAACAAGGAACTTTATATTGAGTTTGCATTGTATTGGTAGTTTAACTCATCTAGAGATAATTTAAAGACTATGGCCCATGTCTTTAATCCCAGCACTTGGGAGACAGACCGGTGGACCTCTGGAAATTCAAGACCAGCTTGGTCAATATAGTGAGACCTTATCACAGACGACCCAAATTATGTTCCCCAAACCCCTCCCAACTGCCTATGACTCCAGTTCCAGATCTGACACTTTTTTCTGACCTCCAGAGGTACCTGAATTCATGTGCAAGTACGTACACACACACACAAATCTTTAAGGAATATGTGAGCATATGTGAAGGTTCTGTGTAAAAACTATACCATTCTCCCTATATAAGACTAGAGCATTCAATGATTTGGGTATTTTTGAGGGATCCTGGAACACATCACCATGAATTCAGAGGCCCAGCTATGTGATTTTTGTGCCCCCCCCCCAAACCTAGAGCTCAGCCAGCCTGTGAGAGGACGCTATGATCCTTTTCTGGGGTTTTGTTACTTCTCAGGACTTTATCACCTGGAGATGAGCCTCCAGGGATCCCCTTTTCCCTGTCTCCTTCTCCCTGCAAGACAAGGTCTAATGACCAAGTGTGTCATCCTGACGGTCACACCATGACTCCATCTTGGTGTCTGTTTGTCTTGTGGCCACGTTACAATCCATATCAAACATGTACAGACACTATTGTCACTCTCCCCTAGACAATACGGCATTATTGCTATTTATATAGCATCTACATTATATCAGGTATCATAAATAATCCACAAAGACCTTACAGTACATGTGGATGACTCACAGAGTTTATACTAATATTGTTCTGTACTGTTGAAGAGTTGTCTGTATCTATGTCCTTTGCTGCTGATGGGGAATCCTGGATCTAATCGCCCATGAGTACTGAGGAATGGCGACATAGGAGTCCACTGGCTTCCCCAAATAATAAGTGTGAAGTGTCCTGAGGATACAGTTCATCAGTGAGCACTTGTCTAAACAAGGAAGGCGCTGGAACCAACCTGTAGCACGTGTAAACAGACAAACCGAACGTAAAACATAAGAAATACTAGAAACTTACCAAAAAAAAAAAAGAAAAACTAGAAAGAAATAGTATATGAGAAAGAGTTCCTATTTTTCTGTCTTATTACATCTCATTTTGTCATTTATTATGATGTAAGGCACGAATTACCAACTCCCTTTTGCAGGAGGCAGCATCAGAGAGTTGCTTTGTTTGTTTTGGTTGGTTTTGGTTTTGTTTTCATTCTGACATCTAACAAAGGCACCAGGGACTTAACCCAGCATATTATACTAATCGTCCTTGAGGTGTGTACAAAGGCACCCCCAACAACTGTGAAAAAAAAAGAAAAGCACATTTATTATCCCATTTTACAGAAAAGAAGACTGAGGCTCTCAGGACTTCTAGAACACACCTGAAGTCACACAGCTGTTGTGAACACACAGCTGTTGTGAACACACAGCTGTTGTGAACACAGCTGTTGTGAACACACAGCTGTTGTGAACACAGCTGTTGTGAACGGGAGGGTTCACACAACCCATTTATTCTTTCCTAATGAAGTATCAGATAGTCGTGTCTTTTGTTTCCTTTGGTTCTTTGGGAGGTGAGGGAGCTATCTATCTGCCCTACCTGCTATTCGCCTGAGAATTTGTCAGAGGGACTCAGGGCTCCTGGTTCTGAGTCAGAGCTGGACTTGCTTGTCTTGAGTGAAAACAGCCCCAGAAGGGCGAGGGTCGTGTGTTCTAACACATGCAGGAGCGCAGCATGGGTGCTGAAGTAGCCATGGCAATGACTTTAGCACACATAATTGCCTACCAGCCGACCACTCCTGGAGGGAGGTGGCTCGGAAACCAGTCAGGAAGGATCCGCCTGGTCCAGGATTCCCAGGTCTGGCACTTGTCATTGATCTTCAGAGAGACCTTGGTCAAAGGCTGCCAGAGATGTTCTTCTGCCTCACTCAGCTACAGTGGAGCCTCACGGTGGGGATCAGGTATTCTAAAGGGATGCCACTCCATGTAGCTCTGAACCCAGGGGTAACCCACTTCTTCTTCTTTAATGAAGTATCAGATCACGTACACTGCAGAGCCAAGCCTTTTGTTTCCTCCAGTTCCTTGAGAGGTGAGGGAGTGGGGAGCTCTGGGGAGGACGGAACGAACAGTTAATGTATCTTGGCAGCATCTGCATGCTTTCTTGATGATTCGTTTTGAAGCCTTTCAAAAGCACAAAGATAAATGCTGTTGTTTTCCCCCTGTCTGGGTGAGGTGGGTTTCCAGCTCAGGAGTGAGGGCTGAATTCAAAAGCAAAGGCAGCCAGGTATGCTCAGATCTTCTGTTAGCTGCTAACGCAGCACCTAGCCCAAGACTGGGGCCCATGAGCACTATGGGCCCCTCTGGAGAACAGTTAACCTGTCTGACAATGGAGAGGCTCAAGATTGAGAGCACTGAGTGTCCACCTGGGACCGGAGCCCTGATAACTTACTCGCTCACCTGTGCTCTTCCGTGGCATTTCTAGAGCACCAGAGTGCCAAATCCCATAGAACGCTCTCATCTAGGTCTGATGCTTCCTTCAGTCAGGTGACCTAAGGAAACTTACTTCTCTTGTCCTCTGCAAAAAAAAATAAAAATAAATAAAAAATTAAAAAGTAAAATTAAAAAATTAAAAAACAAAAACAAAACAAAAAAACCTGGAATGACAGCTGCTTCATGGACTGGCGAACCATGGTAGGGGACCCAGGCTGAGGTTAACAGTGCATGCCTGCAGCTTTTAACCTTTCTTGGGTCTCCAGGGCACCTTCTAAGGCTGGCGTGTTTTATGTATGATTTGTTTGATGTGACCCAACTGGGCTCCAGAGTGAAGGTTGTACCACAGAACAGTGGTCCCAAAATGCAGCCTTGCAGCGCCAGCTGATACACAGGTTCATGTATGCTGTGTTGTGCTGAAGCCTGTAGAGCCCACACTGAAGGGCACTGACTGAGGAGAGCATCATACAGATGCATAGAATTTCAACCTTTGGTCTCCGAAGGATCAGATAGGGAATAATCATCCTCAGAGTCTGGAGGGGGGGCGGTTTCAGGACCCCCCACAGAAGCCAAACCCTGTGGATACTCAGATCCTCTATAAAATGGCATAGTATTTACATCTGCCTGATAATAACCTCCTATATACTTTAAATCACCTCTAGCTGATTTGCATTTCATTAGATATGCAAATATTTGCCATACAGTTCCGTGTAGAAAATCTGTATGCTGTGTAGATACTTAGTGAACTGGTAAGTAGCTTTGGCTCCTGGTTGGCCAGCCCCTCGGATCCATGCATACAGAAGGTCTTGCTAGAGGGGGAACTTGATAATACCATATCCTATTCCGCTTGGAGGAGTCAGGACCCTCAGAATTGCCCTACCAATGGGGGGATGCAGCCCATTGGTAATAATAATTACCAATTAATAATAATTACCAATGCGCTGCATCCCCTAAGCGGTAATAAACAGCTGAGCGAGGTGATGTCAGGGAGAGTCCACCAAGAACATAGAACTGGGCACGAGGCAGAGATGAATTGAGCTGAGAAAGATATATGGGCCTGGTATTTATAAGGGGTCTGGAGACCCTCAGGAAGCTCACATTTTAAAGAGACAGTGCCTGGGGTATGGGGTTCATTCGAGAACTGAGGTGGCATGGAACTAGAACTATATACCCTGTCTCCCTCACTCCTGCCCTTGCAGATCCCTGAATCCCAACCATGGACCTCCCACTTTCTTCTAGGTCACCAACAGAGCCTGTGCACCTGGGCCTTCGCTGACTCTGTGGGGCCTGGTACACTTCCCACTCCGACAGTACACTCTCTCTCCCCTTGAGTGCCCTTCTCTGTCCCTGCCTGGAGAAAGCTCATCTCCCTGCAGATTCGTGGCCGGGAGCCACGGACATGCAGCATTGGCAGGCCAGTCCCTTCTTCACCTCCAGTAGAAGACATCAGATTTCACACTGATGGCTGTAGTGACCCAGTTGGAGCCACCGCCTCCCACATGCTGATGCCAATGCTTTAGCACCTCCGGGAACACAGAATGTTGCCCTCTTCCTGGTCCTAAGGGAACGACTTTGTATTGCTCTTCCAGAGAACCTGAGTTCAGTCCCCAGCACCCACAACAGGCAGCTTATAACCCCTTGTAACTCCAACTGCAAGAAAATCCAAGACCCTCTTCTGGCCTCTGTGGGCACCCTTACACACATTACATACATTCATACAGACAAACTACATGCACATAAATAAAAATAAATCTTTTTTAAAGTTTAAAAAACAGTAAAAATATTAGTGTTGTATATGTTTTATCACAATGAAAATAATGGCCCTGGGCCTGGGCAGATAAATCAGCAGTTAAGAGCACTTACTGCCGTTACAGGGGACCAGCAGTTAGTTCCCAGCAGTCAACATGACTCAATCATCTGTAACTCCAGTTCCAGGGAATCTGACACCCGATTCTGACCTCCAAGGGTACTCTGTGTACATGGTGCATATACACACTGCAGGCAAACAGTTATACATATAAAATAAAAATAAATATTAAAAAATAGTAATGAGCCCTGGGGTAGTTTCGAACTAGACGAGCCATGCAGAGCAGTATGAAAGATATCACCCTTGTGTGAAATATGCATACATGTATTTGCCACATGAGTCCAAACTTTCTCTGGATGGAGCAAAAGAAACAGCCAAAGGTGCCTTCCAGGAGAGGAATATACAGCTGTGTCTGTCTATTTGCTGGGGTGACAGTGACAATGTGTCTCTGTCTGAGCCACTGGAACAGACATTTATCACCTCACGGTGACGAAGGCTTCGGTCCAAGACCGAGGTGTCAGAGAGCACGTACTGACAACGTCTCCAAGAACCTCTGCTGGCTCCAGGCATCCCATGGTTTAGGACAGTGTTACTCCAATCTCTGCTTCAGTTTTCACCAGGCCACCTTCTTGCATCTCTGTCCCCATTTCCATCAGCAGCCATGTTGGATTAGCCACACACCCCCACACCCCATTGAGTGCATATCTTCCTGGTGAGGCAAGTCTACACATAGCACTATAGGGAGCAGAGCTTGGCTGTTGGATTTCATAGCACATGGGGTGTAGTCTATTCTGCTCACCACACTTTTGTGTTAAAACTGACTCTGGGGGCTCCGATTTGTGTGGTGTGTGTGTGCATGCCCACGTGTGTACACAACTGAGGTGGTTTACTGAAAGTCTGCATGTGGCAGTATGGGAGAGGCGGTCCTGGGTTTGTTGTGGAAAGTGTTGTTTATCCATCCGATGAGAGGGTCCTTACAGGTCTGTCCATCACAGTGAGGTTGCCAGGGACAGGGAGTCTCTGTCCTCAGAGAAAGCTGAGTGGAGTGAGTTGGAACTTGGACCTTGCAGTTGCATTGCCAGAGTTCAAAGCCTAGACAGACCACTTTCTCTCTGTGTGACCTTAGGCTAATTGCTCACCAGCTCTGGGCCTTAGTTTCTATGTCTATAAAGCATCTTAGTATCAGTAAAGATGTTGATAATAATAATAAGCACAGTACATGTGGTGCACTGGGGAACTTACTGGTGGCTCAGAATGAGGTCTAGTGCGTTTGAAACCTCCTCCTTCTACTAGTGAGCCTGTCAGGATGTAGGAAGAAAGTCATCCAGGAATGTCTAGCTTGAAAGTCACTGTGCCTACCCCTAGGACTACAAGGCTCTTCAGTGCCACTCGGGTTCTGTGTTTCCTATAAAGGATGAGTCTTTGGAAGCCATCGCTGGTTGGAATCTGGTACCATGTCCCCAGCAGTCAAACATGCATAGAGCCACTGAGGGGTCACTGAGAAGAGAAAGCAGGGGACAAGACATGTAGGTAGAAAACATGGTTTCTGTTTGCCTGCATTTTGTTCCAAGAGAGCAGAAGCTAGGGGAATAATAATAATAATAATCTAAGGCAGGGATTATTCTGGAAGAAAGTTAGTTACCCCGTGGACTTTCAGCTCAGAGTATTGGTTTGTTTGTTTGTTTGTTTGTTTGTTTTTCTTTTTAGGGCAAAGAGAGAAATATATTTTCTTGGCCATGGGTCTGCATGTAGTCAGCATCCAGTGAATATTTGTTGAATGAATGAAGAATGCAAAGGGTTGCGGGGAAATATATTGATAATACTACATATAAACAGACTAGGCTTCCCAGACCAACTCAAATGCAAAAGTATGCAACATTTGTATGCAGGTAAGAAGTCAGGTGAAGGGCTGGGGTGTAGCAGGGTGAATGAGTAGCGCCTGCTTTGCATGTACAGTGTCCAATCCCTGGCACTTCATAAACTGAGAATGACGGTACACACCTATGACCCACATCCTCAGGAGGAAGAGACGGGAGAATCAGGTGTTTGGATCATACTCTGCTACATGTTCAGTTTGAGGCCAGTCTATGCCGCATGAGACCCTGTCTCAAGAAGGAGGAGAAGGAGGGGTGGGAAGAAAGGAAGGAGAAGAAAGAGAAGGAGGAATACAGTCAGCTGAGAGCTCTCAATGAAAGAAGACTTTGGGGAGACCCTAACAAGATGCATGCTGAAGTAATGTGTGTAGATGAGAATGCTTCAAGGACTTAAAAAATTGGAGTCCCTGAGAGATGAGAGAGAGTGACCGGAGATCAGAGAAGCATGTGGTGGCCGGGTCTCCAGGATGTGAGGTTGGCATGCCAGCATAGGAGATGCAGGCTGAAAGAGGCCATCAGGGTCTGGCAGTGGGAAGTCATTAGTGGCCCCTGCAGTGACACTCTGAGCAGCCGGCTGTGGGTGGCAGCCAGACTGCAGACGGCAGACAGTTTGCCAACACTTGGAATGCGGCCTGAGCATCCAAAGTGTTAAAAGCAGAGTGAAAACACATTTGGTGCTCACAGCAAAGGAAGAATTGAAGAATCGTATCTGGAGCGGCACTTGGGGCTTGTTCCAGGACTAGGGCTCCAGATCCAGGCTGTCGGTGGGAGGGTGAATAGTTTCAATATAGGATTTGGCTTCTTGGGAAGCAGCAATTTATTCATTTTTTAATAAATTTTGGTCCACTCTTAATTCTGTTAGATTTCTGCACAACCCACAGATTTGCTCACGTGCCAGCAAACCTCCCAGTCTAAACTCTCGCTGACAGAATTAGTTATACATGATCATTATCTTCCCCGGGCATGGATCAGGCAACTAGGATTTGTTGCAGAGAGCTCAGGGCACAATTCAGGGCACAGGGGCTTCCGGCAACAGTAAGGAGCCAGTCCACTCTGTCCGGGGATTGTGGGTACCCCTCATAGGTACTGGATCCCCAAGGTCCACTATCTTCTCATCAGCTCATTAAATCACTGAAAAGAATGTGTAAACTGTCCTGCCAGCCTGGGTGAGCCCCAGTGTCTTCTCCATTAGTCGTGGAAAGTGAGAGTCACATTCCCTATGAGGGAAACTGAGGCACATAGCCAATAAAGAAAATAAGAGTAACCACAGCTCATATCCTCTTTTGGGATTTCCCTTCCCCCTCCTTATCCCTCTCTCCCTTACCCTCTCTTCCTCTCCCCCTCCCCCTCCCCTCCCCCTCCCCCTGTGGGTGTGTGGTGAATAAGTGCATATGTGGTCTATATGTTTGTGTGAATGATTTATATGGGGATTTCAATGCACATGTGTGTGCTTGTATGTGGAAGTTGACAATGGGTACTCTTTTTCCATCATTCTGCTCATTTGTTGTTGTTGTTGTTGTTGTTTGGGAGCGTCTCTCGTTGAACCTGGAGCTCGCTGGTTTGACAAGGTTTGAAAGCAAGTATTAGGAACACACTTGTCT
Organism: Rhabdomys pumilio; assembly: GCA_030674055.1. Lineage (NCBI taxonomy): Eukaryota > Metazoa > Chordata > Mammalia > Rodentia > Muridae > Rhabdomys > Rhabdomys pumilio. The sequence goes on from JANHMN010000021.1 coordinate 7,260,340, forward strand.
TTACCTCCTAGTGGTGGGATTATAGGCACTCACTGCTCAGCACACGGGTCCCCATGTTTGCATGGCAAGCACCCTTTTAAATGAGCAATTTCCCCAAGTGTCCGTCTTCGATTTCTAAGAAAGCTGTTGATAGCCTTTGTGGAGAAGACCTGGTCACAGATGGTCTTCATACTCTTCATTCTTCCCTAGCCCTGTGAGAAGCCTGGTTCTTCACACCAGAGGAAGCCCAAGCTACAGCTTGCCTGACTCTGTAACCCTTGTGGAATCTGAACCAGGTCCACGTGACTCCAAAAGCCATGTTCCCTCTCCTAGACTGGCAACTTCAATCAGAGGCATGATGGGAAATGTGAAAGTCCTTTTTTTTTTTTTTTTTTTTTCTTCTAAAAGTCTCGTGGCTCTTGTCAAAAAGTTCAGCTACCAGACTCGTTTGCCTTAGGAATTCAAATGCTGTATTTCTCAGCTTTGGTCAATGTCAGAGCTCCTCGAAAAGACTTAGCACTGGCCTCCAAGTGGCAAAGAAGTACATGGGTGGTGTATGCCCTCATTAATAATCCTGGAGATAAAATACATGGGTGGTGTATACCCTCATTAATAACCCTGGAGATACAATTCAAAACCATACTTGCATGCGTTTTAGTACGTTTCAAATGCAAAAGCAAATGGAAACCACCTGAGCGGAAAGGCTGGCTCTGAAGGCCTGAGGACTTGAGTTCCCAGAACCCTTGTCAAAGCTGGATGTGGCAGTTCACATCTATAATCCCAGCTCTTCGACTTTGAGATAGAACAATGTGGAGACAGGAGCATCTCCCAGCTAGTGGAGAATGAGGTGGAAGAAACAAGGAAGACCCAGCCTCGACAGGATAGAATGCAGACCCAGCTCCTGAGCGTCATGCTCTGACCTCCACACACATGCTGTAATGCACGTGTGCGTGCACACACTAGGTTCTTTAAAAGCCTTGCATTGTGCTGTCTGACTTGAACAGAGATACAGAGAAGTGAGGACTTTGAGATACCACTAGCCGTGACCCTGCATCTACCTTCAAGTAAACTTGTAAACACATAATTCTGCTATTACATCTACACACTAGGGAAATGCTTCCATGTGGAAATAAGGAGACATGGACAAGGATGTTCATAGCTGCAGTATTTATAATAACGAGAGAGAGAGAGAGAGAGAGAGAGAGAGAGAGAGAGAGAGAGAGAGAGAGA
>JANHMN010000021.1:7267795-7288333 GCA_030674055.1 Rhabdomys pumilio
GTGATAGTGGTGGTGATGGTGGTGGTGGTGGTGGTGGTGGTGGTGGTGGTGGTGATGGTGGTGGTGATGGTGATGGTGGTGATAGTGGTGGTGATGGTGGTGGTGGTAGTTGTGGTGGTAGTTGTGTTGATTGTGGTGGTGGTTGTGGTGGTCATGGTTGTGGTAGTTGTGGTGGTTGTGGTGGTAGTGGTGATGGTGGTGGGGGTAGTTGTGATGGTGGGGGTGGTAATGTTGATGGTGGTGACTGTGGTGGAGAATCAGTTGCCGTAGCAGAAATTAAGCTAGGAGTGCTAGCGTACCATAAGCACGCAGTAAGGGGAAGTGCTTTTTAATCACTGACTATGACTGAATCTCTCTGACTTCTATCATCACAATTTGCTTGTAAAACCCCTGCTGACTCCACGCTCCGTGTGGGAGCCAGGTATCCCCACGGATTGCCTCAGTTCCTTGATTCGGTGGCTATTGTTAGACACAATGTCTAACTTGAACTTAGAAGCACTGTGTGACAATGTTGATCTGTGTAGTTGGCATTTGAATTGGCTTCTTCCACAGATAGTGTATTCTTTCCAGTTTGTCCTTGACTTTGAAAGGTATATTTGGGGACAATATATGTATAAGAGTACATTCCTGTTTGTGTTTGCACACAGGTACACAAGATGTGTAGAGATGGAGGCTCATCTCTCAGTGAGGCTCATCCATTCAGCAAGGCTGGCTGACTGGCCAGCAAGCTCCAGGGTACTCCTGTTTGCACTCAACCCCTCCAGCACTTGTGTCAGTGTGTACCACCATGCCAGGCTTTTTATACGAGTGCTAAGATCCAACTCAAACCGCCATGCTCTGTGGCAACCACTTACCAACTAAGCCATCTCCTCAGCCGTGTGATTTTTGCGTTCTACACAATGCTCTTGTTAGCACCTCCCGAGGGTTATCTCAGATGACCCACAGCCAACATCCTGGAAGAGGCGTTACTATGAAGCTCGCATTACAGATGAGAAAACAGACGACAAACAGTAAAACCACTGGCCCCCAAGACCACACAGCTGTTAAGTGGCAGACCTGGATTTGAGCCCAGTGAAAGACATGGCAGAGTTCAAGCTGGCCTGGAAGCAAATACGCACATAAAGGTGTCTGGGCACCACCAGCAGGCATTTGTCACACAGAAGGCATGGAGCAATGAGCAGAGCGTGTTAGCTCCTTGCCCACATGCACCCTCCTTACAGAGAAGAATAGGAGTGCATTCTCTCTGGACTCCGGCTCTAAAGCCCTTCTGAGGTCACGTGTCTGAAAGGGTAAAAGATACTGAGCCAGTCTCTCAGGGACTTGGGCACTTGAGAAATCAGAGAAATTGACCACTTCAATAGCTGACCTCTTGCTTAAGTTATTACGATTTTTATGACATCATTGAAAGCCACTCAAAGGGAAAACCACAAACACTGGTTACCTGGGGGAAGCCCCAGGGGACAGGCTTAATATATTTCTGTATAAATAAGTCACTCATGGAAAAGGGAAGACTTATTTTCTTGGACCACAGGGGTTCCTGTTATAGCATGGAGCTTCTGCAGGGGACTCTCTAGGAATGAATGGAGCTGTAGCCCTATCCAAGCAAATGCTTCAGGAATTATATTCTACAGAGTTCAATTCCCCTGACAAACTGGGTTAAACAGGAAGCCATGTTTCACAATTTGTTAGCAAATGGTTTTTACCTGCTTTAGTTTGCTCTGCTCGACATGGCTTAGAGTCAAGAACCACTGTTTGCTCTGTGCCTGTGTGCTGTGTGGTAATAGGTGCTCCCTGGGGCTGTGCTCAAGACTGAGTTGGGTCAAGTGGTGTGTTTCTGTAATCCCAGCAGCCAGGAGACCAACTCAGAAGGATGGCAAGTTCCAGGCCAGTGTGCACTTCATAACACGAGCCCAGTTTGGGGGAGAAGGTTGTCCAGTGAGGCAAAGAATAGTCTCTTCAATATGTGGTATTGGGCCAATGGAATATCCACGTGTGGAAGAATGGAATTAGACCCTTATCTTGTACTGTATACAAAAATCAATTCAAAATGGATTTAAGACCTAAACTTTAAGGCCTAAAACTGTAAAATTGCTAGAAGAAACAGAAAGGAAAATCCATGACATTAGTTTTGGTAATAACTTCTGGATATGTCCATAAAAAAACAGGGCAACAAAATCAAAAGTAGTCAAATGGAATTGCATCACATTTAAACGCCTCTGTCCAGCAAAGAAAACAACAGAAAAGAGACAGTCGACAGAGCAGACCATAGAGGATACACAGCATGTAGAGCTTACGCAGAGCAGGACATGTCTGCAAACACATAGCTGAGACTGACGGAGCAGCCAGAGTATATAATAAACTCAACTCAATTAAAAGATGTACCAAAAGATGTAGCCAAGTGTCACTACTTATTAGGGAATTGCACATTAAAATCACAATAAGATACCGCTTCCTACCTGGGAGAATAGTGATAGTCAAAGAGACATGGGAAGGCGTAGATGCAGCCATTGTGGAAAACGCCTCAGTGCTTTATCTTAGGATTTCCATTGCTGTGGAGAGACACCATGACCAAGGCACTCTTATAAAGACCAGCATTTCACTGGGGCTGGCTTACAGTTCCATAGGTTCAGTCCATTATCATCCTTTATCATCATGATGGGAAGCATGGCATTATGCAAGCAGTCTTGGTGCTGAAGTTTGAGATCTCTGCCCAATATGATTGATAGATAGATAGATAGATAGATAGATAGATAGATAGATAGATAGATAGATAGATCCTCAAAGTCCTGCCTCCACAGAGACACACTTCCTCTAACAAGGCCATACCTTCTCCAATAAGGACACACCTCTTAATAATGCCACTCCCCATGGGCAAGCATTCAAACACAGGAGTCTGTGGGAGTTGTTCCTTTACAAACCACCCCATTCCTCAAAGATTTTTAAAGTTTATTACCATCAAGTCCAGCAGTCTTACTACTGGACATGTGAAGAAAGTTAATAGTCAGATGCGGGGAGAGAAAAAGAGAGAGAGGGGCTGGAGAGATGGCTCAGAAGTTAAGAGCACTGGCTGCTCTTAACTGAATTCAGTTCCCAGCAACCACATGGAAGCTCACAACTGTCTGCAATTCCAAGATCTGACACTCTTGCACAGACATACATACAGGCAAAAACACCAATGCACATAAAATAAAAAATAAAATGTGTTTTTAAAAAAAAGAAAAAGAAAGAAAGGGCTGGGAAGAGAGGAGAAAGGGTGCTACAATTAGGATGTAAGGTGAATGAAAAATAAATTATTGAGAAAGAAAGAAAGAAAGAAAGAAAGAAAGAAAGAAAGAAAGAGGAAAATGAAGTCAACCTAATTGTCTATTATCAGATAAATGGGTAAAGAAAATGTGAGGTGTGGGGTGTGTGTGTGTGTGTGTGTGTGTGTGTGTGTGTGTGTGTGTATGTATGTATGGTAAAACAAAATACTAGCTAGTTAGCCTTCCAAAAGGAAATTGGGTCTTCACAACATAAATGGAGCTGGGGCCGTTGTGTTAATTGAGATAGGCCAGGCATAAGAAGACAAATAGATGATGTATGACCTCACTTGTGAAATCTGAAATGTCTTTCTCAGAGAAGCAGACAGGAGTGCAGTTACAGACCCTGAGCATGTGAAGGGTCAGGAGATAGGTGTGAATTCAAGGATACAAGTTTTCTAGGAGACAGCAGGAAATAAACTCAGAAGATTTGTTATAAAGCATTGGAAATATAGTTTATAACCAGGTGTTTCATACTTGAAAGTTGCTACACAAGTAGACTGGGGGCTGCAGAAGGCATTGCCCGGTTGGTAGATGGCTTGTCTAGAACACATGAGGGAAAAAAAAAAAGTGGATCTGAACTGCTCTCACCACAGACAGGCAAAGCAGGTAAGGTAACACGTTTATTGTCTCAATCTTCCCAGTCTGCTGTGCACACATTTTTCAAAGAATCGTGTTACACATTAAAAATGTGTATGTATCCTCTTGAGCAGTCAGTTCAGATTAAGTATTAATTTTTAAAGGAAGACTGCGTGATGCTCACACATCTCTCCCCTACGAGTTTTTGCTATTTGCATTCAACTCTGTTTTGCCTATTAGCAGAGAACAAGATGGGTGTGGTCTTGTTCCTGGTCTTAGACATGCTGGTAGGGGGAAAAAGAATAGAAATTAAACTAGGGGCTGGCAACATGACTCAGCAGCACAGGCTCTTCTGTGAAAGGCTGATGACCTAGATTGGATCTAGTGGAAGGAGAGAGCCGATTCCTTCAGTTATTCTGTGATCTTGACACTCATAATTTATCTGTTTACATGTACACATGTGCAGGCACACACACACACACACACACACACACACACACACACACACACACAAAGAGAGAGAGAAAGAGACCGAGAGAGGGAGAGGGAGAGGGAGAGGGAGAGGGAGAGAGAGAGAGAGAGAGAGAGAGAGAGAGAGAGAGAATAATTAAATGATTTTTTTGTTGTTTTTAAGAAAGCTAATCACTAACTGTGAAGGTGCTACTAAGGGGATAGAGGGAACTAGCCAGGAGATGGTGTGTAGACAGAAGAACTACGTACTTTTGTATTGGTGGTGTGATCCAGGCCTCCTCATCTATGATCAAGATTACCCTTGAAGGACAAAGAGGAGCCAGGCCTACAAAGAAACCCAAGAGAGGCTTTTCAGGGAAAAGGAACTTCAGAGACACCGTCCTTGGGGCAGGAAAGTCCTTGGTGTGTGGAAAGGGCAGAAAGGAGCAAAGTTGTTGATGTAGGAGGAAAGAAATGTGGGCAGCAGACCTAGCTAGGCCCTGCAGACGGCTCTGTGCCAAGAGCCAAAATTTATCCTCAGTATACTGGAAGGCCTCAGAAGACTTTAAGCAGGGACCTGCTGGGACCTGCCAGGACCTGCCTATGCTGACATTCTGATTCTGTGTGAGAGATGTCATGGGGCGGAAAGAATGACATCAAGAAGACTAGTAGGCTCCTACAGCATTCCATCCAGAGATCTGTGCTGGGACCCAGGACCACAGAGGGCGGAGGAAGGGGATAGACTCAGGATTCAGGTACAAAATAGCAGCTATTGGGATGGATATGAGTGTGAGGTCAGATTCTGGTTTCAGTACCTGCATGAGCAGCAATGCCAACGGCTGAGGTGAGGCAACCAGGAGCAGGTTTAGAGGGTGGAGACAGAGGTCTTCATATGGTTCCAGTTTGGAAATGCTGAATTTCAGGGTCTAAGAGAGAGCTCACAGACCAGCTCCAGTAGAAGCTAAATGTATAGACACAACATGACGGTACGTTCCAGGACCCTCTGATCCCCAACAGGCAGAGGCTAGGTCACGCCTGGCACATGCCAGCTTGCCCCTTAGCACCCGTGTCTCTGGTAATTCCTCTGCCTCAGTTTCCTCTTTGTTGGTGTAGGCTGCACATAGCACCTAGCTCCTGGGCTCACCATGATGATGGCATGGGTTAACACACAGAAAGAACTTAGAACTCCACGGTAAGTATTCCGTGAACGTCAGCTTCCTGTAATAACAATTATCATCATTTTAGCTGCAGTAATTTTCTTGCCATTTGTTTCTTTCTAATTAAAATCAAGGACCTCAGGAGCTGGTAAACACTTGTGATGTTCTTAGAATTATCTGTTTACAAGCTCATGACTTCTGTAAACCCAGCATCTACCTCCTGCCTCTGGAGCTCATTGGCGTGGGGTCCCAGACAGTGGGCACAGGCAGTGCTCGCCCAATCACATGGAGTGCAGCTTGATTGGAGGGAAGGGGAAACCCTGCTTATCTGAACAAGGTCATTAGAGACGGACAAGCAAGAGGAAATGAGTAGCTGGGTTTTTCTGTGACCATGGTCACTCACATCTCTGTCCCCAGATGGGGACTTGTTTTTTAAATGTTGTTATTGGTGCATATCAATTATACACACTGGGTTTCATCACCATATTTTCCTATACATGTAAATTATGTATTTTGATCATATCCCCAACTCTGTCACTCTTTCTGCACCCTCCCACTGCTGAGTCCCCTCCCTCTTTCCAAACAATCCCTCCTCTGTTTCCATGATTTTGGTTTTGTTTTGTTTTTACGGACCCAGTGAGTCTTGTTAGTTGTTTATAGAAGCATGGGCACATTACCAATGGCTACGCCACTGAAGAAAATTTCTTCCCCCAGCCCCGACCCAGAAACCATTAATTACATATACGTCCTCAGGGAGTGGTGGGTCCTCCTGAAACCCCCACCCTATGTGAAGTGTTGACAGGCCCAAGATTGTACAGATCCTGAACCAATAATCACAGCTACTATAAATACAAGGGTGTAACAGCCATGTCCAGCCAAAAACTCAGTCTCCCATACACACACGCACACACACACACACACACCCTGACCCTCCTCCAGCACTCACGTTCTTTTCTCAGGATGGTAACTAAGTGATTCCACAAAGCAGCCTTTTCCAGCATTGCTAGCATCTAGCAGAAGAAAGGTTGTCCATGCAATGAATGAAGTCTGACAACTCCCAGAGATTTACACACACACACACACACACACACACACCATGGAGGCCTCTGTGATCTGTGTTCTGGGGTCTTGACTGTTATCCTGATAACACAAAGCTTCCTTGGACAGTTTTGGGGACCAGTTGTCCTTTGGATAAAGTTGGCCGCTCCACTAAAGGTGAGGGATCCTGAGTTTCTCTGCGTATTTAGCTTTGCCTTTCTCCAAAAGAAAAAAAGAGGAAGCCCAGTTAAATCTCCATCTTCGATAAACGATGGATAAGCTTTGGTATAAAGATGCCCTTTTGACTTAGCATTTATATTTACCTGATCTGACAATGCTTGACAAGTTCAAGGCCCACATGGACCGAGAGGCATAAAGCACAGCTCCATTCTGTGCCTTGGTGGCTGATGCCATGTTTGAGGCTAGGCTCTGTGGTCCCTCCATCCTCTCCCACCACACAGGCAGCTGTGTAGCTAAAGGGTCTCTGTGGTCTTGCCCCTCCCCACTCAGCTACATGCACAGAGGTTAATGCTCTAGAAACACTGGGTTCTGTGGAAGCCTCACACAGCCTGCCATGTCTCACCTGGACCCTTGCTCCTGCTGGCTCTGCACAGAGTGATTTATTTGTCTTATTCTTTTCCTCTCCCCAGACCTACAACCACAGCTCAGGGGCCACCTTCCTAGGAAGCCTAGGCTCCCCCTAGGCTGAGTGTGGTGTAAAGGGGCTCATAGTCCCTGACATTTTTCATTCAGAAACAGTCTCTGAACCCTCAATATTTGTAGTAGATACATTAGATCCTGGCCCCTGCCTGTCTTCCCCCTTACCAGACTGTGGGCTTCTAGCGCAGGGATACTGACATGACCCTAGCAGGCACTCAATCAATGCATGGTGGCTTGATAATTGATTAATGATTATTGATCGTTTCACTGAGGCTGGGAGAAGGTACTAACATCCTTTCAACATGAAGCCTTTATCACCCTCTCCCATTGCTTTCCTCTCCCCTTTCCTGGACTCACCTCTTTCTCCTTGAACTGGCTTGCTGAAGCCCCTTGCCATCTCCCATCTCACCTAGCAAGTTCTCTGGCTTGTTCTGTTTGGATGTAGGGATCCTGTGCGCTGTCCACTCTCATTTCCTAATGCCTCATGTCTTCTCCTCCGTCACTGGAATGGACACAGGCAAATGCCTGTTCGGAAGTCTACAGCCAAGTATGAACTCACCCGAGTCATATTCAGTCAAGTGAACAAGCAAGCAGTAGATTCTGCTCTTGGGAGGTAGGGTGGCACAGTAGATCCAAAGACTGACTCTCCACACATGCTACTCTGGTTCAAATCCAAGCTGCCACTTGTAGATGGGGTGGCCTCAGAAAGGTTCCTCATTCCTGTTTTGGTTTTTTTTTTGTTTTGTTTTTTTGGTTTTTTGGTTTTTTGGTTTTTTGGGGTTTTTTTTTTTTTGAGGTTGAAAGTCTCTCATAGGAATTGTACCGTCTATTCTGTGGGAACTGAATGGACCAACTCACATAAAAGCTTTAGCAGAGGACCTAACCAATATAAACAGTGCCTAAATATTTGCATAATGAAACTATTCTTAGCTGAAGATGCTACTGGCACACTGAGGAACCAGACCCAAATCCAGTAAAGACAGGATTTAGAGCCACCAGGAAATGTGGGGGGGGGGGGGAGTAGGGAGTGGGATGGAGGTGTTGTTTGGTTGAGTTTTTTGAGACAGGGTTTCTCTGTGTGGTCCTAGCTGTCCTGGAACTCACATTATAGACCAGGCTGGCCTCGAACTCAGAGATCCACCAGCTTCTGTCTCTGGGATTAAAGAGTGTTCCACCCCTACCAGGCTGAGGCAGTTGTTTTAAATGGAAACCTAGAAAACGCAATCCGTAGGAAAAGCAAACGAAGACTCCGTGGGGCTTGCTAGGACGTTTGATCTCAGGGACCAGATCCTGGGGAAAAGCGGCTGCACCCACGTGACCATCTCTCCCTCCCCCTCAGGGCGGACGACTGCTTTTGTGCTTCTCGGAAGCTGGACGCAGTGGCCATCGAAGCCAAGTTCAAGCAGGACTTGGGCTTCCGGATGCTGAACTGTGGACGGACCGACCTCGTGAAGCAGGCAGTGTCTTTGCTGGGGCCCGATGGGATCAACACCGTGAGCGAACAGGTACCAAGCTTCTTGGACCTCATCTCCTCCGGGGCTTAGACTGAGCGTGAGCAGCTGACGGGACACAGGCTCCCTCTGCTGATCGATTTAAAAAAATCAATGCCACTCCCCCGGTTTTTTCTCTCTTTTTGAGTGTTTGAGGCTGTTTTGTTTTGCTTTAATTTTATAAAAATACACTGGTCCATCTTTATGGAAGTCGCATGATTGTTGCAGTTAAAAATTTAAAAAGGAATGAAAATCAAACCTATTCCAGAAAGGAGATAATGCCACCAACTTGGCCATTGTTTGTATTTAGGACTCTGCAACCTTCAAGTCTGTTTACTGGCATGTTAGTCTTCTCTCTGCCAGTCTGCTGTTGGTTCCAGACAGATCTAGGCCATGCCCACTGTGCTCTTAGGGTGGGTGTGTTTAAAGACACCAAAGTCAGTCTGGGGACCCTAGGGCATCATCCAGACATGGCAGCACCAACCAGATCCTGAAACTGGTACATCTGGGAGGCAATGACAAGTCACAGAGGGACTTTGGGGGTGTGATGGGGTCACAGACTGTGAAAACGGACGGCCGTTCTCAGTGTGAGGCTTGAGTGCGGTTACAAGGGACAGATGGGGCTGTTTCTCCCACAGGTAGCTCTTGCAATGAGCTCCCATGAAGGGGACAGAAGGGACTATTTAATGACAACTAACCACTTTCTTGAACGCCATCAAGGACTCTCAGTACAGGATCGTGTGTATCTTTTATGTTTAAAACCAGGGACTTAGTTATCTGTTTGTTTGGTTTTTTTTTCAGTATTTTTTATTCCAGATACCTTACAATGTTATTGAATATTCTTTTGTAAGTTGCTTTAGTGCCTCTACGAGGTGATTACTGTCTGTTTATTAACCATCCCTCCCATGTCAGATATTTAAAGTGTTTGTGAATAGTACTGAGCTAAACATATTCACACAAATCTTTGTTCCAGTCTCTATTTCCTTGGGGAAATGTTTCTTTAAAACGGAAGTGTCTCAAATGCACCAGCCTTTCCTGAATTCTCAGTCTTTGGTTCTCCCCCACCCTTCCCCCCGGAGTCTGACTAGTCTTTGCACACCTCTGGTTTATACGCACTCCCTGTGACTCCACTTTCCTTTGTCTGCTTTTTATCAGCATTATTGCTGTTTACTTAGAGGGATCCCTCCTCTATTAGGGCACAGAGTCCTTTAATGTAACAAATGCATCTCAGTCTGTCGGTGACTTTGGAATTTTGCCTATAATGTTTTCAGTTACACAGCACCAATGTTAGAGCACCTCTCATGAATGACACGACTCATCATGTTTACGCCTAGAGACGAATGCAGAAACCAACTTGGCATCGCTTATTATTTTAGTTCTTACTGGATATCTCTAGTAAAAATTAAAGGTTATATTGGTGTATAGTGTGAGACAAGGCAGCAGCATGAACACCTTCCCAAATAACTGCCTTCACAACCCTTTGGATGGAGAGCCCCGCCCCTTTCTCCTGTTGGTTGTGAGGGTTGGTTTGTGATGAGCAGGAGTCAGAGCAGGGAAGGTTTTCCTGAAGGCCATCCTGCCTCGGTTGCCTTGTGCTTGTATAGGGTGACATGAGAGCAGATGTCAGTGAGAGTGGCCATAGGAATATCCAGTGACCTTTGGCATGTCTGACCCAAGGCTCATATAGAGCAGCAAGGACACCTTATCATTTTGTGAAAGATACAAATGTCAAAGACACTGAACTTATCATAATTAAATACTTTAGGGTTGATATTACAGAATCCAGAAAATTCCTGTGAGCCCCATTCCCACCCCATTCCAATCAGCCACTTGTTTTAAAAACATAGGTCTGTTGTGCCATGAAAGTCCTCCGACTTAAGCCATGGTCTCTATGCTAAAAGGTGACGTCACCTCCCTTCAGTCTTCCACTGTCACTTCCGGAATGTGGAAGGTTGTGACGCTAAGTGTGACAGGGCTCCACATCTACTCATTTGTCCTGCCAGAGTCTGAGTCCAATAAGACGCTCCATGTGTTTGTCGACTGACCACAGCTACCTTGTAAACGTCTCCATCTCTGGTTTTAACCACCGCAGGGCATGACCCCCTTGATGTACGCCTGCGTCCGTGGGGACGAGGCAATGGTGCAGATGCTGCTGGATGCCGGAGCTGACCTGAATGTGGAGGTGAGGGTGCGGAGGGCTGCAGGCCCTGCCAGCCCAGGCTTTCCCTTCCCAGTCACCTTCACCTCTTACCCTTCCAGTGGCTGTGGCCCTGGCAAAACCACCTGGCAGATTGTGACCTTTCAGAGGCCCCAGCAAAAGTCCCAAGTAGCTCCACAAAGTCCCTGTGTATGCTTCATTTAAAGAAATAGCTGTAAATATAGGGACCTCTGGCTTGTGCTGACTGAGCAGCTCCTAGCTCCTGACTCATCCTTTCTAGGATGGGACAGCAAACTCCCACATTCTAGCCCCTTCCTGATGCCTGACACGTGCTGGGCTGACCACCCTTCCACATCCCCCGCCCCTGTATCCCCACCAGGCTGAGGTTTCCCTCCTCACATCTCCTGTCCTCCCAGCAGCCCCACTGTCTCACTTTGTTGACTGAGCTATCTCAAGTCTGCCAGGACATGGACATAGTTCACTAGGCTGGAAATTGAAGCGCCACTCCCTTCAGGCTTAGGTTCAAGTTTTGAGCATTGGGGTGACTCATGAGATGGAGGAGAATCACCAATGCACACATAATTGGCTGGAATCAATACTGAGCAGAGACATCTCGCCGTGGTTGGGGGTTCCATTCATAGTAGTTGCTCCAGACCCCTCCGAGGCTCAACCTAAGTAGAATCTCACTTTTTTCTTCCTTGCTGCCTGAAGGCCTGTTCAGGCAGCACTTGGCAGTTGCAGATGTCAAGGAGATTGACATGCTGCAGCCACCAGTCGGCAGCTGCCGAAAACCTTTTAGCTTCAAAATTAGATAGATGCCCTGGCAATGTTACCCTGTGCTTTTTAAAAAAAATTATTGGTGAGTTTTATATTCATCTGAGGAACACAGACAGTAAACACAGCTCTGAATCCAAACCCGTTTTGAACCCTAACAGTTTTGAGTTATATAGGGACTGTCTACCCTTTCGTGGGTCACTATGCATCACAGACCCCTTCAAGGTCCTCAGCTACAGAGGACTTCTTTAACCCTCCTCTCCAGTCCCTCCCATGTGTTTCACTAAGTGCCTTTGTGTACTGTAAGGACACTCTGGTTACACGCCCCAGGAATGCTGGGGAGAAGACCATGTGCTAGTGTTAATATCACAAGACCCAGGTTGTCGGCTTCCCTATTACATCCCAGCTTGGTATATGTTCCAAGGACTCGCTCCATCCTGAAACCGTGCCCCTTATTATTTTTTCTTGGTATGTTCAGGGCAAGTTCTGTGCCTGTGTTTTCAGTTACACGAGGGCCCTTGTCAACTATGAAGCCAGAGATGAGCTGTGAGCAGAGTGGCAGTAACATCGCGCTCAGACGAGTGACTGTCTTCTCTACTGTGGAAGCATGAAGTAGTCCCTCTCTTCACCTGGGATTAGCTGCCCTCTTTGAGTGAAGGGTGGACAGAGTGTTAGTGACATTTCAAGCTACGACACTTCCTGTAGCTCACATAACCCTCCTTAAGCAGAAAGAGGGAAACAGACAGACATAGAAGCTGGCTCACTGGACCACATTTCTAAAGCATCTGTATGAGTGAATAGTCTTTCAAGAGGGAAAGAAAAGGCACAGAACACATTCTCAAAAAACATCCCCTCCCCGCCCCCATTGATAATGTCCCCAAAACAGTCCTCTGATGGCCCACTTTCAGAAAGCTGCTTCAACACCTCTTCTAACGGACATAAACAAGACCAGCTCCCAGTTCTGGCAAGAGGTTGCCTGGGGCCTCCAACAGGGGAAAATCACTACCTGCAGTCACCACCACCTCCCAAGGCACCTGTCACGGTGTCTTTTTGGTACCTTCCTAGCCTGTGTGCCTGGCTACAGATAGGCTAGATTCTGTGAGCCTAAATACTGTGAAGGTCACATTTTGAAAATAACTTCAATTTGTTTATAGGTTGTCAGTACTCCTCATAAATATCCATCCGTCCACCCTGAGACCCGCCATTGGACGGCTCTGACTTTTGCTGTGTTGCATGGACATATTCCTGTAGTTCAGGTATTAATATATTTCCCTATCCACATCTGACCGTTAACTGTAACCTCCTCCATGATGCAAATCTAACTCTCTTCCAGCATGCATATCTCCCTGAGCGATTCATATTGGTTAATTGCAATTCAGCGTAACATATCTTATAACAAAACTATTTATACTTAGCTATCTATTTGGCCAAGCATTAACCAATATGAAAACATCACGTACCTACATGCAGCCTCACGTACAGAGTAACAGATCTGTGGAGCTCTTCCTTGTTGCTCTGAGGTGGGACTTGAGCTGTTATTCTGTGGATTGGCCCCTTTTACTTGTTTTAACATGACTGTGAGACTTAGCCAGGCTCAATACCTGGAGGGACTCTTCCCTCAGGTGTGGCCCTGGTGTTCTGTAGACTCCAGTGGTTTCCAACCAGTGGGAAGAAGCATCCAGATCAACAAGGGGATGTCTGAGAAAATGCACTGGTGTGAGTCTTGACTCTTCAGAATCACCTCCTGGAGGTCTACAGGAGGTCCTTGTGTCTTCTGAAACAGCTCCATAGGTGGTGACATGCCTGTAACTGCGATTCTTTGACGGTATCGTCACATTTTCTGACTGTGGTAGACTTGATGGTCAGTGAATGGCCTGAGTCTTAAGGTCTTTACCTGATCAGAAGAGGGAGATTGGCATCCAAGTCCAGGACCATGCCCACCCCCACAGCAAGTGCAGAGTTTTTGAGATAGCAAGAACATGCCTCTTTGATGTGGCCCACGCTTCTGAATTCTGTTCTGCAGACAGTAGGGTGGCAGGGACAGCTCAGCAGTGTTGGCATTTCACAGGAACCTTTGTTGTTTCCTGGCTATGGGGAATCCTCATGACAGACCCGTAGGGGAATTTCCAGAGGCTGAGTGTGTGATGTGGCACCCTTGGGGCTGGCTTCTGCTTGTAGAATATCAACCTCAGCCCCCTCCTAGCAGAGGGGGATCTAAGAAAGAGGGGAGCTGGTGGCTTCTGGAGACCACAGACAGCATCCCTTGATGGGCAGTGGCATCCTCAGTCATTCAGAAAAGGGACCGGCTGAAAGGCTAGCAGAACTTCCTGGTAGTCAGGCTGAGTCCTTGCAGCAGATTCAGTCATGGAGCTGTGCCCTCAGTAGGTAGGCAGTGAGGACGGGGGATTCTCCCCTATGTTACATGTGACATACAGACAGCACCTTCACCCATGTTACATGTGACATGCAGACAGCACCTTCACCCAGAGTGGTAAACCAGAAGCTCGCATGTCTCTGCAAATGCACTGAATGAAGGCAGGAGAAGCAAAATCTCTGCAGCTTTTGCTACATTACCGGATCTTGCTGGCCAGAGAACTAACTAAACACCTCGCCTGTCCTCAGAACCACCCAGGGGGTTCTGAGAGGGATTCTCGCCCTGGCTGGCTGAGCATGTCCCTGGAGTCATTCATAACTCCTGAGCTTCAATGGGAGAAAGGGAGCACTTCAGCTGCCCTCCGAGACTTGTGACAGACTGAACAGTGGAGACTTGCGGCATTTGGATGCTTCTATCTCAGTGCTTCCAGAAACCTTATATACCTGATACCCTGGACAGCCTGTTAAAATACAGACTCGTTCAGAGTGTCCAGGCTGGGGTCCAGAGACACAGCCCCTCTAACAAACTCTCTAACACGTTCTTGTGCATGGACCACTCTGGGAAGTCTGGGGTTCTGGAAGATGGGAACTGCTCCTTTTCTGAGGTAAAGTTACCTCAGTGCACATGGTAACTGACCTGGATGAAGGGGACACTAGTGTCTGACTGATTTCTGCCAGTGCACTGATGTCTCCTCATGATGAATGCTGTCCAAGTGTCTCAGTGACCACTCTTCCTCTGCAGCTCCTCCTGGATGCCGGGGCCAAGGTGGAAGGCTCAGTGGAACATGGCGAGGAGAACTATTCAGAAACTCCTCTCCAGCTTGCAGCGGCTGTTGGTAAGTTACCAGTTCCAGCTCAGACCTGGTGTCTCCACTGTGGCCTTTGCTGTATCTGTGACTAGTTTTTTGTTTTATTCTCTTATGAAATCCCCTTCTCTGGGCTTGCAGGAAATTTTGAGCTGGTTAGTTTGCTGTTGGAACGTGGTGCGGATCCCCTGATAGGAACCATGTACAGGAATGGAATTTCTACAACCCCCCAGGGTGATATGAACTCTTTCAGCCAGGCCGCAGCCCATGGACACAGGTAGGCTAGGATGGGCCAAGGCCGCCAGGTGGCAAGAGGTGCTTGTTAAAAATGCAGATTCCCAGGCCTGCCCCAGACCCATTCTCTCTCTCTGGATGTGGGGCCCAGGAAGTGGGGTGGCCCAGTCTTCAGGCCCAACTAGACTGCCCTCATTCACAGATTCCTGACAAGAGCTAATTCCCTACACTGCACATGCGTGCAGACCAACATGCTCTGCTCACTCTCAGCCAACTTTCAGCCCAAGGATGCATCAGTCTTGGCCAGTATGGGTCAGAGTACATCACTTCAGTTGCCACGATGTGAGAATCCACATAACGACAGAGTTCTTCATGTTTGCCCATGTCCTGTCTAGGTTTCTTTCAGAAACCCTATCAGATTTTATTACACATTACCTCAAGGTGAACAAATTTATCAGAATAACACTCAAAAAGGCCAGAGTTCCAGAACCTTCTGGGTATTATTCCTCCTCAAATTGTCCTCTAGGAAACGTGGCCAGTCATACCCCACCATCTCCTTCATCTCCAAAGCCTGTCATCCAGAGAGCCACCATGTCTCATTCCTGATCCTGAGTGAGCAGCTTCCTAACCCCTCATGTGCCCCTGCCCCGTACAGCCACTTCCATCTCTGAGTGTCTTCCTCTCTGGGTTTATGATTGACAGGAATGTGTTCCGCAAACTGCTCGCTCAGCCAGAGAAGGAGAAGAGCGATATCCTGTCCCTGGAGGAGATTCTGGCTGAGGGGACTGACCTGGCAGAAACAGCCCCGCCCCCCTTGTGTGCCAGCCGCAACAGCAAGGCCAAACTGAGGGCCCTGAGGGAGGCCATGTATCACAGCGCTGAGCATGGCTACGTGGATGTCACAATTGATATCAGGAGCATAGGTCAGTCTGAGCACCATTCACCACTAGACATAGCATGCGAACACACACACACATACATGCATGCATGCACGCATGTAACGGGATGCACACACACACATGTCATGGGGTCTCAGGGAGCTTCTCCTTCACTGGTTAGAACATTTCCAACACTGACCCCACAGACAGCAGCACCCTGCCTGCCCTGAGGCTCTACACTTAGATCATGTTGTCCTGATTCCCAAACTCTGCACCTTGAGACAGATGCTTAAATCACCTGGGGAGCTTGTCTGAATACAGATTGCCAGGCCCTGCACCCAGAGGCTCTGCTGTTGAGGGTCTGGATGGACAAAGGCTGGAAATCTTTATATTTAACAATCACTCCAGGTGGTAACCCAGTAGTTGAGGACTTCCTGTGTAGAGCACCCACTGCCACTGACACAGAGTGACCATCAAGCAAGGACAAATGCCTCCTCATTAGGACTTTTCCTCTGAGCCAACAAGAGCCATTCAGGCAAGCAGCAGCTTCTTGTGTGAGCTAGCCCAGAGCTGTCTCATTGGTGTGTCTGGGACTCAAGGTTAGGCTAGCACCAGTCTGGTAGCTCTCATCTGGCAAGGAGGAGAACAGTGAGACATGGAAATGGGTCCCTAACATGGCAGGCTAGAAACCAAATAGAAACAGTGTTCTGGAAAGAGCCTCTGACAGGTTGACCATTCAGTATATGGGAAATTTACAGTGTTGCCCTGAGAGTCTATCTTGCGTGATTATGAAGCTCAGGCTCGGAATGACCTACCGATTCATTTTGAAAGAGGTGAGGGATGCTGCCCTTCTTCACCACCTCGCTGCACATTACAGCAGTCGTTTGCTGAGGATACTTTGTTAAAGGAAGATGACCCAATGAGGTGCCGCAGATGGAGATGTTCCACACAGGGGACCAGTAGGGTCCCCCTTCCATTTATAAGATGTGACTGGAGATGGTCAAAGCCTTTGATTGGTTTCACCAGTTCTTAGCTTTCATCTGAGTGTGGCTATGTCATCTCACCCTGGACAAAACTCGCTCTTCCCCGAGTCCTTTCCTCCCCAGTGAGTAGAAGGAAGACGGTGGACTCAGAGACATAGATGCATATGAATGAGTAACTAAAAGACTTTACTCAGTGATTGGTATTGTGAGATGCAGCCCCTAATAATATGAGTAGCATATATAAGCAGAAGAGAATGAGTTACAACCTTCAATTTCTCTGCAAGTCTTGCCTGTACTTACTGAATGCTGGTCCCTTGGTCTCATAGCTTGGTAATGTCCTAGACAACAGCCAACTTCAGGATAAAAATAATTCCTGTTCCTTGGTTGTTTTCTGCCCTCCCCTCACCTGCCCTCCCCTCCCACCTGGCCCGATGCCTTCCCCCACCCCATCCAGGTGTCCCATGGACTCTGCACACGTGGCTGGAGTCGCTTCGGATTGCCTTCCAGCAGCATCGCAGGCCTCTCATCCAGTGTTTGCTCAAGGAGTTCAAGACCATTCAAGAGGAGGAGTACACAGAGGAACTCGTCACCCAAGGCCTGCCCCTCATGTTTGAGATCCTAAAAGCAAGCAAGGTACAAGGAGGGTGAGGGTGGGGGCTCACAGATCTGGATGGTCCCTTGCTGGGAACCAACGGTCCCTAACATCCCTACATCGCAGCCACAGGTGGCGAGCATATCCCAGCTGCCTGCAGCTACTTGCACAATCATTTGCGAGGCAGCTCTTTGGCTGAGCATGTGCTGTATACCAAGGTACTTAGGCACAAGAGCAGGTTAGGGGCCTTTGACTCATGGAGTTTGCACTCAAGGGGATAACACCAACACACGCTCTAGAAGCATAGGAAGCTAGTTTCCCAGAACAGGCCAAAGGAAGTAAAAGATTCAAAAGGGGAGGAAAGGGAGCTTCCCCAAGGTGCTGGCACTGACCAGGCCTGAAGGGACAATGGGAATCAAATAGGAGGAGGGAAAGGATCCCATCCCTGGACCTAGGAGAAGCCTTTTCATGCAGATTGACAGTATGTCCTCCATGCAGCCCACAGGCTACAAACATCCCAGGATAGCTCTGAATGAAGCCCAGTGTATTTGTAGATGACATCAAATCACAGTTTCAAAGTGTTAAACACCTCTGACAAGAGAGCCAGTCAGAGGAGCTTCCTTCTGACTCCTTGGGGTTCACACCTACCAATGCCTCCATTCCCAGCAAAGGAATCCCACATTCCCCCACTGCCTTGCCAAACATCAGTCTTGTTCTCTGGGTATCATGAGACTTGTTCCATTAAATCCCTGTGGAGTTATCCATTTGGGAATATCATAAAGACACTCCAGGTCCTCTGGGGCTGTATGGCTCGCATCTGTGTATGGGTGGGAAGTACTGCCTTGATGAACTTGCTCCCTGCTACCTGTTGGAATCAACAGCCAAAGACAAGAGAAGACACTAGAAAGAGAAGACTGTAGGAAACACCCCAGCACTGTGACCATGAGAAGCTCTAGGGAGGACCAGTCTCCCCGGTCTACAGAGTGAGTTCCAGGATAGCCAGGGCTACACAGAGAAACCCTTCCTCAACAAAAAGAAAAAAGAAAGAAAGAGGTTCTAGAGAGTTCATACCCTAAGCCATCACATCCCACAAGGACTTGGGCTCATATAGCACAGAAGTTGAGCGTATGTTCCCTGGAGCCAAATTACAAGGGTTCAAATCCTGGCTCTCCCACTTACTAGCCCTTTAGCCCCAGTCAAGTTTCCTAAACTCTCTGCCTCAGTTTCCCTGTCTGTAAATGAGTCAGTAATCATGCCGGCCTCTCTAGGTGGCCTTGAGTACAGAGTGGTGAAAACTGCAGTTCTCTTCCATTCCGCCATGACACCAGGTAAAAGCTTTCTTAGAGGCTTCGAAAAGCTAGTTAGATGATACAGGCCTTCTGTGCTTCCCCAGGGCCCCTTCTGTAAGCACCAGCCCATGGTAGCTGCATGTAGCAGCTAGCTGTGAGTACATGTCACCTGTCACCTCCTTCCCTCAGAGTGACAGTGCACTTTAAACATTTCTCTCTTTGGTGCCCCGAATACCCTAATTCACAAAGGGAATTGTGAATTGGGGAATTGGAGTTTCTCAAACTCATTTGTCTGTGGAACCCTTTCATAATGAACTTGCCTTAAGACATAAATGAAGATTTTTTTTTCAAAGATTATGCATATATATTTAAGTACAATCATTAAGAATATTTAATTTAATTACAAGCTAGCCATTCACTTAAGCATATTTGAGGTTAAACCCTTATAGTCTTCCCAAGAACTTCTAGCTGAAACCCTAAGTTTGTCTCTGTTTAACAAGCAGGAGAAATAGAGGCAGGAAGATGGGTAACTAACTCAGAGACAGCCTGTCAATACCACCACCCATCTGGATCCATTTCAGAGCATCTCGGAGCCTTGGGGCCAGAGCAAGTCTCATAGGTGTGCTGGTCAGTGCTCATCCTCAAGGCAGCCTCTGCAGGCCGCTGCTGGCTGTGTTTAGTGTCCCTCTGTGCCACTGAATCTCAGGATAGCGAGCTTCAGTGAGTCCAAGGAGAGCAGAACCTGCTGGGAACACTTCAAAAGCAAACCTCTGTCCTCCAACTTAAAATAAATGAATAAAGGCTTTCACCTGAAATTACCCAAGAACTACCTCAGTGAAAAAGCGTTACTGGATGCATTCCCAGTGTCTATTCCAGCATTTTCTGGCTTGTCTGGTTTTAACTTTTTTCCAGGCTACAGAGGAATTCCAGAATTTATTGAAGTATCTTGGATTTATGTCTTTTGGGTCTTTGGTTTGGTTTGGGCTTTGTGTAAATGTCACTTGAAGTATGACATATCCTTAGAAAATTTCCCAGATCCTAACTGCAGAGCCTAGTGAATTCCTATCAGCTGAAAAGCAAATAGTTAGCACTGGACCACAAAACACAGCATGCCTAGCACCCCAAGGTCCTCTGTCTCCTAGGTCACCCAACAAGCCATCCCTCTCTGACTACTAACATCCTGTCACTAGCTCATTTAACTAGCATAGCTCAGGGTATGAGGAGCCTTCCACAAGCACTCCAGTGTGTAGCAGCAGGAGTAGGTGGGTCACCGAGTCACCAGCAGCCCTAACAGGAACATGTGAAAGGCAGGAAGGAAAGGCCCTTGCCACATGTGAACTAGAACCTGCTCCCTGGCAGTCGTGATGCCCATCCAGGATAGATGACCCATAGACAACACAGGTGGCTCCGTTCTCTGAAGGAGCAGGCCTAAAAAGAACAGTATAACCAGGAGAAAGGAAGAAAAGAGTGTTGATTTGTTTTCTCAGAAAGCTCTAGGGAAACCGTTACCTGTATGGCATGCTATCACATAGACTGACCCATAGGAAAACATACAATTTGACATAACTACAGTGTGCAATCAACTATTCCCCCCAGCATGCACTGGTCCACCATCCCCAGCATGCACTGGTCCAACATCCCCATGAATGCACTGGTCCACCATCCCCCAGCATGCACTGGTCCACCATCCCCCAGCATGCACTGGTCCACCATCCCCATGAATGCACTGGTCCACCATCCCCCAGCATGCACTGGTCCATCATCCCCAGCATGCACTG
>JANHMN010000021.1:7289521-7323829 GCA_030674055.1 Rhabdomys pumilio
CCCCCCCCCCCCCCCCCCCCCCCCCCCCCCCCCCCCCCCCCCCCCGCTTACACCCATCCATCAAAGCCTTGTTAGGTCTGTCCTCCCTTACTTCCTTCCTTCTCCCACATACAGCCCTGTCCTCACATTCTCTCTCTTCCATGTGTGTCACAGCCTGTGCCTGTGCCGGGGAAGTAACCTGCTCTGGACACTAAAGCCAGGACCCAGCTTTAATGCTGATAATCACCCACGTTGCAAAGTACTTCTGTGTGTCCAGGGGCATTCTAGCCATTCCAAACTCACCCTCCTCATAAGGAGCCCTGGAGGGAGGGGCTCCTGTATCACCATCTCCATTTGAAATGGTGGACCTGAAGCCTATGTGGAGCGGATGCAGAGGAGCCAGGATTTTAAGGAGCCAGGCAGACCGACTGTGGCAAACCTCATGTTCTCAACTGTAAAGTAACCCTGTCCCTCAGTTCCCCCTTGGGTTTGCATGCAGTACATGTTCCACTGTGAAATGACAGTTTTGTCTTCGTGGATGAAAAAAACAAACATTGGTATGCAACCATCGAGCCTTCTGCCAATGGGAAGGTCACCCCACATCTGCTGATGTCGTGGCCAGTTCTGCCAATGGGAGGTCACCCCACACCTGCTAATGTCACAACCAGTGGCAGCTGCCTTGAAGGAACCTTGACTGTCACCTACCCAGTGATTCCCTACTCATGTGTACCCTGCGGCCAGGATTTGCCCAGCTCCAAAAAAGGAAAGGAAGGAAGGAAGGAGGGAAAAAGAGGGAGGGAGGGAGGGAAGATAGATAGATAGATAGATAGATAGATAGATAGATAGATAGATAGATAGATAGATAGATAGATATAGATAGATAGATAGACTTAAAAGTGTGAGATCCAGTCTGGTACTGTTTACCTGTTGTTGTGCGAGTATCTGGAAAGGTGAGCAAGAAGATCCAGAGTTTAAGACTAACTTGAGCTACATATCTAGGCTCTGTCTCAAACAAAAATGAAAAACACAGACAGACAGACAGACAGACAGACAGACAGACAGACAGACAGACGGAAAGAAGGAAGGAAAGAAGGAAAAAGGAGGAGAGAAGAAGAGAAGAGAAGAGAAGAGAAGAGAAGAGAAGAGAAGAGAAGAGAAGAGAAGAGAAAAGAAAAGGATTTACATTCCTTACCAGCTCCCAGGGTATTCCAATGCTGCTCACAGGGAGGGAGGACACTTTGCTCTCCCCTGAGGTGGCAGCCTCTGGTGAGGTTGCTAGGGCAGAGGAGTGCCTCCCACCCTCTGCTCATAGCATATCATCTATACCATCCTTGAGAAAAGCCCCTTCTGCCTTTCACTCTAAGGACATGTCTATGAATCATATCCCAGATGACACTGTGCCTTCTGTGATCTGTCCACTTTAATAGAAAGGTTTAGATTTTCTTTGTACATGTGGAGGGGGTTGTGTCCTGCCCTGGGGGTTAAATTTGAGAATATGGTAAACCACTGGCATGATTGTGGTCCCAAAGCCATCTTTTAAAAAACAAAAAAAGTGTTTATTATTTTGATCACAAAAGCAATACTGACTCATTGGAAATATAAAGAAAAAATAATGATCTCATTCTGAACCTCTTCAGTCTTTATTTTCAAAGTGTGTGTTAACCTTTAAAAAAAAAAAAGCTTTATTGTGTTAGTCAGCTTGGTATTGCTGAAATAGATTGCCCGAGATAATCAACTTAAAAGAAGAAAGGGGTTTTTGCTCCCAGTTTTGGAGCTATGTAGTTAGTTGGTCCATTGCTTCTAGGGAGAAGGTGAGACAGGGCATCAGTGCAGAAGCTCGTAGTGGGAGCAGCCAGGAAGCAAAGAGATAAAGAGCTGAGTAGATCAACGCCCCATAATCCTTTCGGGACTCACACTCAAGGACTTCCAATTTCCTGCAAGGTCTCGTGAAGGTTTAACCATCTCTCCATAGCACCATGAACAAGGAACTACACCCCTAGCACATGAGCACACGGGGATGCTTGGTCAAACCACAGCCATTGCAAATATTCATCTAGCCCCTATCTTAGCCAGTTGCCCAATAAAAAGCAGCAGAGTGCCATGAGTCACATCCCTCCTCCTGGCCTGCACACCTGTTCTTGGAGGGAGGCCAACAGAAAGGACTGTGACCTCACACTAGGATGAAGGTCACCCAGGGCAGTCTCCTTCCTCCCTGAGCCATGGACAGCTGGAGCTTGGAAGCACAGAACTCTCTTCCTCCGTCCTGATTTTTATTTTTATTGAGAAGTGATTCAACTGATGACTCCCAGATCCAAAGTGTTTGAGCCCTAGAATCCGACTTAGTACAGAGCTGAATCAGAGGCTTTCATCCTGCCCTTGTGGGGCACAGTCACGAGACCACAAGGGCTTTCTGCTGCTCGGTCAGGACCAAGGACTGCTTCCTGAATTTGAGAATATAGATAAAGGTGGATTGAGGGTTAAAGCTTTCTATTCGTGAGCTACAAAAAGCCTGCTTTCCCTTAGCTAGTTAATGATCAGGTTGAGATGGAAACATGTTTTTTTATAAATTTCATAAGCACCCAGCAGTGAACTCATAAGAAACAGGCAGTGAGCTCGTAGAGCAAGCAGGTAGGTCCAGGGGTGGTAAGTGAAACCTCCATGCCTATGCTCCAGGAGGACAGTAAATGCTTGGGCAACTCTTGCCCACGGGAACAGGTTTCTATAGCGACAACCTGGCTTGTGCGACCCAAGCATCTCATAACGCGGCTCATCTTCTTCCTTCACAGAATGAAGTGATCAGTCAGCAGCTGTGCGTCATCTTCACACACTGTTATGGTCCCTACCCCATTCCCAAGCTCACCGAGATCAAGAGGAAGCAAACCTCACGCCTGGGTGAGCAGTGGCTCTGGGTATATTCAGGCTATGACTGTGGGGTGTCGGGATAGGAAGGAAGCAAACACGTGGAACAAATACAGGGTGGGGGCCTCGGAGGACAAACAAGAGACAGAGGAGGAGCCAGGCTCAAGAAATGAGCGCTCCTTCAGTAGGAAGTCAATCTCTTTGGAGAAAACAACAGAGGACATGGATAAGGGAACCCTAGTGCCTCACCTATCGTCCTATGAGACGTTTTTCCTCAGTTACTGACACTGGGAACAGCTGAGGCATAAAGTCACATGCATTGGAGATTATGATAGATAGCCCAGTGTCCGTGTCAGCTGATGGTTTTGATAGTTATTTTGGTACAGTCTAGATTAGAATCATCTAGGACATTAGAGAATCTCAAGAACGGATTCTCTAAGTTAGGTTAGTCTATGGAGATTGCCTTCACTGGATTTTTGCTGTGGGGAAACCCAGCCTAGAGGTGGGTGGGCTCTCTAGTCCTGCAGTGACTTGCTGTGCCAGGGTGGGTTGGTGTGGATGGCTTCCCATTATTGAGAAGCATGGAAGAGGGGAAGGGGGAAGTGAGGGGGAAATGGAAGGAGATAGGGGCTGCAATCAGGATGTAAAGTGAATAAATAAATAAGTTAAGGGAACAGTGAGTGGGCACCGTTGCCTGGATTTATACAGGAAGGAAACAGTGAGCCGAGCACATTGGTGTGTGCATTCGTTCTCTCTCTGACTGTGGATGTGACCAGCTGCTTCGAGCACCCGCCACCTTGACTCTCTGCTATGACAAACCGTAACCTGGAATTGTGAACTAAACCCTTTCTCCTCTTAAGTTGCCTTTGTCGGGGTATTTTATCAAAGCAACAGGAAAAGAAACTAAGACAGCAAAACTCTCCCATCTATGAAGTCCCTTCTCTTTACTACAGAGGAATAAGCAGGAGACTCCAGTGAGCCAGGAGTGTCCCTGATGGAAGTCTTGCTTGAGGAAATTATAGAAGAGAACAATCTCCAACCCCACCAACACACACACACACACACACACACACACACACACACACACACACTACAACTACTACTACTACTACTACTACTACTACTACTACTACTACTACTACTACAAAAACAAGGGCAAGATGCCCCAGAGTTTAAGAATGAGCACTGCTCTTCCAGAGGACCCCAGTTCAGTTTCTAGCACTCATATGCAGTGACTTATAACCAAAACATCTATAATTAGATCCGGTGAGATTCAACACCTCTGGCCTCTTGGGGCACCCATACAGAGACATACACATATATAGGTAATTAAAAATAAAATAATTTTTTTAAAATAAAAAGACAGGGCATACCTGAGCAGTGGGGGCTGGATGCTCTGAAATCCGGTGAGGATAACTGATTGCTTTACATGCTCCGTTGATGCTTGCACGAGCCAGCTCCAGCCCTGTGCCTGACCTCCACCTCTCTGTAGCTCTGATATCCCAGGAGGTAGGCTAGACCATGCTCTGACTGCAGTCTGGAAACAGTAACACCAACACTGCCAATGCCCTGGTTCCTCTCTGTAGGCCCAGCTCCTGAGATTCCCTGGGCAGGTACTGGCTTCATCTGGATCTGGGACTACTACAGGCAGGGTGGGGTGGAAAAGACAGAGAAAGGCCTGGCTGTCTTGCGGCTGGGAACCTGAGCCTGCTGCTGCAGACACCCATCCCCTGATGCCCAGAGAGCAATAAAAAATTAACAGCGAAGGGTTGCTTTTCCTGTAAGGGTTGGGATCTTCCCTGCTTCCTGTATCCTTTCCTTCTAAATATAAAATGTGGGAGAGACGGAAGCATCTGAAGTTTCTATCCCATAGCAAAACCATTCCTTTGCTTTTATCAGTCGAAAGACTGAGTGCATGGAGCCGGCTCAAAGGACCTTCATTACTGTTCTGTGTAACTTGTAGCATTTGACTATAACACAGCTTTCTGCTAAAATGAAAATGTTGGCAGCAGAGTCAAAGCTTAGGTGTTACCTTTCTGATCATGCATGTGACAAACCCGAGTTGTACCTAAGTCCCCAGTGTGTCCCCAGAAAGCATTGATCATCAGGGTGACAGGTTGGAAAGGCCAGCCTTATGAGAAGGTAATAGATGTGGAGGGCCACCTTCCCAGGACATGACAATGGGGACACCAGAACACAGTAGCCTTGTGAGGCACCTTGTTAGTGTGAACGCTTTTTGAGGGCTGAGTTAAGAACACAGAGTAAGAGCCTGCTTCCCATGGCCACCGAGGGAAGAGAACTCTTCAAGTCGGTGCAGTTTCTCTCATTTGCAGTGAGAGGTGCTTGGTCTTCAGGACAGGTCAGAATTCCAAGGTTAGCACCCTGAGAAGACACAGATGGGACTGGAGAAGTGGCCGCATGGTTAAGATCACTTACTGCTCTTGCAGAGGACCCAGGTTTTGTTCCCAATGACTCTTGGCTGTCTGTAATTCCAGTTCCAGGGCACCGGGTGCCTCTTCTGAACCCCATGGGCCCCTTCACATATATGCATCGCACACATATATACACTCAAGCACACATGCATAAAATAAAATGAGGTTTTTTGTTTTTTTTTTTTTTTCAAAAGAAAGCAGGGGTCTTGAACAGGCAGAGGCAGAAAAGGAACTAGGTCACAGCGATCTTGTCAGGAAGTATGGGCTCAGGCTAGAGAGAGGCTCAGCAGTGAAGAGCGTGTGCTGCCCTTCCTGAGAACTGGAGTTCTGTGCCCAGCACCCATATCAGACAGCTCACAACCGCCTGTAAGTCCAGACCATGGGACTTAGAGTCCTCATACTGCACTGGCCTGCTCATATCCATACATGCACAGACCATTAGAAGAAATACAAATGAATCTTTTTTTTAAAAAAAGGAAAGGAGTGTGACTTCTCCTGGGGACACTAGGGATCTATTGAAAGGTTTGTAGGAGGAGAGAGGTGCATCATAATCAGAACCCAGCCTGCCTGTCCCCACAAACATCAGCCATCGGAGACAGGAACTGAATCATTAAGCTATGCTATATTCAGAGAGTCCGGCATCTGAGATGGTACTGGGTTAATGCACTGAAAACCCTCTCTCTCCTCTCCAGCCATCAGCCTTATAGGGATGGTAGAAAGAGATAGTGAGCCAGTCTGGAGCTCAGTCTGCCCTCTGTCAGGTGGTCAGTCACAGCTCTGAATCTTCTGTTACATCTCCTGGACCAGTCCTCCTTCTCTGGGTATCTGGGCTCAGGTTTTTCTTAGATCCCCCTGGACTAGAGACTTAACTCGGAACCAGCAAGCCTTACCAGTTGCCCCACCAAGCAGTTCGTAGTGTGTACGTGCAGGTTCCTTTCTGCACTGTGAAGTGCAAGCGTCCACCCCCAGTCGGGATGAGATCTGGCTTTAGGAGGATGGTTCTTGTAGTGAGGGAAGGCAAAGAGACCAAGAGAAGCTCCCTAAGTGTCTAGCAAGATGATGTAACCCGAAAGGGGACAGGGGACAGAGTGGAGGGCAAGGAGAGAGAAATGGTGAGGACTTTGGGGATGACCTAGCTTTGGTCCTGGTTTGGGGCATGCCTCATAGGGATAAGAAGCGCTTAGGTGAGTAGAGACGCTGTGACTCCTCAGGAAGCCTGTGGAAAGGCCAGCCCTGACTACTGCAGTTCTGGTGAACTGGCATGCAGGTGACCCACTGCAAGACCCTGGCAGTTAGAGCCACCTTGTTTGTGCTGGGTGAGGACTGACCAGGATAGCGGGGCAGAGAGTCGAAGATTCTCCTAGCAAGGCAGAAGTGCTGGGCTGACTCCAAGGGCCAGCCAGAAGGGCACTGGGTCTGCATGACTAAACTAAGGGTAATACGTAGGAGCCTTGTATTTGATGAGTCAGGCCAGAGAACCAGAATGCCTTAGTTCAAATCCTGGCTTGCACGGTCACTGTAATGTGTGCGTGCCTCAGTTTCCTCCACTGCACAGTGGGAGGATGTGACACTGCACAAGGCCTACCGTGTCATAAGTAGACTCCGTAAGTGTGTGTTAGCTATGTTGCCTTTGGTCTGAAAGGTAAGAACGGGGGTGGGGGGCCAAGGGGGGCCTGGCTTCTTTTTCACTGACACTGAGGGAGAAAGACCTGGAGTCCAGTGGCAAGGGGACCCCTGCCCTTTTACACCACTTCTACCTGGCAGACGGACTGTGAGCCTGAGAAAGAACATGACAATGGGTAGATTCCCTTCACAGTCGTGTCTCTCACACCCTGAGGTCTCTGAGCTCTACCTGGAGGTGTCACTGCTGTGGAGAAGGATAGCTTTTAAAAAAAAAAAATCTTTGTGAGTGTAAGAGCATGGGTGTGCAGGAGGTCACAGAATACCCAACTCTCAGGTCTCACTTCCCACTCATCTGAGGCAGGGCCTCTTCTCTACTGCTGTGTACCCCAGTCCAGCTGACTGCCAAGGATTCTCAGTCTCCACTACTCACTTTTCTGAACAAGATGCTAGTACTACCATGTCCAACTTTTTGTTAGTTTGGGTTTTTTTTTGTTTGTTTGTTTTTCAACACAGTTTCCCTGTGTAGCCCTGGCTGTCCTAGAACTCACTCTGTAGACCAAGCTGGCCTCAAACTCTGGGATCCACCTGCCTCTACCTCCTGGAAGTGCTGGGATTAAAGGCGTGTGTCACCAAGCCCCAGAGACACATCAAACTTTTAAATGGAATCTGGAGATCAGAAGTCAGGTCAGCCCACATACTCTGACAGAGCTGTTGCCCCACTGAGCCATTTCACCAGCCAAGGGCTGCTTCTAAGCACAGTCAGCTTTGAGCATCTCCTGTGATGAGCTGTAGTAATGTATCTGTCCTCCACGGGTGCTGTCCTCCGTTTTGACTCTTGGGTCACCCATGAGAAATGAGTAGACCACTCAGCTTCCTTGTCCTCTCTCTCCAGTTCACCCTTCCTTCTTTAACATGCCCACTCCCTCTTTCTGTTCTAGATCCTCATTTTCTTAACAATAAAGAAATGTCTGACGTGACCTTTCTGGTAGAGGGAAGACCTTTCTACGCTCACAAAGTGCTGTTGTTCACAGCCTCTCCCAGGTATGTACCCTTGGCTTTGCTTGTGGCTGGAGTATGTCTGTGACTGTTTCTGTTGAATCTTGTATAACTCGGGATGTCCTGGAACTCACTGTGCAGCAAGGCTGACCTTAAAGTTCTGATCTTTCTGCCTCCACATTCCTAGTGCTGGGATTACAGATATGCCCAGTTTATTTGTTACTGGGGATTGTACCCAAGGCCTCATGAATGCCAGGACCACTGTACCAACTGAGCTACATACATCCCTAACCGCTGTCACTGCTTTACGAAATTCAGTGTTGGTGGTATTGTCACTGGGCTAGCAGAACATTTTCTCAAACTCAGAGATCCCAGAGTACAAGGTACCTCTTTATGCAGCCTAGGCACCCCCTTATCTCAGCAGAGCTCTGCACCAGGGGTAAAGGAGTGTGAGCAGATGCCCTTGGCAGTTGACAACTTGAGACGCCTTCAGTGGGAGCCTCAAGAGAGCCCATTCTCCAAATGTTAGAAAACAGATTTGCTATAAGCCTCCAAAATAGAAGGGCGCTGACCTGCCTTTTCCCTGTTGTGCAGTTAGCAGGTGAGAGTCTCGTGTAGAAGGAACTAGCTGGGATACGGCACAGTGGTCATATGAAGCCCTGAGCTCTCTCCCCAGAAGAAGGAAGGAAAGTTGCATCCTTTCTCCTAACCCTATGGCTGGCATCTCTTATGAATGGGTCTCAGTGCATCTGGAACTTGTACGGGGAGCAGAGGGCATGGCAGAGTAGAGGACTGTGCTGGTGTGACAGAGAGACAGGCTGAGACAGCTGACAGACAGGAAGGGAGCAGAGGGTGCCCACATAGGGTGAGGATTCTGGCAATGCAGATACAGAAGCCCCTATTGGAGTTTGCTCAGGGAATGGTAACCCATCAGCATCTGTCTCCTTCGTGCCCCCAAAGCAAACAGACCCCAGGCATCTGCTTTGCATCCACAAGAAAAATGAGCTGTCCACATGGGTTTTTGATTGGTGCCACCAGACAAGCAGTTCCACGGTGTGCCAGCGTCCAGTGCTTAGTTTTCCTCATGGTAACTGTGGCCCTGAAGGTTTTACTCCTGAGGGACGCTGCAGAGGGGGAGCACAGCTGCGGGACGCTGCAGAGGGGGAGCACAGCTGTTCTGTTTTATCTGCTGTTCTCCAAATCTGTTACCATCCTGAAGGGGAAAGAATTAACAAAATAAAACGAAAGAGACAGCTTGGCCTGTTCTCTTTAAAACCTCATTTTCTGCATGAGTCTCTAAATCAGTGTGTCCCGCTAACAGGATCCCTACAGTCCAGAGACTTTGCATCAAAACACCAAGACCTAGGACCCCCGTAGGGAGCCCCTCCCCGAGTCAGCAAGTGCACTGGCTGGTTTTGTGTGTTGACTTGACAAAAGCTAGAGTCGTCAGAGAGAAGGGAACCTCAGTTGAGGAAATGCCTCCATGAGATCCAGCTGTAGGGTATTTTCTCAATTAGTGATCAATGAGAGAGAACCCAGACCATTATGGGTAGTGTCATCCCTGGGCTGGTGGTCCTGGGTTCTACAAGAAAGCAAGCTGAGCAAGCCAGGGGAAGCAAGCCAGTAAGCAGCCCCCTCCATGGCCTCTGCGTGAGCTGCTGCCTCCAGGTTCCTGTGCTGTTTGAGTTCCTGTCCTGACTTCCTTCAGTGATGAACAGCAACGTAGAAGTGTGAGCTCAATAAACCCTTTCCTCCCCAACTTGCTTTTGGGGGCACAGTGTTTTCTTCACAGCAATACAGACCCCCAACTAGGACAGTATGTAGGGTTTAATGCTGGGGGGGGGCTTCATGTCCCACAAAGACCTTAAGCTCCTTCTCCTCTGAAGCAAAGTTTGAACAATAGAAAGGCCTGGCAGTGACAATACCTTGGGTACCAGACAAGAGGGAAGTCAGGGCAGGCACTCAGAATGGAGGTGACCCTGGGTACGTGCTGGGAAGTGCTGGGGTTTTAAAGAGCATCCATTCCTTCCCAGAGCCAGTTTGGGAATGAAAATGAGTTCTAGGCCTGGTCTGTAGTTTTGAATGAAGACACTAACAGCTATAATCCAGCTGTGTTTTAGAGCAAGATCCAGAGATTTTTGTCATAAGGAGCGTCGATTTGGGTGAGCCATGGGGGCGTGGATGAGTCTTTTGATTTCTCTCTGTGTTATTCAGGTTCAAGGCCCTCCTCTCCAGCAAACCAACAAATGACAACACCTGCATAGAGATTGGCTATGTGAAGTACCCCATTTTCCAGGTGAGCCCTGGAGTAGCCTTCAATGCTTAGCTGCTCCAAACACCTGGGATACCCCTGGCTGAGCAGCTGGCACCTGCACTTCAGGCTCCCTTACTCCACCCCTCCCATGACATCCCTCAGCGCTGGTAGTAATCACAGAAGCCCAGTACCTCCTACTATCTAGGGCTGGGGGAAGGGAGCCCAAGGTAAAGGATTTCCTCTCTCAAAGATTCCTAAGTCTTGAGGGAGAATCTCCAAGCACTAGTCAGCTACAGTACACCATGGGGTGTGTGCAAAGGAAGATGCCCTTTTCAGAGGAGTGTGCTGTAACCGCTCAGACCCAGGATGTTGGGGCAGGGTTAGGAATGGAGAGTCTAAGGCCAAGCCAAAGCTGAAAAACTCAGAATGAGGCTTTGGGCTGGAGAAGGAGTCTAGAACATTCCAGACAAAGAGAAATGCATGTAGAGGACTGCAGTGATGTGTCCAGCCACGTTAGAAAAGTGGGATCTGTGCCCAGCCTATCTGGTGGCCCAGCTCAAGGACTCCATTCTGAAATGGTCTTTCTATAGTAAAACTCATACCAAAGCAGAAATCCTATTCCCTCTGCCTCCACAACACACTGGCATTGCCTAGGGAGCTTTGAAAATGCCCCCTGGATGTCTAATCTGTGCATCAGACCCATAAAATCAGAATCTCAGAGCAGGTCCCAACCTCGAGCACACTGAGGCCTCTCCCTCCTTTCTTACCATCATGCATGCAGCCAGGTGCTCTATCTAGCAGTATCTTCTGAACGTTAGCAGACATCCAAATGCCCTGGAGATTCTTACGATGGCATTTAAAACAGGAAATATGTCCAATATGAACTTCTAGGGCCCGCCCTTAAAGCCTGACTTTCAGGCATGAGAATTCACACTTCTGGCAAGGGCCTCTGATGCTGCTGGGCCCAGGGTTCCAAACCTGAAAGCTAATACTGTTCTTGTGTCTTTTGATCCTTCCAACTCCCCTGCCAACAGCTCTTGGAAGGATGTGGCCCAAGTTCCCACCTCTGCCCCCTCGGAGAGCAGAGATGCAAACTCAACCAGGTCCCATTGTTTTCTCACATCCTTGGGAACAGGAGTCAGCTCTGGAGTCACCTAACCCTGTATAAAGAATCTGATGGCCTGTTAAACGGGGCTTCTGAACTGAAGGCAGGAAAAAAAGCACACATGAACATGTGTATGCACACACACACACACACACACACACACACACACACACATCAAAGTATCCCATGACTGGTAAGCCTGGCCCTTACTGGGAAGGCCCCAATAATAAGAGCCTGGCTCAAGGAGGCACTTAGTAAATGTTTGCCCAGTGAACTTGTTGTCAGAGTCCTGCATGGGAAAGGCTGGCCTCAGAGGGATCCCCAGGCCTGCAATTGCTTCCGATGGGGAAAATTTGCTGGCCACATTAGCCTCAAGTTCCTGTAATAGAAAGAGAGATTTATCATGCCCTGGGGACTTCTGTGTCCCTGCTCATTCCCCATAAAAGAAAGTAACATTCATTTTTGCCTGGAAATAGGCTAAGGAAGGCCGAATTCAACCCAAAAGGAGGCTCCCAGAAGCCCATGAGCTGTACATGCTTCTGGCATGTACATTTTGGCAGAAGAGTATTTAGCAATTGATACTGAACTGTGTTTCCTCCCTTAAGACTATTTAACATCACGTGTGTACAATAGCCACCCCCACTGAGGCCACACCTGGAGCTAGGCCTCTCCCAGGCTGCAAAAGTCCCTGCCTCATATAGGTTGGTAGCCGCCAAGAACAACAGTCTTGACCTAATAAGGGCTTGTTGCACCCACTTAGAGAAAATGCCTACACTGGCAGAGTCTTGCACTGGCAGGGGCTGGGATGGTTCAATTTAAGTTCCATTAGCCCAGAGTCTTCCTCTGCCAAGGCAGCAATTTCAGCCCATGGCTCAGCCTTGAGCAAATGAGACAATGTGCATGACTGAGAGGAAAGTGCTTTATAAATGGAGAGCCCGTGTTGGGGGGTGGACATTACACTGGTGCTTCCTGATATTATTGGTTTGGCCTTTATAAGAAAGGTGCGAGAAGAATCAATTGATTTTAATAAAGCCAATAGCCCAGTGCTGGCTGACGGCGTTCCCACACTTATAAGCTCCACTCCCTAAGGTGGGGGGTGGAGGGAGGGGAACAGTGCAGTGTTATTTCCCAAGGCCTAGACAATGTCACCACCTCTCTACCAAGCAGCTGGGCACAGAAACCCCAAGTCAGTATAAGGGAGACTCAGACACAGGAGACTTGTTATTTCCAATGGGTTCACATGAGAAGGGCATGTTGAGGTATGGCTGCAGTCCCAGCACTTAGAAGACTAGGCAGGAGGATTGCTGTGAGTTCCAAGCCAGCCTGAGAATACCAAGTGAAACCCTTTATCTGAATGATGATGGTGATGGTGATGATGGTGGTGGTGGTGGTGGTGATCATGTGGTGTCTGTGTGTCAGGCACTATACTAGGCAGAGAAATGTAGTGAGTGAGAGACATCTGTACTCTCAAATGACTGTAAAGGACACTTCAGTTGCAGACAAGCTCCTGCCTGAAACAAAACTTGATGGGAAAGAGACCCAAATTTCCTAGCCCAGTGACCACTGAAGGTCCAGCTTCTACTCATAAAGAAGAGAGCACATCCTGGCTGAGGGAGCTGAAAGACATGGCCAGGTTCTGGTAGAAGCAAGAGAGAGGACAGTGCACATAAAAAGACAGACACCAGGGTGAATGTAGTGACACCCAGCTGTAATCCCAGAACTCGGAAAGTGGAGGTATGGGGAATGTGAGTGAGAGGCTAGCCTGGGCTACACAGCAAGTTGTTTGTCACATAGTGAGATCTGTCTCAAAACAAGCAAACAAACAAGCAGACAAACAAACCAAATTCTATTAAAGATCTGCTTCACTGAAACGTGCAAACTGGGTAATTCCAGTCTGTCCCGGCTAGCAGTGGGGGAGCAGAACTATCTGCTAATTGGCAGCTTAAGAGTATAAAGCATTTCACAAATTTGGTGTTTTATTTATTATGTGTGTGCAGGTGCACATGTGTGTGTATGCATGTGGGTGTGTGCGTACCACACACACATTGTGGTACCACACATGGCACATTTGAAATTTTTTTTCCAAAATTCTATTATGGTGGAGGTTGTACCACAGTGTGATCCCAACACAGGTTGTGAGCAGTCTACAGAGTTTGCCAGCCCGGTTGCAGAGGCTCCAGGCAAATGAAACCAGTCATGTGGAAGGCAGTTGAAAATGGAGGCCCTGGGGGCAACTTGGACGCTGTGTGCACCTCGTGCAAAAGAACCCTTGGTTGTCAAGTGAAGCGTACACTAAATTCAGATACAACCATAGTGTTCATTCAGGGAACAGCCATTTGCAAAACTCTGTAATTTGGGAGACTCTTCAGATACTGGGAGCCACATGACAAGGGACAGCCTTGTGTAGACCATTCCCAGCACCACCAGTGACTTTCCAAACCCTGGACCTCTTATGAATTCCTCTGGAGTCTTGTCAGCTTGTTAAGGAACTCCTAGAGTGGCCTTCTGGGACTTTAGGGGGCTCTCTAAGTCATGTCACCTGCACAACCCCTGGCTGAGAGGTAGGCTGGCACCCACTGGCTATCATCCTCAGGTGACTCACCTGTCGTGAGGAGCCAAGCTCAGGTGGTTTCATTTTGCCCTGCGGATAGACATGGAGGCAGGACCTGGAACCATAGGGACATGATTTGATGGCGTCATCAGAGAAACCTGTCCAAACGTCCCCGTCGGGTAGAGTGATGTTCGGGGTGGAGGAGGGGATGACGGCTTCCAAAGGAACTGTGTCCGACTGAGATCTTGTTCACTCTGTCTTATTCCTTCCAGCTGGTCATGCAGTATCTCTACTACGGTGGCCCAGAGTCACTTCTCATTAAAAACAACGAAATCATGGAGGTAAGGAGACCACTGTGGTTTTAGCTACCCCAGCCTCCCTTCTCTCTGGCTTCAGACTGGTGGGGCCACGCAGGCTCCTGATCCTCCGTGACTCTGTGGTCCTCCCAAACAAGGCAGCGTCTCTGGGAAGCCCTCCCCTTGGAGACTAGCTGCACCAGGGGCCCTGGGTGGAAACCAATCTTAACCGGCTTGTGAGGGGCAAGTTTTCGAGGAGGCTTGGGATCCCACCTGCACTGGCACACTTAGACCTCCACACCACCACCAGGAAGTATCCTGGAGATCGTCCTCCCCCTTGTGGTTGCTAGGAGAATTGCATCCATGAGAAGCACGGCTCTCACTCCTACTAGACTGGTTGGGACCTAAAAGCTGAGAGGCCCATCTCCCATGCCTGCTGCTCCTCCTCCACTGCCTCCACCGCGACACTTCTCATCCCAGCCTCTGCTCCCTCTGCACCTGACTCCTCATGTACCCCCCATCCAAAGCCAGAGCACGAATCCATTTTCCTAAATCAAAGACGGGCACTAGTTGGGCATGACAGAACACAACTGAATCCCAGTCCTCTGGGGCACAGGCAAGTGGATCTCTATGAAATGAAGGTCAGCCTTGTCTACATAGGGAGTTCCTGGCCAACTTGGGCTACATAATGAGGTGGTTTTTTTGGTTTTTTTTTTTTTTTTTTTTTTAGAATTAGCTAATTTTTTTTTTTTAAGCTGGGAGTTTAGTGCCAGAGCCCTTCAGTCCAAACTCTGGGTTCCATCAGGATTCTTCCATGTCTAATCTGTGGGGCCTTGGACAGTTTATTTGACCTAGCTAGCTAGCTTCTGTTTTCTCTCCTGGAAATGGCCATACTCTGGGTCTAAGAGGGTTTTACAAACCTCTGTTTTAGAAGATTCTTAGCCACCTTTGGCCAAGGAGAGAGAGCTGTAGGGCTCTGTAGTCATAAGTGCCCAGTTTGTCCTATCTGTCCTCTGTTTACCTAACTCCCCCACCCCTACTCCCATCTCCACCCCCACCCTGAGAGACTTGTCTCTCTGGACCCCTCTTCTCATCTTGTCCTCCACGGACCAGGTGGCCTTTATAAACATTTTACATTTTTCTTTCCACATTTACTGTGTTTACTAGTTTGTTGAGGAGACTGTGATAAAGGGGCTGGATAACCAGACATGGGAGGGGCCACACAGCCAGCTCAGAACCCAAGTCCTATGGAGTTGGAAAGTACTGCCTTCCCAGGACAGGGACATGTTCATCTGTCCAGCATCCCTCAGAGCCGATTCGAGATTTTATGTAGGTAAATGAATTCACATTTGAGTCACAGCCCGCCATGATGGCTCATGTTGTAATTCCAGAACCTATGAGGGATTTGAGGTCTACCAGGAATAGACAACAAGTTCCAAGCCAGCCAGGGCTACATAGTAAGGCTGTGTCTCAAAAGGAAACACACACACACACACACACACACAAGAAAGCTCATGATAAACCCCACTCTGCTCCTTCACACACTTGGGGAACTGTAGTACCCCCCCTCTCCAGAGCCTGTCACTTTTGGTACACTTCTGGGAGCCTCCCATAGCCCAGAGCTGACCTTGGTTGGGCTGGGGATGGCAATGAATGGTCCAACAGGCTGAAGAACCTGCCCCCCTGGACTCTGTCAAGGGAGGCAGGACTGAAATAGCTTCTAAATAGGAAGGAGACGGGGCTTACGGGGGAGGTCCCTGAGGTGGGGTGGCAAAGAAAGCCCTTCTGAGGTGTGATATCAGAGTGGAGACCCAGAGAACACAGGCAGTGGGGGAGCCACAGTGAGACCCACCTTGCTAATAGGTATCATATTCCCTCCTCCTTGCTAGATGTGGTTTAGGGCATCTGGGGTTTACCTGCTATATCAGGTATGTCAGTGAGTCGCTTCACCATGCTGTCTGTCCCACAGTAAACTTGCCTAACTAGGGCCTGTGCCCCTGGTCTCACCTCGCGCCTGCAGTATCCTTCAGCTTTCTCTACTTCCTGACCCTCAGCCAGGCACCCATGGTCTGCAGGCCATTCATTGCTTTTCTATTACTGTGTTAAAAACATTCTGACTAAGGTGAAGAAGAAAAGGTTTATTTGGGCTTGCAGTCTCAGAGGGATAAGAATTCATCTTACTGACATGGAGACAGCAGGTAGCAGCCATGGTGGCTGGAGCAGCAGCTGAGACCTCACATCTTGAACCACAGACAGGAAGTAGAAAGAGCCAACTGGGAGTAGGGAAAGGCCTTCAGCTCTCAAAGCCTGCTTCCTGTGGTGTTCGTCCTCCAACAAAGCCTCACCTCCTAAACTGCCCCCTAGACAGTGTCATCAACTGGGGATCACGTGTTCAAATGCCTGGGACTATGGGGGACATTTCTCATTCACACCATCACAGTGGTTCATTCCGATAGCCTTCTGGTTCTTTCTCTTCCCCTTCTCTGCCTCTAACAAGCTCTTTTTATGGATTCTAGCTTCTGTCTGCCGCTAAATTTTTCCAACTGGAGGCTCTGCAGCGACACTGTGAGATTATCTGTGCAAAAAGCATCAATACTGACAACTGTGTGGATATCTACAGCCACGCCAAGGTAGGTCTCCTGTTGACACCAAAGCTGGGCCTGTGTTCCCAAGACTGCACTGTGTTATGTTGCTTGGTTTTCCACTCTGGGCCTTAGCACACATCAGCCAGTTGTTCCTGCTGCTCGGTTATGGCCCAGCCTGTGGGGATTTCTTTCCTGCTTCACATCTGCCATCTTCCTTTCTTCCTTGAACACTGGAAGGTAAGCCAGGCAACAGTGGTCTCTAAGGTGTCATCCTCTCTGCAGTGATAAGAATCACATCACAGACTCCGGACTGGGCTCTCAGCTCTGCTTCCTAATCAGGGTCTAGCTGATGTCTCTTCTATCAAGTGATCTAGAATAGAAGATTTTAGAATGATGGGCCTCAAAATGTGATCTCCAACTCAGCAGCAGGAGCAGGGAATTTATTAGGAAATCACGCCCCGGATCTATCAAACCAGAAACTCCGGAGGTGGAAGGTTGTTCACATTTCTCAGGCCAGAAGCTCTGGGGACTGTTCCTGACTCCAGGGTGAATTCAAGCGCATGCTAACTATTCTTCTGTTGCTGATAAAACACCACAACCAAGGCAACTTATAAAGGAAAAGACTAATTTTGGCTTTCGGTCTCTGTCAGATAAGAGTCTGTCGTGGTGGGGAGGTAGGGCAGCAAGAAGCAGGCGTGATGGCAGGAACAGAAAGCTGAAATCTCACATCTTCAAACAGCAAACATGAAGCAAAGAAAAATGGATTTGAATTGGTGTGAGGCTTTTAATCTCAAAGCCCACCCACAATGTCATACTTCCTCCAGCAAGACTATGCCATCTAAACCTTTCCAAACAGCGCCACCAACTGGGAGCCAAGTGTTCCAACACCCCAAACTATGGGGGGACACTTCTCATGCAAACTACCGCTTTCCTTCCTGTCTTTGGAACACACACACACACACACACACACACACTCACTCACTCATATGACACACTCACATGATATTCTGGTTAGTGCAGATTACACCCAAATCTAGTTCCTAAGGATCTAAGCAATTTTTTTTTGAGAGAGAGTCACTATGTAGCTGGCTTTGAACTCTCCAACCTTCTGCTTTGACCCTGAAGACTGAAATTTTTACCTGTGCCTTTGCTAAGCAGTATTTGTCTTCATCTTGAATGGGTTGTTTTGCATAATGGCACTACCCAGAGAGACCTTCTGTGCTAAGGAAGAGAACCAGTGTCTTCCTCCTCTCCTCTCTTAACTGTGGTCATTTGAATTGCCCCAGAAAGCTGACTCCCTGGGTAGTTTTTCTGTGCTTTTCACCTTGGCTGAGTCCTGTCCCAGTCTCCTGAGAGTGCTTAGCATGTATCACGCATGCCCTGATTTAATATGAAAACTGATGCCATATGAGTCCCAGCAGGCCAAGAACACATGTGACAGGGGAGCAACCTCCCACAGTTTCCCCTTGTGGCCAGGGCCTCTGCTTTGACAGATACTCACTTCCACTTCCAAGATCCCATCCCGGAGTGATTCCAGTACCAACATCTGCCATTTGTGATATTTGCATGTGAGAAAGAGCAAGGCCAGCTGCCTTCTGCCCTGTGTGTACACTACTTTCCTCAGCTATGGACGGTGCAGCCTCCACAGATGTTTCCCAGCCCTGGGATTCTTGTACTGACAGATTGCACTACCAATTGACCATAGTGCATAAGAAGCAGAGATGCACCGGTTGCTTAGAGCCATAGGAAATCCAGACACTTAGAGTGAACAGCCAAGTTCCAAATGTTCACAAGGACTCCACAGCATCACCTCTGTGCCTCAGGGAAGCACTTGAGACAGCGATGGCATTTAGACAGATGAGAAACCTGGCCCTTCGATGCATGGGTTGGCATCTCTTCTTCCCAGAAGCTGTCTCAGCTGCTCAGTGTTGAGCCTCTGATGGCCCTTACAGGTTGTCTGTGTTTGAAAAAGAGGACAAGCTGGTTCATCAACTATAGTAAAGCTAGTCACAGCAGCAGTATTGTGATGGAAAGAACAGCATCTGGAGCCACAGGAGAGTCCTCCTCGAGGGTGTATTGACCTACATTTTCATTACTAGGACCATATGCATCAGAATGTAATAAAGAAATCTATAAGATAGTCTAGGCCTATTGGCTCACTCCTGTAATTCCAACACTCCAGAGGCAGAGGCAGGAGGATTAGAAGGTCAAGACAATCCTCGACTACATAGAAAGTTTGAATTCAGCCAAGTATGTGAGACCCTCATCTTAGAAAAGAAATTAGTAAGGCATGATCTCTGCATCTGAAAAATGTAACAGGACAGGGGTAAGCAAACATGTTCTGAAAGGGGGCAGGTAATTATTTGCAACTTCGCAGGCAATGTTGCAGGCTTAGGAGGAGAGATTAGTTGTTTTAACATTTTATTTTGTTTGTCCCTACTTGATTCTACTCTAGTGCAGAAACAATCATACATAAGTAGAAAACAAACAGTGTGGCTGTATTCTAATAAAACTTTATTTGGAAAACAAATTGTGAACTAAATTTAGCGGTGGGGGTGAGAGGATTGTAGTCTATATATAAACCTCTGTCTGCAGAGGTAAGGGGTGAGAGTTTCAGCCTCGTGTGGATCTGTAATTGGCTGTGAGAAGCTGATGAGCAGGTGCTGGTGTGTAGCCACCATCCAGCTAATGTTAGCAGACACAGCAAATATAAGTATTACTTTGCATTTATACTAACTTGTGTGGTGTGACACTAATCTACAAAGCAAGCTCCAAAGGCCACTCTGAGCCTCAGGACTGAGGTATTGCAGTAAATATTATTTGGGGGTTAAACATTTATATCTATAATAAGCCTTTAAACACTACAGCTGGGCAGATATCAACCCTCTGTGCTAGTTTGTCTACTTCCCTGTCAGTAACCTCGAGACATCACTTGCCATGTTCCTACTCCAACAGGCTGGCCCTCATAGTCATAAGCTCATGATCCACCTACCCCACGGTACCTTCCTCCTTCCTCTCCTTGTAGTCTCTCCTCAGACCCCAAGCCCTGGAACTGAAGCCCTGCCTATCTCTCTTCTTCTGCCCAACTACAAGCTGTAGGCATCTTTATTAACCAATGGTTTTAAATTAAGAAACAAGCAAAAGCTGGCATATGTGAAAGTTCACTGAGGCAAGTAGACCTTGGGATACAGAATTAGCATTACAATTCATAGCAACAGACAAAACCTCAACAATGAGGCCCTGTACTCCATACTCCATACTCCAAAGGGGTAATCTCAGTGCTAACGCCTCTGCCCGCTAAAGAATTCTGTGTCTGTGTGTGAAGGTATTAGACACCAATTCTCTAGCTGGTGCTTCAACTGCTCAGTTTCCTTGAAGACCACAAAATCTCTATTTATAGCCATGTCTTAAACAGTTGTCCGAGGTTACCTCACCCATTCTAAAGCTCAAAAAAGTGATTGGATTTGCACAGAGCCAGAGGTAAAAGAAGGGATTTCAGCCCTTGGAGTGAGAGCCACGAAGCCATAGCCTGGGGATAGGAGGGCGGGATTGATGAAGCATCAGACTGCAGCAGCCGAGTGAATGTTCACCGTCTTTCCCTCAGTAACCACCCTCTTCCTTCCCCTCCCCACAGTTCCTTGGGGTGACGGAGCTCTCAGCGTACTGTGAAGGCTACTTTCTTAAAAATATGATGGTCCTTATTGAAAATGAAGCATTCAAGCAGCTCCTGTATGACAAAAATGGCGACGGGGTGGGCCAGGATGTACTTCAGGACTTACAGAGGACGTTGGCCATTAGGATTCAGTCCATCCACCTGTCGTCTTCCAAGGGTTCTGTGGTCTGAGATGCCCAATGAGGCAACATTTCCCAGGAGCAAGGTTTCCGGTTTCCTCCTGCATTGGCGCCGCAAAAACATACAAATTGTTCCTGGTGTCTGTCTGTACTGGGCCAAGGAGCTGCCTCCACTGCCTCAGCATCTCTCCGGTCAGTGAACTTGGCTTCCATGTGCTTCTGAGTGAACAACCTTCCATGCGTCTGCAGGTTAGATTGTAGCAGAGGCTAGACCCTGCAGGCCAGCTCACAGCAGCCAAGCCACCTCCAGTGCCCGGGAGCCATGGACACCTGCTGCCGAGGACCATGATCTAACAGATGGACCAAGGCTTAAAGAGCCCTCTGCTTCCTGGTTGACTGATGAAAAGCTCAAAAGTGTGACCTTGAAAAGCATCACGTCACACACCATGGTCAATGACCATGGAGGCTGTACTTGCTCAGGCATCAGCCACAGTGGCGAGTTGTTGATGCTGTTGCCCGGCATGAGGAAATCACATAGCAAAATTTTTAGGGGTGGGAACTTTTTAAAAATGTTCATGTACAGCAAACGCAGAACAGTCTCGTAGTTTCGAATATATTTCTAAAAGCTTAACAGGTCATTTTCAACTGGATTGTGTTCAGGGAATCTGTGTTTGGGGTTCTTTTCATTTTTTTAGACAGTGAGTTGCAGGTTCATGCCGTGTAAACTTGCATCCGGCAGGTT
This sequence comes from Rhabdomys pumilio, assembly GCA_030674055.1. Taxonomy (NCBI): domain Eukaryota; kingdom Metazoa; phylum Chordata; class Mammalia; order Rodentia; family Muridae; genus Rhabdomys; species Rhabdomys pumilio. Next base: position 7,310,736 of record JANHMN010000021.1, read on the forward strand.
CCTGGTGACAGTGTACAAGGTCACATATTCCTGCCTTAGTGACGCGATCATGGCTCCACAAAAGAGGTGCACTGCCAGTTATCTCTAATTATCTCGAATCCAATAGTTGATAATAACCTGCATGCTGGTTGGTCTGGGGGTGAGATTAGGGCACCCCTACATAATGAAACATGCATTTGCATGGACCAAATCTGTACAACACCATGTTTGTGCTTTTTTTCGTTTGGTTGGTTTTGAGGGTGTTTTGTTTTGTTTTGTTTTGCCAAAGTAAGATATGTTCTCTTGCTTCTTGCTAAAAGCCCATTTGGTGAAACAAACGTATCTGTTTCTTTTCCTGATCGTGAATGGCTCTGGGGATACTTTTGCAGAAACATGTTCATTTCTGATACTGAATGGGGATGGGGGAGCACGTCAGAGAATCTACTATTAATCTCAGAGCTTTATCTGTATTCTCAGAAGAAGATGTTCATAGTTTGTTACTAGCCAGAGAGTATGACTATGTTAGATTATTTTTAAAGATGAAATGTGTAAGATAGGCTTGACACTCTCTGGATTCTGAGAGCGTGCAGTCTACAATTATCTATGATGAAAGTTTATATTGACAGGGTTGTGTTTACTCTGCCATATAATATATATACATATATGTATATATATGCAAAAGAGATTGGTAAAGTGCCACAATACTCCAAATAATTCTTGAGTTACGGCCTTTTTTTTCCTCGTTCTTTATTTTTAATCCTAGATACATTAAGGTAAAAGCTAGGAGAATGGCTTTGGGATGGCCAAGTTTTGTTGATAACCCCATTTCCTAGCATGATTTTGGGAAGTTGCACCAAACCCTAGAGTCTAAAGGAACTTGTACCCTTTGCCTGCTGTCCTACCCCCTCAACACCTGTCAAGGACCCGTGCCAAGTCTTGTTTCATGGGCGTGGTGTGCGAGGTACCCAGTTTGAGTCTGTCTGCTGCAGCATCAACTCCTTTGTGATGCAAGTCCCTGAGGTCTCTCTCTTTCATGTAGTCATTCATGAGCCTACCCAGCCCTACCATCAAGTGAGGATGGGGGCAACTGCTTGAGGTGACAGCCAAGCCACAGAGACGTAAGGGTGACACACTGTCGCTTGCCTTCAGGGATACTGCTCTCTAACCTAGCTGGTTCTCTGTGGATGTCTAACGCTCTCTGGACCTCCAGCTGTTGATCTGTACATTGATAACTCCCACCTAGACTTCTGTTCAGTTTGGTGTGCTTTCTCTGCCATTAAAAGAAATTATTTCCCACAGTTTGCATCCTCTTTATGGTACACAGGAGTGCTGCCTCCCTTGGCTCATGCCTGGGGTCTTCCCTCAGCTAAGAAATTAGAATGTAGCTCTGAAGAAAATGTGGAGGATAGGAATGGTACCACAGAGAGGACAGAGAGGATGGATGCATGCTGAAGGGGGTGGAAGGGTCCATACACACCTCTGAGTGATTCTCTAGGGTTTTTTCATAGGTATATCCACCTTGGCCACTGCACCTCTTGTCTACAGTGGAGACCTTACCTATAGGAGCCAAGTTCTGGCTGTTCTCAGTGTACTGTGGTGACACTTTGGGGAATAGAAGATTAGAAAATAACAAGTCTTAGGCCATCAAGATGGCTCCAGTGGCTAACCTATGTACGGTAGTGGTACATGCCTTTAATTCCAGCACTTGGGAAACAGAGGCAGGTGGATCTCTGAATTTGAGACCAAGTTACATAGTTCTAGGACAGCTAAAACTATATCATGCAGAGACCTATCATTTAAAAAAAAAAGGCTCAGTGGTACACAGTAAGTGTACTTACTGTGCATGGCTAGAGACCTAAGTGTGATGTCTGGAGCTGGTGTAAAGGTGGAAGGAGAGAACAGACTCCACAAAGTTGTTCTCTGATCTCCACACAAGTGTGATGGCACTGCATCTCACATTCTGCACATAAGCACACACACAATAAAACTCAGTTCTTCTTAAATGTGTCTTTAAAGGCAAGTCTCTGAATGTGGTACATGCCTATAATCCCAGCACACAGGAGGCAGAGGCAGGGGGATTGACACAAGTTCAAAGCCAGCCTGATCCAGGAAGTAAATTCTACAACAGTCAGGGATACAGGGTGAGATGTTGTTAGGGTTACAATTGCTTTAGTGAAACACCATGACCAAAACAACATGGGGAGGAAACAGTTTATTTGGCTTACACTTCTTGTGGTGTTGTTGTTGTTTGTTGTTTTTGTTGTTGTTGTTGTTGTTGTTGTTGTTGTTTGGGTTTTTGGTTTTGGTTTTGGTTTCAAGACAGGGTTTCTCTGTCTAGCCCTGGCTGTCCTGGAACTCACTCTGTAGACCAAGCTGGCATCGAACTCAGAAATCCGCCGGCTTCTGCTTCCCAAGTGCTGAGATTAAAGGCATGTGCCATCACCGCCCGGCTGGCTTCACTTCTTTATTGAAAGAAGTCAGGACAGGAGCTGAAGCAGGTTAGGGACCTGGAGCAGGAGCTGATGCAGAGGCTGTGGACGGGTGCTGCTTACTGGCTTGCTCCTCATGGCTTGCTCAGCCTGCTTTCTTAACCACTGAGCTATCTCTCCAGCTCCTCCGTCTGCTTTCTTATTGACCCAGGGCCACCAACCCAGGGATGGCACCACCCACAATGGGCTGGGCCCTCCCCATCAGTCAATAATTAAGAAATTACCATACAGTCTTGCACACAGCTTGATCTTATGGAGGCATTTTCTTAATTGAGGTCCCTTTCAGATAACTGTAGATTGTGTCGAGTGTACATGAGACTAAGCAGGACAGATGCTGTCTTGAAAAAGAGAAGAAGCAAAAGGAAAGAGGGGTTAGGAATGTGGCCCCTTCCCCAAGACTAGCATGGGTGGATGCCTCTTGACAGGGAGGTAAGGGACAAACAATTCTCTTCTTGGGTGTCATCATCCCTGAAGTCAAACCAAGTCCCCACTTGGTGGGTTCTGCTGCCTAGCCTGGTCCAGCCCAGTCCCCCATGGATCTGGTGTCCCTTGGTAACCCACAGAGCTGAACTGTAGACGATCTTTCCTTGAGGCTGTGATAAGTCACCTGACAAGAAGGACTTTAATGGAGGAAAGGTTCATCCTGGCTCACAGTTTGAAGCCATCACACTCCATCACGGAGGGAAGACATGGCAACAGAAGGCCAGCGGCTCACACTGCATCTACAGTCTGGAATCAGATAGCTAACAGGAAGTGGAACCAGGCTGTAAAATGTCAAGGCCCGCCCCAAGTCACCCACTTTACCCACTGTGGCTCCCACATCTTACATGTTTAACCTTCCTAAACAATACAAGGAGCTGAAGACCAGTGGTTCAAACATGAGCATATGGAGGAGAGTTCACTCAAACCACAACATCCTCCATAGCAGGAAGAGGCCAGCCTGCTTTGGCAGGTCCTAGTAGTCTGGGAAGGAGCTGGTCTCATCTCCCGTGATGATGGCTCACTCTGCTCAGTAGTCAGGGGAGGGAACATAGTCTAACAAGTCAGGTCAGAACAGATCCGTCGTTTCTGACATGCTTCTCTTTAGTCTCTGGACAGTGAGTTCAAGTCATTCCTCTTAGCAAAATAAAGCGACTTTTGTAGCAATCACCATTTTCTTGGTGTAATGGGTGGCTTTGCCACTAGTTGAGGCCTATACCGGACACTCAGCATCTGAGGAACAGGAGAGGTGGCCCCTCCACCTCTCCTTCAGCAAAATTAAAACAAAGGCCCCAATTTCAGCTTCTGGGCCCACTCCCAAGGTAACTGAGCTTAGATATGCTATCCCTGAATATCATCCATCCTCCTTGAAGAAGCAGCCAACCCCCTTATGGAAATCAGGTGTGGGTACACACTACTGGCTAAAATGGGAAACACACAAGGGCAGAGTTGGATGGAGGGCCCTGGAAGTCCATGATGCAGTTCACTCCTCATTCTGAATCTTTGTGGGTCTCACACTGATTTTCCATGTAAATCTCCGACAGAAATGTCACTCCAGCTATGATGGGAAGTCCCATGAAGGAAGACCTTGTATTGCATGCAAGGCTCATTTAGGGTTTCTATCGCTGCAATAAAACATCATGACCAAAAACAAAGTTCAGAAGGAAAGGGTTCATCAGCTCACACTTCCACATTGCTGTTCATCACTAAAGGGAAGTCAGGACAGGACCTCAAACAGCCAGGAACCTGGAGGCAGGAGCTGATGCAGAGGCCATGGAGGGGTGCTGCCTACTGGCTTGCTTCCCACAGCTTTGCTCAGCCTGCTTTCTTATAGAACCCAGGACCACCAGCCCAGGGATGGCATCACCCACTATGAGCTGGGCTCTCCCAAACTGATCACTAGTTGAGAAAATGCTTTACAACTGGATCTTGTGAAGGCATTTCCTCAACTGAGGCTCCTTCTTCTTTGATGACTCTAGCTTGTGTCAAGTTAATATAAAATCAGCCAGTACAAGGACTTACCTTGGTACATGTGGACAAAGGGTTCTAAGGTTAGCACTCCTAAGAACCTAGGGTCTGCTTTCAGAAGCCAGCACTCGCCTCCAAAGGTTGCAGGGATGTTGCCTCCTGCCATGTCTTGTGCCCTTTCTGACTAGTCCCCATCTACCAGAGACCCTGCAAGACTGACAGTCCTTTTCCTCCATCAGAGCACATGCTTCTTTCCATCCCGGTTCTGCCCCTGACTAGTTCTGAAACTCTGGGAAAATTATCAATGTATCTAGTTTACATTTTCCTCTTTGGAAAATTTAGGCTTAAAGGCAGAATGCTTGTCGAACATGCCAAAGTCCTGAGTTCAGATCCCAGCTAACCATGAAAACCAGGTGCAATGGTACACACTTATTTTCTTAGTTACAGTCTCTACTGCTATGAAGAGACATCATGACCATAACAATAAAAAGAAAAAGATTAGTTGGGGCTGGCTTCCGGTTTCAGAGGTTTAGTTCATTATCATCATGGTGGGAAGCATGGCGACACGCAGGCATAGTTCTGGAGAAGGAGCGGAGATTTCTACATCTGGATCCACAGGCAGCGGGAAAAGACAGTGAGCCAGTGGGCTGGATTTGAGCTTCTGAAACCTCATAGCCCACCTCCAGTGACACACTTCTTCCAACAAGGCCACATCGCCTAATAACGTCACTCCATATGGGTCTATGGGAGTCATTTCCACTCAAGCCACTGTACCTATAATCAGTAGCACTTGGGAATGTGGAAGCAGAAGGATTGGGATTCAGTGTCATCCTTGGCTACTAGTAAGTGGGGCCAACCTGGGCTGCATGAGTCATGGTCTTGGAAAGAAAAAAAGAAAGGTAAAAGAGAACATTGAAAAGAGAGAGAAAATATAGGTTTTACTATAATTAGCTGCCAGGGTTAGGAAGAAGGTCCTATAGGTCCCCCACTGCTAACAGCAGGAAGATGGCATTCCTACGCCTCTAAAACCAAGGGAAGAAGGAGTTGACAATTTGTACAGGAAAAAGAACATTTAATACTTTTGCCCCTTGTTTCTAGAACTTCCTACAAAACCAATTCCCACAATGCCTTGCAGTTTTCCAAATTTACTGCTCATTCTAATGGATGTTGGGAACCTCCCCCAAAACTGAGTGTTTCGTTTATAACTCTTCTTCCCAGCTCATGGCGTCATACAATCAGTCATCAATAACTGGTTAGGCCAACACAAGCAAGTTCGTTCCCTTCCCTGTAAATATGGTATTTTCTGAAAATGTTTCAGGGATTCATTCTTCCAAGTTTAGTCAAGAAGGTAAGGATTATATTTGTGACTCCCACTGTGTCTGCCTAAAATTCCAGGCTCCACAAATGACTAAAAAAGGTCTTAACCCACCAAAGTCATCCGTCAAGCCAGCATTGGGAACCATGACTCTGTGGACAAGGAGAAGGTAGTCACAGCTCCTCAAATGAATCCAGATAGAAATCAGCTTCAGGAAAAAAAAAAATCTGGGAGCACTGTCACCATTGATTCAGCACCAACCGCATGCCCTTTGCTGCCTTTTTATGGCCACCCAGCCCCTGTCCCTCCACTGAGAAACGGCCCAGATGCAACTCTACAGCAGTAAAAAGTTTCTCTCTGACAAAATAAGCCAATTAAAGCTGAACTGAAGTATAAAGGGAAGCTTATTGGGGGCAGCTCTCGGGCAAGTTCACCAGCCTCATGGGAGAGGGTCAGGGAAGTGGCCATGCAGACAGGGAGGTGAGAGAGCCGAGAAAGAGAGAGAGCTCTGCACATACGTTGGGGGTTGGGGTGAGGAGAGGGAGAGAGGAAGGGAGAGAGGGGAGAGAGAGAGAGAGAGAGAGAGAGAGAGAGAGAGAGAGAGAGAGAGAGAAAACCAAAATCCAAAATGTTTAGATTATATAAGGAACTGCCTCTGGGAGAGAGGAAGCCCAGCTCCTGAGCTGAAAAGTTCAGGGTAGAAGGATGGGTGTGCCAGCCATGCCCTGTAACAGGTAGGGACTGAGAGATGCTGGGAGAACCTGGAGGTCAGGTCTGCTTTGGCATCAGCTCTGATCCTCCCCACTCAGCTGAGGCCCAGAGGCATGTGTCTCCAGACAGGGCCTTCTCAGAAGCTGTTATGATCCCTGCTTTTTTTGTTTGTTTTTTTTTTTCCACCCTCTTTAAAAATAACCCAGTAGATTTTGAACTTCCTGCTTAGGAAGAAAAAAATAGAACCTATACTCAGCAATCAAACTGCACTATAGTCCCCATTCCTGATGAGGCAGTTGATAACAAGTGCCCCGCAGAAGGACATATCTCCAAGTTTAGATCGGAATAAGAAAAGACAATCTGTCTGTGTGAATAGGCAATTAAAAGAGATGTCCTGGTGTTGATCATCTCCTCTGGCTGTCGCTTCTCAGACGTAACCTTCGGATGAGTTCTGAATTTTAATGTCTTAAACCTCCAGGGTAAATGGAGAGCTGCAGAGACAGGAGGATGGTGGGTGTCACACTTGGTCCTGCTTCTGCAGTCAGATGCTTGGGTGACCTTGGCCAGGCCTCCTCCACATCCTGGACTTCCTCAGCTCTGAAACAAGGGTCCACTGAGCTGGTGACCTGTGGGTCTAGACTAAGACACTGTACTCTCCCCTTGTGCATTTCAAAGCCTGGCAACACCATTTACAGTGATAGAACATTCTGGAATGCATCGGTAACATGACCTCCTCATCAAACGGGCTCCTAGCAGAAAACCAAACATGAACTTCAGAACTGAGTCCTGGGTGTTTAATTCTTCTGAAGATTGTTCTCGCTAGGTCACAGTCACACTGTGACTATCTTCTTTTCATCTTGATGGCGTACCCCACATTTCATTTACAAATTTACAAGAAGTGGCAAGAAGTTCCCCATGTCCCCTTTCCCACAGCTTCCTCCAGTAATGGAAGGAAATCTAATCCATTAAAGCCCCAGGAAATCGGCATTGGTATGGTGTGTATTTAGTTCTGTGATGTCATGTGGAGATTCATGTAAAGACTACCAATGTCACCATGACCCCATCACAAATATCTGCCTACTTCCACTCTTTCTAATGTTAGAAAACATATATTCCCAATGTCACACAAAGAAGCACACGAAGCAAAGTAGCTAAGTCAAGCCACGTCCTCCTGAGAAAAGGGTGCTTCTCCAGCAAACAGTGCTAGCAAACACACTGGGACAAGACACTCACTTGGTTTGTATTCTTTAAGTCTGTAGTTTTTAAAAAAACACTGGCACAGAAGAAATGAAGAAAAGCAGACAGAAGTCAGCTGCTCCAGGCCATCAAGTTCCAGGGAGGATGCTTCAAGGTCTTTGCATCAAGTTTTCCCAGGTGGGGGAAGATTCATAGAACATTAGCTCTTGGCAGGTTTTGCTAACTTTGATAGAAAAAAATTATTTTCCTCACATTAGCCAGCCTCTCTCGTGCCTCCCAGCCCTGGCGGGCACCCTCTCATCAGTGTTTCTATATAACCATTATTAAGAATATTACATAAAGAGTCACACAGGGAGCACCAAATATGTGCTCCATCTTCTCTTCCTACTCTTCTTCATCCTCCTTCTCTTTTTTTTCCCCCCTGTGGAACTCAGAATTGAGCCAAGGGCCTCATACACATTATGGGAGAGATCCTCCGCCTCGGCTTTATTTTCTTTATTAAACTCTCTTATTTTGAGTCAAGGTCTCACAAAGAAGCCCAGGCTGGCTTTGAACTTGTGATCATCCTACCTCAGCCTCTTGTGTAGCTGAGATGATAGGACTATACCATCACGCATAGCAAACTTTTGTGTTTTTTCATTGTTAAATGATTCTCTCTTGATCTCTTGCTCATTCAACTCACATGTGCACACTGGAGACCAAACCCAGGACCTCCTTATGCCAGGCAAGCAGACAAGCACCATGAATCTGCATCCTTCTAACTACATTATCGGTCTGGAGGCATGGTGGGGGAGATGGCCCAGCTCTGGCAGCTGACTGTCCTCACTTCCAGAAAACAGTTCTGTCTCCTGAGTGCTGACTTGGGTTTCTTGTCCTGCAGTGTGTGTCACAAGAAAGTACCAACAATCCTGGGTTTGTGATGAATCCCTGGGGTCCAGGTGCCATCAGCTATGCTAACTAGGCTTTGGTCTGATCTGTAAGGTCTTGGTGGTACAGGGTAGGGCTTCACAGACTCACTCTGTAGACCAGCCCTGAGAGTTCCCGGACAATGCAAACCCTGACTCAGCCCCACTGATGCTCTGGACCAAAAGCCACACTTTAATACTTGGAGTAGCAAAGGCCTAGGGTACAGAGGTCAGCAGTCACCTCTACCGCCAGGCCAACCTACGGCTTCTGTCCTGTGTCACCTGGCCTTTCTGGGAACTCCATATGAGTGCTGTCAGGAGCTTGCTTTCTGACATAGGCAGTGAGGACATCTTAATTATCTATCTGAGAAAGTCCTTTAACACCCTCTCAGACAGGTTAAACCTAAGGATCAAGTCATCCACAATTGCTTCTACCTTCCCATTCCCTGCCTAGACATTGGCTGAATCAGGTTGGCTATTTCACAGGTGCTATCCTTTCTACACAGGGCACCCACCTCTCCCCCTGACATGAGCACCCAACCTCTGCTGCTTGGCTTTGCCCTTTTCTCTCAGGAGCGGAGTGGATGGAAGGGAGCTCCTGCTGTGTTTTGTCTGTGGTAGGAGACAGTTTCTGTGCTCACAGGAGTTCAGAAGCCCTGAAGTGGGAGGGATGCTTGGAAGGGTCAAGGTGGGGAGAGGCAAAGATCCTGTCCCTTCTGCATCCATGTCAAAGTGCCTTGAATAATGTGGAGCGCTGAAGAAAAGACCTGGTTGGTCTGATTCAAAATGGCTGCTGGAGGACCTTAAAGCTTGTCAGCTGAGTGTTGGGGGAACAAGTGGGCAGAAAGAAGGTTCTTCCCCATTTCCGTCATTATTTTTGGTCCTTGTCAAGAGCTGTAGTTTCAACACTTGAAATAAATTTCAAGTCTGAGAACAGTGAAAATACTATTCTCTGTCAAATACATAGGGGAAGAAGCACACACACAATCCACTTTTCCTGAAGCTTCTTGAGTTAGACATTAAATCTCTGTCCCTAAAAAGGTTTTCGGTTGGCCAGTGAGTTTAAAGTAAACCAACTGTGTCATGGTTGTATTAAAGAGGTAACTGGGATACACTAATAGAGGGGGTGGCTTCTAAAATAAAGGGGGTGATGGATCTCTGGGAACTAGAGCGGTCGATACAGCACTTACATATTCAGCTCAGTACCCATGGGAGACAAGGACTCCAACAGCAAGCAACTCTGGCCAATTTAGGGGGAAAGAGAGGCTTATCCAAAGACGTGAGAGGACTCACACACACACACTGGAAAGACCGTTAAAAGCCGAGTCTTTAGGAACAACTTACAAGCAATGACATGGAAGTAGCCTGCGGAGGTCAGGGTGCTCACTGCTGCCACCAACTATCCAGAGGCAGGAATGAATACGGGCCATTCTGGATTAGCAGGTCCTGTCTTCAGTGACTACCCCTGCCTGCCACAAACACCACTGCAGCATAGATTGCACCTACCCAGGAAGCCCAAAGCCTCTGCTTCCTCTACATTAAGTAGGACCCCATTTCCTTCTGCCATCCCCTCTAGGTGCATCCCCAGGCAGGAGGGCATCTTAGAAGCCAGGGAGGGGGTAGTGGCATTAGGGACACAGGACATAGGCTGTGATGGCTCCTATTGATTATCAACTAGACATGATCTAGAATCACCTAGCAGACAAACTTGGGAATGTCTGTTAGAGAGTCTCTAGATGAGGTTACCCAGGATAAGAAGACCCGCTCTAAATGTGAGCAGCGCCATGAGCTGGGATGAGTGGCTGCATACACAGGAGAGCATGAGCTCAGGGCTGAGGAGACCACTCAGTGGTTAAATGCTGCTTTTTGGGCATGAGAGCCTGAGTTCAGGCCCTGAGCACCTGAGTGAAGGCAGTGTGTCTGCAGTCACAGCACAGAGGATGCCCAGACAGAAGGATCCCTAAAGCTCACTGGGCCAGCCATGCTAGCCAACACTAGGTTCAGTAAGAGACACTGCCCCTCACACAAAATGACATGAAGCTGGGCATAGTGACATGTGCCTTTAATCCCAGCATCCAGGAGGCAGAGGCAGAAGAATCTCTGTGAGTTGGAAGCCAGCCTGGTCTGTTTAGCAGGCACCAGGACAGCCAGGACTATATAGAGAGACCCTATCTCAAAAACAAATAAATGGCATGAAGCGAGATTGAGGTGGACACATGACACCAAACGGTGGCCTTCACATGCACACAACTACATGCATACATATGCACATAGTCATACAAACACATATATGTGCCCCTCATGTACACGTGTACTGAGGAAGAGATTGAGGGAGGGAGGGAAAGAGAGGATGATAAGCATTCATATTCGTTACTCTTTGCTTCCCATCCCAGGATAGTGTGACCAACTACCTCATCTTCCTGCTGCTGTGGATTCCCCACCATGCTGAACAAATGCTTCAAGCTATGACCAGCATAAACTGATTTTTCCCGAAACTGTTTTTGCCAGGTATTTTGGTACAGCAACAAGAAAATGATATGCGGTTTTTAAAGTGGAAATGAAGCCGGGGCACAAGCCCAGAAAGTGTGACAAAGTCAGAGGGTCGGAAGAGGGAAGGAAGCAGAGACAGAAGGACAGGCTAAGAGGGGCCATTGAGGGCTCAAGGCTGCCCCTGAGCAGGTACCCCCTGCCAGGATCAGAGTTCAGTTTATGAACAAGGACTTGGAACGGTCAGAGCAAAGCCTTCCCAGGATACTGAGCCAGGCATGCTGGCACAGGCTTGTAACTCCAGTACTGAGCAATAGACACAGAATCAACAGTTCAAGGCCAACCTGAGTTACAGGAGACCTGGTCTCAAAAAATTACTCTCAAAAAATTAAAAATATTCAAAGCAAAACAAAGTACAGCGGGGCAGTGGAAGGGGAGTGTGTCTCCCATCCCAGGAAACAGTAGATAAAATATTTGTTAACCGTTTGATGGGGGTTCAAGACACACAAGGCTTGAGGGCCTTACAGTCCCAGGTATCATTCTTTCTTTCCTTCTAATAGGAATCGTTTATATGGCCCCGAAGACAGATGCCCGCCACGATAGATCTCACGTAGCGCGTATAATGACCCCACGGCATTCATTTATTTTTTTGGCCAGGACTGCATTTTATTAACACCTGCCGCACCGTTTCTCCTCATCAAGTGAGCAGGCGGCAGGCTGACTCATTACTCTTACTTATCTGGTACAGGAGGAAGAGAAATGGGCCACGAAACCCCACCAGCTAGAAGAGAGAAGACAGCTACAAACAGGTCTGTCACTGAAATATGGGGCTTCTTTTTATAACAGAAAAAATGGATTCCAGCCATCCATCAAGCTGGGAAGAGCCTCTTTATTCTTCCCCTTTTGTAATTAGAGTACTCTATCATTCCATTTTTCATACGTTATCTTAATTAGCATATAGAGTAACTGTTTCATTATGGCACTTTCTTAATGTATTTTTAGCCAACCCCCTCTCTCCTCCGTGCACCCTTCTACCCTTTACAGGCTTGTATCCTGTGTATTTGGTCAAACTCTCCTGACCTCTTTTTTGCTCCTGTAGCCCCTCTCGAGTTTTGTGACCTATACTCTACCTCACTCCCGCATAAACGTACATGCTCTATCTTTATGTCTCTCATGAATCAATCTCTTACTAGAATTCCTTAGTTAACTTTTAAGACAGTCTAAATCAGTGGTTCACAACCTTCCTAACGCTGCGACCTTTGATACAGTGCCTCAGGTGGTGGTGAGCCCTAACCATAAAATCATTTTCATTGCTATTTCATAACTGAAATGTTGCTACTGTTATGAATTGTCATTTAAATATCTATGTTTTCAGGTGGTCTTAGGCAACCCATGTGAAGGGGTAGTTTGATCCCCAGAGGGATCTCAACTCACATGTTGAGAGCTTCTGTCTAGGGTGTCATGTAGCCCAGGATATCCTCAAACTCAATATATAACTGAGGACAAACTTGAGCTCCCAATCCTCCTGCCTCTGCCTCTCAGATGGTATCCCACATGTGCCATGTGTGGAGAAGGCTACGTTTTAAAGACTAGATGGCAATGCAAGTGTGTGAATGACACACAGCTGTGCATTTCTTGTCATTGTTTTTAACATAGGGTCTCATGGATCTCAAGCTAGCCTGGAAATGACCGTGTAGCTGACGATAACCTTGAACTTCAGCCCCCCTGCCTCCACTTCCCAAGAGCTTGAATTTCAATTGTGCGCCACCACATTCTGGTTTATATGATGCGAGGCATCAAGCCCAAGACTTTGTGCGTGTTAACTCACTCTATAATCTAACTGATCGGCATCCCTGGTTCCTTTAAGCTCAACAGAAAAACAAACAAACAAACAAACAAACAAACAAACAAACAAACCATGAGCGTTTGGTACAAATGTCTAGTGAATGCATTCCCTCAGCACCATCAGTCTTCCTGCATTAAGACAGCAAGGAACACAGGCCTTCTTGACACACCAGTGTGTGTGTGTGTGTGTGTGTGTGTGTGTGTGTGTGTGTGTGTGTG
>JANHMN010000021.1:7323839-7335301 GCA_030674055.1 Rhabdomys pumilio
TGTGTGTGTGTGTGTGTGTGTGTGTGTGTGTGTGTGTGTGTGTGTGTCTGCGTGTGTGTGTGTCTGTGTGTGTGTGTGTCTGTGTGTGTCTGTGTGTGTGTGTGTGTCTGTGTGTGTGTGTGGTGTCTGTGTGTGTGTCTGTGTGCGCAGGGCAGGGGGAAGCTAGTCTTTCAATTGAGAATGCCATGTTTACAGAAGCTATGCAAGAGGAAAGCTGTGCATGGCTCAGGCCCTGGGTCTGGCTCTGATTACTAATTACTTAAACCCAGTTCCTCAACAGGTTGGCTCCCCAAAGAGCAGCAGCAGCTCTATAAGGCCTCTAGTGAGGGGCAGCCAAGTACACACACACACACACACACACACACACACACACACACACATCTACACTGTAGACTCTGAGAAAGCATCTGCTCGGTTTCAGGTTGATCTGTGGCACTCTCGACAGCCTCAATCCCTGGAGCTCAGACATATCTTCTGCTTAGAGCTATCACTAGGGAAGGGAATTTCATTGTATGATTGACAGCCAGTTGTCACACTTCATCTGAGAGGCCATGGGAGCAGAGCCTGCATCCAGAGTCTCTGTCAGTCAGAGATGCTTCTGTCACAGAAATCTCCTGGACTACAATTTGCATTGTGTGGGGGCTGGTACATTTTCTATCCACTCATTTTTCATGCTGCTACTTATATGCAGCACCTCCATTCTTCTAGAACATTCTGCACAAGAATTTCCATTTTCATTTCACGGACAGGGAAACTGAGGTAAAGCCAAAGGCAAATGGCAGGCCTGGGCTGCAGATGGGACTTGGTCTCACTCATCACTCGCACCTTCTTCTCAATTCTGCCCCGCCATTTAGAACTATATTATCCTTGTTGTTTTTTCATATTTATTATCTGAGAATATCATACTTGTATACAACAAAATATGAGAATGTCTACCCTCTACATCTCTCCTCCAGCTCCCCACAAGTCTCAGTACTTTGACTAATCCTGAGTCGGTGCTGACTGCTACCCACTGCAGACAGTCCTATGACCCAGGCTGAGCAAAGGATACAGGTTTAGACACAGATAGTGAGAAGGCAGCCTGACAACGTGACTGACCATTTAGAAAAATAATGATAATAGGTTCTTTTAGCCAGGGCAACACCATCTTATAAACTCTTCCATTTCTACTGAATTATGACAATTCCAATAACTATAGTAATTTGGTTTTCTATTTTCTTTTTCTCTCTTCTCTTCTCTTTTCCTTCTCTCCCCGCATCCAGTCCCTCTCCCCACCTTTGAAACAGCACTTCATTATGTGGACCAGCCTGGTCTTCCTTGAACTCACGCAGATCTCCCTGCCTCTGGCTGTCGAGTGCTAGAATTAAACGATACACAGTCATACCCAGTTTCTCTAGATTCTTGACTCCTCTGCCCTGTGAGCCCCAGGTAATGTCTAACTAGGGGAGATGCTTGTCAACCGTCTTGCACTCTTGCACTGATCTTCGCTGATCTTTGCTTGTGATGACTTTATAGAGAGACATGCACTAAACAACTTCTCATGGTAGTCTGGCTGTTTCTTGTCACTTCCTCAGACTTGTGCCAATTCTGTGGAACCTCACGGTTTCTTCTGAATAGAGCAACTGCTACTGATTCATGTTTGGTGTTTCCTGATTGGACTGGACTGCCACTACTGACTCATGTCTGATGTTTTAGACTGGACTGCTGATATCCTAACAACGAAGATTGGAATTGTCTCAAAGAATTACTTCTAAACAGATCCACATTCCCCTTGTCCTATTAACCATCTTTCTCACCTACCTTTGGTCAGTGGACTAGAAGGGAGGTTGAAGCTTTTAAGAACCATTATTAAGTAGGTTTTGAAAAATCTAAGCCTACAGTCATGGGCTTTTGACTAGGTTTACCTGGAACTGACCCAAATCTAATCAGAGAGTGGTTGGTTGCCCGAGACAGTCATGCCACTATTGCACTGTGGGTACCTCTGGCCTGTTAGGCCAGTATTTGCAGCATGCAGAGTCCAGGCCCAGAGAACAACCCAGATTTTGGAAGTGTAGCTTTTAGTCTTTTATTACAACAAAGGAAGCCATCAAATATGGACCTACTTTCAGAGCTTTTAGAATTACACAGGCCCATAATGAGAGGTGGTTTTTCTTCCATTGCTCTGAGGATGGGAATGCGATGACTATTCTTGGTTGTCAACTTAATGACATCTGGAACTAACTACAATCCAAGCAGCTGGGTATACCTGTGATGGGTTTTTTTCTTAATTAATTCATTTGTGGGAAGACCCACTTCTAATCTGGATATCTGAGGTGGGACCATATGCCTCTAATCTATCTGGGCCACATCTTTGGCTGGCAGCCTAGATAAAGAACACAGAAGAAGGAAGTGCCTTCTTTGCCTGCTTGCTTTTGCTCTCACGGGCAAACCCATTACTTCGCAGAATTAGAGCCTAACTTCTCAAGGATTTTTGCAAATACTGAAGACCAGCTGAGCTCTCCAGCCTCACAGACTGAACAAGTACTGGATTCTTGGACCTTCTGCTGGTAAACAGCTATTATTATACCAACTGGACCACAGCCTCTAGGCCATTCTAATAAATCCCATAGACAGGTAGATAGATAGATAGATAGATAGATAGATAGATAGATAATAGATAGACAGATGATAGATAGATAGATAGATAGATAGATAGATAGATAGATAGATAATATATAGATGGATGGATGGATGGATGGATGGATGGATGGATGGATGGATAGGCAGATGGACGGACAGAAAGACAGACGGACGGACGGACAGACAGTTCATCTAGAGAACCCTGACTAATACAGGGAACACACACAGTTCTTACAAGCAGATTTCCTACTTCCACAAGGATACAACCTATTCATTTGGTTGCCTTTGCTGAGACATTAAAAACACATTTGAGGACTTGGAAGCTAGCTCAAGTCAGTAAAATGCTTGCTGCACAAGCATGGAGACCTGGGTTTGAACCTTAGAATCCACATACTAAAGCTGGGTGTGTAGCAGTGTACATTTTTAATCCTAACACTGGAGAGGCAAACACAGGAGGATCCCTGAGACTTGCAGGGCTCCAGCATAGCCTGATTGTTGAGTTCTATCTCAAAAGGTGAACAACACCGAAGAATGATGCCTGAAGTTGTCGTCTGCCACCTTCTTCTGCAGCCAGAGGTCCCGGAACTATGGAACGTATTGATGGCTAGAAGGCATCGTTCTTTCCCAGGTCACTGTGACTGGCTCTGCTCTCTCTGGGGATACTTCAAATGGTACCTGAAAAGACAGCCTACATAAGGTCAGGACTCAGGGAGGAGATGGAAATAGGAACTGAGAGAAGTTGCTTCAAGTGCTTTCTGTATTCTGGAATAAGTCATTTGAAGAAATCCATGTTCTCTAAGGCATTCCCCGACAGGTCTGTGTTCATTCCTCTATTGTCTGATTCTCCATGGCTGGGGGCATGAGGTGCTTTACAAGCCCTTGGTGGATGTTTGTTAAATCAACTTTCCCACTGGATGGCTTTTCCCCTGATGTCTCTCCCAGTGGGGATGTTGTGGGAAAGCTTTAGCATGCTACATAGGCAATCGTCCTTTCCAGCCACCTGTTTTGATGACAGCTTTGTGAATTAGCAAGCATTAGATTGCAAACCATTCCATTTTAGTGAACAAGGACACTGAAAGTGGAAGGCTTCTTATGAAACTCCAAAGACATGTAGAAAGTGTGCCCAGGATGGAAAGATGGCTACATAAGTGTTAAGTGAAAGTGTAGAGATGCCAAAGAGACATCTGTGCTCTTCCCTCGGCTGTCAGAGACTATACAAAAATGTACCCCCAAGGAGCCTCATGCTGGGGAAGAAAGATGCTGAAGCCTTGATGCGAGCCAGAGCAGGGAGCTTGTCTCTCAGAAAATTTCACACAGAACTGACAACCTGTCAGAATGCCTTGCAGGGGAGACTGGAACAGAGAAAATGATGGGTCAGTGATGGATGGGACCACATCTTTGATAAAGACTCCTTAGCTATATCGAGGTATAAATATGAGTTGTTTCTCTCAGGCTCAGGTATGTGAACACTGGTCCCCATTGCTACTGTCGGCAGGAGGTTGTGGAACCTTTGAGAGGTGGCTCCTTGCTGGAAGAAGTGTCTCTCTGAGGATGGGCTTGACTGCTTCCAGTGTCCCCCTTCTTCCTCTTCCTCTTCCTCTTCCTCTTCCTCTTCCTCTTCCCTCTTTGTTCCATAGTTATGTTTGAAGATGCAAGCTCTCAGCTGAGTGGTAGTAGCACACGACTTTAATCCCAGTACTCTGTGAGTTCAAGGCCAGCATGGTCTACAAAGCAACTTCCAGGACAGCCAGTGCTGTCACAGAGAAACTCTGCCTGGAAAAACACAAAATCAAAAGAAGATGAAGATTCCGGCTGTCAGCATCCTGCTCCTGCTGCCAGGCTTTCCCTCTGTGACAGCCAGGTCCCTCTGAAACCATAAGTCCAGGAATCTCTTTCTTCTATAAGTCTTTTTTGGCAGAGGTATTTTATCACAACAACAGAATGAGGAAAAAAAAACCAAATACAGATATGCATACTTCTTGTGTTTTGTTTGCCTTGGTGTCAGGAAGGACCTCATCATTTCTCCCTCTTCCCAGTGTGACTACAGTGAATAAGTCTGTCTCTGCTTTTTACCTCTTTAACTGACCCACTAACAACAAGACTGCCAGGGTCCAGGCTCTGACCCTAACCACTCCTGTAACAAGAATGGAGATTTCAAAAAAGGGAATTTCTGAAAGCCTGTGCTACAGACTGAATTCTATGTCTGTCCTCAAACATATGTAGCTTTTAAACATGGCACAATACTATGAGGAAGAATGTCCTTTGGCATGTGATTGGCTCTCGAGCTGTGGATGCAGGTGGCCTTTGCCCTTCCTGCCCTGGCCAAGATGTGAAGGCATGTCTATGAGGCAGGACTAGGACCCTTGCTGGACAGTGAGTCAGCTACTGCCTTGATCTAGAATGTCTTGGCTTCTAGAACCACGAGAACAAATGTTTGTTTGAGTCTCCCTGTCTATGGAATGTTTGTTGGAGCCGCTCAAACTAAGACATCTTTAAAAAAAAAAAAGTGTGTGTGTGTGTGTGTGTGTGTGTGTGTGTGTGTGTGTAATATGTATGAATATCAGTGGAGGCCTGGAGAGGGGAATGGTCCCCTAGACCAGGTGTTACATATGGTTGTAAACAGCCCAATGTGAGTGCCGAGAACTGAACTCAGTACTTGTGGGAAGGCAGGCAGCTGGTGATCCTAACCACTGAGCCATTTCTCCTTCCCAGACTAAGACATTTTGAAAGAGAATTTTCAAAATTTAGCCAGGAAAATTGCAATCTGAAACGTCTTCCTTAGGAATGTCTGTTGAAAGTATAAAATAACAAGAAACTACTTTTTATAAAATGTCCTAAATTGCCAATATTTTAGCTCTTAGGTTTTGCCCCTGGGCAGTGTATAAACTGGTCAGCAGCATAGAAAAGATTTTCCATCCCAAAGATATCATGGTCCAGTTCACAACGCAGCATGTCAATTTTCCAGAAAATTCTGGGTCGTGCCCACCCTATTCCCACTCTACACAACTGTCCTCATGCATGGCCTTTTTCAGAATGATCTCACCGGGTGGCAAGTCTCATTATTTGTGCTGGCTCACCAAGCCACCTGCCTTGCAGCTCCCTGTATTTGTTCTGGAACACTGGTGCTCTACACAAAGCTCCTTCTGCCCACAGGGGCATCTGGCATGTACACCACACAGGGCAAACTCCCACAGCCGAGGATTAACTGACCCTGACTATCAGCAGGCTCTCAAAGTTTCAGTTTGGGAGGTGTGTGTAAACTCCAATCATGGCAAAGCAGGCTAAATTGAAGGAATTGAAGAGATGGGTCTGGCCCTTTCTCTCCTGTAGGAAAGTGTGTGTGTGTGTGTGTGTGTGTGTGTGTGTGCAGAAGTTCCAGGCAGTGAGCTAGGTGTCTCTACACTCCAGAACTAAGATCAGGCATACTCAGAGGGCACTATGGGATATTCCGTGGTGGCAGCCTGCTTGTTTACAGTTTTACATTTCACACCTGTCTTAGGCTTACCTTTTTTTTTTTTTTTTTTTTTTGAGACAGGGTCTCTTTACATAGCTCTGCACTATGAAGATCAGACACCAGACTGTCCTCAAACTCAGAGATCCACCTGCCTCTGCCTCCTGGGTGCTGGCTAAGGACTTAAGCCACCCTGCCCAGCTCCTAGTTACACTTCTATTGGTGTGATAAAACACCAGGATCAAAAGCAATTTTGGAGGCAGAATGTGATGGCTCTTTAATCTTAGCACTGGGAAGCAGCAGCAGCATGTCTCTGTGAGTCTGAAGCTAGCCTTTGTTATGGTTTGTATATGCTTGGCCAGGGAGTGGCAAGATCTAGAAGCCTTGTTGGAGAAAGTGTGTCACTTTTAATACCCTCATCCTAGCTGCCTGGAAGCCAGTCTTCTCCCAGCTGCCTTTAGAACAAGAGGTGGAACTCTTAGCTCTTCCAGCCCCACATCTGCCTGGATGCTGCCATCCTCCCGCCTTGATGATAATGGACTGAACCGCTGAACGTATAAGCCAGCCCCAATTAAATGTTCTTTATAAAAGTTCCCTTGGTCATGGTGTCTGTTCACAGCAGTAAATCAAAGACAGCCTTCTTTAAGATTTATTTATTTTGCATATGAGTGCTCTATCTGCATGTATGCCTGCATGCCAGAAGAGGGCATCAGATCCCATTACAGATGGTTGTGAGCCACCATGTGGTTGTTAGGGAGTGAACTCAGGACCTCTAAAAGAGCAAACAGTGCTCTTAACTGCTGACCCATCTCAAAGACCCTGTCAAAAAAGCAAACAAACAATCCTGAAGAGGAAAGGGTTTATCTCACCCTACGGCTTGCTCACTTTCATGAAAGGAAGTCAGGGTATGAACTCAAGGCAGGAAGCTGAAGGCAAGAACTAGAACAGAGATCACGGAATCTTGGTTTGCTTTTTTATATACAACACAGGACCACTTGCCTACGGTGGTACCACCCACAGTGCCCCACACTTCCACATCAACCACCAAGCAGGAAATGCCCCACAGGCTTGCCTACAGGTCAATCTGATGGGGGCATTCTTCTCAGTTGATTTTCTCTCAGATGACTCTGGCTTGTGTCAAGTTGAAAGAAAGAGAGATGGGGGTGGGCAGGCGGGCAGGTGTTGGAAGGTAGGAAAGAAGGAAAAAACACCTCAAGAAGGAGCTCTGGGATTTGGTCCTTGGAAGTAGATCAGGGATCCTAGGAGATTGAGAGGAACTCACATATGTATGTATAATGTGTAGAATGCCCAGATAACATTCTAAGTGGTAGAATGTATGTGTACAGAAAATTTTATACAGCACTTAGTTTGCAAACAAGAAAACCAAAACTAAGAGAGATTAAATGACTTGCCCACATCACACATTGCCGGGTGGGTCCGTAGGTAGAACTGTGATCCACTCAGAGAGGTCAAAGCTCCAGGGGCCATACTTTTGACCATTTTTATATAGCCTTTAAAAAGTTGCACAGTGTGGGTTAGAGAGATGGCTCAGTGGTTAAGAGCACTGTCTGCTCTGCACTTCCAGAGGTCGTGCGTTCAATCTCCAGCAACCACATGGTGGCTCACAACCATCTATAATGGTATCTGGTGCCCTCTTCTGGCACATAGGTGTACGTGCAGTGGGTAAACCAATTTTAAATACGCAAAATAAATAAATCTTAAAATAAAAAGTTGCACATGTGATGCCAACATAAAAGTCAGGATGCTCAGAACTCCGACCTTGAACTTGCCCTTAGTAGTGTTGAAGCCTCGTGTTCCTTACTTGATATAAACCCAGGATCCTCTACCGTAACTTTGGTGGTCCCCACAGACACGTGGTATGGACCATCATCATCTATGTATCTGATCTCAGACACAGCTTCCCCATACAAGAAAGGGGATGGGTTTCTCAAGGCCACACAGCGAGGTGTGCGATTCAGGACAGCAGCTGCAGTGTCTTCTATATTCACCAGCAGCTCTAAGGCAATTCATCGTAGCTCTTTCTTCTACTCTGTTCTCTAAGAGCATCTTTTCCAAATTGCCTATTTTGTCTCTCCAAGTCACCTACAAAGACATGCCACCATCCTCAGTGTGTGTGAAGCAGGAACGCTGATAGAGACACCATGAAATTAAAAAAAAAAAAAAAAAAAAAAAAAAAAGCCTTGTGGGCAACTGAATGTTCAAGGTTCAGACATATTTCCAAAGTGTCCACTTGGTGGCGCCATATCCCTACATTCAATGTGAAAAGCATAAGTCTGCGTCATTAAACAGTTTGAAAAGTTTCTTTTATTTATCTGTCTACCCAGTCATTCACCACATCTTTGCTAAGTGTGACAATACGCATGCCAGACATGACAGGCATGGGAGCTACAACCGTATAGACCATATCTAAAGCCATTTAACCTTTATCTGGCAACTTTCTGATAAAACAGCCTGCGTCCGTCTTAGTCTTGGAAGCCATCTTATCTCATAGTAAAGACAAACTAGGCTCATTCCTATTTATGATTAAGTCTGTTTCTCAGGGGACTGGGCTATGCCCCATCTGTAACCTCAACTACAAATGATTCTGTACTGCCTGTTCCAGGAAATGACAACCATGTCTTTATTTCAAAAGGTTATTATGTCCACACTGATAACGACCATGCAGTTATGCTTATGCTCTGCTTCTGTAACCCCAGCTATCTGCCTGCCAAACCCTCCACTTGGAAACCCCCTTCTCCTGAACTATAAGCATCTTGATCTTACCCATGTCCAGGGCTGATCTCTTGAACCCCACCTTTAGAGAGAAGCTTGTTTTAATTACTTTGGCTGTGATGATTTGCGTCTGTGGTCTTTCTCCTTGAATCTGTGGGATTAACACTTCCCAGTTTCCATGTGAATTTCACAGCTATGGCAGAACTATATGGTTCCATTCACTCATCCATAACAAGCACTCAGATATGTCACCCTTCCCTTTTGTCTTCAGGTATGTATTTGGCCTTGACTCTCTGACAGTCCCTGGGAGTCCTAGAATGGGAAAGACATTTATGGAGATAAAAAACACGTGATTGGTATCAGTTTGCCCCGAGCTATTTGGTGACTGGAGTTTGCAAATGCCAGAAATCTGAAATAGTCAAGACCTTTTTCCTGTGGCTTCATTAAAGGGAGAGCAAATCTTTGCCCAGCAATCATTCCTGTGCTCCTGGTAAGTAAAAGGCCCACGTCCTTGTTCCTCCAGCGAGTTCTGTGATTGCCACTCAGGTTGGTGGCAAGGATGTGACTGAGTTCATTATAACTGTGACTTTAGGAAAAGGAAAGCCCTTGCTTTCCCTGTGGACACATTCCTATCTTCCCTCCCAAAAACTGATATTCAGGTGTGGCAGAAAACACCCAGGAAAGAAGCTAGAAACCCGGACTCCATCCCCACCTCGAGGTCTTTTCCTGGGCTTCGCTCTTCGAATCTGTGATAGATTAAGTACTACCCAACTCTAGGCATCCTGATTCACAAAGCAGCCCAGAAAGAATGAGATAAGATAAAGACGTGTGTTTATCTTCAGGGGCTGCTGGTGCTAAGGACACTGTAAGCCTGAAGCTTGAATGATGTCGTCTATGTGGTTAGCAGGGGAGTTATCAGGTTACCTGTCACTTATATTGGAAAGGATGAATGAATCAGTGCCCAGCTCTACCAGAAACGTGTGGCAAAAGCCAAGGAGTTGGAGAGTATCTTGCCATTACTAATTACATCAGTGCTTCTCAATCTGTGGGTCACAACCCTCTGGGGGGCCAAGCAATCCTTTCACAGGGGTCATCTAAGACCATCAGAAAACACAGATATTTATATTACAATTCGTAACAGAAGCAATGAGAATAATTTTATGGTTGGAGGTCACCACAACTGTATTAAACGGTCACAGCATCAGGCGAGCTTCCTAATGTCTTTGAACATCTGTGTAGGACGCTCCTATCATACCTTTCTCACATACATGCTTATTGCCACTCCCTGTCAGGTCCTGTGCCAGGTCTGGCAATACTGTGCTAGTAGAGCCACAGAAGGTTTGCCCTCATGAAAATGGACAGTTCAGTTCAGTTCAGTTCAGTTCAGTTCTGGCTGTATAAAGTGAGGACTTTGGCACCAGATGTATAAACTGAGGACATGACCACTCCAAGGTATGGTTGAGAAGAGTTTTTATTGCAGATAGGAGGGCGAGAACAACCAGAGGCCTTAGTTAGGGTTTCACTGCTGTGAACAGACACCATGACCAAGGCAACTCTTATAAGGACAACATTTAACTGGGGCTGGCTTACATACAGGTTCAGAGGTTCAGTCCAGTATCATCAAGGCAGAAGCATGGCATTGTCCAGGCAGGCATGGTTCAGGAGGAGCTGAGACTAAAGGCAAACAGGAGTAGACTGGCTTCCAGGCAGCTAGGACAAAGGTCTTGAAACCCACACCCACAGTGACAAACCTATTCTACCAATACCAAACCTCTTAATAGTGCCACTCCCTGGTCCAAGCATATACAAACCATCACAGGCATCTACCTGGAAGAGGCCAGAGCATAGAAAATAGCAGGCTGGACCAGGCCATGGTGGAGCAGGGCGGCAGGGCAGATGAGAGAGAAGACAAAAGAGAGATCAGAGCTGAAATGGCTGGAATGCGAAGCTGAGGTAGGGAAGCCTGTGAGCTGGAGACATTTAGGGAGAGAGTAGGGTTAGGAGAGCTGAGAAGAGCCCCCCTCTCCCACAGGAAGAGAAAGCCAAGAGGTCAGCATTTGCTTTGCTATGCTAATAGGCACCATGTAACCATTTGTCCCAAGTTTCTTTTAGACCAGACACTGAGAAAATAACTTTTCTTTTTTCTTTTCTGTTCCTCTTTTTTCTTTTTCTTTCTCTCTCTCTCCCCACTCCCCCTTCGAGGCAGGGTCTTACTATGTGGCATAAGCTAACAGATCCTTAATCTTCCTGCCTTGGTCCTCAAATGCTACAATTACAGACATGAACCAACTACCAGGCGGGATTGTATCTTCGTGTATCTGGTATGGTTTCTGCTCTTTGTTTCTAGCACTTGGTAACTGGTAGCAGTTATTGTTCCTTCAACTTTATCAGCTAATATTGCGAGTATACTAGACGAACAAGAAACAGTAGACTAGGGAGAAGGGTAACGTAGGCTTGCTCCCCTCCCAGTCCTCTTAGTGAGTCTCTTAGTCTCTACTGCCATGAAGAGACACCGTGACCATAGCAACTCTAAGAAAGGAAAGCAATCAACTGGATCTAGATTACAGTTCAGAGGGTTTAGTCCACTGTCATCTGTCACGGTAGTGGGCAGCATGGCAGCATGCGGGCAGACATGGCCGTGGGCAGCATGGCAGCATGC
>JANHMN010000021.1:7335311-7381250 GCA_030674055.1 Rhabdomys pumilio
ATGGCAGCATGCGGGCAGACATGGCCGTGGGCAGCATGGCAGCATGCAGGCAGACATGGCAGTGTTGTAGAAATAGCTGAGAGTTCTACATCCAGACCCAAAGGTAGCAGGAAGACGGAGTGATTGGACCTGACTTGAATCTAATATCTTAAAGGCACCCCCGCAAACACACAGTTCCTCCAACAAGGCCACACCTATGTCAGCAGGGCCATACTTCCTAAGAGTGCCACTCCCTATGAGCCTATGGGGGCCATTTTCCTACAAAACTCCACACCAGCATACAAGGCTAGCTAGTAATGTTTCAGTCTAATCACACAGGCGCTGGGCTGGAGGGTGCAACAGGAGCCTGGTATTGGCCTGAGTGCAATCCAAGGGACCCTTGGCTCTAAGAATAGCCAATGTGCTACCAACATGCCTCTGGCAGAGAGTCTTCTCAGTCAGACAAGCTCATCAGTTCTCAAGAACAGAACTCAGACACAGAGCTGCTTACGCTCAGTCTGTCAGCTCTTACTACCAAACACCAATAACGGCAGCCGTAGCTGGGTTTTCACCTTTCAAGCAAATTCACAACGTGGGCTGAAATGGCACACAGTTGCACATAAGTCCAGAAGAAGAGAATAGTTTGTGTAGGCCCAAAATAACCATAGAGCTCGCTCACCTTCTGTTCTTTAATTTGCTCACTCGTTTGACAAAAATAAAAACTAAAATAAAATGTGTACTAAGTGCTTGCCCTGTATCAGGCCCTATGCCGGGAACAAAGCAGTCAGGAGCAGCCGCTAGCTCCTAAGAGAGCAACTGCCAAGGGAACCCAAAAATCAAATAGTCAAACATGAGCCCACCCATATGCCACAAGTATTTAAAAGCAGCCTCTGCTAAGTAGTCAGTTCACAGCAGAGGAGGTAGTTCTTGGTAGTGCGCTCATCTGACCTGTCCAGGGCCTTGGGTTCAGCCCCAGCATGTAAAAGGAAAGACGTTAAGTCAGATGTGTCCTTTGGAACGCATGCAGGGGTTCTCAACTGTTCACTATTGCTGCATTTTAAAAGATCTCGAAATGTAGTATGTTGTAATTATAAACATAAATTGCACACTCAAAAATGGTTTAAAATGGTAAGCTTTCATGTTACGTATATCTTGCTATAACAAAAATTATGGAATTCGGGGTGTGGCTGAGGGACACTTAAAATTGTGTCTTCGACTTAAAAAGTACAATGTGTTTGTTACAATTAACAATGGTGCTAACTGGCTTTTTACAAAGAACACAGTAGTTTTACGTCAACTTGACACAAGCTACAGTCATCTGAGAGGAGGCACCAACTGAGAAAGTGTCTCCATAACTCCAGGCTGTAGGCAAGCCTATAGGGCATTTTTCTTAATTAGTGATTGATGTGGGAAGGCCCAGCCCACTGTGGGTGGTGCCAGCACTGAGTTGATAGACTTAAGTTCTATAAGAAAACCAACTGAGCAAGCCATCAGGTGCAAGGCAGGAAGCAGCACTCCTCCACGGCCTCTGATTCAGCTCCTGCCTTCAGGTTCTTGCCTTAATGCCTTGATATGAGGTGTGAGTAAAGTTAACCCTTCCCTCCCCAGGTTGCTATTGGTCATGGTATTTCATCGCAGCAAGAAGCGGGGCTGCCCTTTCCCTGATGGCTCTGCCGTATAATAATCCAGTAATTTTGACTAGGTGTCTCCTTCTGCCTCTTACTTCTTAGCCAGTTCCTTGGCTTAGGCCACCCTCTCTGTCAGTGGCTCCTCTCTTGCTCTCCCTCCCCCTCTCTCACAGGGTCTGGCTCAGCCTGCCCACGTTCATTCTGGACTCTCCAGATCTCTGTTTCTGTCTCTGCGTCTCTATTTCCTAATATTTATAATAAAACCCTCAAGCCCTGAGGAGCAGTCATGTCTTCCTTTTATTTCTTTTTTCATTCAGTGGCAACCATGTCTCAGCCTCCCCGGTGCTGGAACTAGAGATACACACCACCATGCTGGCTCACCATGCTAAATGTTTTACTATGAGAAAGCAACATTAGTTAATGAACCTGAACCTGCTAGGTGAGTTGACTCAGAAGGCTAAGGCAGGAAGATCCAGAGTTCCAGGTCTGCCTGGACTACATGGTGAGAAACTGTCTCCAAAAACCGCAGGTGGTAAGGAGAGGAAGAGGATGCTGTTTATGGCAGAGTGCTTATAGAGCCTGCATGGAACCCTGGATTTGATCCCATCTGTAGCTGGTTAAAAGGTAAAGGAACAGGCCTGCTGGCTGAGCCCTCTGGGGCTCAGATGCTCACAGATGCCTCACGGCTCAAGATGCTGTGAGCAGCCTGCCATCCCAGAGAACCCCCTCTCCTGCACCTCCATCAGACTCCTGAATCATACAGGTAAGCTTCCCTTCCCCCACCCATCTTCCCTGCAGGCTGAGCCAAGCCAAGGCTGGCAAGGCAGCCAAGCCAAACAGCCCTGAGCAGCCTGACATCACAGGGGGACATCCATTCCTTTGCCACCTCTCCACCCACCTTCATCGGACTCCTGAACCATACAGCCCAAGGATATCCATCCGAAGCCTGCCACACCAGGGCCTTCAAGGTTCACCTCCCTCCCAATACCTACTACAACAAGAATATCCAGGGAACCAAAACCATCAAAATGGCTAAAGGCCCTCAAAAGATCACAATCAACAAAACCCAGGACAACAGGAAACCTACAAAGCATAGCTGCCCCACGACAGCAAGTCCTAGACATCCTAGCACAACTGAAACACAAGAAGATGACCTTAAGTCCAATCTTACACAGTTATAGATGCTTTAAAGAGGAAATGAATAAATCCCTTAAAGACATACAGGAAAATACAGTTAATCAGGTGACAAAAATAAATAAAACTGTACAAGACCAGAAAAGGAAATAGAAGCAATAAAGAAAACACAAACTGAGGAATTCCTGAGGCTTTGGAATGGGAGAATCATAAGAAGGACCGAGCTCCAGGGAAGAGGTACCAGGAGGAGCACTGGCTGGCAAGAGGGTGGCCCCGGGCAAAAGAATAAGCATTTTTTTTAATTACACCCAACAGTATCTAAATAAACAAAATCACTAATGAAAAGGGAGACCTAACAACTGAGGAGGTTCAAAGAATCATTAGGTCTTTCATCAAAAACCTGTACTCCACAAAATTGGAAAATCTTAATGAAACAGATGATTTTCTAGACAGATATCACTTTAAAAAGTTAAATCAAGATCAGTTACTATTTAAACAGCCCCATAAGCCCTAAAGAAATAGAAGCAGTCATTAAAAGTCTCCAAACAAAAAAAGCCCAGGGCCAGATGGTTTTGGTGCAGAATTCTATCAGACTTTCAATGAAGAGCTAATCCCAATATTCCTCAAACTATTCCATAAAATAGAAACAAGAGGAATACTGCCAAACTCATCCTATGAGGCCACAGTCACCCTGATGCCTACACTGCCAAACTCATCCTATGAGGCCACAGTCACCCTGATGCCTACACTGCCAAACTCATTCTATGAGGCCACAGTCACCCTGATGCCTACACTGCCAAACTCATTCTATGAGGCCACAGTTACCCTGATGCCTACACCATAAAAAAAAAAAAAACCAACAAAGAAATAGAACTTCAAACTGGTTTCTTTTATGAACATTGATGCAAAAAGACTGAATAAAATACTCGAAAACCAAATCTAGGAACACATAAAAGACCTCATCCATCAAGGATGGATGATCCCAGGGATGCAGGGATAGTTCAATACACAAAAATCAATGTAATCCACCATATAAACAAACAAAGAAAAAAAATCACATGATTATCTTATTAGACACCTTTGATAAACTACAACATCCATTCATGTTAAACGTGTTAGAGAAATCAGGAATACAGAGCACATACTTAAACATAGTGAAAGCAATATACAGCAAGCCAATAGCCAACATCAAACTAAATGGAGAGAAAGTTAAAGCATTTCCACTAAAATCAGGGACAAGACAAAGCTGCCCACTCTCTCCCTAGCTATTCAGCATAGTACTGAATGTTCTATCGAGAGCAATAAGACAACTAAAGGAAATCAAGGGGACACAAGTGGGAAGGGAAGAAGTCAAGGTATCTCTGTTTGTGGATGATATGATATGATATGATATAATATGGTATACATAGTCGACCACCAACATTTGACCAGAGAACTCCATAGCTGATAAACACCTTCAGCAAAGTGGCCTAATACAAAATTACTCAAAGAAATCGGTAGTCCTCCTTTATACAAATGATAAATGGGCCAAGAAAGAAATTAAGGAAACAACACTCTTTACAATAGCCACAAATAATAGAAAATATCTTGGTGTAACTCTAGCCAAGCAAGTGAAAGACCTGTATGACAAGAACTTCAAGTCCCTGAGGAAAGAAATTGAAGAAGATCTCAGAAGATGGAAAGACCCACCATGCTCAAGGATTGGTAGGATCAACATAGTGAAAATGGCCATCTTACTAAAAGCAATCTACAGATTCAATGCAATCCCCACCAAAATTTCAACACCATTTTTTTTATAGATCTTGAAAGAGCATCTCAACATAAAATTAGATACACTACAATGTCTCATAGAAGAGAGTGGGAAATAACCTGAAATGCATTGGTACGGGAGACAATTTCCTAAACAGAACACCAATGGCTCAGGTTCTACGATCAACAATCAATAAATGAAACCTCAGGAAACTGCAAAACTTCTGTAAGGCAAAGGGCATTGTCAATAAGACAAATAGGCAACCTACAGACTAGGAAAGAATCTTCACCAACCATACATCTGGCAGGGAGCTAATACCCAAAATTTGTAAATAACTCAAGAAGGTAGACATCAACAACCCAAATAACCTAATTTAAAAATGGGGTACAGAGCTAAACAGAATTCTCAACAGAAGAATCTCTAATGGCAGAGAAGTACTTAAATGTTCAAAGTCCTTAGTCATCAGGGAAATGAAAATCAAAACAACTATGAATCTTATATCCATCAGAATGGCTAAGTCAAACATTTCATGAGACAGAATGTGCTGGTGAGGACGGAGAGCAAGGGAAGCTGGTGAACAGCCACTTTGGAAATCAATTTGATGGTTTCTCAGAAAACTGGGAATAGTTTTACCTCAAGTCCCAGCTATACTACTCCTGGGCATATACACAACAGATGCTCCAACATCCCACAAAGACACTTGTTCAGCTATGTTCATGACAGCTTTACTTGTAATAGCCAGAAATAGGAAACAACCTAGATGTCCTCAACTGAAAATGGATAAAGATATGGTACAGCTACACAATGGAATACTATTAAGCTACTATAATACAAGACATCAAGAATTTTGCAGGCAAATGGATGGAACTTGAGAATATCATCCTGAGTGAGGTGACCCAGTTCCCAAAGGACTTTCATGGTATGTACTCACTTATAAGTGGACATTAGCTATAAAATACAGGTACAATGTTACACCTCACAGAACCAAAGAAGCTAAACAAGAAGGAAGGCCCAAGCAAAGATGCTTGAATCTCACTTAGAAGGGAGGATAAAATAGTCATAAGAGGCAGATGGAGGGAGGGGGTTTAGGGAGAGGAATGGGGGGGCTCAGGATCAAGTGTGGGGAGGGACAGAAGAGATGGCTACATGGCCATGAAAATGAATGGAAATCTGCAGCTGATGGGGCGGGTGGGGGCATCTCCATGAGACAAAGGCCTGGGATAAGGGAGGCACGCAAGAATCAATAGGAGTGACCTTAGCTGTGACTCACTACATGGGGAATATGGAACCTGAAGAGGCCACTTCCTGTATCCAGAATGGAACCCCAGTGGATCCATAGAGACATAAACCCACCCACAAAACTTTCAACCCAAAATTTATCCTGTCTTCAAGTAAGGCAGGCATGGGGGAGGGAGCAGAGACTGAGGGAATGACCAACCAATAACCATCCCACTTGAGACCCATCAAATGGGCAACTATTGATACTCTGTTATGCTTGCAGACAGGAGCAAGTTGTCTTCTGAGAGGTTCCACCCAGCTGCTGACTCAGACAGATACAGCCACCCACAGCCAAACAGTGGATGGAGCTTGGGGGCTCTTACGGAATAGGAGGAAGGATTGTGGGTCTCAAAGAAAACAGGAACTCCACAGTTAAATCAACAGAGTCAACTAACCTGGACCCTTGGATCTCTGAGTAGTCTGAACCACCAACCAAAGAACATCCGCAGGTTGGACCTAGGCCTCCCCACTCATATGTAGCAGATGTGCAGCTTAACCTTCATGTGGGGCTTGAACAACTGGAGCGGGGGCTGTCCCCAAAGCTGTTGCCGGTATGTGGCATATGTTCTTTTAGTTGGGCTGCCTTGTCTGGCTTCAGAGGGAAAGGAAGCACCTAGCCTCAGAGAGACTTGAAATACCAGGGTGGAGGGGATGGGGGCTACCCAGGAGGTCCCCACCCGCCCAGAGGAGAAAGAGGGGGGGGGGATTGTGGGAGAGGATAACCAGGAGGGGAGCAGTGAGCGGGATGTAAAGTGAACTTTAAAAAATTAAATTAATTTTTAAAAAACTATAAAGAAATATAAGGAACCTCCTTTAAAAACTAAATTCATTTCATCTAAAGCTTAAGATAAACATCCCACAGACGTCTCCACTTGTCATCTCTTAGTCCATGGAACTACACAGAAAACTGAGTGGTGGTATGGGACTGTAACTCTGGCCCTTAGAGTTCCAAGAACCTCCTTTGTCTCCAGGAAGCCCCCAACACCTTCAAGGAACACGGACTACTCATGAAGCCGTCACCTATTTGCATATGGCCTCGCCCACTTCAGGCAAGTTCCCCGCCCCTTTCCCTGGGCGCCTGCGAATGACGCCAAGCGGGCGACCGCGCCTGCGCGCTGTTCCCCTTCCCGGAGCTCTGAGTAGTCTCTCCCAGCGACCCGGGCTCCAGCCTGCGCCGGGTTCAAGCCGAAGATCATGAACCGCAGCCGCCAAGTGACCTGCGTGGCCTGGGTCCGCCGCGGAGTGGCCAAAGAGACACCAGACAAGGTAAGCCTGTGTGTGTGGAGGCGCCTCGGAATGCCCGCGGGCTCGGCCCGGTCTGGGGACGCACGCGCCCGGTAGGAGCCACGCGATGGGACCTGCCAGGGTTGGCCGGACTGTAGCCACGTGAGGTATGGCTCTGTTGCCTGTAGCGAGCAGAGACCGCGCGCCCCTTCCCTGCCAGAAGCCAGAACCCCGGCCCCACCCCCTAGATGCACGTGGACTTTGTGCACCAGGAAGGGGCGGAAGTGCTTGCTTGTTAGGAGTTTCTTTTGGTGGTCCAGATAAAACGCTGAGGCAGAGAGAACAAGGTGTCAGTGTGACACGGTATGAAGGAAGTCGTACAAGAGCTGGAGACCGTAGCAAAGGAGGCGATTATTCGAGCGATTTTGTTCATTACAGTAAGTATTGTCTGCAAGTCAAGCGGAGCCTGGAGTTCCAGGATATTTTGGAGCGATATAGAGCAAAGCCCTGGGTTTTGCACTTGATTTTCTATATGTCAGGGAGTGTAAGTGTCCTAAAAGAAGTGAAAGGGGTTGCATTGTCTGGGTGATGATGACAACTCGCTCTGTGATAGACTTGGAAGTGATCGCGACATGAATTTACATGCTGCGAGGGATGGAAATACTCCTTATAGGTGTAAATTCCACCAGAGTACAGATAGTGTTTAGTCACTGTTTTCTTACAGCAAGCAATCGATTGTATATCTATAGGATAGGGACAACAGATTGCTTCATTAACATATCTCCAAAAGGAAATTGTTTTCATTTTAAAAGGGGCATACACAGCTTTTAAAGTATTCGAAGGAGAGTCTTAAAAATCCCCAGTTCTCATGCCCCACCCCCAAGCAGTACAAATACCTGTGGGGGTGGGAGGTGCCTGCGTGGGCGCTGTGTGACTGAACCCAGAGTGAGTGGCTAGCCAAAGTACCAGAAATTCTCCTGTCTCTGTACTCCCCAATGCTGAGATTACAGGTGTGCTCTACACTACACCCAGCCTTTAAGTGGGTTCCGGGATGTAACTGAGGTTCTTAAGCTTCCTCAACAAACACTTTGCTGATTGACCTCTCTGCCTTCCCCAGTGTTTTTTAGATCTTTCTCAGCCAGAACTGAATGTCATTCTCAGGAAGATTCTTGTATCACAAAATTTTTTGTTGTTGTTTTGGAGACCAGGTCTCACTCTGTAGCCCACCGTGGCCTCAGACTTATGGCAATCCTCCCGCTTTAGCCTCCCAAATACTAGAGTTTTAGGTGTGAGCCACTGAAGATCTGGAGGCTCTTCTGTAGAAACCGAGCAAGTGATTCACCTTCAATCGTGGAGCATTGCCATTATGGCCAGCACACACTGTGGGCTTAAGTAAATAAACAATACCAAACCAGTGTTGGCCTTTACATGCTTAATGTAGCAGTATTACATCTGATCTTGTCTTGTCTTTTGTCCATTTTGTGTTTCTCTGTTCTGTAACTCACTCTGTAGACCAGGAAGGCCTTGAACTCACAAAGCTCCACTTTGCCTCAGCCTCCTCTCGGATTAAAGTCATGTACTACCACCGCCTGACTGTTAGGTGTCTTAAAGGTACTGAGGCACTGTTTAGATGAGGGAAAGCCAATTTTGAAGAGTGTGGCCTTAGTTTTGAACTCTATTAGAACAAAAGATAGCCAAATGGGAAGTGTTACTGGAAGTGGGGAATTCAAGACTGGGGGAAGTTGGAGGTACTTGATTCCCATAAATGTTGTGACCAGAGCTGCCCCACGTTGGGTGCCAAAAATGGTGAGAACCACTGTGCCCCACGTTTGGGGGCCAAAATGTCCGGTACCGCTCTATCAATGTTGGGACCCGAACTGCCAAAAGCCTTGGCTAAATTGTTAGAGCCCACACTGCCCCAAGCTGCTCCGGTCCATGGGTCGGGGTTCAGCAAGAGAAAGAATGAGGACGGATATGAGGAATGGAGACCAGACAGAGTGTGATTCAATCTCATTTATTCTTCAGTCTCTCTTCCTAGTCCAAGTCCCAAGTCTTGAGTTCCTGGTTCCTAGTGCTCTTCCAAGTGTCTAGTTCCTAGTTGCTTTCTCCAAGTGCTAAGTGCCTAATGTCTAATACTCTGTTCCCTTCCAAGTGTCTAATATCTAATTCTCTCTTCTTCCTCCAAGTGCCAAGTGCCTAATACCTAATCCTAGTGTCTAATTCTCTGTTGTCTAATACTCCAATAATCTTCTGTCTGCCTCTGCCTTTTATATGTCTCACTTCATGCCCTTAGGTCTTGTCTCTAAGTCACGCCCTTAAGTCACACACCTTAAGTCTCACACACCCAAGGGAAGATCCTGGGTATCTAAAACAAGATGTTATCAGAGTGTGCTCAGCTGTTGTAGGCTGTTGTAGTATATGACTCAAGATGGCCGCCTTCTGCCAGCTCCCCACACATAAAGAATCCATTTACATTGGGCAGTGATGATAGGGAAAAAAACAGAGGACCGATGTTATGTGGTTTGTTAGTAGGTGACCTCTGGCAAGAGAGGGAGGTGCCCTTGGAGTCTGAGATAGTTGGAAGAAACATGGCCACCACAGATCCATTTTACAGAAGCCAACCTATTTGAATATTGATGCTGCTAGAGGAGCAGCGTGAGCATGACTTCTGAACAGTGTTAGGTGGGAGGGGTCTTAATCACAAGGATTTGTACAATTTAGATCCTAGACACGTGTGAGATTACCTGATGGTTCTTGAGGTTGTAGTTAACATTTGTTTGGAGACTCAGTTCAAAGGCTTCTAACGATGTCCCTAAATATGCTCTAATGAAGTGTTTGCTCCCTTGTAGGTAGAGCTAAGCAAAGAGGAAGTGAAACGTCTCATTGCTGAAGCAAAAGAAAAATTACAGTAAGTAACTTCAAATAGTTTCAGTCTTGCTGACTATGGTCAAATCCAGGCAAAGTGTGTCGTGTGCCTGTTGTTGGGAGGTGCCATCAGGGTGACATCTTTTCTGTCTTCACTCAGAGAAGAAGGTGGAAGTGAGGAGGAGGAGGCAGGCAGTCCTTCAGAAGATGGCATGCAGAGTGCCGGAACCCAGGCACGGCATGGGGAGCCCCTGGAGGATGGGGACCCACAAGATGACCGCACACTAGATGATGACGAGCTGGCAGAATATGACTTAGATAATTATGACGAAGAGGACAACCCAGGTGAGAAGTGACTTACCTTCATTGTGTCTGCCACAGCGCTCTAGAGTCTACTCTGTTGTCTCAAAGCTTTTGTCTACTTTACTGTCCTCTGATTAGGTCAGATAATTCGGCTTAACATTTGGACCTGTTTCCTAAACTAGTTTAGAAGGAAGCTCTGATCTCCTGGTCTAAGGTATAAGTTTGAGATCTAAAGAGACCCGTCTACTTTATTGCACGTGTCGGGTGTGACCATCTGTAACTGGCTTGTGAACTCTCTGCACTGTTTGTTACTGGAGATAATGAGGAGAGGGAGCCTAGGTGGCAGGAGGGGAAGGAGGTGCGGCAAAGGCACTGAGACCCAGTAGGAAGCCCAGGAGAAGCGCAGTACTGAGAACACTGGCAAAGCTGCTCGTTTAGCACAGGAAGCAGAGCGACAAATGTAGAGAACTGGCAGAAGCTGTGTAGTTTGGTTTCTGACCCTCTGGTGTGGTCTCCAGCAAACAGTTGCTTATAATCTGAAGGGTGAGAAAAAGGCGGCATTGTCATTCTGAGTAGTTAATAAGCTCTGTACCTTGTAAATTTCAGCTACTCTGGAACCTCGAGGAATTCTCAGAGTCAGCAGCTCCCAACTTACAATAGCTGAAAAACAAACGAGCTGGCACATGAGACATCAGCTCAGTATGGTTTGTGCTGTTGTCTGCAGCAAATTGAAGTCACCACCACCACTCTGTTCTCTGGATTTCAGTGGGCGAGTGGTGGTCTGCAGAAAGATGTTCCTTATGTAAAGGAGAGCACACAAGCAGCAGAGAGGGTGCTTCTGTTATTTAATGTGTGCGAGCATTGATGCTCCTGTGCCTTTGGGTGGTTGGTGCTGCTCTGGTCCTCTCTCCTCGTGAGGTCTTACCATTCTCAGCTTTACTGCCCCACCGAGGGATGGAGGGATGGAGGGCTGTGTGGCAGTGTGGAGTCAGGTGCTGTTTCTTTATATAGGAGCTTGGATTTTGTTTACCTTCCGTTTTGGCCCTACCACCTGCCCCCCACCAGCCAGAAATAATGCCATCATACTATAAATGCGTTGTTAGGTCAGAACTCAGTGGATTTAATCCCTTCCTGGAAAATTGTCATCTCACAACCCATTCCCTAACACAAGAGCCTTCAAAAGATATGTCAGATCCAAACCATGGTGGTTACTCTAGGTCCACGCAATGCTGCCCTTGCAAAGGGAGTCTAAACATTCCCTTTTGAGATGTGTGAAGCGCCTGATTGTAGATATGTGAGCACCGCCTGCAGAGCAGCCCGGCCACTGTGAAGCCTGCCGTCTTAGTCTTTACCTAATAACCTTCTTCAGAACACTCAAAGCTGCCTCTCCAGCACCTTGACTTCTGATTGTATGAAACAGGCTAGAAAGTCTGAACAGAGTGTAATGCTTTCTAAAAGGGTTAAATTTTTTATTTAATTCTTTCATTCGAAGATTGTGACTTCCATGACTTAGGAATTCTTTCCAGATGTCAAATAGAAATGACTTGGAAGTTTGTACAGCTTCCTGTACCAAATATGAGCAATGTGGTTACTGATAAAGTAACCACATCTTGGGTCCAAGCAGAAAACTAGAAGTCTTGGGGGGGAAGTTTTGTCAAGATGATTTTTAACTTTTCTATTTGACGGGTGGGTTCTGATTACAGATGCTGAGACCATTGGTGAGTCTTTGTTGGGTCTTACGGTCTATGGCAGTAATGATCAGGACCCATACGTCACCCTGAAGGACACGGTAAATGTTTAGCCACATCAGTTTTCAGATTGGTCCTAAGTGCTGCGATCCTCATTGGATCCCTGCCTCTAGCCAGTGACTGTCTCCTGCCCACTTAGGAACAATATGAACATGAAGATTTTCTGATTAAGCCGACTGACAACCTCATCGTTTGTGGCCGTGCTGAGCAAGACCAGTGCAATTTAGAGGTACACGGTGAGTGAAGGGGCTGCCCACTAGAAAGCGTTGCGTGTGATGGTAGGACACTCTTGTGCAACTTTAGAGGCCAGGTCCCACACAAACAGGTTTACACCATGCATCCCGTGCTGCTTACTGTAGGCACGTGTAGTCTAGAAATAGGCCCCTTGGGAAAGGGGTTCTTGTTTTTATTTCTTTGTGTCTGAGTGTCCTGCCTGAATGTAACTGTGCATTGTGTATGTGCTTAGTGCCCAGAGAACCGGAACAGGGTGTTAGCTCCTTGGAACTGGAGTTAGCGACAGCTGTGAGCAGCTGTGGGATCTGGGGATCAGACCCAGGTCCTCTGCAAGAACAGCAAGTGATCCTGTCATGCGTTGTGTTGCTCTGTTTGTTTAGCTTCTTGAGACAGTTTCCTTCACAAAACATTCTATTTTCTTCTTAATTCAACAGAGAGCTACCATTTTTTAAGACGGTTTATTCATTTTATATGTTTGCCTATGCATATGTTTGTGTACCGGGAGTGTTACTACTTCGTAACTATTTTAGCTACTGTTATGAATCATAACGTACATATCTGTGTTTTCCAATGGTCTTAGGAGACCTCTATGAAAGAGTCATTCAACCCCCAGAGGGTTCACAACTCACAGGAAACCTATAATTATTAGTTGTCCATTTTAACCCACATATCATTGTTTTCTGTCAATATTTGTAAATTTTTCTAAAATAAGGCTTTCAATAGCATGTATGACATGAAGTTGTTCTAATGTTTTAATGTTAGCATAGGCCTATAATCTAGCATTTGGGCGGCTGGGACAGAATCTGTACAAAAGAACTGTAAGTAGTATTAGTCTCAGTGAGGCTGGTTTTATGCGTGCACATCTGACATCAGTTTAACTTACAGTGTATGCTGCACATTGGTGGTGGCTAAGGGTTTTTCAGGACCGTGCCTGCTCAGCAGATAGAACATGATGTGAAATTTCCCAGTTCCCAGAGTCTTTCCCATAATCGGAGATCTGGGGGAAAAAAGTGTTTATTTTGTAAGTTCTTCCTTAATAAAGAGCCTACTAAAGGAGACAGGGCAAGTAGAGCTTGCTCATTGGGCTTTCTTCCTGTGATTTTGCTCCTTAACGTCCCGTGTGCTCAAGAGCTGCTTTTGTTAGTTGCCATATTTGAAAGAGAGTCCCTTAAACGTTCGGTCTACATTGTTGGTCTTCATAAACTCTTGGAATACTGAAATAATTTTTAGCAGGCATCTAAATTTCTAAGGACGATTACTTTCCTCCAGTGTTGTTTTTGTTTGTTGTTTCTGACTTAAAATCAGCTAGACCTTCAGCTGCTCTTCAGCTAGTCAGTCCTGGTTGTAGGGTGTGGCTTTGTAATGAAGGAAGCAGACAGAATCATGTATCTGTCTGGCAGTATTCATGGAAAATGCCAGGAGGTGAGAATGTATTAACTGGACAGACATGTAGTAGTAGTGACCACGGCGTCTCTTCAATGCCATCACCTGTCTTGTTTTAATAGTGTTCTGAGGTGGGCGACATTTCTCTTATTAAAGTCTCTCTTCCCAATCTTTTTAGTCTACAATCAAGAAGAGGAGTCTTTCTATGTCCACCATGACATACTCCTGTCGGCATACCCTCTGAGTGTGGAATGGCTGAATTTTGATCCTAGTCCAGATGCATCTACTGGTAATTGGGAAACTCGTTTGTTCTTCATGGGTCAGAACTGTCTCTGAGAGTGTGAAGTGGTACTTATGTAATCCCTAGTTAACGTCACATCGTTTGGGGTGTGTACCTCCAGACTTAAGATCAGCCACTACACTGTGGGATGAAAGACACTATCTTGAGAGCTTTTTTGACTATAGGTCTATTGGATCTCGTGAAAGACTAATGTAAAATGGTATCATGTTACCAGCTGGAAGTCAGGGGCATGACCTGTCTCAGAAAACACTCAGTGAGCCAGGTGTGGTATGGTGGTGTGTCATTTGGGGGCTAGGGAGGAGACTCAAGTTCCAGGCCAGCCTGGACTATATAGTGGGACCTTGTCTCAAAATGCTTAAAAAAAAAAAAAAAAAAAGGCAGATAAATTAAAACAGACCTTGTCCCAGGTAACTAGCTTCTCGTGATGCTCACAGTCTTGACTTGATCCTTATCCCTGCAGTAGTACATGGAAGAGAGGTGGTGATGGCGTGGGAACTGTTAGACCTGCAGGGTTCTAAGATGGAGGCTGCTGTGGGGATGAGAAGCCCTGTTCAGGTCACTCCACGGGGTGATGTGCTCGACCGGTAGATGCAGGTGTTAGTTTTATAATGGAAAGGCACTTTGTCTTTCCATAGGAAATTACATTGCTGTGGGAAACATGACCCCTGTCATTGAGGTGTGGGACCTGGATATCGTGGACTCCCTAGAACCAGTCTTCACACTGGGAAGCAAGCTTTCCAAAAAGAAGAAGAAGAAAGGGAAGAAGGTAAAGAGGAGTGGTTTTTGAAAAAGACAAACTGGGCTGAGCTACTGGAGAGGAGGGTACAAGAACACGTATATTTACAATTAGATAGTTTTTGGTAGAACAGGACAAGAAGTTACAAGGTTAGTGTAATTTCTAGTTTCAGAAAGTCCATGTATTCTCTGGTTGCATGAAACTTGTTGGCATGAGATCACACAGAACAGATGATCCAGGTGATGGGCCTTCGTGTAGAATAGCTATTCTACTCAATGCTAGTTTGGGACTTTAAGTTTCTGTTTACCTGCTTGTGTAATAAATTCTACTTTGCTTTTACATTTAAAATAGGTTTGGGGAGAGGTGAAGGGCAGTGTTGGTAGGTTATGAATTGCTATCATTTCTTTCTGAAAAAGAATATTTACAATGATAATTATAGGATGACAGTTTGTGATAGGTTTTTTAATAATTAAAATATATTACAGGGTTCCTCAGCAGAAGGACATACTGATGCTGTCCTGGACCTTTCCTGGAATAAGACAATCAGGTAAAAAGATGGCGTTTGTGTGATGTGGCGTCTACAGTATCCTAGTTCATTCCTGCACTGTCCGTCTGCTGTACTCGGGTCTCTGCGCCCATCTTTCCCCCTTTCCTGCAGTCCATATCACTCGTGGCAGCAGCTGTGCTGTTGACTCATCCTATATCCCTAGAGCCACAGGCGTTCTGCACATCCCTCCTCCCTACTGCTTGCCAGTGATGCCCCAGGACACTGCTGCTCCCCAGCAAACAGCATCCTCACTTCATTTCATTGTCACATATCACCCACTTTTTCATCTTAAGCCATGGCCAAATACAGCATAAAACCATCACTTTGACCCCTCTAAGTTCAGTGAGTCCATACTGTCACGTCATGCAGCTGCTGCCACCACCCAGTCTTCCCAGACTGAACTCTACCTTATAAATACCAACCCTGCCTTCCCCTTCCATCCCTGGTCACCACCATTCCACTTCCTGATAAAATGTATCTAGAATGTGTCTTGATTTCTGTTTTCTTTTGTTTCTTTTTTGTTTTGTTTTGTTTTCAAGACATGGTCTCAGTATGTAGTTATGAAACTCAGTGTGTAGACTAGGCTGCTCTCAGACTCACAGAGCTCTACCTGCCTCTGCCTCCAGAACTGGAACTAGACACTCGTGTCTTGGTGCTGGGTGTTGAGCAGCACGGCTAGCTGACCACTATGGACGGGAAATGGGTTTTCAGACCAAGTGTGACAGTGTGTTCTGAAGTAATTAATACCTAGCTAAACACGTGTTTCCAGACACTTCTGTCATGCTGTGGGTTGTCTTTACATTCTCTTTGTAAATCATTCTAACGTTGATAGTTTTGTCGATTATGTGTTTGCATCCAAGAAGTACTCCCTAACCCAAGGTCATGAAGATGTATATTAACGTGCTGTTCTGGGATTGTATAGTGTTAGCTCCCACACTTACGTCTGCCACCCATTTTGAGGTGTGTGGATGCTGAGATGGGGGCAGGAGGATGTCAAATATTTTCACAAGGATACTTCATTGTCCTTGAATCATTTGTTGAAAGTGCTATCACTGTCATTCCCTCAACTTGAACATTTCATTGTCTTGGCACTTTTAAAAAACAAAAATACCAATCACAGAGAAATGCAAAGTAAAACACAGGCACAACTCAGTGGGCAGCAGGCATATAGTTCCAGCTCACTGTTTCCTGAGCCAGGAATGCTGCTAGAGCACAGGGTTTGAGACAACCTGGGCAACACAGTGAGACTACATCCCAAACAAACAAAACAGGCTGGAGAGGTAAGTGGCTCAGTGGTTAAGAGTGCTTAATGCTCTTACAGAGGACCTGAGTTGGTTCCCAGCGCCCACATGCAGTGTCTCACAATAAAGTGTATTTTCTGAGATCTATTTATTTATTTATTTTGTTTGGTCAGTCTATTGATTGTGATACTCTTAACTTTTCCATTAATTTTTAAATTGGGAACTGTGTGCTTTCCAGTTTGACTGTGGGTCCCCAGTACAGGCAAAGAGATCTTAGAATCGCTGGCCATTTCCTGCTGAAGCTGTGATCAGCTCAGAGCTCAACCTGGAGGCATTGTTCACGTCTCAACAATAGCACATCTTCCATACAGATGGAGAGGGCTCTCCACTTTGACATTCTTTCCTTTATGTTGATAATCTTTGGTAGTCTTCAGAATGTAAGTCAAGGTTTGTTTGTTAAATGCCTAAGAGTTTACTGTATTGATGTTACAGGTAAACTTACATTTAATGCTCTTTGTTTTTAAAAATGATTTCTCTCTTTTATCTCTTTCTCAGAAATGTGCTGGCAAGTGCCTCAGCAGATAGCACTGTGATTCTCTGGGATCTGTCTGTGGGGAAGTCAGCAGCCAGGCTCACTGCTCATACAGACAAGGTATGGTGACTTTGTCAGTAAAAGGCTTCTAAAGAAATGACAGATTACTGGCTAAAGTAATCTGGACATTTGTATATGTCTTTCTGTGATTTATAAACTACGTTTGACAGCACAATCAGGTTCACATAGCCCTGTGTGATAGATACCTGTAATCAAGAATGTTAGTGCCCTGGATTTATTCATGGAGGCTCCTGGGGTGGGGGGCGGGCAGGGGAGTCCAGTCACAACAGTAGTTAGGAAAGGTTGTAGCAGATGTGTAAGTACAGAACGCGGCTCAGAGTGCTGATGTATGAAGACCACCAGACTTTGAGGCCCGTGCACTTGCCCAGTCCAGTCTATTTGTCTCTCCTTTCTTCTGAGGGATATAAATGTCCCACCACAAAGTTTGAAGAATGCAAGTGCCAGCCTGTATTTGAGAATATGGTTTCCCGTTTTGAGTATTTAATAACTAGTTTCTTGGCCAGGCCTAGTGGCACATACCTTTAATCCCAGCACTCAGGAGGCAGAGGAAGTTGAAGGCCATTGGACCAGCCAGGTCTCAGTAGCAAGTTTCAGACCAACCATGCCTATATGAGAGGCCCTCTCAAAAAAAAAAAAAAAGATTATACACTGTTGCAATTTCAGAGGGGAATACATAGGAACTGCCAGTTCTGTCTTCACGCAGTAACAGTATTACCCAAAGTAAAGATAGATCTTTTATTTTTCCTCCCTTCAGGTTCAGACTCTGCAGTTTCATCCATTTGAAGCACAGACTCTGATTTCTGGGTCCTATGACAAGTAAGAAGGCACTTCTCGCACTGCTGTTGCATTGTCCTTGAGCTGATTTAAAAGTACCTGGCCTGGGGTGTAGCTCAGAAAGGCTGTTGCACAGGACCTCGAGCTCTGTCTGCACCGAGACAAGCCAGGGGTACAT
The DNA here is from genome assembly GCA_030674055.1 of Rhabdomys pumilio. Classification (NCBI taxonomy): domain Eukaryota; kingdom Metazoa; phylum Chordata; class Mammalia; order Rodentia; family Muridae; genus Rhabdomys; species Rhabdomys pumilio. The sequence continues at coordinate 7,353,228 of JANHMN010000021.1, forward strand.
CTGATGCTTACACACGCTGTAGTACTGAGATGCTATGTGTTTAAATTGTACTTGCTGGTTTTCCACCCCAATCCTACCTAATTACAGGAACTAGCAACTTCTCTGGTTTTTAAAAGATATATGAGTTAGCCAGGTTTTTTGTGATATGTAAACAACTCAGTGACAGTCACTTTTTTCTTTTGAGATTCTGTCCATGTAGACTGAGTTCAGCTGGGAACTGCTCAAAGTGGCTTGGTTAGACACTTGATTCTCCAAAGGCAGATATTCCAAGGCCTTTGGAGTCTTGGTTCAGAACTAGTACACTTCCTTCCATCCTACCCCAATATCCTTCCCTCATGCAACATGTCGGATGGCTTGGGACATGGGCTCTGCCTCTGTGGGGCACATTCCCACATTAGATGGCAGAAGCTCTGGGTATAAGGAAAGGAACAGCTGGAGCTACGACAGCTGCAGGAGCCTGCTCACCTGTGCTCCCCTTCTTACAGACAGCATCTAGGGGAGGGATGGCGAGTAGAATCAGAGCAGTAAGCAGTCTTTGATTCCTTATCCTTTAGAAGGGTTTAAGTTTCCAATTTTTCTTAGATGTGACTTGTGAAAAATTGTAAGACAGAATTGTATCCCTCAGTTCCCAAGCACAATAACCTGACTAGGGCAGGTTGGCTCCTGAGTTGCGTGGCTCTGAGCCCTCCCAGGAAAGGGAAATAAGAATTGCCCTGGACTTGGGAAATAGGATTCATCCATCAGTCAAGATTTTGACCTGCAGAAGAATTAGGCCCTGGTTAGAGTCACAGTAATTTCCATTGACAGAAACAGAATCCACCAGTGAGAGTCAGCTCAGGGCTGGAGAGATGGCTCAGCGTTAAGAACAGTTTGTTCAAAGGATCCTATTTCAGTCCCAACACCTTAACTCCAGTTCCAGGGGGATCTGATGCCGTCTGTGGCTTCTGTAGGCATTGTACACACACATACACACATGATGCACACACATTTATACAGACAAAGTACTCACATAAATAAAACAGAAAATGAATAGTTGAGCAGGCTATACTACTGAACCTGCTGAAATAGTTCAGTAGGTTCTCTGAAGGAAGAGCAGGTTCCCCTGAGTTCACTCTTGTTCTAACCCACAGGATCCCATGCCTTCTGAACCACACACACACACACACACACACACACAATGGGCACCACACATCTGAAACACACACACACACACACACACACACACACACACAATGGGCACCACACATCTGAAACACACACACACACAATAATGGGCACTACACATACAACACAGTGGAACTTTTCCTCTTTGTTACTTTTTTTAAAAAACAGGCTTTAAATAATTGACTTCTGAATTCACAATACTGCTGTTACCATTTCACTAAAAAACATAACCCTAGCATGCAATCTGCAGATCGGTGGCTCTGTATGACTGCAGAGATCCCAGCCAGAACCGCCTATGGCGGTTCAGTGGGCAGATCGAGAGAGTGACCTGGAACCACTTCTCGCCATGTCATTTCTTGGTAAGAATATGTACATTGTTTTTTCTAATTCCAAGATTCTCAGAAAAGCATTTTCTCTGCTAGTGTCAAGTTTCTGGGCCTTAGAATTGAAAAACTAAAGTGTGTTGCTTAACAAAAAAAAAAATAGTAAGTTAGTGAATTAGCTAATTTCAGCTATTCCATTTAAAAATTTTTATATTTTTAAATCATTTTACTACATATAGTATTTTTGAAATTAATCATAATAATCTGTTGTTTCAAGGTTTCAATATAGGATCTGTGTAACCCAGGCTGGCCTTGACCTTGCAGATTCTCTTTCTTATTTTTGGTGGTTTTTAATGGTTAAATCAATCCAAAAGATACTCTTTCTTAATTCCTTATGTGTGGATTAAACTCTAGAGATGAGGATTGCCAGTGAGTAGTAACACTGCCTACCGAATGGGAAGAAACTAGCATCAGGTAGACAGAACTAAAGCCCTAGTGTGGCAAGGGACGCCTGCCTCCCACCTTTGCTGTGTTGGTGTTACTGTGTGTGTGGAGCTTTAGGTCTCTCATCTTCCTTTGCTCTCTGATTCTTATTTCCATCTGTCACTCCCTGCTATGGCAATATGGAGACCTGCTCTGACCATGCCATTCCCAAGTTCCTTACTGGCTCCCAGCATCCATCTTCCTCCCTCCTCTGCCTCTGTGTGCTCCTCGGCGTACAGCTGGAGCAGCCTTGCTTACCAAGACTGGTGCCAGCGCGCGTGCACACCAGCACACGAGCACACGCACACACGCGCACACACTGTTCCCCTTCTGCCCTTGGGCAGTGACTGTCATTTCTGTTTCCAAAATTCTAACCCTACTCTCTCTTGCTTTGTGGACATAGCTCATACAAAAGTAAGTTCTTGTGTTTAATTCACAGATAAGCAGATTTTATTGTAACTTACATACTTCTCCATTGCCACAGTTTAGTGTTATATAACATGATCCTGCCCATCTTTCCCTCCGCAGGCCAGTACAGATGATGGCTTTGTATATAATCTGGATGCACGCTCAGATAAGCCAATTTTTACACTTAATGCACACAATGATGAAATCTCTGGTGAGCATGAATGATGTTTCTTTCAAATGCACTAAGTTATGACAAAGTAAATCTAAATCTCAGGTAGTAGCTCCTGAACTAATCTTATCTTCCAGGTCTTGATCTGAGCAGTCAGATCAAAGGCTGCCTTGTGACTTCATCAGCGGACAAATTTGTGAAGATCTGGGACATCTTAGGAGATAGGCCAAGTCTCATTCATTCTAGAGACATGAAAATGGTGAGCATTCCCAGACATTTTTCACTGTCTCTGACCTGCCCTCTTGTCTTTTCCTGGGAATCACTGCATTCAAGGATTGCTGAAGTTAGTTTTGAGCTAGTTATAGTTAACTTTGGTGGTAGTTACGATCTGAATTCTTTCTGGTTTACAAGTTTAATAGTCACTGACAGGATCAAGGAGAATGGAGAAAGAGCATGGGGAGTGGCCACAACTTATCCTTAACTTGGGGTTACCTCAGGACATCTTGAAAGTTGAGGGGCCAGAGCTATTGGGGGCTCCTTATTTACTTCTTGTAACTAGCTGTCTACATTTGCAGTTGATAATCTGTGGATGAGCAAAACATTTAGAGTAAGTAGTGTTTCCTAACAGAGAGCAAGTAGGGCACTGAGTTAAGTGAATAACACTGGCAAACAGAGTATCACAGGAGTTAAAACCATGTTAGCTTATTGAAAGGCAGGCCATGAAGTTTCTTAGTTCCTCCCAGGCTTATACATAAAAGACTACTTGATTCAGTTCTTATCCCCAAATGAGTTATCTCACTGAGGGGTTTTATTTTTCTCATCCATACTTTCAATTTTTACTTATACTGTTTATTTATAAGGGGAGCCAAAGAAATGGCTCCTACTGCTAAGGCTGATGACCATGTTGTAAAAGGAGAGCCAGCTCCTGCAGGTGGTCCTCTGACCACACGCATGTCCGTCCCCTACACAGAAGATAAGTGTAATGTCTGCCAGTGCTTTGAGGGCCGAGGGTGGAGCTCAGTGTGGAGCGCCTGCCTAGAAATCTCTGCTCCTTAACCTGCATACTTGCAAAGAGACTATTTAAGAAAAAAAAGACTTCAGAGTGACTTATGGTATCACTGTTACTGTTTGAAAAGATGAAGAACGTTTCTGGGTGTACACAGTGACATCATGGTTCAGCCGAAATGCTCTACTAAACTAGTTTTGAGTAACCAATCAAACTTGTTCTTAGAGGGAGTAGGGTCAGGTCCTAGAGGTTAGAACTCTCTAGGATAGAAATTACTGACTCTCATCTTTTCTTCTCCAGGGAGTTCTCTTTTGTTCTTCATGCTGCCCTGACTTGCCATTTGTTTATGCGTTTGGAGGACAGAAAGAAGGGCTTCGGGTTTGGGATATAAGCACTGTCTCTTCAGGTAAGAACCTTCAAGCTTCTGCTCTTTCTGAAAGCATAAGGACTAAGAACAGGGCTGGAATTCAATGTTACATAGATGGCAAAAGAAGTCCAGTGCACATCCTGTAGTCCTTACTTAGAAACGGGGATGAGCACAGGTAAGGTCAGACACACCTGAAGAGGGTGATGGTTGTGAGCCACCATTCGGTTGTTGGGAATTGAACTCAGGACCTCTGGAAGAGCAGTTAGTGCTCTTAACTGCTGAGCCATCTCTCCAGCCCAGTAAATTATTTTTTTTTTCTTTATTTATATTATTTTTTTTTCCCGAGACAGGGTTTCTCTGTGTAGCCCTGGCTGTCCTGGAACTCACTCTGTAGACCAGGCTGGCCTCGAACTCAGAAATCCGCCTGCCTCTGCCTCCCAAGTGCTGGGATTAAAGGCGTGCGCCACCACTGCCCAGCTGTAAATTAATTTTTTAATTGCCTTAAAATTGAAAAGCTTCCTGGAAAAGCTGGAAGAAAAATGTAGAAGTCTCAAAGAAGAGCCTTCCGCTCCCCGTTGTCCGAGTGTCTTCCTTTCCAGCTACTACAACTTGCCCTTGAGAACAGTAACTGCTGACTATCTTGAGGTTGTCTAATGTGGTCTGTAAACAGTATGTTCCCACTAATTCCCCTCCCATGATGAGGAAGGACCCTAAGATTTGTCTGGGTTATTCTGATTTGAATTTATAAGTATGTATAGATTATATATGTGTGTGTGTGGTCATGATACAGAGAGGGAAAAGCAAACCTGAAGCAGAACCCTGTCCCAAGGCAGACTAGAGAGCATTAGGACAAGCCCAAGAGAAGTACAAAAAAGACGATTAGGAAAAGTTTAACTCATCAGGCTTCCAAGTTGGTCATTGTCTCACTTAGTGTTTTCACCTCACAGCAGGCCCGTTTTATACTCTAGGTCTATATATGCTTACCTCCTCATCTCATGGTTTCTTTCAGTAAACGAAGCGTTTGGCAGACGGGAGAGACTGGTTCTTGGCAGCACAAAAGGTTTATCTGTCAGAGGCCCCTGTGGGAGCAGGAGCCCACAGACACCAATGGAGTCCTGACAAAGACCACAGTTTCCTGGTGTTCTTACCTTAATTCAGTTTCAAAAAACTGGCCTAAAAATGTTCATGCATACCTACAACCGTAAGTGGAAATTCAGTTCCTGTTGCCATTCCTCTCCGCAGCTTTGATGGCAGTCTGCAACCTTTGGGCTGCCTTCAGCTGGATACTGTACAGAGTTCTTGCATTTCTTGAAAATAAAAAGTTTTTTTAAATGATTCCTTAAACAGGTCGTCTGATATAGAACTGTAGGTTTATAAAGCACATGGTGACTTAAGCGTTTCTGAGATGGGTCTTACTGTGTCAGCCAAGCTGCTGTGGTGGCCTGGCTTGGCCTGCTCATTGGTCCACCTGCCTCCCAATTCCCAGGACAGGATTACCTATATGCATGGTGGGTTTTAGAATTGAATTCAGGCCCTTGTGTTTACAAATCGAACATTTTTCACTAACTGAGCAGTCTCCCTGACCCATAGTTTTTAAAATGTAATCCCTAAAGGTATTTTCACTTTTTGTATATTAATCATATTTTGACAATACTACCACTTTTTGGTTATAAACTTACATGTTTTTCAGGGATATTTTGTTTAAAATGTCAGTATTTTTAAAATGGGGGTTTTGTTCATACAATTTTCTATGTTCAAACTATTTTACTAAATAGACACCAAAAACATTCTATAACCTTGTAAGTCTTAGTTCCAGTACATTCTCCGTCTAGTTACTTCAAATAAGCTTGAACTTGTCAAGCCCATAAAGCACTCTGGACTTGGAGGTCTAAAGTTAGCAATCCCACACTGCTTGCTTTAGTCACTCAGCCTCACAGAGGGGCTGTGCACTCACTCCTCACAGACTTCAACAAATGCTAAGCTGATTTCCAAGTCTTATGTTAATACTTTTTGAAGTAACACAGCAAACAGTTTATTTGTCATTGAAATCACCTCACTTTTACTTCATTCTGTATTTTCAGAATGCCAGGACATTTCTCAAGTCTGATCAGAACTTATCTGATCATCATAAGCTTCCAAATTAGGCACAGAACCACCCAAGTGGTTAAATGTGTTTCCCACACAATGACTGTTGTGTGGCAGAGTTGGGAAAGCATGGGGTGCAGGGCTTTGACTGATGTTTCTCTAATTCTGCATCTTAGAAACTACCCTCCTGCCAGGCTTTTCTAAGAACCTACAAGCTGTTTTTACATGTAGGGGAGACGTAATGTAATTTCTCTTCTTAGCAATTACGTTGCCTTTGAGCTTGAAATTAAATTGCCTGGTTCCACCTTGTATTTCACAACTATGACTTGTTTTTCCAGACCAGGTCTGTTCATTCTCAACATCCAACTGTCTTTAGAACTAGGATTATGGTACACTTACTCCTTATCTCTTCTCAGCTAGGACTCCTGTCAGTAGCATGCAGCAAAACAGTATGCAGCCAATGACAAGGGCCCATGGATTAGAATGGGGATGGAAAGATCTCTGGTGAGCAAATTACAATATAGATTCTAGCACAAAGCACTGCTTGCTCCTGGCTTTGTCTCTGATGTAAAACTAAAGCACATACAATACAGTATGTAATACTTGGTGTTATTTGGGGGTAAACCACATGGCACCTCAGCCTCCCACACCAAGTGTTGATTTTTCACTCTGCTGAAGCCACACTGAATGATGGTCTATGCCATCTGGGTTTGTGTAAATATACTCGTGCTGTTGCAAAGCAATGACTTGCCTAGCGACATGATAAAGAGGCTCTCTCATAGGCTGCTCTAGCCTGACTCAGGCATAGGCCCTGTATCTGCTGGGCTCCTATGTAAAACTGCCACCTGCTTGAGCATCACCTGGAGCAGGGAGCCTGGCAGGCTGACGGGACACCTGGGGCTTCATAGTCCTCAAGCAGTATGAATGGGAAGCCAGATTCTAATCCGGAGGTTCTGAAAAACATTGTGTATAAACAAGCCATCAGAGTCATCCTGTCTTAGTCTCCTAAATGCTAAGATTACCAGCTTGTGTCACCACACCTTATACATGGTTTCTGGGCGGGCAAAAGTATCCCTGGTCTATGGCCTAAGACCCTTCAAGTATATACACATATGAAAGAAAAACGAAGGAACAGCAAAAAATACACAGGTGCCATTCCATCCACTGATGGTGGTTCTGAAGCTGTCCTCCCACACTTCTCAGAGATGCAGTTAAGACCATCACCAGGGCACTGTGTTGTGGTAGCTGAGTGCCTTAAAGGTACCTATCATGTTTCTTCTGCATGAGTCCTTATCCAAACTTAGCTATTCGTAAAAGGATACCAATCACTGCACATGGATTCAACTTCAGAACCTCATTTTAACTTTGATTAAATGTCCAAATACGGTTACATCTGAAATACTGGAGGTTAAGATTTTAACACAACAGGGAAGACACTTTAATCCATATAGACATTGGCTATGTATATAGAAAGATCGTTCTTTGGTGTACTTCCAGGAGATAAGTGGATGGATAATTTAAGTTCATGAAATTGATGGACTAAAAGCTGCTGGCATATTTGTTTCTCAGAAAACTGATAAAAGAGCACTTCTTGCACATTTATTGCATATTAGTACCTAGGTCACCAGTCTAAAAGGACTGGTACAGACATTCTCTAATGGCACGCTCAGCATATATGCAAGAAATATAAGCAGCTCACCTTTTAAGGAACCACTAGCCATAATCTTTAGCCCAGAAAAGCAATTATTCCTGTCTAATTTCCAAAGCTTAGGACTTCCTGGGTAATCGTTATCCAGTTTATCTTAGCATCTGTACTAACATGAAAAGAAGGCAGGCAAGTGTAAAACACAGTATTATTAGGAAGCATCCAGTAGGCTAGTTTGGATAAGGTTACAGACACACAGTAAATCCCAGCTGAGACCTCGAGCCGGATCCAAAGCATAGATTTACCATATCTTGTCTAACAGTTTGCCTACTGACCCAACAGCAATCGTGAACATTTCCTGTAATAAAGCAGAAGAGTTTAAATCTACCAAAGGGTGGCTGCTAATTTTTCTCTTAAAAGAATAATTTAAAATGTACCACTTAAACCTGAAAGGTTGAAAGGCAGAAGCTACATCCTTAGAGCAAGGGTTTTCTGCCTCCCTCTTTTCTTATGGTTTGGGGTATTGAGCTTATTATTGTGAGGAGCATCTCTGTGAGGGGCAATAAAATAATTTAATCCCGGATGTGCTCCTGAGAAAAGGGGGAAATAATGGTGATGAGAGAGGCTTGCTTCACGCCTTAGTGTTAGCAGTCACCCACAGCACTGGCCTTCAACTGTAGACCTGCTAGTTTCCTCGGAGACAGTAAAGCCCCACCTTGAGGGCAAGGGCCGGAGGAGAGGCTACAAAGCCCAGCAGCAGTGTGAGACCATTACACAGGAACAATTAGGATATAATCTCAGAGCCAAAACTGAGAAATGCTTCCTTTTAACACTCAAGTCCTTCCTCCACAAGATCATGAGAAATTCCATATTTTCATTAAAAATGATTTTAATTCTTCCTAGAGGAATACAGATTTGAATGAAACACATTCATTCTATAAATACATTAGCAGCAAAACCTTCCCAGCAGAGTCCTCTACTCAAGCCAAGGTTGTACCTTGGAGCAGGAAGGCGTGTTCCATCAATCCTGTCAAGTTCAGGATGTGTCTGCTTGACAAAAGCTGGGTACGCCTGCTCACGGGGTGACTAATAATCCTTTGGTATCCTCTACACTTGGCTGGTGAGGACCTTCAGCAAGGAAGACAACTGGGAAGGCCTAACTGAAACCCACAATGCATTTGGAACTACTTGTTGCTTTCAGCTAGCAACATTTTAATGGTTTTCATAAAGTAAACCTACATTTAAAAAATCATTCCCCTCCTTCCTCCTGTGGGTAGAAGAACCAATCTTGTCAGGTGAGCCCATGTGCACTTGCTGACTGGAGACTACCCAGCAGGCATTACCTGAACACTGTTAATGTTCTAGGTCCACTCTGAAAGACTGAAGGCTTTCCTGAAGACAGAGACATGACTAGACCACAAAGATGTGCACATACACATAACCAGGTGGCTAACCTTGGCTGCCATCGAAGGTGGGTTTCTGAACCTTTTCCTCTCTCAGCCACTGTCCTCTGAACCATGGCTGCTTCTTTCCCTGTCCTGTCAACCCCTGCTGAGACTGAGAAGCAGGATCTAAACTCCCAAGTGGCCAGAAGGTAGGCAGGCATTACTTTTAATTAATTACAGTCATCCTAATACTTGCACGGCTGTGCTACAATCCTTTCTGAAATGCACAGCTTACAACAGTGCATAATGTGTAGTCAGCAGCGGGATGGTTCAAGTCACGCTGGCTGGGGGAAACGGAACAATGAGATAAATCTGATTTGTTTGGACAAAAGGGCACTTTGACTCAAGCATAAATGCATCTCCCAAATTACATGTAAATAAAGAACAGATACCAAAAGCTGGTCTTTCCTCACCACCCATTACTTAAGAATAGGACAGACACATGCCTCGTCTCTCAGTCCACCGTTTTAGAGAATCCACTGGACATTCCTCCGTAAGTGCTTTAGCTATCCCCACTCAGTCTACTTAACAATGGGTTGACTTTATGTTTTCCCAATGTGTGTTCCATCCAAAGCAGACACTTTTCCTATTTATGTGTAGAGAGAGACTCATCTGTTGAGTAAATAGCACTGCTCATCCTGCAGTCCTCTGTCCTCATGGAGTCTGTGAGGTCTTCCTCCTCTGAGTCATCATCCTCTTCCTCCTGTGCTGGGGAACTGGAGGCAGGCTCCTTACAGGTCCTCAGGTGTCGGGTGAGGTGGTACTTGGTTAGATAAGCCTTTGTACATTTCTCACAGACATAATCTCGTTTTCCTTCGTGAGAATTGAGATGTTTCTTCAAGTGGTTTGTTCTCAGGAACAGTTTATCACACTTCGGACACTTGATCTGGCGTTCTCTAAGAGAAACACAAGAGTGACATTTGATTGGAGTGTAAACAACAATCAAGCCACTCAAGTTCCCGAATTCTAGGCCTTTGTAGGAACTTGTAGAACCAGGCTGCTTTTGCCTTCTGAGTACTATGCAAACAGGACCATCCAGTGTAGCTTGCTTTCACTGAAAATGAAGCCTGTGCTATTCACTCAAGGTGCCCGAGTACCTGTAGTTTGTTCCCTTCCATTAATATGAAGTATTTACAGTCTGCAGCTGGTTTCCCTTATTCTTTATAGATACTCTGGTGGCTTTCAGTTTTATATTTCAAGAGTATCTACATCTCTGTGTATACACCATATACACACACACAGTCGTTTACATTGATATATGGATAGGCAGACAGGTAGATGGACGGGGGATATACACAGGAGACATATATACACACATACACACACACACACGTTTACGTTGATAGATGATGGATAGACAGGTAGATGGACGGGGGATATACACAGGAGAGACACACATATACACACACACACACACGTTTACATTGATAGATGGATAGGCAGACAGACAGGTAGATGGACAGGGGATATACACAGGAGAAACATACACTTGGGTCAAAAGATGCACCCACCTTCAAGGTCAAAAAAGATGAACGCTCTGCTGTCTGATACACACTAAGCTAGCACAGAACTACAACCCTTGCACCTAAACCATAAAATCCTGTGCTCACCTCTGGGGGACTAAACTGGAAACTAACCAACAGGCCAAGCTGCAGAAAATATAAAGACATATACCCTGATAAAAAGAGCTACATGGAAATATGGCAGTGAGCACCAACTGACAGAAAAAGCTGTTAGTTCCTAGACTGGGTAGAGCCTGGGGATGTGCATCAGTGGTAGAGCACTTGCCCTGCATGCGGAAGATCCTGGTTTCATGTAATAGCACACACCTTCACCCCCCACCTCCCAAAAAGAAGTATTAAACCTATGTTTAAACCTCTGCAGAGGACAGGTGTCAGGATGCAAGGATGGAGGCTAATAGAAGCTCAACCAGAACAAAACTCCCCCCCCCCCCAAAATCACCTTGACTGTGTGGTGTTCAGGAAGAAATGACATCCCCGTCTGCCAGAGACATTTTGAAAATCAGTATGTCCCACAGAGCATATTCAGTCTCATGGGGACCTTTTGAAAAACAGCAAGACTTGCAGGGGCTCAGGGGTCAAGAGTATGGATTACTCTTGCAGAGGACCTGGTTTCAGTTCCCAGTACCCGCCTTGAATGTCTCACACTGTCTGTCAGCTTGAGGAAATCTGAGGCCCTCCCTCTTCTGACCTCACCATCCTTACTCATATGTGCACAAATACACGGAGTTTAAAGTAAGTCTTAAAACAGAATAATGAGCGCAAACTTAGCTAGGGAGGTACATTTCTATACCCACTTCAAGACAGTGGGGGGAAGGAAGGGAAAAGGCTAGGCTGGGGCTCTGGTTCCTGGGAGGGACCCTGTCATCAGTTAACATCCCCCAGTGTTTGTAACAGGCAGTGTTAGGACTCAGTCTCTCCCTACTATCTCCCACCACCCCAAATTCCTATTTTGAAGCCCTAACTCCAGGGTGAGGTGGAGATTTTGGAACTGGGTTTAGACATAGTGGAGAATATGGAGCCTAGAAGTGTGTCTTATCTTAACGACGGGAAATCTCTAAGGTCTGCCCTGCGCAGAACAGGACAACATGGACTTCAACCTTTCCCCAGGCTTCTGAATAAAATGTTTCAACAACATTGCTGGTGTCCATGTGTGTCACTGTCGCCAACGCGCTGCCTCTGAGCCCCCGTACACCTCGTGGTGTGTGTGTGTGTGTGGGGGGAAGAGGTCTTTAAGCTGCAGCGCCATAGCACATTGCTGGTGCATAACTGGGGCTGCCTGCCCTTCGTAGGCGGCCCTTTTAACTGCTAGCTACAGGTCAGACAAAAAATAAAATAAAAATAAGGAAGAAACTGAAGTTCTTATTCTCACCTCCCTCTCACCACCTACCCTCCAACTAGGAGGCTGGGGGCTTAGCAAAACTGTGCTATTTCCTCACAGCTCCGGAGGCTAGGACAGGGAACTGGCTCATTCTGCCAAGGGCCCAACTAGGAGTGTACTCATGGCTACTTCCTCCCACTGGGCTGCCGCTATTAACAGCACTGTTCGAGCATCTGCACTAAGGACAGCACATACGTGACCCTAGAGATGAGCTCAGCTTTCCTACTGAACAGCTTCTATTTGATAATCAGAATTTCACACTATCAATGAAACTAATGAAGTCTTTGTTGTAAAAAGATCCTTTATAGGGCCAGCAAGGTTTAGCAAGTAAGACATTTGCCTGAGGCCTGACAACTTGAGTTAAATCTCAAGACCCACATGGAGGGAAGGGGGCATCCATAAGTTGTCTTCTGACCTCCATGTGAGTACCATGTTATGTATGTATCATACAAACAAGCACATACAAGTAAATATGTTTTTAAAAGATTCTTTGGGGTGGTATATCAAATATAGTATGGCCTACCTGTGACCCCAGCTAATCAGGAGGTCGAGATCAGTCTAGGCTAAGTAAAACTCTCTAACCAAAAAAAGGCAAAGAAAAAAAAAAGTCCTTATGAGAACTATACTAGATCCTGAGTCCTCAGTTGAAACCAAAGAGACCTTTAGAGTTCACAGTGTTTACAGTGAACTCCCGTCTTCCAACACTTGCTCCAAGCTAAGGATAAGACACACTATCTACTGCATCTGCCTACTACCACTATGACTAATAGAAAGAGAGACCAGTTCTTACACCCAAATCCAGTAAAACATTCCTAGGCAATCTCCTGCCTGGCATCCCCCCAACCCCTGTACCCCTTGAATTACCCTCTGTCCATCTGAAACAGAAGAGGTATGTCACCAAACAATGACACCCTTTTCCTTAAAGTCCGTAAATGCTGCACAACTACATATAGACAACTAATATTGGCAAACTAAACACCTAAAAAATGCTTAGTTGTTTTTCTATTAACCACAATTTCAACACACACACCCTTAGCACAGAACTGCCCCAGCAGGCAGTGGGTAGGAGAGCCAAATCTGTTCACAGCTCACCATTATTCTGAGAATGAAATTTAATTTCCCTGGAAGACCTTCAACAGGGACACAGCTCAACAGAGCACCTGCCTAGCATTGAGAGCCTGTGCTGGGTCCTCAACACGGCACAAACAGTACAAGCCTGTGACCACTGCACTAATACTATCTTATTAGGTCAAGGCCAGCCAGGGATACATGAGATCGTATCTCAAAAGAGACTGTTTATGATGTAGGGTCTGCCACTCACCACTTTCTCAAAAGTACTGTATTTTCTGACAGAGAAACACATTCGATAACCTCTGCTTCTGTGTTTCTGTCTATGGTATTTTTACACCCTTGCTGCCATTTAAAATATCATTCTAACTCCTTATCCTTCTCTATTTTCTTAATTATGACTGATCTTAAGATTAAGCTCAAACTACTATGGAGTGTGACTGATCCCCAAGGCTGGCTTGTGTGCCCCTTCAGTAATGCAGACTGGAGCCCTGGCCTTAGGCCAGGTAACTGCTATATTATTTAGCTGTATTGCCAACCCTTTATTTATAAGATTTTGTTTTGTTTGGTTTGGGTTTTTTTTGTTTTGTTTTGTTTTTAAAGCCAGGGTTTCTTTGTATAGTATAGCCTTGGTTGTCCTGGAAACTGGCTCTGTAGACCAGGCTGGCCTTGAACCTACAGAGATCTCTGCCTCCCAAGTGATGGAATTACAGGCTTGCACCACCATCTTCCGGCTTTCAGGATTTGTTTTTATTTTATGTGTACAATGTTTTGCCTGTGTAAAAGTCTGTGCACCACTTGCCTGCCAGCCTGGTGCCTAAAGAGGCATGCTGGAACCCCTCCACGTGGGTGCTTGGAATCAAATACACGTTTTCTGAGAGTAGTCAGTGCTCTTAACCACTGAGCCACCTCTCCAGCACCCCCTAGCTCTGTTTTGACTACCCTCTAACTCACCCTCTGTCTGATTCAGTCTCCTGAGTGCAGACTACAGGAGAATACTGCTAGATCAGACTCAATACTGCTTTTGTATGGTCTTCAGCACCCAGTGCAACTCAGCATGGTAACTGCTGACTTATTTGTCTCACCTTCCAAACTGGAAGCTCTCTTGATGATAGGGACAGTGTCTCTATCTCCATCCCTAGCACAACACAGCACCAAGCATCAAAGAGGTGGTTTAAAAAACTTAATATTTTAAAAACATGGATAAAAATGAATACAAAGAACAAGTACAGAAACAGAGAAGTGAAATCTTCCACAGTATGGCCTAAGTGGCACAAGACATGCAGGAAAAGCTTCGGAAAGCAACCTAGTGTTCTGGAGATGGCCCACACTGTGCATGGCTGCGATGGGTGCACTCTGAGAGGCACAGACCTTGAGACTTCGTCCCAGGCTTGCTTCTCACTTTCCTGCCACTATTACACAGCCTAGTAACTCCTGGACATCAGCTCACCTATTGGGCAAATTTCCTACAGATCAATATAAAGATGTACTTTCACATAATAATGCTGTTTAGATGAATTAATGACTTTATAGAACTCCTGATCTGATTCAAATAATTTTAGGAAGAAAGCTTAAGGAGATGGTTTGCCAAAAAGATATAATAAAGTTAGAATCAAGAATAGAACATGGGCTGGTGAGATGGCTCAGAGGTTAAGAGCACTGACTGCTCTTCTGAAGGTCATGAGTTCAAATCCCAGCAACCACATGGTGGCACACAACCATCCATAATGAGATCTGATGCCCTCTTATGGGTGTCTGAAGACAGGCTATAATGTACTTACATATAATAAACGAATGGAAGCCTATGGGCCAGAGTGAGTGGGGCTGGAGCAAGAGGGAGAAGGGAAGGAATAAGGAGGGGAGAATAGAACACACCCTTGCCACACAGAATAGTAAGTAAAGGCTACATAATAAGGAATACAATGAGCTTTCATAAATTGCACTAAGAAGAAAAGTAGTCTTGGGACAAATTATAATCAAGAAAAAGACATTCATTCTAGGTCAACTCAAAGGATAAGGCCACACTGATACAGAAGATATGACAAGGCCATATGAAACTGTTGCTTTGAACTTATGAACTTACAGAACCAAATACCACTTTGAACTTACCAGCAACATCCTTCTGTAACTCCTTTTTGCACAACATTTTATCTGTGGTAATTTTATAAAGAACTTTTGTCTAAGAAGCTAGAAAAAGGCTGAGAGAAAAAATAAGGTGTGACTGTTGGGACTCTGCTCCACCCATCAAACGTGTTTATGTGTATATATGCATATATGTCTGTCTGTAGGTGTGTACATATGTACTTATATACATATATGTGTATGTATATAAGTATGCATACGCACTTGTAAAATTGATGAAATTGATGGTCAGGCCCAGCCGAGAGTGAGTGAGCGAGCGAGTGTGTGTGTACACATGACTTTCTTTCTCTCTGGCTCAGGAAGAGTTAATGAGCTCCAACTGGCCAGTGAGAAGCCCCTGAGTTAAAGAGTCCAAGTAATTAAGTTTTTTTCTAATCCCCTGCTGCTATTAGCAGGAGTCAATTGCCAGAAGCCATCAGTTCTAGCCCCCTTAACAATAATAGAAATTTAATAGCCAAAGGACAGCCTCTGGTCTGTCTACTCTGTGGCCCATCTCAGTACCTGGTGTCAGGGCAGGACTCTGACAAAGGACTGCTTGGTTTACCTGGACCCTAGCCTTTAACGGGAGAAGCAGATGCACAGGCAGCATCCTCACCGCAGGATACTTACTGTGTGTGGATAAGCACATGCTGCTTGAGGTCCTGTCTCCGCATGAACAGCTTATCACAGTAATCACACTTGAGATTCTTCTCACCCGTGTGGATGACCATGTGAGACTCCAGGTGAGCCTTCTGCGTGAAAGACTTGTCGCACAAAGTACACCTATAATTCTTCTGACCTGTAAATTATTCCAGGACATCACACTGAGAATAAAATAACTACAGATTCTCTGACAAGCAGGTACGCTTGGAGAAACTGTCCAAAAAAAGAGTCAAGCGGGACTGACTCATGCCTGGCACTCCCTAACCCCGTCTACAAACAGTCTAAGCCGCTCCATTTATAACCTAACCTAAAGCTAGCAAAGCAGTAAGACCTCTGATCTAAAAGTGCACGTGTCTGCAGCTGCCACATATACAAACTGTGAGGGAAAAACTTATGGTATCAGTGCCAACCTAATTTAAAAGAAGTTGGGATTCGCGATGTAACAGTGTAAAGTACTTGTCTAGAACACATAAAGCCCTGGATTCAATTTCCTACACCATATTAGCCAAGTATGGTGGTGCATGCTTCAGAGCCCAACACTTGGGAAGGGGATATCGAAGGGTCAGAAGTTCAAGGTCATTCTCAGCAAGCATGAGGCTAACTAACCTGGGGTAATGAGACTCACTTCAAAAAAGAGATAACTCACAAACTATTAGCACCTATCTACAGGTCTATAGGCCTTGCCATTGAAGAACTTGTATTTTTGTTTAAAATCAAACAAACAAACAAACAAAAAAAACCAACACAGTCTGATCTCATAAAGCAGAACTGAAATCAAATCCTTCCAAGTATATTTTAAGAAATTTCTAGGACAAGGGCTAGCAAATTGGGGGGGGATGGGGAGGAGCAGGCGGAGAGAGGGAGGGAGGGAAGGAGAGAGGGAGGGAGGGAGGGAGGAAGGGAGGGAGGGAAGTAGGGAGGAAGGGAGTGAGGGAGGGAAGGAAACTATAGTGGGTGTTTAGCTTCTGCAGGACACCTGGTCTCTCCTCCAACTACCCAGTCTTAAAACAACAGGCTGAAAATGAAACTTCCTTTTAGTGATCTGTAGAACAAATGATTCAATCAGGAGTTAAGACCTCACTGGTTATTCTGGCGTATGTAGGGGAGTAAGGGGAGAGCTTAGAGACTGAAGAGATGGCAATCTGGCTACTCTTACAGAGGGCCTGGGTTTTAAAAAGCTCAGCACCCTATGGCAGCTCACAACCACCTTTAACTCAAATTCTAGGGATAAATGCCCTCTACTGATCTCCGCAAGCACTGAATACAAGTGGTACACATACAGGCAAAATATTCATACACATAAAATACAAATAATTTTTTTTTTAGAGATGGTTTACATGGAGTTTAGAAACTAGAAGCTCAAATATAAAAACTGGGCTCCTTCAAACCGCACAGTAGGACTCCTTAAAAAGAAAACACCTTGGTAACTGGAAGGAACACCCTTAGGAGCCGTAGGGTTCCACCTCCCAAGGCTTGCAGTCCACTGACATCCCATAGTTACCTGCATACATTCTATGATATATTACAACTTCAGTAATTTTTTTCTGCCGAGACTTTATGGCTGCAAGTTCTAAGTACTATAAAAACTCCATGCCAATGGTTCGATACAGCTTACCTGTATGTATTTTGAGGTGTGTCCGTAGGTTGCTTGGGTCACTGAAAGCCTTGCTACAAAAGTCACACTTGTGGGGCTTCATACCCATATGACCCATAAAGTGAACGTGGAGTTTGGAAGGAGAGATGAAAGCCTGGGGGCACATTGAACACTTCCACTTCCTCTCCTTGCTGTGGCCTGGCCCGTGGCTGCTGCTGTGGCCCTGGCTAGGGAGATGGTTATGGATGTGGCTGGTCAGATGAGCTTTCAACTCTGAATAGGAACTGCACTCCTTGCCACAGTTACAGAGGTGCACATCTGGGTGTTCGGGAACACCTTTAAAAAATTAAATCAATATCTCCTGTTACTTTAATTTCAAAGTTATTTTTGACATTAATAACTGACAATTACAATTTCCCCTTCTACCAAAATGTCTAAATCACTCACTACCTGTCAAATTAAGATTTCTTGTTCACTGCCATATTCCTATCATTTAAAATAGTGCACCAGGGCACACAAGAAGCACTTGGTAAACACAGAATTGATACAGTCTTTTTTTCCTGGAGAAACCATTTACATTTTGTAGTGTACACAAACTCTTAAGCAGACCTATAAGTGTGACACAGTAGAAAGAGAGAGAGAAAAAAAAAACACACATTAAATCAAATGGAAGGGGCTGTGCTAACTTTTCAAGAAAACAGTTTCAGGGATTTACCAGCCTGATTCAAAAGTCCTAACAAAAGTTTCTTTATCTGAAACAGCCACATCAACCTAGTGAAGAAGTGCCGATTTCTGTCACCTCGCACACAAAGCTAGCAGCTTGCTTTCATAAAGCTGCCACTGTAAAATCATTATCAAATTCTCTTCCTGGTCACTGATGGAACTACACTAGATTCGTGATAACAAGTCTCCCAGACTTACCTATCTGTTGGGCATAATTCCGGCTGTAATAGAAAAGCAGCTCATTCTCAGGAGGGATGTCTTGTGAGGTACAGAAATAGATTTTTCCATCATGGGGATAGGCCACCAAATTCTGTTCTTCACGGTTCCTACATACCCACAGCGATAGATCAGGTGTAAGAGAAAGGGTCTCATTATGTTGCTCAGGCTGGTTGCAAACATCTGGTTAATTTTCCTGCTTCAGCCTTCTAAATAGCTAGGGCTGTAAGTATATACCACACTTGGCTAAGGATACTTTTTCTTCAGTGCTGTGGTTCAAACTAACACTTTGCATGTTCTAGCCCAGCAATCTTATCAATAAGCTACTTCTGCTGCCCTCGAGTATAGTAATTCTGAGATGTATGCGTATCATACCATATCCTCTGTAAGCAGAAGCCAATGAAAGCTTAGACAGAATTATTGTCTCTATCATTTCTCTAACTCTCTATCCTCCCTATTAGGGATTATGAAGAATCCTTGCTTTAGTCAGAAACATCAGTCTGTTAGTAGATGCAAAACGAATAAGTAGCCAAGGCACGGGCAACTCACACCTGTAATCCCAGCCCTTGAGAGGCAGACACAGGACTGACTACAGGAGCACTGCTCCAAGTTCCAGGCCAGGCTGAAGTACATAACGAGATCCTATCTCAAAACAAACAAAAGCTAAATTAAAGCGAAGCGTGACTGCTTGTTTTGAGACTGAGTCCTAATCTGTGTTCAGGCTGACCTAGGGCTTGCTATGTAACACACAACAGCCCAGAACCTGCAGAGGTTCCAGCCTCGGGCTCCCAAGTACTGGTCGCTGGTTATTTTAGGCCTGAGTCACAATGTCCATGAAGTCTTAAAAATTCTTTATGACAAATATACATGAAGATAGAAGGCTAACAAAAGTAGTTAACTCTAATAGCCTGAGAAAGACTACTGGTGATATGAAAAGGCATTTACTTGTAAACTCATGAGTGACTGTATCATTCCTTATTGCCCAGAAGCCAGATAAAATGTTTTTAAAAAGACATATTCTGCTTCCCAGTCACCACCAGTCAGCAGCCACTAGACTGGAAATGCTGAAAGGCCTAGGCTTAAGGACGTCGAGGTACTAGTGGCAACTTGTATTCATCAGCTCTTCCATAGCTTATGCCAAGTCTCCTACTGAACAAGCACCTGAATGGTAGGTACCACTACTAAAGCAGCCTTACCTGGCTTTGCGCACAAACATCATCCAGTTACACTCATTTTCATCAGTTGTAATGATGCAGAATTCGAGGACCCCGTTGTGGTATATCTGCCAACAGAAGGCAGGCACATGAAACATGAACTGACCACCTTTCATTTTCTCATCTAGTAAGTGCTAGCTAGGGCCCTCTCCACGGTTATTTCACCACCCTCCCCATTTCCAGAAATACAGGAGAGTTTGAGGTCTCCAGGTGCTGCTCCATGCACAGAACGACTTCACTCGAGTACCTTTGGCTAAAAAGATAAACTACAGTCTATTTATCTATCCATTTTCATCAAAACTACCAGGTAGGTACAGTGGGGATGACTGTCTCCTAAAGGCAGGGAGCCGCCTCCACCCATTTTCCCAGTCAGACATTAAAATTAAAGTTGCCTATGATGCACCACCTCACCATTTCAATTCTACACCCATCTTTAAGATTCTATATAAATATGTTACTGATTCAGATATTGATGTCAAAACCTTATATTCCCATTAGAACTAGAGAAATAATTGTAGCTAATTCTAAAACTGCTTCCTAAGCCAAGTATTTTAGTTAACTAAAAATAACTTTTATTTTGTAAACAAAGTTCATAGCCTCAGCAGCCATGGGGTGGTTAAGAGCACTAGCCACTCTTGCAGAGAGAGGCTCTGGTTCACTTCCCAGCTCCCACATGGACGTTCACAACTGTCTATAGCTCTAGTTTCAGGGGCTCTGACACCCTCTTGTGGTCTCCATAGGCATTGCATCAAGTGCTACACATACATTTGAGCAAAATACCCAAACATACAAGATAAAGATAAACGTTTTTAAAGAGATCAGAATCATTGCATTGATCCATAAAATGAAAACTGCATCAATTGATCCCTATTTGTTCAACAGCTGGTACACTGCTGTAAAACATTTACACCAGAAATAAGAGAAGATGTAACACAAAATAACGAACAGGTCAATGCATTGTCAGTCCTGGCTTGTTTGACTAGTCATGCTTTAAACAATGAAAACTGCCCAGAAATGTCACGCACAGTGTTGGCATGGCACAGCCCAGCATCTGGGAAGCTGAAGAGGGGGACTCAGAGTGTGACATCAGCTTAGGATACAAGAAATAGCAGCAACAGCTAAAAGTCAGAGAGGTTGCTTCAACACTGACCTTCCAGACATGGTTAACTGCCTTGTCTGTCCACTCTGCTACTTCCATGGAGTGACTCTGCTGACCAATTAGAGGCCCGAAGCAAGTCCGCACAGGAATGGTTTCTGCAGTCCATACACCTATCAATGGAAGGACACCAGCTACACAATGCTATAAACCTACTAAGACAGGCGCTTAACCCAAAGAATCTCACGCTCACCAAAGCTAACACTCATTGTTGATGTGTCAACAATCCAGAGACAGCTAAGACGTGTAGGTGCTAGCCTAAAGTAACAGACAAGAGAAGCCAACAAGATGGCTCAGTGTCACTTGTCATGAAACCTTGATGACCTGAGCTCCACCCACAGAACTCCACTTCTGAAAGTGTTCTCTAACCTTCATATCCTCTCTCTCCTTTTCCCTCTCCTTCTCTCACACACATACATACATACACACACACAATAATAAAATTAAATTGAAATGCAGAAGCAAAATCAGATTCCTGCTCTATACAAACAAAACCTACATGTTTCCAAATACATTATTTTAGAAGAAGCAAGAGACCAGAAAACATTTTTTCAAAAATTAGCGATTTATATAAAAACAAATCAAGCTTCTAAAATTTCTTATACTTAATATAATGCATGACTATTATCTAAGCTATTTAGTGCTTTCAAGATTCATGCCTAAGCTGTAGCTGAAAATAATAAACCTAATCTTGCATTTTCAAAGGACTGGCACAGTAATTCAGAAGCTGTTAAATTCAGATATGGGTAAGTAAGCCCTGATAATCACGATTCCTTCCTGAGAAATGCTACACAAGTACATTTTTTAAAGGTCTGCTTATCTTCTATGTAACACCTGATTATCAGAGGTAAATTTCCCACATTTTATTAGAACGAGTTTGAAGGAGCATGGTGACTTGGTAGTTCATGGATGTCTGAGAACAGAGGCTGTCAAAGTGTCGGGCCAGGATTTGTGCTTCTAGTCAATTCTGATCTCAGCAGAGGCTTCCCACCTAAGCTTTCATAAGATTTACTGTTGTCTCCATCAGAAGTCAACCATTCCTTAACATTTATGTTTATAATCTGAAGCACTGAATTCTAGATCAACTTTCACTTAATTAGTCACTAATTACACACACACACACACACACACACACACTTTCACAGCTCTGCCCTATAAAGGAGTTGATGGGATTTTGTGGTTTCTTCAATATTCTTACCAACATCTGCTCCCACAATGGACTGGCGGAGAACAAGCTGCTTCGGGAGGGATAGTCTTGCTCTGCTCTCTATTGGGGTGTCAGGAACAAAAGTCACTGGTCCATGATCAGGGCAATCTGAGGGGTAGGCTCGGTCACAAAGAGTGCACCCTGTAAGTAGCACATGTCAAAGACATGTAGTTCACATAAGCTAAGGTACCACTTGGTATCAAATGCTGATTACTAAATGCAACCAGTAAGAAGGATCTTAATTACAGTTATTATTAATTGGAGACTTTAAAGACTAATACAGAGGGCTCCTCACTGACTGGCTTCTGCACTTTTGGCCTTCTTGTTCACTATCTTCAGTTCTTTTGTACCCTTTGCTGACAGCTCCATCCCACTGCCATGGCCCTGATTGTTACCTTCTGATAATTCCTCCCTGAGCTCCATTAGCTATCTCTACTGAGGACTTTCACACTCAATCCATGTCTAAGATGGATTCCTCCCTCCTCCCTCCCAAAAGCTACCACTCTACTGTCCCCCAGCTGTCTGTCAGCATGAAGTTTACGTAGCACCTCATTCAGGAACTTGAGCTTTCTCCTCAGCACCAGCCCTTTAGCCCTACAAGCTCTAATGACTGCTCCACAGATGTTCTGCTTTCTTCGTCATAGTCACTTGTACTGTAAGGAGATAATCACCTTTCACTTAATTTCAGCATTATCTCCCTATAATAATTGCCTCTAACAAATCTAACAGCTCACAATACAGTAGAACCCCATCCCATTGCTCACTCTTAAAAGCCTCACTGATCTTAAAAGTCCTGTGTGTCCTGCTTCTGCCTGTCTCTCCAGGTGATAATTCCCTCAGACTGCAGCCACCTGAACCATTTCTGACTCTCTTCATCCTAGGCATTTAGGGGTGCCAGCGGCTGTCTTCCTGTCAACTGCCTACCATCCTGCCTGACTTCAGGCCTATGCTAACACTTATGCTGCCCTCTGTGGCTCATATGCCCTGGGCCTTCCATAGCCCAGTAAGTTATTCCTCAAGCGCCTTAAGCACCATGGGCTTAACTCATGGTCAGCTGTTACTGTTGTCCTGCACTACAGCTGCCCGTGTCTGTCCATACGTCTTTCGGGATACAGGTTCCTCCTGTCTGTCCTGTTTTGGTAGACTGCCCTGTACCCTGCATCTAGCAGAGCACAGCACATAGTGAGCATATCAAAGTTCCCTGCATGAGTTAAGGACACAGTGAAACCAACAAATCAGTCATTTTATATGGTTTTTGTTGCTGCCTAGTAAAAAAGAACTTTTACATGCCCAGCCACTGTAATGTACACACTCTAAGGAAAATCACTGAGTATCAACCTACACTCTTCCAGTTATAAAAGCGGTCCAGCAACTCTGTTCTTCTGGCATATGCTGAAAGAGCACAATGTACATCACCAAGATTATCTCTGTTAAGCTTTACGCCTGCAATGCTCTGTTTGAGAAAATACTCTGACTATAGGGAAAATATAGACATGACTATACTGCTTACTCCAGGGCGTCACTGTAAGAATGACTGAATTCTACCTTATTATATGACTTGAGCAAATGGCATCAGATTAATAAAAGGACAGTATGAGGACAAAGAAAATTCCAAAATGCAATTCCTCTCTACACTCCACTAACCAGTATCAGACTATGACAAACACTAATTAGGACAGTGGTATCTTAAGACCAACACCTGGGACCCGGAGAGATGGCTCAGTAATTAAGAGCACTTGCTACTCTTGCAGAGGACCCAGGTTCGATTCCCAGAACCCACACGTCGGCTCATCATCTGTAACTGCAGTCCCAGGGAATCCAACACTGCCCTAGCTTCTGCAGGCATTAGGCATGCATGTGATACATGTACATGCATGCAGGCAAAACCCTCAACACATACAATTTTAAAACACAAAAAAAGTATTTCCAGAAGAGAACAGAGAAGCACACTCACAAATTGTAAACAAGGTTGCCATGTTTTCCTTGTTTGAATTGGAGTCTTCCATTTGCAGTGAAGATGGTACAAAAGACAAGCTGTCTGAGGACACATCTACATGACCTGTCCCCATGGCAACCTCCTGGGTGATGGAAGAGACAGTCACAGGCTCTAGGCTAAGGCCAACTTCATGGAGAGAAACAGACTCTAGGGAGGCCAGGTTGTGTGAGGTAGAGAGTGCCACGCTTACAGAGTTGGTGCTCATGGCTACGGTGTGGATGGAGTCACTGAGGGTACTGTCAGACATCCCACTGACTCGGTTTGCAATGTGGTCTGTCTCCATGACCACAGGAAGCTCCAGACCATTCCCATGAATGGGTATGACCCCACCATGCCCTACAGTGTCTGCTGTAAGGTTGTTGCTCACAGAATCCACAGACAGAGGCTCATGACTTCTGGAGCCATTCGGGATTTGGGAATGCTCTCCTGTAA
Source organism: Rhabdomys pumilio (assembly GCA_030674055.1). Classification (NCBI taxonomy): domain Eukaryota; kingdom Metazoa; phylum Chordata; class Mammalia; order Rodentia; family Muridae; genus Rhabdomys; species Rhabdomys pumilio. The sequence goes on from JANHMN010000021.1 coordinate 7,377,614, forward strand.
CACCGTCCATTGTAAGCTCCTCTGCCATTCCATCTGTGGAGATTGGGCTGGTAACCCTAGAAACATTCTCCATAGTGATTGTTGTGTCCAATGCTACTTCGTGGCCATCGTTAGGATGAAGACTTTGGGCACCATGTGTGTTTACAGAGCGAGAGTCTATTGAAACAATGCCTAGTTCTAACCCAACATTTCCATTGGCCTGATAGGGATCCAGTGCTGAAGGGTTGTTGGTGACAGACAATGCTGTATTTCCATCGACATTTATAGAGTTGGGGTGGATGTACTGAGGAGGTGGTCTGTCGGCTAAATAAGATAAAATGCCTGAGAAAAGAAGAGATAACATAGATATTTAGCACATTGTTAAACATAAAAAAATTTCAAACGTTAGGAATCCTTTCCCTTCCTAATATAGCTAAGTTAAATAACCTACTATTTCTTTTATCAATGACTATACAAGTAGCACATGTACCATTCTGAGTTTCTCTGTGGAGCTCAAATCTTAACACATGAAGCTGATCTGAAGCCAATTAAAAACAACTTACCTGGAACCGACCTCTAAGAACTATGTGATTGCAATTCTTTGGTCCTAAAATGCTAAAATTTGCTCTATAAAAAATATGTAAATAAACAATAAAATTATTTTAAAACTTCTGTTATAAAACTATCAAAACACATTAACCAATAAAAAACAAGCATATTTTACAGAAATGTTTTTGGGGGAGCGGGAGCAGGTTGGAATCAGACCCAGGGCCTCAAAAAAAGTCTTACTATAGAACCTCATCTCCGATCCAAGCAGTGCTTCCAAGGATGCGGGAGTCACCTGCAGTACTGCTAATGGGAGTATACACTAAACACAGTGCACTTATGAAACTCAAAAGTGACCACACTGTCTACATAAACACCTTTTACAGCAACCTTCCCTAAATGCCTGTGTGTAGTTTGTAAATATACACAAAGAAGACGCCCCTCATAACATTAGCCACAGTGACAATAAAGTCTGGAAAAATCAAGCTGCTCACTGATGTCATAAACCGTTAAATATCCAATTAGTAGTTTGTTTTTCTTTTTTGAGACAGTCAAAGGCTAGTCTGAATCCCGGTCTCCTTGTTTCAGCCTCCCAAATGTTAGAATTACAGGGGTACAGGGGTACGCTACTTAAAAGGAACATTATAGGTGCCAGGCTTGGTGGCAAACCCCTTAATCCCAGCATTTGGCAGAGGCAAGTCTCTGTAAGATCAAAGCCAGCCTGATCTAAATAGTGAGTCCTTAGGCCACCCAGAACAACATAGCCTTTCAAAAAAGGACATGAAGTAGGTTATGAAAAATCATCTAGTAGCAGGGGAAAAAACTAAGTACAACTAAGACAACTGCAGAGAGATCACAGACTTAATCATGAAAAACTGTAACAACCAATGCTCAAAAAAAAAAAAAAAAAAGTATACCAGAAGGACAAATGTGGCTTCCCTTTTTCCCTGTTTGCTAAATTTTCTAAAAAGAGTGTATATAAAACATTTATAACAGAATAAAAGTCAATAAACTCTAAGACAGACAGGTAGCTGTTAAAGTACAGAATTAAAAACACTGAACCAAAATTCAGTGATCATAGTTCACTTCGTAAAGACTATTAACATTGTACCACAGAGAACTGAAGATGGCTCAGCAGGTAAAGCACTGCCATGTGAGCCAAAGGATCTGAGTCTGGATCCCCAACACCCACATGTAAAGCCCATGCTGTCCATGGTGGCTCACCTATAACCCCACAGATCACTGACGCGAGCTAGAAGTTACACTAGCTACTGAGTCAGCAAGTTCTGAGGTCAATATGTAAGATGGAAAATACCTAAGAAAGACAACTGACATCAACCTCTAGGTTCTATATGCACACACATCAAGAGATATGTGCACTCACACACGTGCACACTACACACATATACAGATGCAAAGAAAAAACAGTAACACAAACCAGGCATGGCAGGGACACCTATAATCCTGACACTGAGGAGGCAGAGGCAGGGAGAACTCAAATTTTGAAGCTAGCCTTGTCTTAATAGCAGATTCCAGGGCTACAAATAAGACCCTGTCTCAAACCATCACCACCACCACCACCAACAACAACAACAGCAACCCTTCATGCCTGTAATCCAGCACTTTAAAGGTGGAAAGCAAGAAGATCAGAGGCAAGGTCATTCTCATATATGGGCAGTTAGTTGCTCAGTCTCAAAATAAAAAGGATGTCAGCCATAGCTCAGTATGAATGAGGAGGCCTTAGGTTCAATCCCCATCACTTCAAAAACATTAAAACAATTAAAAAACTAAAACTGCACTAACAAGATTCAAATTGCTTCTTTAATACTGAACTGTATGCATATTCTAAGCAAAGCACACAAAAAACAAACCCAGGGATTGCTATCCAAAAATGAGAGAAAAAGATGTTAACTCTAATCTCCAAACACTGAGGTCAAAAGTTGGTTCTACTACCCGGCCCCACGACCACCACCACAAGTAACTATAAAACTTACCAGGTAGAATGGTTCTGAAGTAACTGCTCTCTAGGTGAGGGTAAGGTGGTGGAGGTAGGGTATAGTTTCTTTCAGGTAACCCACACATTACTCCTCGATCTCCGATGCCCATGGGGAGCATGAGGGACAAGGCAGAAGGCAGAGAGCTCAGGGAGGGACCCAGGTTTGGAATTGCCACTGGAAGTCCTTAAAAAAAAAAAAAAATTCTTAATTAAAAGATTAGTACCTAAAAACCACTGACAAACCCCTTAGAACTTAAAGAAACAAAAACAAAATCTCACCCTAGTAGCACTTTATAACCAAGATACTACTGGGAAGTATCTATAACACATGCATACAGTCCTAGTCCCCAAATGACTTCTCAGAAAGGTCTATTTAGCTCAGGTTGACCTATGATCGTCTAGAATGCTGGGATTACACATATGCATGAAGAAACCGGGCCCTCAACTCAAATTAGATCAGTGTGTGTGTGCACATCAGGGTGTTTTTAAGTCCTAACTATCCTCCAGTTGTGTTTCTCCTGAATATCCAAACAACTAACGATCTAGTTTAAATAACAACTTAAGAGGAAAAAATAACACTAAAAACAAAACCAACAAAACGGGTCCAGAGAGACGGCTCAGTGGTTAAGAGAATGTGCTGCTCCACCAGAGGACCAGAGTTCAATTGCCAATAACCTCATCAGTCTAACTCCAGCTCCAGGACAAGTCTCTGCAAGGCACCTCCCGTCATGTGCATATACTTACAAGTGAATAAAATTAAAAAAAGAATCTTTGAAATAAATAAATATCAAAAACCAAACCTATTCACAGGTATGGTCTCCTGCAGTGATAACTTTTTGTAAAGCTTTATTTTATTTTACTATTTTCATGACCATACATTTCACTTTTAAAACTCCCAAATGCTTGGCATGGTTGGTGCATTACTGTGATCCCAGAACCAGAGACTGAGGCAGAAGGATTCTGAATCTGAGCCTAGGCAACATAGTGAAATGCTGTCTAAAACTGTAACAACAAAAACCAGATAGGTCTGTACTTGGAATCCACCAGATTAAAGTTAAATGCACAACTATATGTGTGTACTTTCAGCGCTTTCTCTGCACGCTGTACTTATGTGTG
>JANHMN010000021.1:7381260-7403944 GCA_030674055.1 Rhabdomys pumilio
CTTTCAGCGCTTTCTCTGCACGCTGTACTTATGTGTGTGCTTTCAGCCCTTTCTCTGCACGCTGTACTTATGTGTGTACTTTCAGCCCTTTCTCTGCACGCTGTACTTCACAATAAAAAGAAGTCTGACACCTCAGATTCCATTTGTGAGATGCTTAAAGGACTTTCCCTGTTCCTAAACATCAAATAAATACCCACCAATTTACTCAGTGCTGATCTACATATTTTGGCCAGAGGGAGTATTTTTTAATACAAACTGTTTCCTCTTAATAAGACCGTCTCCTAAAAGGAGTAGCTAAGAGATAAACAGATAGGTAACAGTTTTCAAAGACCGTTTCAAGGCGAAGGCTGGCCTTCAACTGATCTTCCTGCCTATACTTGTAAACAATGAAATTACAGCATATTCCACTATGCTCTTGTAGGGGTTTTATGGGGCTGGCTGAGCAGCTAAGAGCATTTGCTACACTTACAGAGAACCCAAGTTCAGAGTCTTAGCACCCACATGATAGCTCACAACCATCTGCAACTTGGGTTCCAAGGCATCTGACTCCCTGTTCTGGCTTCTGTGGGCACCAGGCACACAGGTGTACAAAAGTAATCCCAGACCTGCTTCAGATTATCAGTGTGTAAAGAAGCACCATGTTTTCAACAAGAATCAGATAAAACGAGTGTATACATCACATAAATAAACTTTAATTTTTTAAAAAATTTCTTTTGTTGACTGATACTTTAAGAGATGCTAATTTCAATTAATATGACTTGATTTCTGCATTTTATTAATTCAGAAAATAATTTTCTATGAAGAACTAAACATCTTTTCCATATTATTTAAAATACTAAGCATAAAGTCCAATGCAACATTACGATGCTACATATCCTTAAGAACCAACAGCTTGCTCATTTCTCATTTCAATAGGAAAAGAAAAAATCAGACAATAAAAGGGTTTTCAGAACCAGGTGTGATGGCGCATGCCTGTAATCCCAGCACTTGAGAGGCGGAGCCAAGAGGCTCAGGAACGCAAGGACACCATGGTTATATTAAGACTGGGGCCAACCCAGGGTATATTAGACCAGTTCTCAAACAAAACCAAATCTCCCAACAACAACAACAATAACAAAAAAAGGGAGTTAGTGTACTAAGACATGGGATGGCCTGTTTCTGAGGATGCTCAGCTCACAGGAAGTTCCACATAAGACCTCCATCCCTGGCACTACTTTCCCACAGAACCAAGCCTTGTTCATTTCTATAGCTGCTCAGTGTCCAATCTAAAAGACAAACCCAATTTCAAATGCTTTGGAACTTACAGAGGAAGCTAACTCATCTTCTATTAATTAAGGACATGATGTCAAAGTGTCAACCAGATGAGCGTGAGACACCCCAGATAAAAAGCCAAGTCAGTTTCAGCTCTAGATGAAAGAGACTAACTCAACAGCGACTATCAGAACAAAAGCTGCTACTCTATCCAGTAGGATGCTGCAACCATACGAAATACTCTGCAGAGGCCGCTCACTCTTCTCTGCACTACCCAAACACACCCAGAACTGAACACAATGGGAGAGCAGCAGCTCCCCTCCCACTCACCTGGGGCAGGGATGGCACTGTGAGAGGGAGAGGCGGCCAAACCCAGGTGACTTCCTGAGACTGGCAGGGCGTTGCTCACAGAAGATGAAGACAGCTGCTCCATCCCCACTGGGCTCAAGTTCATGTCATTCATCCTACGAAAGAGCATAGACAACCATTGAGTCCACATGTTAAAAGAGTCAAGAATCCAGGGATGGGGAAATAGGACCTGAGCAACTGTTCTTTATATACGTATGACCATAATGCCTCTGAAACCACAACAAGGAACTGTGATTTAAAGTTAACAATGCATGTCTATGTTTTATACCATACACAGGAGTGAACTCAATCTGCCTTGTTCCAAAACCTACTACGCAACCAAACACAAGTCTTCATTCTGTAGCACTCATCAGGTGGCTTATTCTATTTCTGTTGTTAAGCAAATCTCATTGTAATTACAATCTCCTTTGGCTCACCAGCTCAAACCAGTAGTTTTTAGGCATTATCTTTAAAGTACTGGAATAGTTTTACTAGCCCTTTTCTAATATAGTGAGTTAAAAGTAAGCCTGAGACTGATTCAGATGGCATAACCAAGCCACACTCTCCCTAAGAATCAGCATTTTCTTAAAATCTGTAAGCATACCTTAGTAAAAATAGTCTTACTACCCTCACACGCTGAGGCTCATCATGCAAGCTTTGCTAGAACTCTACTCAAACAATTTTGATTTTCACATTAATTCTGCAAAGTACAGTAGAGGAGGATTTAAGTGTCAAAGATGTAACATATGCCCCAGATCATGAAGTAGTTCAACAAAGGAAGAAAGGGCCTCAGCATCCTGCAGACAACTGCCAGAGACGCTCCAATCCATCAGTCTCTATTAACACACAGACCATTGCAGAAGGCTCAAGAGTCCAAGAGCTGTCTTTTCTGGACTGTGCACCTGCCATGTCACTAACCGCATGGTAAAGAGTGACATTGATCTGAAAAGGCATTATTGGAGGCTATTCCTCAAAGACAGTAGTTTTAGCTAGGTGTGGGGTGTGGCAGCACAGAACTAGGGAGACTGAGTCAAGAGGGCCGCCAGACGTTCCAAGATTACTGTGGACTGCATGATCTTGCCTCAAAAGAAAATACACATAGCTAGAAAGATGGCTCATGGGTTACGAGCTCTCGCTGTTTTCCACAGGATGTAAGTTCAGTCCCCAGTAACCATATTCAGTTCCCAGGAGTCATCAGGTGGCTTCAGAAACCTCCTGCACTCTAGCTTCCAGAGGGTTCCACACCCTCCTACGGTCTCAGAGGGCATCTGCACACACTGCATAGGCACAGACACAAACACATAATTAAAAATAAACATTTTAAATATATGCATATATACTAGTGTCTGGAATTTAGAGACCATCATCTTATCCTTTACTGAAGCTGGCCTTCTTAAAGGAGCTCTTCAGTGACCTCCCACCCTTACTCCACACTTACTGCAGCGTCTTCTCTCTGTGAGCCTAGGGTACCTAAGAAACAACCGACAAGTAATTTACTCCTGCCTCCCCTAAACCTCACACTTTGAGGTTGTATGGTGGTAAATCTGCACTGTCAACCACAGTGGACTTAGAATCACACAGGCACACACTTCTGGGTGTGTCTAGAGGGTGATTCCACCCACGTTCAATGGGGTAGGATCCTATATTAGGTAAAGTGAAGAAGCATACCCATCCCCAGATGTCTCTTTGCTTCCAGACTACGGGCTGCAATGTGCCTGCCTCCCCCACCATGATGGACTGAAAGTCAAAGTCTTCCCTTAGGTTGCTTCTTGTCATGGATTTTGTCATAACAACCGCAGCCTTGGCTAATCCACTTTATCTTCTTTTTTTAAATTAACACAAATATACATGTATGTTAGGACTGTGGATGTATATGGTTGTCAGGAGGTAGTTCTCAACTTCCATGTTGTTGAGGCAGGGTCTCTCTTGTTGCAGTGACCTGGCAGCTCCTGTGACCTCCCGTATCTGACTCGCATCTCCAGAGGGCTGCTAGAATTACAGATGCACGTCACTGCACACAGCTGTTTATGTGAGTTCCAAGAGCTGAACTGGAATTGTCAGCCTCCCTACACAACTGCTTTTATTCACTGGGCCGTTTTCCCAGCCTTGGACTGGTACCTTAGTCCCATTTTAATGATAAGAAAGCATAGATTTTGAGGTTATAAAAAACAAAACCCTAAAAATCACATAACTAGTCAGAAGTACAGCTGAGTTTTGAACTCAGACCTAATTTAAGATCCAATCTCTTAGCCTAGTAACAAATTACAAACAAAATTGTTTTTGCTTTTTTTTAGAGTCCTGTTTACATTAGAACCTGGCCGAACTGTGGGGTGTAAAGTCCTACATAGACCTGTTTCTGGAATGACACTCTATCTATAATCTATAAAGTAATCATAAAACTAGCTTTTGGACATCAACTATGTCCAAAAAAAAAAAAAAAAAACCGTTAAAGCCATGCCCACTCAGAAAGACAGCTAGAACCACATGGCAAATGAGGTACACCATCTGAAGGACCCAAGATCAACAAGTCATTTCTCACAGAAGAATGGAAACTCCTTGTAGCCTATAAAAGCCACTGCTACTTTAACTAGCAAAGTCTCTAGACTCCAGCTAGTTTAAAACAGACTTCTCTAAATTTTCCCACCTACAACCATACCTAAAACACAACCATCACCAGAACCACAAGGCCTACAACACAACAGATTACAGTAACTTATTAGAGCAAAGTTAAGAGTGTGGCTTCTGAAAGCTTCTGAATGTCTGTCTATACAATGTCAGAATCATCATCATCATACGTGTTAAATCCTGGACCTTCTCAAACCAGTTCAAACAAGACTTTTAACAGAGGCTCAGCAGATTTTTGTTCTGATATGACTTCCCAAAACCTGATGACCTCGACAGCCATAAACCAAAGGTAACAAGTACTCAAAGACAGAAGACACCAGGAAGAAACACACATTGTGATTCCCAAAGGACCTTCCCATTCAGCAAGGCAATTCCATTCTACCGATCCCGTATCACGTCCTAAGGCGGCCTAAGTAAGGATACTGAGTTCTGTCTTATTACTGCCATCTTCTGCAAATCATTCTTAATTGTCTTTACGTTTCTAACCGACCTATCTAATCATTTGTTGGTTGCAGACCTCACACTGTTTTCTCGAAACGACATTTAAGAAACTAACAGAAATACAGCCACTTTGCAAAATGCATCGACCAGCTCCAATAATTTCAGTCAATACTTTTTCTCTTCCCCACGCACAGACAGCCTTTTAAAAGCTTCTGGGGGGAAAAAAACAGCCAAATACTACTTTGTCTTTGGTTTGTTTCTGTGCTGTGCTGTGTGTGCTAGCACAGTACCTTCTAATTCATGAGAGTTGCACAATTTAAAAACTTCATCTCCGCACTCCACCATCTCAGGCTACAGTAACCCGCAAACCTAAAGGTAAAGGTCGATAATACTACGACAACAGTTTAAATTAAAATAGCTAAAATAACTCAAAGAAAAGAGATGCCAAGCAGCTAACATTGTATAGTTACTCGGAACAATCACACCGGGAATCAACTTGTACTATGGACACCTCCATTGGGTTCAAGCTCAAATTCATTTACAAGTCACACGTGTGTCCCGGAAGGCACCCAAACAAAGACCCCGTCTCCGGCGGTGTCCGCCCCGCTCCCTGGGCCCGCCCCACCTGCCCTCCTCACCTGCCCGTCCAGTGCAGGGGGCCGGCGTCTGATAGGTGCGTGCTGGGCCGGTGTCACGTGCTACCATATCCCGCCGGTGGCCGCGCCTCCTCGCACTGCCGGACCGCTACGAGGGCCGGCAGCTGGGCTCCGTGCCGAGGGCCCGGCATGCTGGGCGGCGCCCGGGGCTGTTTTCCCAGAAGCGCTGGCAGCCGGACTGGCAGACCTGGAAGAAGAGAAGAGCGATCAGCCGTGGCCTTAACCTGCCCCGGCCACTCTCGCCCGCCCGGCCGCGTCGCCCACCTGAGGCCCGCGCTGGGAAGCACTGGCCCAGCTGCCTGGCTCTTCATCGGGCCAAACGTCGGCCCGGACACTCTTGCCTCCCCGGACCCCGCGCCAGTTTACAGCGCCCCTAACATTTCCCGCCCGGTCAGGCCCGCCGCCGTCTCAGGGCCGCACCCTCGGGGGCGCGTTTCCGGCTTCTCAGCCACTCGGGGTCCGTTTCCGGTTTCCCAGCCACTCTGCGTACGTGCAACCTGCCCACTGCCTGCGCTCCGACCCTCCCTTCCGTAGATACGCACCGCCCCCTCTCTGCGTGTGAGTCCCGGGGAGTGGGCGGGCTTAGAGACGCTCCACCCCGAGCGTTGTAGTTCAGGTGGATGCCAATCCAATCGAACGCCGAGTAATCGACCCTCCGTTGCTAGGAGACCAAAACTGATACACGTGCTAGGGGTGCGTTCTGAACTCCAAGGTTCTCCAGACTCTGCTTTTCCATCCTAATGGCATGTCCTCAAGTAGGGAAGCATGAATCCACACAACGCAACCTTTTTAAATACAAGATTGGGTCATACAGTGGTGTGGCCCAGGAGTAATTGGGTTTCGATTCTGAAACTCTTGCAGCCTATGTGAAGTTTCTCTGCTTCCACATCATAAAGGATGATGTTAGGATTTGTGCAGGTTTTCTTCACTCTTTGCCTTAATGTTCCTTCTGCACGTGCAGGCACAGTGCTTAGAATAATCACTAGAACCACACCAACTGCTCAGTAAGTATGTATGTATGTATGTATGTATGTATGTATGTATCTAAGTTCCTTGCAACTTTGTTAATAATGATCTATAACTATCTCAATAGTGGAGCCCTAAGCAGCAATAAAAAGTAACAAGCTATTTGCATGTAAGTAGAGTAGACCTCTAGAAGCTTTCTACACGGAGTGAAAAACATCAGACACAAAAACTGCAAGTCTGTATAAAATTCTAGAAAAGGCCAAGACTTTACTAACAGCTCTGATGGATGTTGGGAGTTAGTGACAGGTGAAGAGATAAAATTGCCTGTATAGGCCACGTGGTGGTAGCACACGCCTTTAATTCCAGCACTTGGGAGGCAGAGGCAGGCGGATTTCTGAGTTCGAGGCCAGCCTGGTCTACCGAGTGAGTTCCAGGACAGCCAGGGCTACACAGAGAAACCCTGTATCGAAAAAAAAAAAAAAAAAAAAAACTATATAGAGGCAGACATGAGGGGCCATTTGAGATGATGTTTACATGCCTGTATATGTTTATTAAGTTTAATCAAATAATAAAGTTAATATTGGTGAGTTTTTGTCATATGTAAAAATGCATTTAAAAAGTAAAAAGTAGGGCATAGTGGTGCACACAAGTAATACCAATACTTAAGGATGCTGAGGCAGGAAGATCAGAAGTTCAAGGTCATTCTGGTTTACATAGTAAGTTCTAGACAAACCTGGTGTCTTAGGGTTTCCATTGCTGTGAAGAGACACCATGGCCAAAGCAACTGTTACAAAGACAACATTTAATTGTGGCAGGCTTATCAGTTCAGAGGTTCAGTCCATTACCATCAAGACAGGAGCATGCCATTGTCCTGGCAGACATGGTGCAGGAGGAGCTGAGAGTTCTACATTTTCAACTGAAGGCCACTAGGAGAAGACTGGCTTTCAGGCAGGTAGGATGAAGGTCTTAAAGCCCACACCCACAGTGACACACCTACTCCAACAAAGCCACACCTACTCCAAGAAGGCCACACCTCCAAATAGTGACACTCCCTGGGCCAAGCATATTCAAACCACCACTCCTGGGCTACGGAAGATTCTGACAAGATGTAGCCCAGCATGTAAAGATATTTTCTATATAAGCCTAATGACCTGAATGTGATCCCTGGAACCCACTCAAAGGTGAAAGGAGAGAGTCAACTCTACAAAGTTGTCCTTTAACCTTGACATGTGTGTCATGGTACATGTGCCCACACACATCATGTGCCCATATACATCATATGCCCACACAATATTTTCTTTAATTTTAAATAGTTTACATGATGGCTCAGCAGATAATGACACTTGCTTCCAAACCTAACAATTTCAGTTCCCAGAACTCTCATGGTGGATAGAGAGAACCAACTCACAAGTTGTATTCAGAACTCCAAACACATGCCATGACACATATGCGTGTACATGCATGTGTGCTCATGCACATACACACACATACAAGCAAACCAACTAACAGAGGCTACATAGATGACTCAGTGGTTAAGAGTATATACTGTTTTTGTAAAGGACCCAACTTGGGTTCCTGGCACCCATGTCCAGTGGCTGTAACTCCAGCTCAAGAGAGTCCAACATGCACTTTTGACCTCAGAGGGCACCTGCACTCATAGGCACACATATATACTCAAACAGACAAATGCATAAATAAAAATAAAGTTTTTAAAAATGTGCTGGCTTTATTTAAAAATAAAGATTTTAAAAATGTAAAAATACTAAAAATGTGATACAACTCAATGGTAGGGCGTGTGCCTAGCAACTGTGAGACTCTGAGGTCAATCCGCTGATGTGTGAGCACTACACAGACTGTCTACCTTCCTCTCTACCTATCTACCTATCTATCTACCTATCTATCTATCTACCTATCTATCTACCTATCTACCTATCTACCTATCTATCTACCTATCTATCTACCTATCTACCTATCTACCTATCTACCTCTCTATCTCCCCTACCTGTAAATCTCTATGTGGAAGTCTTTGTAGACAAGGTTAACATTTTTTTAATGTTGAAAAGAACAGAAAAATACTAATAAATAATGCTATATAGTTATGGCTCTTTAAATGTTGCTGGAAACAATCTGACCTCTAAATTAGAGTGTAAGGGTCTAGAAAGGGTTAACAGAGACTGGCCGTCACTTGACATCCTCTTGTCTGTCCCTCTCGACCCTGAACTCCTCATCCACATTAAAGCAACAGCTTCTTGGGCAAATTAAATTTAGATGAGAAGATATAAATACTGGATCAGAGATTCTAACTTTGGGCCTCCCGGGGTGTGGAGACTCCTTGAGACCTCTGAGGTCAGTAAAAGCTCCTCTTATGGAATGGTGACAAGAAACACTGGCTCTAAGTGCAGGAATTGTGGATGTTGAGGCAGCCACAGCATCTGTGTGATGTGAATCTGGTGTCTTTGCCCCTGAGCGGTTACTTGGCTGCAATGAGGAGGACCTGAGCAACAGTCTGGGTTGCTACAGTGATTCCAGATGGCACACCTAACTGTGCTGTAAGGAATGGAATCTACCTCCAGGCAGAGACCAGTCCTTGTCTCCTCTCTTAAGGGTTAATCTAATAGGGAAGAGTCCTGGCTAGGGGACCACTCCTAGGAAGGCTGGTTCACCTTAGAAGATGTGTCTTTCCTTTCCAGAATTCCTGTCCCTTGGTGCATCCCCTACTACCAGAACCATCAAGAAGTTCAGTTGGGTTTGCCCATCTTCTGAAGCCAGACTCAGAAAGACCTATTTATCTTATTCTCTTTTGACTTTTTCTTTTGGATGATGGCATGTAAGCTTTTAAAGTCTCTAACTAATGCTTTGGGCTTCCTTGCTCTTTCTAAATCCCCCATTCTAACTACCTAGACTGCCTACCCTTGTGTGGCTGACTCTCCTACCACCTTATCAAGACTTCTCTTCTTCTCTTCTTTCTCCTTCCTTCTGGGCAGCTAGAGATTTGCAGCTTGCCTAACTTGGAGTTTTCCTTTTCAAACTCTAACAAATCGTTCTCAAGATTCTATTTGAATCTAGTCTTAAAGACTTCTATTAACAGAACCCTAGTAGGGGACCCTGACTTCCAACATATCATATGCTGGCTTTTATGGGGATTCTCTGAGATTTCAGATATCACTTTTGTTGGCCTCTTTGCTCAGATAGGAAGGTGTCCTGGGACTCAGAAGCCCAGGAACCACGTAGCTCTGAGAGGAATCCTCCTCAGTAGAGGAGGTATCTCCAGCTGAACGGAGGAGCTCAGAAGCCTCAGCCCTGTTCCTTCTCATTGCTTCTTCCTTTCTCTTCATTGCTTCTTGTCATCTTCCGATGAGAGTCACACCAGGCAGCAAATCTCATGAAAGAGAGTTATTGGAGGGTCCAGGGTGTGGAGGGACAAATTCAGAAATGGCTGCCGATGCTCCCAAAGGGGAGCAGACAGCAGTAAGGCATTGTTAGACAATGCATACTGCTTATATAGGGGCTCTCTGAGGGGCAGGGCTTTCTAGGGTGAAGATTTCCAGGGTGAGGATTGTTGAGATTTCAAGTCCTGAGCTTGGGGGATTTCAGGGATTGGTGGCTTTTGTTCATACTTTTCATCTAAAATTAGCATGATCTGGGAAGGGTCCTGTTAAGGGGCTGGAGATGACCTTTGTGACAGTTATGACAGGGAGGTCTGGGGGAGGGACCCGGCTGCCAGAGCCCCTCAGACGGGGCCCTGGCCACTTTCCTGCCTTGAGGGTCTACAAAATTTACAAAGTATTCAAGGTTTACTAAAGGTAGTCAGTCCACTGCAAGAAAAGCCTTTCCTGCCTCAGGAGTGTGGTGAATATCTAGCAACTTCTTTCCTGCTTTTTAATTCTTTAATTGGCAGAGAAGATAAACTCATTACTACACTCTGAGATGGCATCATGCTCTGTTCTGAGCTGTCATTCCCGACTTTCATCTTTCCAAATAATTTGGGGTTTAAAACGTAGTCTTCACACACACACACACACACACACACACACACACACACACAAACACACACACACACCAGGATAAACTGGAAGTCGTGATTCCCTGTCTCAGCTTCAACTACTTTTAAGTGAATTTGACAATGCCAAATGTATTGATAATCTTACCTGACATGAGGTTTAGTTGTCTTATGATTTCTTTCTATTGCTGTGAAAAGACACCATGATCATGGCAATTTTTTGTTGTTGTTGTTTTTGTTTTTCAAGACAGGGTTTCTCTGTGTAGCTCTGGCTGTCCTGGAACTCACTTGGTAGACCAGGCTGGCCTAGAACTCAGAAATCCGCCTGCCTCTGCTTCCCAAGTGCTGGGATTAAAGGTGTGCGCCACCACTGCCCAGCCATGGCAATTCTTATAAAGAAAAACATTTAATAGGGATTGGCTGTTGGGTGTAGTTTTTGCTACCTCATCCCTTAATGCTCTGGGAATGGGCTGTCCTACCAGCTCCCACCCAGAGAATATTGGATTCATGGATGAAAAACACAGACACAAACACACTGTTCAATTTCAACCAGCACTTTTGGCTCAACTGCTGGGCATCTCCATGCTACCACAGCTAGTGTGCCCTTCCCAATACTCCCAGCTCAGCCCTCTAAACCTGCCCTAACTTCAGTTGCTCAGCCACCTTCATTCCTAGCTCAACACCCCCAGCCTCCTGCTTGTAAAAGCTGCCTATGACTGCGGCCCAAGATCTCACATAGCTGGTTGGCTTTTCTCCCTCCGAAGTACAGCAAAAACCACCTTTCCTCTCCTGCTAGTTTGCCTGCTGAGACTGGAAGTTCTGCCTATTCTGCTCAGCTCATTGGCCAGTATTGATGGATCAGGAACCAATTGTGGAACAGGATCTTAGCATCAGTACCACCTCTACAGCTGGCTTACAGTTTCAGAGGCTCAGTCCATTATCCTCATGGCAGAAAGCATGGCAGCGTGCAGACAGACATAGTACTGGAGAAGGAGCTAAAAGTTCTACATTTTGGTCTGCAGGCAGCAGCAGACTGTGTGCCAGGCTGGGTGGAGCTTGTGCATATGAGACCTCAAAGCCTAGCCTCTTGGCAACACACTTCCTCCGACAAAGCCACACCTACTCCAAGACAGCCAACCTCCTGATATAGCTACTTCCTATGGGCCAAGCATTCAAACACATGAGTCTTTGGGGATCATACCAAACAGCCACAGCTATGCTTGGTAGATGCAGCACATTGTGATACAAATGCTTAAGTTATATTGAGAAGGGATAGAAGGGACTAACTGAATACAACCATGTTAGATAATCAACTTATGACTGAATTAGACCCAGTAGAATTCTAGCATGAGATCCTAATATATGGATGAATCCTTGTTATCCCTTGTGATGGATGATGCAATTTCCAGGCTCAGGGCCAGAAGCATATGCACACCTCTATGTCACAGCCCCAGAAACACAAAATCTGTAAGGAGACAGGAAATACTCTGCAAGGAGAGCCAATCTAAGTCTTCTTCTTTGAGGCGGGTGATACGAGAGCTGTCAGGGTGGATTTTTTCCTCTTCCCCAGAGATACCTTGAAATCTGATGAGTCTGATCATCTCCTTTCCCCTTGATGATCCAAGTGAGAGGGCACAAACCAAGTTCCAAGTCATCTTGGTGCTGCAACAAATTTGAATCTCCATCAAGCAAGTCTGATTTGAGACACCTTAGGTTGGCGAGAAACTTTAGATCAAAACAGATGGTAAAGTTAGCATGTGGCTGGTTTTGCTATAGTTGTATAAATCCTGTACATATTCTTCCCTGCTTCATAACCTTCCTATCAAAGCAAAAAAAAAAAAAACACGTATTCGCCTCAAATAGGGAAGGAGCAGACAGACTTAAGAAAGATTCCATGAACCCTAACTTATAAGTTTACTGTCGTTGCTTACAGGAGCACGGGCAACTTGTGAACAACTGGACAATAGGAAAGTCTTACCACCACTCTCAGGCATTTTTAAAAGCCTCTCTTCTTCGAGACAGGATCGATCCAATGCAGCTGAGACTAGCCTTAAACTCACTCAAAAGCACGGTTGGCTTTGAACTCCTGATCCTCCTGTATCTTCCTTCCAAATGTTGTGATTACAGGTATGTTGGGAGCCAACTTTAAGCAGAAAGCGGCTAGAAAGCAGCTATCAGCTTTGCAGCCATCTTGAGTCATATACCCTGACATGAGACTTGGTTTTCAACAGCCTACAACAGCTGAAGCACACTCGGATATTCCACATATCTTGCTTTGCTGTTTAGTGCCCCCAGCTGCAAGGAGCACGCGGTATCCACGCCTACAAAGCATGTGGTGCACGTGTTATCCACGTGCTATCCACGCCATACATGCCTGTAAGGTGCACGTCCTATCCACACCTGCAAGGCATGTGGTATCCACGCGCCTACAAGGCACGTGGCAAAAGCCTATAAATACCCCATATTTCCCTTCAATAAAGGAGACGTGAGAGACGTGAGACTTGACTACAGATCCTCTGGCTTGTCTCCATTCCTCGCGTCTCTTCCCCTTCTTCCCCCTACACTCTCTCTTGCTAAACCCTGACCCGTGGACTGGAGCAGCAGTGCAGGCCGAGACATTTTGGCTCCCAAGCCAGGAAGAGTACGGTCCTCAACACAGGTATGTGCTCTCATGCCTACCTGTGTTTTTACAGCTCTGATGGAATCTAAAAGGAGTTTCTTATGATCCCTTCCCTCTTTAAGAAGGAATCTTTGTCCCATCACCATAGACCATACTAAGTGATATCTGCTCTTCATTGTTTCCTTGCCATTAAGGTGGCCAAGGTGTCCTGGGATCACTTCAGCCTCTCTGCTCCATGACGGTGCTGTTCATGGCAAGTGTGCAGGAAACAAGTCTACCACATTCCCCAAGGAAAGAAGGTGTAAGGAAACTTGGCCTTGAATACTAATATATCTGTAGGTCTGGCTCGGGTCAGTGTATCCAATGTGCTACATACATTTCCTGTATCATTTATGTGCTACATACATTTCCTGTATCATTTATGTACTACATACATTTCCTGTATCATTTATGTGTTACATACGTTTCCTCTTTTATTTTAAAACTCATTAGTTTAAAAATATAAAGCACGTGCTATTTGTAAGTAGTGAACAGTAGTGAGATCTATGAAGAACAATGATCACACTTCTATACCCAATGACGTGCTCTCTAGGCAACCAACAACAAAATTATACACCTTTCCACTTCATTATCTATGTCTGCACAAACACACAAAGGCATGGATGTCACCTGTCACAGTGTTATTTCAGCACTCAAGAGGCTGAGGCAGGAGGAGCTTGAATTTGAGGCCAGCCTGGGCTACACAGTGAGATCCAGTTTCAAAAGCAGAAACAAAATTAAATAAATCATGTAAAATTGTTTCATGTTCCCATTTTAAACACTGGTTTGAAATTTTCTTTTTGTGTAACACATTTTTTTCATATTTCTGTAAGTACTTACACATAGCATATGTAAAAATACTTACGCTACTTTAAATAATAACATGAAATCTGTTTTAGTCTTTTCCTTATGGAGAAGTATTCAGACTGTGTCCTGGATCCTCCTCACCCAACTCCCTTGGAACAGAACCTAACGATAACTCTAACCCTTATTTTTTGTTTGTCTGTTTAGTTTTGTTTGTTTTTCAAGATAAGGTTTCTCTGTGTAGCCTTGGCTGTCCTGGAACTCACTCATAGACCAGGCTGGCCTTGAACTCACAGATATCCACCTGCCTCTGTCTCCTGAGTGCTGGGATCAAAGGTGTGCACCACCACCACCCACCATCCTCTTTTTACTATCTTGTGAGACACAGTCTCACAGGGTTGCCCCAACCAGCTCTGCCTCACTCTGCAGCCCAGGCAGGCCTTGAATTTTCTTTTCTTTTTAAGATTTATTTAATTTTTAAAATTGCAGTTATTTCTTTTATATTTTTCTTGAGATTATAACTTAGTCACACATTTCCCCCTTCCCTTTCCTCCCTACAACCCCTCCCCTATGCACCTCCTTTCTCTCTTTCAAATTAATGGCCTCTTCCTTTTTTCATTAACTGTTGAAACATACGTATATGTATATTATAAACATATATATTCCTCAACACATAAATCAGACTCACTAACACAACTGTCTAAACATGAACAGAACAAGGACAAACGGCAATAGGCATGCTAATGTGGGCAGGGGAAAGCCCAAGAAGCCTCAGCCCTACCCAGGAAACTACAGGCTACTAAGGATGTTGATGGCGGGAGAAACAATCTTCCCCAGGGAAGAGCACACCAATTGGTTATCTAATACCAACCACATGATCAGCCCTGAAAACACATCTACAGGTAGCATTAGATAGGCCTTGAACTTGCAATCATCCTGCCAAACCTCCCAGCATAGCTGGGGTTACAGGTATGCAGCCCCAGATACAGCCCTGGTCTCCCCTTTTGAATTCACTACCAATGCTGTGTTCAGTGTTTGATCTGTAGTTACCTATAACCCTGTAGTGATGCTGTGTTCAGTGTTTGATCTGTAGTCACGTATAAACAAACCCGTAGTGATACATTTCTTTCTGTGGGACAAAACTGTCAGCAGCTCTGAGTCACAGGCGGTGGGACAATAAATATACTGTGAATTATAATCACAACATAACCTTTCACAAACACTTGAGTGATTTATGCTTCCAACCTCCATCCAAGTCCTCAACATGGGCAGTTGTTAGCCAACCTTTACCTGTTTTTATTTTATTTATTTATTTTATTTTAATAATAATTAAAAAATAAAAACCCAGCCCTGACTGGCTTGGAACTTGTTATATAAACCGGGCTGGCCTGCCTCTGTCTCCCCGGGGTTGGAGTAAAAGGGTGTGTACCACCACACCTGGCTTGCAGTCTTTTTTATTTGTTGTCAGCCTGAGAAATAAAAACAACTCTATGTCACATTCCTGTTTTCAATGATCTCATTTTCTCTTGTCACTCTTAGCAGGAAGTTCAAAATCTTTGACCCAGCCCTATGCAAGAACCCGTGGTCTGCAAGCCTACACGCCCTGCAGGAGGCTTACTGGCGAATAAGAAGGCTTTCTCAATTCATTCAAAAGTGATGACGTAAGAATTCATGAAGCCACGTTGAGTTGTTTGCCAGTGTAAGCCCATAGGGAGCTACATCTAAAATGGGACCGACTTAGGTCAAAAAGGAATAATTATTTCTGTTTCATTTACCTTGATGCAAATGTTTTCCAGTTGCTTCAGGCTGATCGGTTAGACTCTAAACCTTAGTAAACATAGAAGCAGAGGAGTTCTTAAAAAAAAAAAAAACATGTTAGGGCGACACTCCAGCTTCCAAAAAGAGGCGAGTCTGGTTGTAAATTTAGGGGGTTTTGCATCTCGTTTTTAAGTTGGACTTTTCAAGTAGAAGATGCCTTTAATGTGTTGGTTTGCAGTACAGGAAATCTGATTTTTCCGTGTGATAACACTCTCTGACATTAACCAGTATAGTTGGATTTTTAATGACACTTTCATCTTCAAAGCCCTTTACCAGCACAGCTGGATTAATTATTCATTTGTGGAGGGGGGATGGGGGTGAGTGTTAAAAAGACAAGCCTTCAAAGCCAAATCCTTTCTCCTTGGGATTGGGGCTCTCTTCTTTTCAAATGTTGTTTTCCAGTCCTCAAGGGAGGAAATAAACTTAACGATGAATACAATAGGAAAGTACTTTGTGCTGTGAGAAGATATTGTAATATCCTGAGTGGGATTAGAAGAGGTTGGGAGGCAGGACTAAAGGTGTGTTTACAGTAAGCACTCCGAGAAATAACTGGCTAAAAGTGTTTGTTACTGTTCTGGCTTTTGATGTGTTTTTACAGAGCAGCATAAGCATAAAGGGCCCCACGTTACATACGTTACACACGTTAGAGCATAATATTCGGACCCTTAAATTTGATGCTAAAGAACATACATTTTGTTCTTGTTACCTTTGAAAAGTGTCTAATTTGGTTTTTAAAAGATTCTATTTCGCAGAAGAAGGAAACCTCGGGCTTCCCGGGAGGTCCAAGGAGGCCTTGACACATCGTCTAACCACAAGAGAGCAGTCTTCCCTTTGATGAGCGCTTCTTCTCCACCTCCCCAGAAATGAAAGAGCAGGGGTATGTTTGCAAACACTCTGAAAGCTCTTTCCATCAGACCTGAACGCAGGAAACCACAAAGGGCAGTCAAGTTTGGATTTTCAAGGAGAACGCCGGAGTAAACTTTCGCTCTGTTGGCGAGCCTATCGGCCAGTGCTTTGGGAGGGTCTCTGCTCAATTCCTGAACAAGTTCGGGCTTCCCGATAGCCACACTTGCTGACCCAGAAGTGAATTACAGCAATTGGGCAGCTTTGAAAGATTAATCTGTTTAGAGTGCGATCGTCTATTCAGGCTGGGGACTCTTTGTTAACTCTTGAACTAAGATCAGAGGGGGCACATCGATACAAGCGTGATTGAGGCACGTCCTCTATCTCTGCCCCTTCTGCTCTGAAGCTTTATAAAGACCCGAGGAGAGCAATTAGCTTCGGAAATCATGCAAAGTTCCCTCCAAGTGTGCTCAGGTACCTAGCTTCTGGACCTAGAAACTTCTCCAAAGACACACCGGGAAGTCTGGATGGACCAGCATCTCGGCTACGACAGCTTCCAGTCTGGTCTTCAAGGTGAGTCATCTGAGTGCTTTTCAGCAGAGAATGGAAAAACGCAAATCGGCCGGACTGCTTGCCCTGCCGTCCCCGCTACGTACGGCGCCGCTGGGCGCGCTGCCCCGGAGGGAGCCCTGCAGGGTCTCCGCGCGCCAGGATGCCACAGACTGCGCGCGGAGACGGCCGTGCCGGTCCCTGCCGCTGGGGGGCGTCGCCGAGCCCGCCTTTCTGCGCCAGCGCAACGAGCGCGAGCGGCAGCGCGTGCGCTGTGTGAACGAGGGCTACGCGCGCCTCCGCCAACACCTGCCGCGGGAGCTGGCTGGCCAGCGGCTCAGCAAGGTGGAGACGCTGCGCGCCGCCATCAGCTACATCAAGCAACTGCAGGAGCTGCTAGAGCGCCACTGGCCGGACTGCAACAGCGATGGCGAGTCCAAAGCGTCCTCCGGGGCCTCGCCCTGCAGCGAGCCTGAGGAGCGTGGCTAACAGCGCCCTCGCCCACCGGCCTTTCGTGGTTGCTTCTCTGGGCCCAAATCTTAAAACAAACACACACACAAACAAACAAAACACCAGTTAGGTGCTTCTGGATCCAGGAAAGAAAGGTAATTTAATGTTTAGAGGGTTTGGGGTTTTCCCCGTCCACCTTCATTGATTTCGAGCTTGCAGCTTACAAATGCTTAAGGAAACTCGTTTCTTGTACTTGTGAAGCACCGAAGGATCATCTCAAATCTCTACGGTGATTTTAAAAACCCAAAGGGCTGTAGGAAACCTTAGCCAGAGAAGAAAAACAAACTCATATGCACACACGACAGTCCTTCATGTGAGAGGAACATTCTCACTCATTCCTTCCCTTTGGGAAGTGCACTGGAAGTCTCATCAGCACCTCACGAAGGGTGAAGGTGACTGAGCGGACACTATAAGAAAGACATTTGTGAAGCATCTGCTGGACCTGAACATCGCCGTGCTAAAAAGGACAATGCTTGACACATACTGCTTTGTCGGCAAGAGATCGATTGGAAACTTTAGCAGGTAATAGTGTCGGCGATGTTAATGATCTTTTTTGGAGATCTGAACGGCCCTCTTCTCTCCCAGTTTCTGCCCACTATTTGTTTCTCTTGCCCTTTTCTCTATAAGTCTCCCTGTACAGTTCTTATCCCCATCCCATCTAACCTTCGGTTGGAAAAAATAAAACAGCAAATATGCTTAGTGCCTGTTGGTGTTTGACACTGGCTTGACAAATGAAAAGCAAGTATGCACAGTGCCTTCTGGCATTTGAGCAGAGCGGAGAGAGCCATGGACGATGGGATTGGGTTGAACTCCTCACACGTCCAAGCCGTTTGTCTTTGAAAGCTTTCTAGTGTATTGAATATTTAGCTGTGGCCATTCCTTCTACCTCACCAAAACAGTTATGAATGATAGAAATCACTAGATGCTTGTTGACATCTAAGGTTAAACTGATTTCTAAAGCTTCTGACCTCTCCTCCCTCCAGTTCTGTGGTGGTGGGAATTGAATCTCAGGCTTATGCATGCTAGGCAAGTTCCCTCCCACTGGTCTCTACCCCATCCATGTGCTCCTGCTAATCTCATGAATTACCCTTTCTTTAGGTAACTTGGACTGAGAGGGGTGGAGTTGAGGACTACCCTTGGTGAGCATGCTCCAGGGACCACCTCATGCAGGCACCTTACTGCCTGCCCCATTATTCGGCGGCTATTTTTCCTTACTAGGACTTTGTTAATCTTTCAGTTCTGCCTTATTTAATTCTCAAATATTTGTGTGCTGGATGTTACACATATATTTTGCTTAAAATTTAGGAGTGTATCCCGGTGGAACCTTGCTCTTGAGCTGGGAATGGTGGTACCCACCTTTAGTCCAGCACTTGGGAGAGAGAGCAGGAGGGTCTTGCTAAATGCAGGCCAGAGAGGTCTGTTGCATAACCAGTTCCACGTGATGTAACTCTGTCTAAAAACAAACCAATCCCTTTTTTATTTTAAGAAGTAGGAGGCTGGCCCTCCACTCATTTTTCATTAAATCCCGCCAGACTTCTCCATTTTGATCTGTAAGGCTGGCCATTATTTGAAACGAGGTTTCAGTGGAGCCTGCCTAAGGAGACAGTACTCGTGGTACCTTCCTGTCGGGTTGAGAAAGCGATCCATCAGACACTGCAAACCTTCCTGTTACTTTGTTTGAAAGAATGATATTGGGAGATTTGGATTTTTAGAAAAATAAGAGAAACAACCTGTCTCAATCATGTAGTCTTGAGTGGGGGAATCACTTATTCTGGGACTATCCTGATAGCCTATATGAGGAACACCAACTGGAAGAATAACTTTCTCCTTTGTTAAATTGTGTTTTTTAATCTGTGTGTATGTGCGCCCGCACATGTGTGTGCGATTGAGCACACATGGGCACAAGTGCCTCAGTGCACACGTAGAACTTACCGGACTCCTTTTTGAAAGCAGGAACCATTATACTGTATTGTTAAGAATAAATTTCTGTTTCCTGAAACCTGACCTGCTCCAATCCATGACTTTGTTATGGGGACCGCTCAAGCCCTCCCTAAACACTCCCTAATTACTTTCTGACCACATGGAAATAGATAGGGGTTTTGTTATTGTTTTGTTTTTTGTTTTGAGATTTTTTTCTGTATTTTCTAATTGCTTCATTGTCTTCTGTAAACCTGTTTTGCAACTACTTGTGATTTTATGCCATAAAAGAGCTCTAAAAAATGGACTCAGGACTGTTCTCTTTAACCTGATTTAGGAGGCAGACTCTGGCCAGCTCTTGGGTGCATCCTAATAAAAATTATGCTTACTTCAAATTAGCTCAAATGTGGCAGTTGCCTCACTCTTGCCCGGGATGAACAAAAGCCCTGTGGTGTCTGTTCTCTCCTTCCATCTTTGTGTGGATTTAGGGATTGAATTCAGGTAGTGTGGCTTACATGACAAGTTTACCCACTGAGCCATATCACTGGCCCCAGGAATGAGAACTTTCAAAATTTGCTTTTCTCTTTTTCTGGGATGGAGCACTCCATTAAGGCAAAGAACATGTGTGCTTTCAAAAAGAACAAAATCAAGCCCCAGTTCTCTGAAGTCTTCCCTGAGTGGTTTGGTTTTCCCGAGCCTAGAAATCCCCCTTGGTTGTATACTTCATGGCAGACAGATGTTCTTCCAGGAACCCTGCTATCCTGATAACTGCTGTGACACACACTCCCTGAGGGCAAAGAAGAAGGAACCTTGAACCCTTGGCCTTCAGAGCTGAGAAGTAACTGTTGTAACTGAGACGAAGCCTTACCTGGAATTTGAAACTCAAGTCCTATCTGGCCAGGGAAAACTTATAGGAATGTACCAGTACTCATGGTAAGGAAGCCCACAGGCCCTAAAGGGCTGCCATTGTCAGAAACTTTCTCAAGTTTCCATTCACATGGGGTTCCTTCAAAACACCTGAAGTTATCTTTGCTGTCTTCCAAAAGAATAATAATCCCATTTGTCACCCTGGAAATGAGACTTTGGTTAGAAATGCAGGTTCCCAGAATCCTCCACTGCGATTATGGCTGCAGGTAGCATCCCACTAGGTATCCCCTTTTGACCTTTCTCTGTTGGCCATTGAATATCTTTCACTCCCTGGTAGTCAGACAGGCCGCCTCCTGGGATAGAGCAGATGGCTTGGAGTTGCTTTATAATTTCTTTACAGGCAGGCCTGTGACAACTAAGACCGGCTTCCAGCTCTTTGATAGTTGTCACCGAATTGCATATGTGTTTTCCTTGTAGGCTCTCTGGGTGGGGAGGCTGGCGTTTAATCTCATAGCTGCTTGGCTGTGTCCTTTGCTTGAAGACCTGTCTGTCATCCTTTCATGTTGGCTTCCTTATTGTCATTAACTGCAGCCAGAGTGAAACTGCAGTGCAGCAGAGAGGTGTCCATCAAGACAACAGAACTCTCCCAACTGGTTTTGGCTTTCAGAGCAGGCCTAGAGAGGGGCCACTCCTGAAGGTGGTTTTCATTTCCCTGGCACTGGGAGATAGTCAAAGAATTCTACATGTGGGCCGTAGGCAGGGGCTTGGGAGATGATCTGATCTAGTTCCAAGAGGTTTAAACAAATGAGAGTTGAACAATCCAGGACACATACTCATCTTCAGGTATACATTTTCTTTTTAATTTAATTTTATTTTCTTCTTCTTCTTCCTCTTCCTCCTCCTCCTTCTTCTCTGTAAAAAATAATTGAAGACAGATCATTCCATATGTTAGCTGTTCCTGAGGTTACAATGTAGAGCAGGCTAGCCCTTCTATGTACTATTCTCAGCTGATTTTTATAACTTTGTGAGAGGATGGACATATCACCTCCATTCTGAAGGTACAGAACCTGGGGCTTAGAGAGTAACTGACTGCCCTAGTTATTTTACTCACTGTTTCAAGAAACACCCAACAGAGGAGACTTAAGGGAGAAGGGCTAATTCAGACTCATGGTTGGAGAGAGCTATACATGGGGAAGGCACGGAAGCCTGTGTCTCCAAGGTGAGGGGAGTTTGGCTGCTCCTGGTGGTTCATTTTTTTTTTCCCTCAAATTGTAAAGCAGAAACAAGACAGGAAGTGATACAAGGCTATAAATCTCACAGCTTGACCCCCAGGGAGCTGCTTCCTCCATTGATTCCCCCACTTCTCAAAAGCTGTTCAACCTCTCAAGGTAGCATCAGCTAGGGACTGAGTGTTCAAATACATGGCCCTTTAGGGAATGTGTTACATCCAAACCATAGCATTCTGCTTTGGCCCATGGCCACCTTATGTAAAACACACAAAATTCAATTTCAGACACTTCCTAGTCTAACAACTTCACCACTGTTAAAATCTCTCCGAGTCTTATGTCACTCTCTTAGCCAGGAGACCCTATTTTGTTTGGTTCATTTTTGGTTTTTCTGAGAAAGGGTTTCTTTGTGTAGCCCTGGCTATCCTGGAACTCACACTCACAGAGGTCACCCACCTCTGCCTCCTGAGTGCTGGGATTACAGGTGTGTGCCAGCACCACACAGTTAAAATAAGTATCTTTTATGCTATATATTTCTAACATACAATGGAGTAAGTATTCCTTTTCTAAAAGAGAAGAATGGATACATAACAGGGACAGATCAGACCAAAGCAAGACTGAAACCCAGCAGAACACACACCAGACTGTTCTGCCCCAAGTGCAGCATGTGGGTAGCGCCATGACATCATCCGAGCTCTAACAAGCTTGGTAGTACTGCCTTCCAGCTCTGCTGCCTGCAACACGTTGGTGTCTGTCTCTCTTGGACCAGCTCCACTCAGAGTCTGCAGCCTTTCCTGGTGAATGATTCACGTTTCTGGCATCTCCAGGATCTTGGAGTGTCTACTGCGGCTTCACTTCACAGCTTGTAGCATATCATACCCAGTAGATCATGTCACAGGTGACATGACTGTACTATGCTGCATGGCTTCAGCGGCTTTCTAGAACTTTGGTGCATGCTTCTGTGACTCCATAAGTCATGTGTCTGTGTGTGTGTCTGTGCGTGTCTGTGTGTGTCTGTGCGTGTCTGTGTGTGTCTGTGCGTGTCTGTGCGTGTCTGTGCGTGTCCGTGTGAGTCTGCAAACCCAGGACCATGGCACTGAAGAGATGGCACAGAGGTTGATCATTTGTTGCTCCTGCAAGAGGACCTGAGTTCTACTCACAGCATGTACATGGCAGGCTACAATAGTCTGAAGGGATCCAATGT
>JANHMN010000021.1:7403954-7416188 GCA_030674055.1 Rhabdomys pumilio
TATATATGTATATATACATACATATATAATGTATTCATATATATGGTATATGATATATATATATATGGTATATGATATATATGTGTGTGTATATATTTTCCATATATATATGTGTGTGTGTGTATATATGTATGTATGTGTGTGTGTATATATATATATATATACATATATATATACATATATATACATACACATATGTATATATATATATATATATATATGGAAATTTTCTTACCAGTTAAAGCCTTACTTGAATCAAAATGCCTTTGTGGTGGTTTGAATAGGAGTGGCACTATTAGGAGGTGTGGCCTTTGGAGTAAGTGTGGCCTTGTTGGAGAAGTGTGTCACTTTGGGGGTGGGCTTTGAGATCCTCCTTCTAGCTGCCTGGAAACCAGTCTTTTCCTGGCTGTCTTTGGATCAAGATGTAGAACTCTCAGCTCCTTCTCCAGCACCTTGTCTTTCTGGAAGCTGCCATGCTCCTACCTTGATGATAATGGACTGAACCTCTGAACCTGTAAGCCAGCCTCAATTAAATGTTGTCCTTTATAAGAGTTGCCTTGGTCATGGTGTTTGTTCACAGCAATGGAAACCCTAACTAAGACAGCCTTAGATCTTTGTTCATTCATTCTCTTTTCAAATGAAAGTCTTCTAGATGAGTCTGCATTATTGCATCTTGGGGCTCTGGGTGAGTGGAGTATTACCTTCAGGAAATCTTTTCTACTGTCTTGGTGCAAAGTCCAAGGTTTCTCCTTAATGACACTGTCTTAGTTAGTGTTTTATTGCTGGGAATAAACACCGTGACCATGGTAACCACTTATAAAGGACAACATTCAATTGGGGCTGGCTCATAGGTTCAGAGGCTTAGTCCATTATTGTCATGGCTAGAAGCATGGTAGCATGCAGGTGGACATGGTACTAGAGAAGTAGCTGAGAGTTCTACATCTGGATTGGTGGGCAGCAGGAAGAGAAAGTGATGCTGGCCCTGACTTGAGCTTCTAAAACATAAAAAGCTCAGCTCCTGTGACACACTTCTTCTTACAAGGCCACACGTACTCCAACAACACCACACCTCCAATAATACCATACACTATGATTCTGTGGGGGCCATTTTCATTTAAACTGCCAAATTTCAAACTCCCTGGCCCCTGTAGACTTGTAGCCATATCATAATGCAAAGTGCATTTAGTCCAATTTCAAAAGTCTCCATAGTCTGTAACAGTCTCAACCTTATTTAGAAATCCAAAGTCTCTTCAGAGACTCATGGTA
The DNA here is from genome assembly GCA_030674055.1 of Rhabdomys pumilio. NCBI lineage: Eukaryota > Metazoa > Chordata > Mammalia > Rodentia > Muridae > Rhabdomys > Rhabdomys pumilio. The sequence continues at coordinate 7,405,221 of JANHMN010000021.1, forward strand.
ACCCTTTAATTGTGACCTTTTGTACTGGTTGGTTTTGAGTGTCAATTTAACACATGCTAGAGTCATCAGAGAGGAAGGAGCCTCAGTTGAGGAAATGCCTTCAATGCCTCCATGAGGTCCAGCTGTGAGGTATTTTCTCAATTAGTGATCGGTGGGGGAGGGCCCACCTCATGGCACATGGTGCAATCCCTGAGCTGGTGGGCCTGGGTTCTATAAGTGGATAGGCCAAGCAAGCCAGTAAGCAGCACTCCTCCATGGCCTCTGCACCAGCTCCTGCCTCCAGGATCTGCACTCTTTGAGTTCCTGTCCTGACTTCCTCCACTGATGGGCTGTGATCTGTAAGTGTAAACTGAATAAAGAAACCCTTTTCTCCCCAGCTTGATTTTTGGTCATAGTGTTTTGTCACAGCAATAGAAACCCTAATTAATACACTCCTGTAAAATTAAAATAAAAAGCAGATCACATACTTCCAACATACAATGGCAGAGGACATACATTACCATCCAAAAGGGAGAAAAGGGAGCACAGTGAGGAGATACTTGATTAAAAAAAGACTGAAATCCAGTTGGACAAACTCCAAATTCTGCATCTCCATGTTTGATGTCACAGCATTCTTTAGATCTTCAACTCCTTTCAGCTTTGTTGACTGCAACACACTTCTTTCTCTTGGTCTGATTCCAGTCCCTGTTTGCAGGTTTCCTTGTCAGGTATACCATGACTCTGGCATCTCCACCATTTTGGGGGTCTCCAAAACAATCCAGGTTTCACCCACAGCTTCTCCAAAGGTCTTCATTGCAGGGACACCCTGACACATGCCTGTCCTCAGCAGTTTTCATTAGCCATGAGGGAGATTCCATAACCTCTTTCTTGTATCCTTGACTTTAAAGCCAGAACCACATGGCCTAAGCTGCCAAGCCCTGCTGTTTGCTGGGACTGGAGTATGCCCCCTTGTTAAAATATATATATATATATATATTTATCAGTGTTCTTTTTTAATAGTTTCCTTCACTGCCTAAGCTTGGCTGTGCTAGAACTCCTTCTGTAGACCAGGCTGGCCTCAAACTTAGAGATCCTCCTGCCTCTGCCTCCTGAGTGTTGTGATTAAAGGTGTGCATCATTACACCTGGCTCTGAGCTTCTCTTTAATTCCTTTTCACACGTTGGAAGCTTAGCTGGCTGGGGTCTTGTCCCAAGCTCAAATCACCCTCAGCACCACTGTCTTCCATGCTTCACCTAGTAGGTTCCATTAATCCAAACTTAGAGCAGTCAACTGCTTTTGTTATTCAAAGTCCACATTCCTCCAAACAAAAGCATGGTCAGGCCTGTCACAGGAATACCCCAGTTCTGGGTACCAACTTCTGGTTTAGTTAAGGGTTTTATTACTGTGAAGAAACTTCATGACCACTGACAACCTCTTATAAAGGACAATATTTCATTGGGTCTGGCTTACAGGTTCAGAGGTTCAGTCATGAACGGAAGCATGGCAGCGGAAGCATGGCAGCGTGCAGGCAGACACGGTGCTGGAATAGTAGTTGAGAGTTGTACATCTGGATCGGCAGGGAGCAGGAAGAGAGAGTGACACTAGGCCTGGCTTGAGCTTCTGAACCCTCAAAGCCCAGCCTCTGTGACATAGACGCTAAGGTCTTTAACAATCCCAATCACCTTCAGCCTGCCTTGGCCTTCACTTTAACTGGATTCACACTTCCTTCCCCATCAAGCTGCACAGTTCTGCTTGCAGTTTGAATCAGGTCCAGCGCCATCTTCTCCAGACCACTCATTTTTCATGTCTCTCCACCTCCTTTTTCACTGTGAGTCTTGGTAATTCTATAAACAATAGCTATGCTACCACCTGAATAGTATACTACCTTGAATTTTTTTTTTTCTGGAAAATAAATTGGTCCATTATTTTAAAAATCAGCCTTACTTGAGTATGCATGACATGGACACCCCATGCCCCAAATCAAACTAGCTTAATAATGATGAGTCCCGCTGAATTAGTTACCTTCCCTTGTGGGGGCGCTGAGCTATGAGAGACAACTAGGTGCCCAGTCGAACGAGCTTCTGAACCCCAGAGACCATTTTGGGACAGCAGGCGTTCAGCTCTGTTCCTGGCCCCCTGTCTCTCCCAGCTTCCACCCTTCACAGCCCCTCCCACAGAGAGAGGTTGGGAGGAATACGACCATCGAGTCATGTAGGAATAGTGCCCCAGGCTCTCCCCACATGCATATGAGGCATCCCCAAAACCTCAGACTAAGCCAATGGGATTACCTGCTGCTAAAACCTTCACCCATCCCGAACTGTATATATTGAGCCTAATTGAGAGATAAAGCACGCAAGAACCATCCTGTTGTCAGAGAGCTTCTGTCTCGGACCCTCTCCTCTTCGCCTGCTAGCCGGCTCCAGAGCTGTTAACACTGGGCAAGAGATCTACTCTCTTTCCCTGCTACCTAGCCGGCACTTCCCGGCTTAGCAAAGAGCTGTAACACTTCAGAACCCGCCGAAGTACTTCGGGGCAGGCAGAAGCAGACCTTCCCCACTGGCGCTCTGCCTTGGACCACCCATGGGCAGGGGCAACTACAGAGACAGAGAAGGTGGCCGTCTACATCCTATCCCCTGCCGAACTGAAGACTTTGTGGGACCCAGCTGGAGACGGGCCCCACATTCCCTGTCTCTATGAAAGAGTACCTTGGGACTTGAGGGAGAGATACCTTGGCTCCCAGTTCAAGTGTACTTTCCATCATGGTGGAGAAGGCAAGAGTGTGTTATACCGCATATACATTCAAGACACAGCAATGAGGGCTCAGCTCATTCTCTCCTTTTCTTTCAGTCCTAGTTCTCAGCCTGTGGAATGACCGTGGGCAGGTATTTCTACCTTAATTGATCTCTCGTAGGTGTGCCCAAAGGCTTTTTAGTCTATATTCCTTGTCAACTTGACATCCAAACACATCACTTAGAACCATCACCTTCGATCTCTTGTCCTTATGTCTGTACACAAATGCATTCTGTCTATATTTAAAGTTCCTATAGTGCCTAACAATTCCAACTTTGTCTGAAAGTCCCAGGCTTTTTTTTTTTTTTTTTGAGATTCAAGACAATCTCTTAACTGAACAGCAATAAAATAAAGAAATTATAAATGACCAATATACAGTGCCACAGAATAAATTTTCCCATTCCAGCAGGGAAGAATGAGAGCAAAGAAAGATCAGACCAATACAAGACTAGAAACCATCAGGGAATGTAGAAGAAAATATAGGCATGACCTGGTGGTTAGCCTACTTGGCATACTGTGCCTCTAAGTAAGAAGCATGAGACAGCATGCTCTCCCAGAAGTCAGAACACTGAATTCTGAAGTAGTGAGTAGCTGGATGCTGACATGTCTGCACTTTCCACATCTCCTTTGTTTCTTCCACATAGAGACTCTGGCGGTGTGCTGTTCACTGTCTAATCTGAGGTAATGTGCTAATCCATCAGTCAATAAGTTTCCACTATATAAGTGGTTGCTCACATGCAATAAAGCACATGCTTTTCCCAGAAACCATGTCCAGAGTGGTTCATCTCTTCATCCTTTACCAACCCACAAGCCTTGCAGTCTTGTTGTATATTGATACAAAATTTTAAATTAATTTTGTTACTCTTAGGTAGGCATTGTGCCTATGCAACTCACTTAAGAATACAAGCCTTAGACCCAGTCCTTCTAATAACTGTTTTGGATGATTAATAATGCAAGCTAATAGTCAGATAGTAAAACTCATGATCAGATTCTGATTTAGTTAATTATAAAAAAATGTTCTCACTTGAGAGGCAGAGGCAGGCGGATTTCTGAGTTCGAGGCCAGCCTGGTCTACAGAGTGAGTTCCAGGACAGCCAGGACTACACAGAGAAACCCTGTCTCGAAAAACAAAACAAAACAAAAAACAAAACAAAACAAAAAAAGTTTTCAAGATTATTCAAATAGTGAATAGCTAAGAATGATCAATGTTTAACAATTCAATTATGTTATATATAGATGGTCAGAAGCATTAGAGATCCACAGAATATGGCATTTAATGTTATTTCATTATTAAAAGGTCTTCTGAGTATGAGACATGTCTGCTCCTGACATTCCACTTTAAGGAAGATACTGAGTCTCATTACCTCCAGGCAGAGTCGCTTCAAGTGTGACAAGCAAGCCACCGGGCAAGAAATGCCCCAGCTTCGTCAATAAACAAAATACTGTCCGGCAAAAGACAAATGGATACAGGATAGCCGACTTCTAAGCTCTGCCAAGACAGAGTAAGCCAGTCCAATTCCTGCTTCATTTAAGGTCTGTCAGATGGTTCTGGGCCAGAAGGATTAAGACAGATGCAACAACTGTCCAGGGAGTCAGCTGTCTCTGCCAATTGCATAAATTTTGCAAGCTATGTCTTTGAGCAGCCTACATATTTAAGTAAGATTTAATTCCTTCTCAAATCTTTGATGGCATTAAAGACTAGTTATACTATTTTCTCACAACTGAAGTTGTCTAACATTAAAGATGATGTTCTGGATTTGAAAGGGTGGTTTTTTTCAGATGGTAATAAAAGTTAAAATCAAACATGATTGAGGTACAGAATTGTAAACGCGTAGTTAGGATAGGTGATTGCCAAGTATAATGGACTGGATGTTATAAATGTAATTCATACTTAATAATTTTTATAATTGCTTCAAAATAGTTGGTACTATGTATTGTTTGTTACAATAAGAAAGAGCTTTTTAATTGGACAGAAAGGGGGAAATGTCGTGGGTTGACCTGATGCTTGAACTCTGCTTCCTCAGGAGGGGTTGCCCAATGAGCAGTCCATCATGTACTCAGGTGACCTCATGTGACCCTTCTCCCCATTTTAACTGGTCAATAAAGGCTAGAGCCTGTGATTGGGCAGTGGAAGGGAAAGGTAGGGCTGGAGGTTTGAGAGTGGGAGCAGGGAGAGAGGAGAAGAGGGTGAGAGGGGAAGGAAGGAGAAGGAGGAAGAGGAGACCTCAATCCACATGGCCAGGAGAAACCACAAGTTAGCAAGGGGTCTTACAGCTGGGGAGTAAGTTAGTATAGTGTTAGATCTGTCCAATCTAGGCATATAGCTTATAATTATAGTAACTGAATTGTGTGTTTTTTATTGGGGTTGGAAATTCCAGCAACATCAGTGATCCTTCTATACTTCAAATAGGCCAGTACTACACTGGTGGTCCCTTCTCACATACACATTAAGTCCAGGTCTTTCCTGATTTCTGGCACAGATGCGTTCAGGAGTTCCCATATCATGCACTGGATTCATGCTTTGTCTTCCCTTCAGCTCCACTTCCCCGTATGTAGGTTCCATTCTCAGGGAGGTTCTGTAACAAGATGGCTGTTAACAGGTGTTAACAGATCTTTATTATACTATCTATCCTAGCAATCCTGGGGGAAGACAGCACCTTGCTCTTGAGCAAGAACTTCTAGGATTCATGTGCCACTTCCTTAAGTCAGGAACTGGAAGAAGTGATTTCTGTGTTCTGGTGTGAGCCTGTGTGTGGTTAGCTCACCCACCCAAACTGAAAGTTGGAATGGGGTATTGGCTCTCCAGGAAGTTCAGTCATCAGAAGGAAAGAGGATTCATGTGGTTGCTGTATTTTGAGAGCTGTTAAGTATCTAAAGTATGAGACAGGGATTTAAACAAAGAGGGGAAGGACTACAGATGTCCAGGAATTAGAATTGACAAGACATAGGTAAAGGTCGGGGAGAGACAGAAATCAACGATGACACTAAAACTGGCTAGATGGCTCAGTGGGTATTAGTCACTTGCTACCAAGCCTGACAACCTGAGTTTGATCCCTGAAACCCACATAGGAAGAGGACGGATTTTTGCAAGTTGTCCTTTGACCTCCCAACCACGTGTATGCATTAAAGTGCCTTTCTGAAAATGTGCAGCCTTCTCATTTGTGACCATTAGCATAGCCTACTTGATAGAATCTAGAATTATCTAGTAGTATGCTGTGAGGGAATGTCTAGACTGGGCCGAGATAGGAAGACCCAACCTGAATGTGGATGGCTCACTCCATGTGCTGAAAACTGAACAAGATGAACTGGGAACCAGAATTCATCTCTGCTTCCTGAATGCAAGGCAATGTGACCAGCTGCCTCCAGCTCTGGCTACTATGCCTTCCCTGAAACATCTACAACACAAGATTTCAGGACAGACAAAAGATAGCCACACAAAGTAATGGTTAGCATCACCGGCTGTGGTCATTTAGTGTTTTTATAATAGTTAAATAAAAATGTCAATGTGTTGTCACTGTACAAAGCATTCCTCAAAGTTGGCCAGGCCAGCCTCACTAGTGAGTCATCAGCTGGCCCCACACCGCAGGTACTCTGCCTTGTGTTTAGGGTAAGAAAGAAAGTTATTTCCTCCTTTGCCCTGTTCCTCAGCACACCATATGCCCTCCTCAACATGCCCCACTGTGCTCTTGTCTAGAACCTTGATTAAACACTTTGGGTGCTTGGTGCTCTCCATGAAAAGGGAATCTGAGTTTGCCTGTTGTAGAGGGGCTTCACAGATGAGTGGACAAAACTGACACAGGAAGAGAAGACAGGAAACATTCAAAAACCTATTTAATAGAATGTTTTCCATGATACCTTCTGGGCTAGAAACAGAGCTTGGTGTAAAGAAGTCCACTCTGGTGATTACAGACTTGTATGACTAAGTAGGGAATGTCTTGACCCCTTCCCACACCCCAACAGACAGTCACAACACCCCGTGGGACAAATGAAGAAACAGCTCATTTGCCCTGCTCCCACTGGAGACACACGTCTCCTGGACAGCTATTATCCATCCCTGTGACAGCAGCCTCTACCAGCCATTGCGGCATGCACGGCAACAGCTCTGCAATGGAGTTTGATGTCTTAGAAGTTCAGTCCATGGGCACCTCTGAGAGTGATAGTCTTGGATCTATCCTTTAATAACAGCAATTGGTCTCAGTTTAATGGCCTTCTTGCTGATCCCAGCATCATGGCAGGTGTTCACGACGTCTGTCACATTCTTATAGGACTCTGGAGCCTACAGGGAAGGAATTGAACACTGTAAAATCCACTAAGAGGAAATCTTTCAAATTATTAAGCTTTATTTGAAATAAATACTCAGCTTCTATTTTTGCTCATTTAATTAGCAAAAGTTAGCCTGGTGTGGTGGCTTACACCTTTAATCCCAGCACTTGGGAGGCAGAGGCAGGTGGATCTTTGAGTTTGAGGCCAGTCTGAGTTCCAGGACAGCCAGGGATACACAGAGAAACCCTGTCTTGAAAAAAAAAATTAGCAAAGGTTAAAAACATGAGTAAACTTAGTGCTGCAAAGGGGTATGAGATAAATACTTGGTTTTACATTTTCATCTGCATTTTCTTTTCTTTTTCTTAAGATTTATTTATTTTATGTATATGAGTACACTGTTGCTCTCTTCAGACACATCAGAAGAAGGCATTAGATCCATTACTGATGGTTGTAAGTCACTATATGGTTGCTAGGAATTGAACTCAGAACCTCTGGAAGAGCAGGCAGTGCTCTTAATCACTAAGCCAGTTCTCCAGCCCTCACCTGCATTTTCTAATTTCTCCAAAAACATACATATTACCATATACTTAAAAGCAGGGGCCAGTGTAGGGCATGTGGGACCTTGGTACCATATAGGTATGAGGAATGATAAGGTTGAATGAGCTCAAACCATGGAATCTCAGAATGGCAGGAGTGGAGCCATTCCCCGTCTGCCTCTACCTGCTCTGGAACACATAACCATAACAACCCACTGAGAACCACTGGGTCACATAGCATAAACGCTTGGAGTTCTTCTCCATGCTAGTTAGGTATCTAGATAGCTCCAAGCCTTCAGCCAATGAGCTTCCCTTCCTGGGTATTCCTTCCCACAAAGGTTATTTAATTCCTGGTTCACCCTAAATAAAGGATATGCATTCACACCCACCATCAAATAAACCAGTATGAACAAACAAGGATTGTCTTTTCAATAAGGATCACAACAGGGAAGGCCTCATCTTAAAATGAGCCATGGAGAAAGGCCTTCTCCTCTTCCAGTTCCATGGGTGGTATACGCAGCTCTCACTCCTCTACAGACTGGGGGACCTGCTTTCCCTCTCTGCCTGTCATGCAGACACCCCGAGGGAAAGGTAGACCCGTGGCCCTGACTCCCAGTGATGCACGGGTGTCCAGAGAGGAGACTGGGGACCACAGCATTTGTCCCAGACCCTGTTGTTCCCCTTCAGGTCCAGTGAAAGAGAACGCAGACTGTGGACCACCCACTTGGATGCTCTATGTACCACCAGCAGAGAGGAGGACGCAGCATGCCAGGCCAGCGAGATGCTCAATGTGAAGCCTAGTAACCTAATGTTGATCCCTGGAACTCATTTACATAGGAGAGATCTGAGGCCACTAAACTGTCTTCTGGCCCTCACACATCCATTTTTCTTAGTGTTTTCCACATTGTTTAACTTACACAGTTAAACAACTTCCTTTTAGACTGTGATTATGTTTTAGATTTACTTATTTTATGTGTAGGAGTGTTCTGTATGTCTTGTCTGTCTGGTGCTTGCAGAGGGCAGAGTTAATTGAACTGGAGTTATAAACAGATGTGAACAACCCTGTGGCTGCTGGGAATTGAGCTCAGGTCCCCTGAGAGCAACAAGCGCTCGTAACAGCTGAGCCACGGCTCCAGCTCCCAACCTCAAGTCACTCCTTAAAACATGTGAAAATTAAAACAAACAAACAAGGGGTTGGGGATTTAGCTCAGTGGCAGAGTGCTTGTTTAGCAAGCGCAAGGCCCTGGGTTCAGTCCTCAGTTCTGAAAAAAAAAAAAAAAAAAAAAAAAAAAAAACAACAACAAAAAGCAAACAAATAAAAGAAACCCAATCTTGACTCAGTAGTCTACTTGAGACTTCTAATGATCAAAAGCTTCAAGAACGAATATACCTTTACAACACAATTTATAGCAGCAAAGAAAGGGGAGCTATGTGAACGTCCACCAGAAGCCAAGCCGCTCACTCATCTGATAGCACAGAGTAAAGAGTGGCACCAAGAGCTTTAGAAGGCGCTGCAGTTTTAAAAGGACAAAGAAAAACTGACAACTTCAGCTTCAAAACAGCATCAGGGAAACACGGTGTAAGTGCTCTTCAAAATGCAGGAGGGGTTGGAGAACTGGGTTTCTCTTAAGTTTATGCAGATCATTTAAATACAATTTTCCCTCTCTGTGAACTAAACACAAAGTGTTCCTCTCTAAACACGTCTCTCTCCTTTTTCAAATCTGTCCTAAACTGAAATGTAAGGTACAACTGTGCAGAATCAGGCTGCAACGGCCATCATCCTAAACTACTCCCACTTGCTTCTTCTACGGTGTCGGCACACACCTTTAGTCCTAGCACTCTCCTGAGTGAAAGTGGAGGCTGAGGGAAAGGCAGGGAATTCTCTGAGTCTGAGGCCAGCCTGGTCTACAGAGTGAGTTCCAGGACAGCCACGTCTACACAGGAAAAAAAAGACAAAAGCATTTTTTTTTTTAACCACTAAATTGTATTGCCCGTGTGTGGCACATGCACAGTGCACACGTGGAGGTTGGAGACAATTTGAAAGAATAAGTTTTCTCCTTCAACCATATGGGACCTGGGGATTAAATTCAGGTCAGCATGCTGGTCCTTACAACCTACCTTTAAACATTATAATGTAGACAGAAACTATATCAAGAATAAAAACCATTTTAATAGATTTAGCTGGCAATAGACTTAGTCTCCAAACAAAGGACAATATAAAATAAAATGAGATAAACCAAAATCAGAACCAGGAGTTGTAGCTCATACTTGTGATCCTCAAATCCAGGAGCCTGAGGATTGTTTCAAGGCCAGAGTAGGCTAGTGTTGGCCCCCTCTGGGACAGTGAGTGTGTGTGTGTGTGTGTGTGTGTGCGCGCGCACACACACGCGTGTAATAAGGAGGAACTGCAGGGTGAGGGTGAGTGGGAATGACAAAAAACGAATTATACCTGTAGATGGAATTCTCAAAACAGCAAAAAGTGAAAAAACAAAATATCAAACCCCAAACGCCAAACTGAAGTCATTGGCAGCCTACCTCATCTGTAAAACCAACAACTCCAGTCTCTGCCCACACGTATAAATCTTAAGGCTTTCTTTCTGTTAAATACTTTCAGGACATCACTCACCTCTTCCATCACCAGCTTGGGTGAAGCAACCCGGATTGCGATTCCCATATCTGCCAGTTTATCTAAGACATCTTGGAAATCTAAATTACGACGTGATTTTGCTCTGGACAAAGCACGACCCTAGAATGAGAAAGGAGAAAGGACAGGAGTAAACCGGTTTATGCATTTCGAACTAAAGCTTCATTTGACTCCAGCAGTTGTTTAGGCCCTTGGAATTCTAGGTCTTTTCCTTGATTATGAGATTCTCCTCATTATCACATTCTACTATGTACTTATTCATTTCCCCATTTACTGTTAGTGTGTGTGTACATGAGCACATATATGTACAAAAGCCACGGCATGTGTGTGAAGGTCAGAAGTGGGCTCTCTCCTTCCACCTCGTTGAGCCAGGGTCTCTGGTTTCTGCTGCTGCTGTGAATTCCAGGACAGCTGGTGTGTGAGCTTCTGGTGAGTCTCTAGCCATTCCATCTTGCTGTAGGAGTGCTGGGATTACACGTGGGGCACCAGGGCTGGAACTAGGATTATCAGGCTTGCAGCAAAAGCTTTACCCTCTGAACCTCTCACCTGCCTTATTTGTTCACTTCTGAGCTAAACTTGCTATGCTGCTGACAAGGTCCAGGCCTGAGCTTGTACTTCTCCTGCATCTGCCTTCTGAGCAGATAAGATTACAGGTGCATATCACTATACGAGGCTTGATTTCCTTTTATCTTATACTAAAACCAACCAACCAACCAACCAACCAACCAACCAACCAACCAACCAACCAACCAACCA
>JANHMN010000021.1:7422650-7446625 GCA_030674055.1 Rhabdomys pumilio
GAACACACACCCTGACTGAGACAGGAACACACACCCTGACTGAGACACCACTTTTCTCCTGTCCACTTGTAACTCGGGTTTTTATGAATATTTGAAAGTTCTGCATAACCTTTCAGAAAAATGATTCATAGGCAAACAAATTTATGTTCTTTTTAAGGTACTATAAAAAAAATTCTCCAAGGATAACCTTTTTGTTAAATAGAAGGTACAGACTTCTTCCCTCTACAAAAGCTACAATAGCACACTGACCCTGCAAGGTGAGTTACCTGCGGAAGGCCCCTTTTCTTTGCTCTGGGTGAGACCTTATTGGGGTCGGCTTGCAGCATCCTTCCATACTCCTCACAGTGTTCCTTGTCTTCAGCCCAGGCATAGCCTTCTCTCAGGGACCAGTCCACACCCATCTCCAATGCCTCCTCCAAGTCTCTGGGGTAAGTAAGGAAACCCACGTCATTTCATAGCAATGGACAATAGGAAGAAACATCTCAAAGAGCACAGGAATATGTGACAATTACTACTTCCTGTGTACCAGGCTTTGTTCTAGAGTTTCAGCCCTCTAGTTTTTTTGTGAAGAAAGCAGTCACATGGTTACTATTTAAAACTGTGACAGTGTTATTACAATGACTACATTTACTTTCATGGTCTGTTGTACTTAAAAACAGACAAACCAAAACAGGTTCTCATGTAGTTCAGGCTGGCCTTGAACTCACTGTGGCCAAGGAGGATCTTAACTTCAGATACTCCTGCCTCTCCCTCCCAAGTACAGCTATGCTTAGTTTTTGTGCACACTGGGTAAACACTCTACAACTGAGCTACATCACCATACCCTGTGACACTCCCTTTAATTATTATTTTTTATATTACATTTGTGCCTCTGATTCTGATAAAAGCTGTAATCTTAATCAGATATTACTATCTACCTTGATTTTATAATGTCTTTATTAATAATTTATGAAAAAATTAGCCAAATAATGAAAGTATTTGAATATCCTCAAGTAACACAGGTTTCATTTTAAGGTTTAGTTTCCCCAAACCACTGTGTGGCTTTGCTGGACCTGCACTTTGAAGCCGAAGGGCACGAACATTAAATGCTTAGAAGATCCTTCACCATCACCCAAGTTCCAGGCGTCTCAAGCACAGCCAGAGTGAGTTCAGCTTTTAACAGTCCCTTTCCATTACCCTACATGACAATCCTTTATAAACAATATGAATTAGGACAAATTTCTACCTGAAATATTTGTAAAGAAGCTTCACGTCACTCACTGTTACATGTATGCTTTTCACGGTGGAGCTCAGGCATCATGAAAACAAAGGATAAGCATCTTCTAAATTAATTTTACCTCAACTGTTTTTCTTTTCTTTTTTTTGGTGGGAATATGGAAAAGATAACAGTTAAGAGTGTTTCTGCATTAACATATGCATAAAACTTAAAATGCAAAGATCACACAATGCAGATGTCAAAGGAACACCTTTGACTCATACTTCATAAGTACAAGGTGCCTGTGGTGTGACGGTGCATGGTGTACCACAAGGTATGGTGGTGCCTGTGGTGTGACGGTGCACGGTGTACCACAAGGTATGGTGGTGCCTGTGGTGTGACGGTGCACGGTGTACCACAAGGTATGGTGGTGCACACATGCAATCTTAGGATTTGGGAGGCTAAGGCAGGGAGACCATGAGTTCAAGGCCAGCCTGGCTACACAGCAGGTTTGATGTAGTGAATAGTCTGCCAAGTGTACAGGGTGTTGTGTATGAACAGTGTGTAGCACTGTCCATAGGTACCCAAGAGAGGTAACACTTCAGCCTTGTGTCACTGCACTACTTAGTAAAGAAAGCACATACCCAGTACCACGATTTAAAAGGAAGATGGAGATGAATGGGTTCACTGAACAGTACTCAGAACACAGCCTGTCTGAAAGGCAGGATCTTTGGTCGGAAGCCTGACATCACTTCCAAGCTTATTCACTACTGCTTCTGTCACTTGCTTGGCTTTCTAGCAGTGGTTATGATCTGGACCAAACATCAGGCACGGCGCCTTACGCGTAAAGTGCTCTTATTCTAAAATATTCGACATCAAGAATGGCCTTTTCTTTTTCTTGATTCATCAACTTTTATCTATGTGGGAGTTTTGCCCGACCGTTTATCAGTGTACCATGTACATGCAGTATCCACACTGCCAGAACAGAGTGCCAGATCCCGTGAGCTGCCATACAGGTGCTGGGAATAGAACCCTGGGCTTCTGGAAGAGCAGCCAGTGGGCTTAACCACTGGGTGATCTTTATAGCCATATGCCTTTACTTTTTAAATTTAGACACAATCTTATATGCTGCCCAGGCTGGCTTCGAACTCTTGAGTTAAAGTGATGCTGTCATGTCAGCCTCCTCAGAGGCTACGACTACAGGTGTACTCCAACAAGTGCAGCTCAAGGACTGTTCTAATGAACATGGGCTGGGACAGACCTTTACAAAGCAGCTAATTTGTACTCCCTAAGGAGTGACTGAGAAATGTCTAAATTGGAAGCAAAGCCCAGAGTGTGTGGTTTTGCCCTCCCTTTCCGTTTCCCAGAACTGGTGCTCTTACTTGGCATTCATTGGAATGACACCTTTTGATCCCACCCCAACAGGGATGTGGTCAAACATAGCTTGGGCAAGTTGTTCCTTCACAGGCTGTACATCGCTCTCATCTAAATTGGTTCTTAGCAAGCGGACACCACAGTTAATATCAAATCCGACACCACCTACAGCATACAGAAGTCAAATATTAGCAAAATCAGATAGTTAGAGTATTACTTGAAGTTTCTTAGTATTAATACAGAGTTAAAAGGATTCTCATGATTTCAAAGACAAGCATGTTTTAATGTAGGCTTCAAAGTGGCCTTCTGCTGAGTCAAGTCTGCCAACACTAAAATCATACATGGAACACACACACTAAGGTATTTTGCCAACAGTGGGGAATATGGCACACAGACGAAAAGGAGGAACATGTCTCCCCGCATCTTTCTCACATCAGGTTCTGATGAATTCTGTTAGTCTTCTCAGACAACCTCTCTGGCTTTGGTGACCTTCCCTTCTGTGTATCTTTATTATTTTTTTCCTAATGATTTCCAATTTTTTTCCTTTTGCTAGTTTAAACTGTTGTTCTTTCTCCAACTTTCAAAAGACATTTTAGAAGGCTGGAGGAATGGTTCAGTGGTTAAGAGCAGAGTACTGGCTGTTCTCCCAGAGACCCTAGTTTGACTCCCAACACCTACAAGGTAGCTCACAACCTCACTGTCCCAAGCATCTGTTATACTCTTTGGCTTTCTCAGGCCCCAGGCATACCCATGGTGCATAGACATATATGCAGGTGAAACATCATATACATTATATATGATTTTTAAAAAAGAAAAGATATCTTAGCCCCCCCTTCTTTCCTAATCTGAACATTTGGGGCTATAGTATATTTGCATCCAAGAATGGGATTAACAGCAATTGACAATTTTTATATGTAAGTATTTCTGAAAATGATGTCTCCAAGCTTCACTGAGGTAACTGACAAGGAGCAACCTTTCTATCAAGTATCATGTGTGCACACCATGAATGATCACACAGTTGAGCACACAGTCAGCATATCTATCACTCATGCAATGACACCTTTTCCCTGGGGAGAGAACTCAAGCCAGATGTCGCAGCAGATCTCAAGCACACAGTACGTACTCACTGTTTCTGTACCCACCATCCTGTACATTAGGTCGCCAGGACTGTAATTCACTTTAATCTGTAATCTGATCCTTTAGCCAACATCTCCCAATCAGCATTCTCCACCCTCTCTCTACTCTGGCAAGCGCCATCCTCTCTGTGAGTGGGCTGTGGTATTTGTCATTTTTTGTGTAGATTGTTTTGCTCATGGGTTTACCCATGCTATACCAAATGGGCAGATCTCCTTTCTTCACTTTGAAATAATGATTTCAGTTCCTCTAAACAGAGACGCAGAAAAGGCATGGCTGAGTCATATAAAGCTTTTAATTTTTTAAAAGAATTTCCATGAACCGTTCTCTACAATGGCTTTATCAATCCAGTCTCAGCAACAGTGTGCATCTCCTTTTCTCAATATCCTTATACACAGGAAGGCATTCACCCAGGTGTGCACACAGGGAAGTCAGAAGTAGCCAGAAGTCTTTTGTAGCCAGAATCTGATATTGTCTGGCATCTGACAAACGTCTCTAAAGTTTTCAATAAGTGGTTTGACTGATATTATAACAGCCCAATTGTCCATAACCAAGTTTAATGTGGAAAAAAAGGCCTCAAGAATACGCGGAGACTTAGAAATGCACACAAACCCACTGTCTCAGAAAGGCTACACAATACAGAGAAGCCACATTGTCACCGCAGAGGGGACGGGGACCTTACCTGGGGATACAACTGCCTCGGGGTCGTTCATATCAAAGGCAGCCATGTTCCCTATGGCAAACCCATAGCCTGAATGGACATCAGGAAGCCCAATAGACCGCTGGAAGAGAGAGAGACATGAAGCACAGCCACTGCACTCTGCACCCCTAGCTGCCTGATGGACCTGCCCTTGATTCTGTGCCAGTGGCGGCCATGCAGCACCTGCAGGGAACAGCCTATGAGTGCCTCACTGATGGGACTCTACTGTGGTGAGGCCCATGGAGACCCCTTCCCACTTGTCAAGGACCTGTGGTAAATTTAGTGGCCTCTATGCTCAGTACCTAGATCACAAGTGCTACAAGCTCTCCTTGCATTCACTATGTTGTCTATATGCACAGCAAAATTTAGGTTCACTGTGTCGGTCACGGGTGGGAGCAGGAATAATGACCCACAATGGCAAGATTTAAATCTTGCCATAAAAACTACTCAAAAGGTTCTCAAATGCTTAGATTCTAGAGACTAAGAGGCCATCCGGATTCAGTTCTTTGCTCCAGGGGTTGCTGCTATGGTCAAAGGTCATAGTCTAAATGACACCAGCGTCAATTTGGTGGAGCCCTTCATCTTCCAACCAACTTTATACAATATAAATGATTAAGGTTTGACTCTTGACTCACATGAACAATCCCAGGTAGGGCTGCCACATTGCCAATCTGCTTCATGGCTGGCAGGAAGCCACCAACACCTAAAAAAAAAAAAAACAAAAAAACAAAAAATCAAAACCTCAGTCTTAGAAAATGAATGACACATTTGATTTTCAACACTAGTTACATACATGAAGAGGCAGTTAGAGTGGAGAAGCTGAAATGGAAGTGGGGAGAGAACTTTAAGATAAAGCACATCCACAGGAAAAAGAGGACAGTCTGACATGCCTGCCAGCATTCTGTGTGTGTAAGAAGCTGGCTTGTTAATGGAGTAGGGACAAAAACCATTAACTCTTAACCTTTATGTTGCCAGTATAAAATGTACTCATTCAATAACTCACAGTAGCTATTAAAAATACTACCAGTGGGGCTGGAGAGACTGCTTAGTGGTTAAGAGTACTAGTTGCTTAAGTGTACTGGCTGCTTTTGCAGAGGATTCAGGTTCAAGTCTCAGCATCCACATGGCAGCTCATCTGTAACTCCAGTCTCAGGGGACCGAGACTGTTTCAAAAGAAAACTACACCCAATCAGCAGAGGTGTCATCCAAATGACAAAGAAGGGCAAAGAGGAAGAGCCAGGGAACCCAAACAATGGCTTGAGAGTCAGGGCAGATGGAAGACAAGTCCAGCTTTCCCAAGCGCTTGAAGTTCCTTTCTTAAAAAATAATGTGTGTGTGCAAATATGTGGAGGCCACAGATAAGAGTCTTTCCTAGGACTTACTCACTGTATGTGTGCATGTACAGGGAGGTCAGAGGACAGCTTTGTGGAGCTGGCTCTATCTTCCTATCTTTACATGTGTTCCAGGAACTGAACCCATGTCTCGAGGCTTATGTAACAAGTACTTTTTCCTTTAAGCCATCTCTCTAACTCTCCACCTTATTTTTTTGAGGTAGGGTCTCTCACTGAATCTGAGTTTCAATTATTGATTACATTGACTGTCCAGCAGGCTCTGGAGATCTGCCTCATCTCCCTTCCCTACCAAGTGCTGAGATTCCAGCGGTCCCCTTGACCCCTAAGTCAAGACACTCCCCTAAGTACCCTTTACAGTATAGCATTAACAAAAACCTATCTGAGACGTTCCCTCCCCACAAAATAGAAAAGAGTACTGGTTTGAAAATTAGGCACTCTGAGATTTGAATTCTGGGTCTGTCACTGTCAAGTTGTGACCAAGGACAAGTTAAAATTCACTTAAACTCACTGCATTTCGGAATTCTACAAGAGACAGACAACATCTTCCTTTTTAGTTGTTACAAACATGACATGGACAATCAGTATGGAGTATCTAATGAGGTGCCTGACACACAGTGAGTACAGGATGAAGAGCAGCACTGGCTATCACTGTGTGCAGTTATTTGAGAACAAGCCCCAAGTTCCAAACCTTTATACAGCAGCATGCCCCAACATGTAATCACCAATAAATGGGTGCTTTAAGTCTAGATGACTCCTTAAAAATATTTCCCACTGGTTGAGTTCTTCTTTATTCGGAGAGCAGGGAAGGCTCTACCTGTACCATGCGTGACTCTCCAGTGTACTTACCACCACCTCGACAGGCATTCCTCAACTCCTCAAACATTAGTTTTTCCAGAGCATCATTCACATAAAACACTCCTTCAACCTGATACAAAAGAAAAGCAAAACACATTGTCTGGACCAAGTTCCTCAAGCACAAGCCCACTGGGCAGCAAGTATATGCTACACAGTGTAGTGCTTCATTCTGCACGAAGCTACCACAGTACTTCTACGAGAAAAACTCCCAATCACAAACTAGAAGGATCTTAGAGCATTTTAGACCTGGGTTTAAACTGGGACTGTTCAACCAGTAAAATCTAATCAACTACCTCCAAATTGGAAAAACTGCTCACAAATTTGTGAGGAGATATGTCTACCATGATTTTGCTATTATATAACTTACGCATTATAAAAAAGCATCATATATATATATATGGATATTAATGTACAATTTTCATGTGTCAATTACAAAATTAGCAAGTGACTCTACTAACCATCCTTCTCTTCTTCCACACAACAAAGGAAAATACTGTGTCACTGCTGTGGACTTTTTCTCTCTAGTACCTTGCAAAGTGGTGCAAAAGGAAGTTTTGTGTGTGTGTGTGTGTGTGTGTGTGTGTGTGTGCGTGCGTGTTTTTTGAGAGAGGGTTTGTCTGTGTGACAAGTTCTGAACTCACTTTGCAGACCAGGTTGGCCTCGAACTCAGAGATCTGCCTACCTCTGCCTTCTGAGTGCTGGGATTAAAGGCATGTGTTACCACTTTTGGCAAAATTTTGTGTTGTTTGAGAAAGTGGCTTACTTAACGTTGCTCTAGTTGGCTTCATATAACAAACTGTCCTCTCACACAGGATCTTCCATTTCCCAGCCTCCAGGGATTATAGTCCCCAGCCACCAAGCGAAGCCTATCAGGAATTTTTACTAAGACAAAGGACGGCACATCTTTATTGCATTCTCGTGGCGTTTAAGGTACTGTGTCAGTTAACACATGTGCCCAAACCTCACAAGTGTTTTCTTCCTCTACTTTTAACAGAACTTCTGAGTACAAACGGCGGTGGAGCCAGCAGGCCCAGGGTTTCAGATCCTGGTCTCTGGCTCCCACGACTTCAGCTGTAACACATCCTCCCGGCTGAGAAAGAGAAGTGGACTGGACACGGAGTCAGGGCTGTTTTTCTAGATGGGTACGGATAGGACCTGGACCTCTGCAGGGGTCCTTCGCGAAGAGCATATTAAAAGTCTGAGTCTTGCCGACTGTCGCTACATTAAGAACCAGTTAAGTTTGGAGAATACCATCTGTAAACGTTATCTAAATAACTACCATGACTCAAGAGAAACGGAGTTCCAAGCTAGCGGTGCCAACTTGGGAAGTCCACAGAAATCTCGGAAGACCAGGAACAACATCCTGTCTGACGGTGCGTGGGGAAAACACGCATGAGACCCCGCTGCGTCTGTCCTCGTGAGTGTGGACCTGGCGCGTGGGGTCTGCGGGTCGGAGCTGGGGAGGGAGACCTGGAACTCTGCAGGGGTCGCCCCGCCGGGCGCTGGGCGGAGGAGGCCGGTTCTCGGCCTGCAGCTCCGAAGGCCGTTGCCCCCACTCACCTGCATGTTGGGCACAAAGCCCTTCTTGATCCTCCAGCAGTTTTTATTGATCTTGTCCAAGAACTGTAGCTCATCGTTGTAGTTACGACTCATGGTGGCGGCGAGGCTAGCGATAGCTCCCGGGTACGCTTAGAAAAAGACGTCACCCACGGTCTACCCGCTCCACGCAGCGCCACCTCTCAGAGCGCAGGCGCGACCGGCTCCGCTCCAGGAGGGAAGATGGCAAGCGCGGAGGCTCAAAACTCATCGCGCGCCGGGCGGTGGTGGCGCACGCCTTTAATCCCAGCATTTGGGAGGCAGAGGAAGGCGGATTTCTGAGTTCGAGGCCAGCCTGGTCTATAGAGTGAGTTCCAGGACAGCCAGGGCTATACAGAGAAACCCTGTCTCGAAAAACCAAAAATACAAAACAGAACAAAACAAAACTCATCGCAGGAGTCCTGCTCGAATGGGCTACAGCGCTAGTTTTTCTCTTGGACTCTCTCTCTCTCTCTCTTCCTTCCTTCCTTTCTTCCTTCTTTCTTTCCTTCCTTCCTTTTTCCCTTCCTGTTTTCCTTCCTTCTTCTTTTTCTTCTTTCTTTCTTTCTTTCTTTCTTTCTCTCTTTTTCTTTTCCTTCCTTTTTTTTTTTTTTTTTTTTTTTTTTTTTTTTTTTTTTTTTTTTTTTTGTAAGTTCTCATTGTTTAGCCTCAGTGAGCCTGGAACTCACTATATATCCAGGTTGGCCTCGAACTCTCAGAGATACACTCGCCAATGTCTCCTGACTGCTGCTATTGAAGACTTTCTGCTTGAGAATGTTTTTGAGCAGCTCCTGAAACCTCTTCTCTCTGGATCAGGTCAACTGCTATATAGTATATATAGTCTGGAGTTCATGCCCCCATTAGTAAAATAAAGATAAAATACTACTGAACAACACATTTGATGTTTGTAACATATCAGAATGAAACTGAGGATATACAACATTCTCCATTACAAAAAGAGTATCCCAAAGAAGCATTATCATGACAGTGTATCATTTATTTCTACAAATGCTTATGGAGGAAATCTGCTCTGGCCAGCAATGCCCTGCAAAGATGAATAAATTCCACTTGCTGGGAATCATTGTGTTTCACAGCCCAGCTTTGTTTGGAGTGTGTCCTGTGATTGTGCCTTTAAACTCAGTTGGCTCTTGCTCTTAGGCTAAGAGAGCTGGCAGTGATTTGCAGGATAGTCCTACCCTGTGAAGAACACCACCGTAGCAATCAGTTTTCACCTATGCCATCACCACCTCTGTGTGATACCTTCCTCTGTTTTCAATTCAATGAAATGGGATCATAATTCTTCCTAGAGTGGCTCTGAAGGCCACAGAAGTGAAACTGGAGGAGTAACCAGACTAGGGTGTTAAGTACTTACACAGTTCTCTTCTATCCCCCTAGTAACCTAAGGAGTTAAACAAAGGGTGTGTGTGTGTGTGTGTGTGTGTGTGTGTGTGTGTGTGTGTTTATTTTTATATATCCACCCTGGCTCTCCCACCCTCCTGTTCCCCTGTGCAGTTGTGCAGTCTTGCCCTAATGTTAACTGTGAACTGCCTCGGTTTAGTAAGCTGCACTGCCATTTCAGCCAATGTTTTTTTTTTTTTAAAGAATTATTTCTTTATTCTATATATGTGAGTATACTGCAGCTGTCTTCAGACACACCAGAAGAGAGCACCAGACCTCATTACAGATGGTTGTGAGTCACCATGTGGTTGCTGGGAATTGAACTCAGAACCTCTGGAAGAGCAGTCACTGCTCTTAACTGGTGAGACATCTCTCCAGCCCTCATTTCATTCAGTCTTTAAAAGGACACATTTAAGAGACTCTTGGCTCCCTTTTAATACTGGTATTTGTAGAACTTCAGTCTTTGTCAAAGTTAAAAAAAAATAAGTCTCTTCCATTTTCTGTCATATTTTATTAAAATAAATTCAGGACAGGAGCTTTCACAGATACTGACATGGATAGAAAACAACTTTATTTATTTTTGTTTTTTTGAGTCAGGGTTTCTCTGTGTAGCCCTGGCTGTCCTGGAACTCACTCTGTAGACCAGGCTGGCCTTGAACTCAGAAATCCACCTGCCTCTGCCTCCCAAGTGCTGGGATTAAAGGCGTGCGCCACCACCGCCCAGCTAGAAAACAACTTTAATTAAGCATAGGACAGTAATAGTAAACATAAAACACAAAGTCCAATGAAAGTAGAAAGTCTTTAAAGAGAAGACATAGTCTTGCACACACACACACACACACACACACACACACACACACCTACCAATGCAAATACACACAAGCTCCTTACCCACCTGGTTGGATCTACATGCCTCACTCTTTCCCACAAATGATAAGCACAGGCACACAACGTGCTCACGTACACAGACCCCACTCCCACAGCCTTGTGCCTCTTCAGCACTTTAACTTAGTCAGCCTCACTGTAGGTCTCTTAGGGCTCCAGAAAGAGACTGTTTTTATGAGGGCTTTAAATATCCAGGATGCACAGTCTTCATCTTCCAGGTTTATGGGTTCTGTGGAACTGAAGGCTGTTTACTTCCTGGGGTGGATTGTGAACAGGCCATCAATGGGTTGGCTGTTCTCTCCATCGTCCATGGACCAGGTCCAGACCTCCCCAGCTGTGGAGATTTGGCTGTGGCTTTGAGGACATATCATGTGCCAGGTCAGTAGAAATCAGAAGGAAGCCCTGAGAAGAATGCAGAATGAAAACAACTTTAAATTAAGGCCATATCTGGGTTTGTATGAGGAGAGAGAAGTTTTTTTGCCATGCCCTAAAGCATCAAGTCTTTCTCAACCTCTGTGCCCTGCATGAGGGCCCTAATGTAGGAAGTGGCTATTTTGGATTACTGTCCTTAGATATAACTTAGATAGTGGAGAGTGGAGAAGAGGGAGTCTGGGAGTGATGAGGAAGTGTGCACCAGCATGCAGTGGGAGACGCTTTCTGAAACATATTTTTACTTTCCCAAACTACAACAACAAAATGCAGAGAAGAAAGAGCAGCAGCGCCATGAAGTTAGTTAAGTAGGCTCTTCCGGGAAGCAGCCTTCTATAGGGTACATCCTGAGGATGCTCTGCAGGGGAAGTCCTTGAAGTTCATTTGGCTGAAAGTGTCAAAGAACCAATCAAGTGCTTAGCTGTCATAGTTTGATGCAAAATATTTCTCAGCCTCATGTGTTTAGAAACTTGACCACTAGCACATGACACTACTCTGGAAAGTTGTGGAACCTAGGAGGTGAAATCTTGCTGAAAGAAGTGTGTCAGTGGGGTATGTCTTCAGGTTTTATGGCCTGGTTTATTTCCTGTACACTGCTTCCTGACTTCTAGGAAATGGAACCAGGTATCTCATGTTTCGCTTGCCACACTTTTCCCTGCTGTGGTGGACTGTATCCCTTTGAGCTATAAGCCAAAACAAAACGAAAACAACAACAACAACAACAAAAAAAAAACAAACCAACAAACCAACAACAATAACAAAAGCCCTTTCTCTCCTAAATTCTAAGTTGTATTCTGTCAGACATTTAGTCACTGCAAGGAGAGAAGTAACTAATATACCACCCATTTCCCTCCCCAAGACACTATACTTTTTTGGGGTCTACTTTCTTCATTCATAAAATGAGATTGATAATTTGAGCCTTACAGTTTGTCCAGGGGAATCTAGTGTGGAGCCAGTATAATTGCGGCATTAATGCATACATTCATGCACACACACATCCATATGAAGTAAAATCAGTGTATCTTTAAAATAGGTAATAAAACAGGAAGCTTGCTCTACTGTGAAAATAGGTAGTGAAGACGAGATTCAGAGTCTTACCTCAAGAACTTCAATATCCGAGTTGACGAATGAGATATTATAAGGGTTGGGAAGAGGAAATCCTTGCTGCAGTCTTGCTACGATGGAGAAAAAAAGATGTGCGGTAATTAATTGGGTACCAGCACAGACTTCTTGGCAGACATTTCAGAAAGTGATGAACTAGAAGCTTTTTTTTTTTGCTTTAATCTTATCATTGTTCCTGCTCTTGTCTTTCTTCACATTGATATGTCCCTAGCACTTGGTTGACAAATTAGTAATTAATTTACATTCATTAAAAGAGTACTCGTAATTATATATATTTGGATACTGGAACAAAACAAACACTTTCTGCTTTCTCTCATTTAAGTAGTAACCATGCTTGACTATGCTTTTCATTTTCTACATATTCATAAAAGATATATATATATATATATCACATATATGTGTATATACATATATACACATATGTGTGTGTGTGTGTGTGTGTGTGCACATGCACGTGTGTGGAGGCCAGAGGATAATGATGTCAGTGTCATTTTTTACTTCTATCCCTGTGGTGATTTGAATATGTTTGGCTCAGGGAGTGGCACTATTAAGAGGTGTGACCTTGTTGGAGGAAGTGTCACTATGGGGGTGGGCTTTGTGACCCTCCTCCTAGCTGCCTATGAGACAGTCTCTCCTGGCTGCAGTCCTGTCAGGATGTAGAACTCCCAGCTCCTCCTGCACCATGTCTGTCTGAATGCTGTCATACTTCCCACCTTGATGATAATAGACTGAACCTCTGAACCTGTAGGCCAGCCACAATTAATTGTCCTTATAAGAGTTGCCTTGGTCATGGTGTCTGTTCACAGCAGTAAAACCCTAAGACAAAGAATAATATCATTTCTAGTTGACCTGGAGGAGACAGAAATTTTATCTCTTTAACTCAAGCCAAGCTACTTTTTCTTGCTAAATTGTAAGTCTTGCTGCTAGCAAGCAAAAACCTGTTAACTGGCTCCTTCAGCTCTTAATGCTATACACTGCAAAGTTCTGTTGCTGACCCAAATTTACGATGGCACTCGAAACATGCAGGCATCAGGATGAACGTTCCAAACAAAACCCAAAGCGTAACCAATACTAGAGTCTCATTACTTTTTAAAGAAATTCTTACTGTTGGCCAGTGGGAGGACTCCGAAGTGAAGAATGGAAGACAGGATATTCTCAAATCTTACAACCTAGAATGCAAAGAGGGACTGTATCAGTGCCAAGTCAAGGATCCCTGGGAGTGGCAGGCCTCGGTTGGGGCAAGTCCCCAGAATTCAGCTGGATAGAAAGCCACGACCAGAGCTTCCTTGGAGGAACACAATACTTTGTAGAAAGCAATGCCACCAGGTTCTTTCCTCCCCACAGGGATGAACGACACTTCAGGTTCCTTCTACAGTGGTGACAGTGGACAAAGAGCTGGGATAGTAGCACATGTAGTAGTTTAGGTACAGACCAGGAAAACCGTGGAGAGCTAAGAGGTCCCCAGTTACCAGCCTTCCTTCCCTGTGTTTACTGGGACCCCTATCGGCAGGCCTCCCTTTGCTCTGCATCATACCCTGAACCCCACGGCATAACTGAAACACCCCCTTTATCTTCAACAAACCCTAGTATTTGGGTATTCTAGACATTGCTGCTTCCTGGAAAGATCCAGGTATTAAATGTAAATTAAGGTTGAAGAGGTGGCCCAGTGGTTAAGAGCACAGATTGCTCTTGCAGGGGACAGGTGCTCATTTCTTACCACCCACATCAGGTAGCTTACAGCTGACTGTAATTCCAGCTGCAGGGATCTGATACCCTCTTCTGGATTTTATGGGCACAACATGCAAACATACAAAATTAGATCTTGAAGAAGTCAATGGACCAAGATGAACAGCAACTTAATTAGTGAATACTTCTTGATTTGTTTACTGGGATAGGGTCTCACTATAACTTAGACTTACTTGGGAGTCCTTATGTAGCCTAGGTTGGCCCCTGCACTCATGTTCTTATTGATTTAGCCTTTCCTAACTCTGAGATTACAGGTGTTTGCCACCACACCTAGATCAGTAAAAAGTTTTTGGCCACCCTGAAGATAGTCTGGCTAGGCTTATCTCTCTTGTTTTATGTCTCCCTAGTTATTTTGTGATATTAGAAGAGTTATTCAATCTCCTGGCGCCTCAGTTCCATCAACTATAAGATGACGACAATAACTGTAGGATATCATCATCATCATGATCATCACAATCTTCATCATCACCAGCATTGTCATCAGCACCACCATGGCTATCAGCAGCAGCAGCTTACAGGGTGGTTGTCAGAACTGGACAAGTTAATACCATGTAAATTCTAGGCACAAACCATTGCCATTTTTTTCTGAAACGCCACGGTCAGCACATTGTCTTGTCAACATTAAGCATTTTGCTGG
Organism: Rhabdomys pumilio; assembly: GCA_030674055.1. Classification (NCBI taxonomy): domain Eukaryota; kingdom Metazoa; phylum Chordata; class Mammalia; order Rodentia; family Muridae; genus Rhabdomys; species Rhabdomys pumilio. The sequence continues at coordinate 7,437,053 of JANHMN010000021.1, forward strand.
GATTACAGGTGTGCGTCACCACACTCAACTTTGATGCGGCTTTTTCAGATGTCAGACACTTGCCTGAAAGGTATATCTTCAAATCCAGCTTATGGACTATATTGCTCCTGATACCAATCTCAGGATACTCCCTAAAATGGAACATCTATTTTTAACTCTGCTAGAGTCTCTGACTTGAGTAACACCCCAGGCCTGGTCCCGTCTTACTACCACCTTTCTCTTGGACATGGCAACAATTAATTCAGTTCCATGCACCACCTCACGAGAAGCTAAACAACCTGGGTGAGAGCACACAGCTAGTAAGTGCAACTTCACTCTTGCAGTTTGGCCTCAGAGTTAATCTGTGAAACTAGTGTGATTATTGTCCTTTGACAGAGATGAACGGTCAGTTATCATAAATGGAGAGACAACGGCCATCTCTACTTACTCCCTACCACTTACCATGCTGCCGAGGTGCTAAGTGAATTTGGCTTCAGCAGATCCTCTCCGCAATCCTGAGTGATCCCTACCTCCACCCCTGCTCCAAATGCCAACTCTGCTTTTTCTATATTATATGCACTGTATATTTGTTCACTATTTGCACCCCCAACTCATTGCAAAAGCATACACATACTCTTACATATTCTAAAACCAGTTTCCAATAGTGAGATTTTGTTGTTGTTGTTGTTGCTGCCACTGCTGGGGCTAGCTGGTGAGCTCTGGAAAGCTCAGAGGCATCTCCAGCATTTGTCCCTGTATTACCCTTCTTTCCACTCCACATCATAATAGACAGAGGTCCCTGAAGGACTAAGTGGACCCTAGTAGAGGATCACTGTGGAGAATGTTAGTGCCACAAGGGTGACATGTGTCTTGAACATTGCTGTGCTCAGTAAGAAGTTCTAATGGAAAGAGGACATGAAGAATGAAAGTTCAGTGTGAGCATGCGCTAGGCAGAGTGCTACCCAGGAAATCTGACACTGAAAGCCATGTGCTTACACCCTCTGTGATAGCACCGTTTGGGAACACAGAGAGTCATGGACCTGGCCGAGTTTTTTGACATCTAAGAGTATGAACATTACAAGTCTGGGTCTGTAGGGATTGGAGTGAGAAATGTCTCCCACAGGCTCATGTATTTGAGCATTTGGTCACCAGTGGGTGGCACTGTCTGGGGGAGGTTATGGAACCCTTTAACCCTTGCTGGAGCTGACATGTATCACTGGGGGCGGGCTTTGAGAGTTCATAGCTTCACCCTACTTCACTCTGCTTCCTGTGTGTACTTGGAAAAGTAGTCAGTCACTTCATGTTCCTGCTGCCCGACCAGGACATGCCTGCCATTGTAAAACCATAGGCCCAAACAAGTCCTTTCTTCTTTGAGTTGCTTTTGGCCATGGTATTTTACCACAGCAACAGAAAAATAGCCAATACAGGGGGTCTACTCCCAAGCAGGATGTGGGCTTAGTGCCTTTGACGAGTGAACTTAATTATGAAGTCCTGAAACTTAAGTTTAACTCAAGAGGGTCATTTTACCTAGGAAACAACCCCACCCATGAGAATGCCTATTTTTCTAATACCACATGCAATCTTCACAGATCCTTTCAAAGCTCCATACTAAACGTGTATTGCTTGCTCAGGGGCTTAAATAATAAATAAATGAACAACATAAAGGCCTCAGGTTCAATCCCTTGTATTTTAAAATCAACCAAACAAATGAACAATAAATTCCAAAGCTAAAACTTGGAATTACGGAGAAATCATAGAAAACAGCATACACAGCTACAACACAGCAGAGTTCTATCTCTCACGCCTTTCCCAGGGCACCCTGAGGGCTTGCCTTCCTACCTTCGCATCTCGATGGCTGTTCTCTGGCAAAGACAGGCGGAATCTGAAAGGAAACAGGAGGAGGTTGAAGAAAGGTAGATTCATGGGGGTGGGTAGCTGGTTCAGCGGTTAAGAGTTAAGAACAGTTGTTGCTTTTCCAGAGGACTGGGTTCAATTCCCCATCACCCACATTGTAACTCCGGTTCCAGGGGATCCAGTGACCCTTCTGACCTCCACAGGAATTGGGCACACGGTACACATACATGCAAAACATTCATGCACATTAAATAAATCTAAAATAATTTTTTTAAAGGAAAATTTAAAAATAATAAGAAATGGTAGTGTACACCTTTAATCCCAGCACTTCAGAGGCAAAGGCAGGAAGTTCGAGGCCAGCCTGGTCTACAGAACAAGTTCCAGGACGACCAGGGCTACACAGAGAAACTCTGTCTCAAAAAAAATGAAAAATCAAAACAAAACAACAGTAATAACAAAATAATAAAAAACAATTTAACAAAAGAAAAGTAGATTTATTTTAATTTTTTAATTTTTTATTTTAAATTTTTTTAAAAAGAATTATCTATTTATTTTATGTCTATGAGCACACTGTCACTCTCTTTAGACACACCAGAAGAGGCATCAGATCCCACTACAGATGGTTGTGAGCCACCATGTGGTTGCTGGGATTTGAACTCAGGACCTCTGGAAGAGCAGTCAGTGCTCTTAACCACTGAGCCATCTCTCCAGCTCCAATTTTTTATGTTTAAGATAAAAAACAAACAAATAAATCACTACTGAAAACTGTGCACATAGCCAGGCATGACAGTGAACACTTCTAAACTCAGCACTCAGGAGCCTGAATCAGGATTAGGAATTCTGTGCTAACCTGGGCTACCTAGCAAGATATTACTACAAAACCAAACAAAAGATCCACAGTTAGACTTGGAAGGTCATAGAGTCTACGGGCGTGCGTCTTTCCTTTGTAATTTGCTGCTTAGGAGGCAGGCCAGAACCAGAGGGCTTGAGTCTGTCTTTAAAGGGTGACTCCTCCCCCCCACCCCCACGTGCTCTGGCCTGCATGATGTTGACAGTCTGGAATGCAATGCGTCATTGCATACTGTGCAGCTCTTATGACTTTCCCTAGGTCTCTGTTTTCTCAACTGTGAAATAGGTATGCGTGTGAGTGAAAACTGACCAAGATAACGCATGGTGCAGCATGCAAAGGTGCAGCAGGGGTCCCTACTGCATTCTTATTGCACGGCACAAATGGGACTCATTTCCAAAGGCCAGCACATGACTTTCCTTCTTTGTTTTGTTTTGTTGTTTAGTTTTTTTGAGACAGGGTTTCTCTGTGTAGTCCTGGCTGTCCTGGAACTCACTCTGTAGATCAGGCTGGCCTCGAACTCAGAAATCCACCTGCCTCTGCCTCCCAAGTGCTGGGATTAAAGGCATGAGCCACCACTGCCCGGCATAACTTTCCTTCTTATTCCCTATCAAACAGCAAGATGGCAGATGGTCTCTCTGTTGGCATTTAGTCTAGGCTCTGCACCACAGTTACCTGGCAACAGTCAGGTGTGCCTGACTCAGTGTAAAAGGGACTACTTGTCTCCTCCTCACTCTCTTGCTCATTTTGCTCTTATTCTCTTCTCTTCTCTTGCTCCTGCTCCTTACCCCTCCCCACTCTCTCTACATGTTCATGGTCGCATCTTCTCTCTCTCTCTCTCTCTCTCTCTCTCTCTCTCTCTCTCTTTCTCTCTCTCTCTCTGCATTTCTCTGTCTCTACTCCCTCTACTCTCCTCCCTCATGCCCTGAATAAACTCTATTCTATACTCTACCATGTGACTGGTACCTCACGGGGGAAGCGACGTCTCAACATGGGCCCACAGAGGCATCCCTCCCCACACTGTTCCACCAAACATCCCTGGCTTTTCTCTGTCATTTTATAAAACCACACTCTCTTCTAGTTCTCCTAAGGGCTCTGCCTAAGGTACAGGTCTCACATTTTTATCCACTAGTGAGGGTAACAGGAAGAACTTGTAATTAGTGGGGGAGACCTCTTCATTTTTTTAGGTTAGAAAACTACAGTCAAAAGTGAATAAATGGTAAACGTAGGATAAGAAAGAACCCTGGACCCACCGCCCCACCTTGAGACAAGATTGTTTTATGTAGCCGAGGCCAGCTCTGAACTCATCAGCTTCCAGAGTGCCAGAATTGCAGGCTTTGTGCAATACACCCGACTAGAACCCAGTTCTCCGGATGTCCGTTCATCTTCCCTCTTCCTTAGCTTTCTGAGGCTCACTTTTGCCCAGACCTGAGCCTCATTTCTATTTCCTGAATCTGTCCATCTCTACACTTGCTCTTCTGCAGTCCATCTTCTGTGCCACACGCAGGGTAAGCTGTGGTTTGGATTTGTCCAATGAGGACACTCCCCTGAGCAAAACATTTTAGTGGCTTATAGTAAAGTCCAAGTCGCTTACACAGCACAAGAGACTTCCTTCTACCTCAGCTCCCATTTGCCTCTTCAGACTATAGCTTCTTTTGAATCTTTAATTTTATCCTCATTAGCCTGGAACTATAAAATACGATGCTGTTTTAATCACCAAGCATTACTGAACTAAGGTTTAAAAAGGCATTGGAACCAAATGTATATCTAAGAAAATGCATACTGAAAAAATAATGCATATTCACCTAAAATAACATTATGGCCACTCCATAGTCAGATGCATTTTCCATCGGTTGTATATAAATATATGTAATGTACTTTAGGCCGGACTCTCCAAACATCAGAGGGGCTGAGGAAGGTCTTTCACCTGAGAGGTATTTCCTTTCCTTCCACATTTCATGATGCTTTGGATTCTCTGCTTCCCTCAGGAGTTTTCTGTTTTAGGACTGGGCCCCTTTTCTTTCGTTTTGATAGGCTAACCTTTACTTTTTACAATTTATAATATTTATTATCATTACTATTTATTAATTTGTGTGTGTGTGTGTGTGTGTGTGTGTGTGTTTGGAGGTTGGAAGTCAGCTTTCAGGAGCTGGTTCTCTCCTTCCACCGTGAGTTCCAGGAATTGAACTCAGGTCATCAGGTTTGCACTGCAAGCACCTTTACCAGCTAAACCATATTGCTGGCCTGGTCAGTGCTTTTGAATATTTTCTCTGTTACCTCTTCTGAGAATTGAGATCTTTCTGTGACTGCAGTTTAAGCACAGATTCTCATGGAGGCCTCAACTTATTATCAGGTACTATCTATCGTGTTAGTAGAAACTAGGTTTGCGATAGCTTCCCACTCAAAAGTAACACTGCAAACTTTAAGTGTGGCACAGAGCAGAGACTGTCCCTGGCACTGATCTTGGAAGATCCACCGGGCACCTTAAAAGGCTCTGTTGAGGAGTAACAGGGAGGTGCTTCCCCCTATGCACGCAGTCTACTTTCGTGTGGAACACGGCTGTAAGTCTCCTTTCTTTCTTGACCAGCCAACGCCGTGTGCGGCCACCTCAGGAGCACCTGCCATGAGAGAGCTTGCCCGGGAAGCACATGAAACTACTCCTCCGCCTTTTCCCTTGGGCATGTTCACAGCTTCCTTTCCTAGGGGATTCTTGTCTCTAGCTGCAGAGACAACCACTGTCCTGGCTCTGAAAAAGACAATCCCAACTTAGACCACTAGGTGACGCCTGACTTCAGTCTTTGGACTATCTTCTATTTGGCTATTAGCTGCTACTTAGCGCAAACTCCTACTGCAGGACCACAGAGCAGTTGAGAAGGAAGCGAGATTAAAGAGCCCTTCCTTGACGACAAATAATACTCTCTCTTGGGGTGAGGCCCACTTGGTATGCCTATAGCACAGAGTTCCATCTCTAGCAACACACACGCACGCACGCACGCACGCACGCACGCACGCACGCACGCACGCACGCTCGCTCGCTCGCTCGCACAGAGAAAGTTTATTACTTGGGATGGGAACCAGAGTAAAACTGCAAACCGTTAAGCATGATGAAAGGTCATCCATGACCTGGGTCAATATGGTGAAATCAGTAGAACAAAAGCCAAGGGGCAAGGTCACGTGCAGGGCTCCTAACAAGGTCACTCCTCTAACTGTGTCCCAGGGGAGACAAGGAAAATCAGTCCTATTCCCAGTGCCCTATATCCTCCTGTTTCTGTTTCAATCTGTGACAGTGAACTTCCTGAGGGTTGAGATCTAGTCTTAATGATTGTATCTCCATGTCGAGTACATATCCCAGCGTAACTCAGCACTAAGCATGGCTTTATTGGCCCATTCAGAAGATGTTTCTTGAGTACCTAACACATGTCAGTTCAGGGGGAGGTGCTGGAGATGACTGTGGGCACAATCGGACTCAGCTAGAGTTCTCAGGGAGCCCATGGTCTTGTGGGAGGCCTGGAGCAAATCATCAACAAATCCCAACAATTAAAGTTTAACTATAAATTGAGATAAATGCTCTGAAGGGGAGAAACGAGTCATCGAATCGCCATGACAGAGGCACTTGACCTGGCTTGGTAGATGCGAGGAAAGTTCCCAAAGAAAGACTTCTTGAGCTGAAACAGGATGAGCAGGGTTTAAAAGGAAAACTGGGAGGAGAGAAGTGGGGCTGGCAGAGGTATTTGGAGTGAACAGAGCCCCAGAGAGGGCACAGGGCAATGGTGATGGAGAGCCAGACTAGATGCCCACACTAGGTGACCCCACCATGTGGAATTCAACCTTCACTCTAGAAGGTTTTGAGGATGCAAGATGATGGGCTGCAGCATGGAGAGATGACTGACAGGCCAAGAGTTTCCTAGGTGCTCACTCAAGGCTCAGCCCGGTCCTAGGCCAGCAGAGAGTTTAAGTTCCTAGAGGATGATACAAAGTAGCCTAGACACAGGTGGTTCTTTCGTGAATTTGCACATTATAAAGATGACTCAGGAATTCTTAAACTGTGCGAAAAGGGGAAGCAGTCAGTGTGGGCTAGAAGGATTTACCAAAACAAGTTGTGTACCTCTACAATGATACTTTGTACCCACTAATCACATGTTCCTCCCCACAGACTAGGTAGAGATCATTGTCCTTCTCTCTGTTTTCTGAGCTAAGAAGAGTACAAGGCACAAACTAAGTGCTCAAAAAAATACTGAATGGATGCACTCCTGTGCGTGAAGACACAGACACAGACACAGACACACACACACACACACACACACACACACACACACAGAAAGAGAGAGGGAGAGGAGGGGTGGGGGGGAGGGAGAAGGAGAAGGGGAGGGAGAGGGAGAGGGGGAGGGAGAGAATCAGACACAATGATGGGCAGGGAGAACTAGATGGAATCAGAGGTCCCCCTGAGGTTTAAGGCATTCTAAAGCAAAGTTTTAGGAAGCTGGGGAGCTGGGTTGGGGGTTGGAAATTAGGGCCAACAGCTGAAGAGCTTCAAATGCCAGACTGTGGTGCTCTCCTAAGGCGTTGGGCTTCCCCACTCTTCTCTGACCCCTCCCTCCCCTTTTTTGCCAAGTTTCTGGTTTTGGGCTGACCTCCTAGCAGAGATCAAACAGCTTGGCTCTCTCTTTTCCTCTTTGGACATGTGCTGAGATTTACAGCTTGCTTGCTCTGGGGTCTGTCTTTTAAACTCTAATACAATTGCCCTTGAACTTAAAACTAAGCCAAACAAAAACAAAAAACCACACCAAGCTGTAGGTTTAACCTTTAGTTAAACTTTTTCTTCTGGGAGAAATGCCCACTTAACAGTTTTAGCCTTAGTTCCTCCTGCAGCTGGGAAATTCTCCAGAGAAGGATCCATTTAGAATATCCTCCTTTACCAGAGTCCAAAGCGTCCTTACAATGGAAACTACAGCCTTATTGTACCTGGACATGTGTTCCTGGATCAGATTGCTCATGTTGGGAAATATTTACCTGCCTGAGCTCTGAGCAGAAGAGTTAATAATCAGCTGCACTTGTATTTTCTGACTGTGCTGCTTGGGAGGAGTTGTAGGGCATGTGTGTGTGTGTGTGTGTGTGTGTGTGTGTGTGTGTGTGTATGTATGTGTATGTATGTGTTGATCATGGTGATAGGGAATTTGGCAATGTCCAGAGTCTTCATCATACAAAAGTGAACAACTGTTTTTTGTTTTAAGTGAATCAAATAATGTATATTTGATGTCAAGATGCTTTTGTGTATGCATATACCCATTCCCATATGTATGTGCATGTGTGTGTGTGTGTGTGTGTGTGTGTGTGTGTGTATGTACATGCACACTCACATGTGAGGGTCAGAGGTCAATGGTGGGTATCTTCCTCAATTACTCTGTACTTTATTTTTCAAGACAGGATCTCTCAGAGATCCTGAAGCTCCCCAAGTTGGCTAGGCTAGCTGGACAGGGAGCTCCAGGGATCTGTCTGCCTTCTCCGCTCTGGGGTTACAGACATTTGTCACAACACCTCACCAGCCTTTTATGTGAGTTCTGGAGATCCAAACTCAGATTCTCTTGTTTGTGCAGCCAACTGACTTAACTGTCTGAGCCATCTCCTCAGGCCCCGACTGACTGCCTTGAGTTTTACAAGCGATTGAGGGTTAGAATTAAGATATCTAGATGAAGACCAAGAAAGAGAGAGTATCGTTTAACTTGGTCTGTGAATCTACAAAGTACCTACTATGTGCTACTGATGCCTTCAAACACAATTCTGTTTGGCTCAAAAGACTCCATGACAGAACAGCAGGAATCTGTCTTGTGATGTGGAGGGAGGGCCTATTCTACAGCTATTAAGGCCATTCTGACTTGCCATGCCTCTGGGGGACCAGTTTCCTCATCTTAGGTGGTCAAACTTGGATCCTGGAATGGGAAGAGAGCATGAACTGACTAGCAGCACTGGCTAGGCTTTGTGCCAGGGCCTTCATACCCATCATCCCACCTACTCATTCATCAGCCTGCACAGACGTAATCTACTCTCCTTGTGTGTAAGATGCACACACAAGTGTGATGCTTGTCTGACGAGAAAGCCGACACCCAAACTTGAATAGCTTGCTTCAGCTCACACATTCCCTAAGTAACAGGCAGAATCAAAGTGCAGATACACCTGACCCCAGACACCGAGCTTCCGACTAGACATTCCCAGAGAGGTCAAGCTTATCATCAGCTTTTTCTGGCTGTCAATTTTTTTTTCCTTTTCTGTCCTTGAGTATCAGCGAGGGGGCTGGTGTTGTCTCCATGTAGGACACGCTGTTCCATGTCTTTTCAGTTTCACATGACAACAGGTTTATGGGTGTCCTGACTCAGACAACTATATTTATGTCCTAGATCCCAGATCTAAGTGCTATTTTCTACATCTTAGCTCTTTCCTACGCCAAAGGCAAGGTGACAATGTAATTAGACACCTGTGGCTTTGAAATAGGTTCACGTTCTGGTCCAGTCATTGATGGCTCCGTGACCTTGAGAGTAAGTCACCTAAGCTCTGTGACTGTCAGGTCACCTCCAGGTGCCCATTTAGCCTACAAGACACTTATTGCACTTGAGTGTCAGGCCATGAAACAGAGCAGTAAGATTTAAGTGACATCATGTGGTGTCTGAGCTGTCCTGCCTTTGGTTCCTGGCCATTCAGGCTGTGTCACGTGTGAGCTCCCTCTCTTGGTCCTTTTTCTCCTACTGGGTTGCTTAGTCCAGCCTTGATATAAGGGTTTGTGCTTAGTCTTTCTGTAACTTGTTAAGCCATGTTTGGTGGATAACCCTGGGAGGCCTGCTCTTCTTCTTCTTCTTCTTCTTCTTCTTCTTCTTCTTCTTCTTCTTCTTCTTCTTCTTCTT
>JANHMN010000021.1:7454949-7516753 GCA_030674055.1 Rhabdomys pumilio
TATTATTATTATTATTATTATTATTATTATTATTATTATTATTATTAGTGTGTGTGTGTGTGTGTGTGTGTGTGTGTGACTGTGGCTGCACACATATTATACAGTGCATGTGTGGAGGTCAGGGGTCAACTGTGGGGACGGATTTCTGCTCTACCTTTACATGGGTTTTGGAGACCGAACTCAGGTTGTGTGACAAGCACTTTTCCTACTGAGCCACTTCACCAGCCCTTGTGGTTCTGTTTAAATGTTTTTTTACATTGATTAATTCATTAATTAAATAATTGTATACATATAAATGTGTGCGGTAGACAGAGGACAACTTGTATGACTTAACTAACTCCCAGGTTGTCAGGTGGCGATAGATACCTACATCCCTGAATCATCTCACAGGCCCAATCCTTCTATTTTTAAGAAGAAATTAACAAAGAGGTAGGCTGAAGGTGGATCCTCACCTCTCCTTTTGCTCCTGCAGATCCAATCTGACCCATCTCATCCTCAGCTCTGTAGCAGAAAACCTTTTCCACTCTGACCTCATCCCCAGTGGAGCACAAGGATCGTCCTCAGCTTTCCTTCCCCCTAACTCATCCCAGTATCCCAGCCTCCAACACCAGCAGGCATTCACTGGAAACATGCTGGCTGAGGAGGAGAGGGAGACAGAAGACCTTCACCACTGCCACCTCCCCTACAAATCCAACCCCCAGTCTTATCCCTCTCTCTGCAACAGAACACTAGCTGCAGCCTTCCTTCTCCCTCATATATCTTCTAAGGATCCCACAGATCATCCACCTCCTAACCTTCATCCTCTGACTCTTTGTTTGATTCCAGCCCCCAATGCCTTCAGGCACCCCCTGATAACCCACAGTCCATGCCTGCCAGAAAACAGGTAGGCTACCTGGTTCTCTTCTCCCACTGTTCCTCAAGAGCTAATCCCTCAGTCTCCAGACCTGCAGTAGAACACCTGTGGCAGCCATCCTTGTCCCACCCCCACCTCCTGTGGACCCCACAGATCTTCCCCTTCTAGCTTCATACTCATCAAAGGAAAAATCCACCATGATGACATTTTAATTCTTAACATTTATGCCTCAAACACAAAGGAACCCAAGTTAATAAAAGAGACACTATTACAGCTAAAATCACATATTCACCTCATACACAGATAATGGGAGACTTCAATACCACACTCTTACCTGTTGGCAGATCATCCAGACAAAAACTAAACAGAGGAATGCTGAAGCTCAGAGACATTATAATGCAAATGGACCTAACAGATACATACAGAACATTTCACCAAAACACAAATGAATATACCTACTTCTCAGTCCCTCATGGAACTTTCTCAAAAACTGACCACATACTTTGTCATAACATGAATCTCAATAGATACAAGAAAACTAAAATAACTCCATACATCCTAACAGATCACCATGGATTAAAGCTGGATATCATCAATAACAGAAACAACAGAAAGCTTACAGACTCATGAAAACTAAACAACTCTCTAATGAATGAGAAATAGGTCAAGACAAAAATTTAAAAAAGCAATTAAAGATGTTCTAGAATTCAATGAAAATGAATACACAGCATACCTAAACTTATGGGGCACAATGAGAGTGGTGCTAAGAGAAAAGTTCATAGCACTAAGTGCCTATGTAAGAAACAAAACAAAACAAAACAAGTGAAACATGGACGAGATCTCATATCAACAGCTTAACAGCACACACGAAAGCTCTAGAATTAAAAGAAGTAAGTACATCAAAAAAGAATAGATGACAAGAAATAATAAAACTTGGGACTGAGATCAACAAAATAGAAATAAAGAGAACAATGAAATAACAAGTTTGTTCTTTGACAAAATCAATAAGATAGGGAAACCATTTTCCAAACTAAAAGACAGAAAGAAGCTACTCAGATTAATAAAATTAATTAAAATTAATTAACAAATTAATAAAGAAGCTACTCAAATGAATAAAATCGAGAATGAAAAGGCAGACATAACAACAAACATCAAGAAAATCCAGAGTCACAAAAATATCATTAAAAACCTGTTCTTCACCAAATTGGAAAATCTAAAAGAAATGGATAAGTTTCCCAATAGATACAATTTACCATAGTTATACAGAGAACAGACAAACAATTTAAATAGACCTACAACACTGGTGAAATAGGAGCAATTATTAAAATCTTCCAACCAACCCACCCCCCCAAAAAACCAAAACAAAAAAACAAACACACAAACAAAAAACCACAAAACCACAAAACACAAAAAACAAACCAAACAAGAAAACCTAAAACAACCACCACCACCACCACCACCAACCAACAAACCCCACAGGGCCAGATGATTTTAGTGGAGAATTCTACCAGACTTTCAAAGAAGAGTTGATGCCAGTATTCCTCAAATTACTCCACAGAATAGAAACAGAAGGAACATTGCCTAATTCATTTTATCAGGCTGCAATTACCCTGATATCCAGCCCACATAAAGACTCAGCAAGGAAAGAGAATTAGGAACCAATTTCCCTCATGAACATAGATGCAAAAATACTCAATACCTGCAAACTGAATCTAAGAACACATCACAAAGATCATCCACCATGATCAAGTAGGCTTCATCCCAGAGATGCAGGAACAGGTTAATACAGGAAAACCAATCAATGTAATCCACCATATGAACAAACTAAGAGATTAAAAACCACATGATCATCTCAGTAGATGAAGAAAAGGCCTTTGACAAAATCCAGCACTCCTTCATGATAAAAGTCACGGAGAGATCAGGAATACAAGGGCCATACCTAAGCACAATGGAGGCAACTTACACTAAACCTAGAGCCAACATCAAATTAAATGGAGAGAAATTCAAAGCAGTTCCAGTAAAATCAGGGACAAGGCAAGGCTAATCACCCTGTCCATATCTATTGAATATAGTACTTGAAGTCTTACCCAGAGCAAGAAGAAAACTGAGGGAGATCAAGGGGAAGAAGTCAAAGTATTGTTATTTGCAGATGATGTGATAGTACACGAGTGACCCCCAAATTTGCGCCAGGGAACTCCTACTGCTGATAAACACTTTCAGCAAAGTGGCTGGATAAAAGATTAATTAAAAAAAAATTAGTAGAACGTCTGTATATGAATTACAAATGAACCAAGAAAGATGAACCTTTTTTTTTAAATTTTTTTTTTTCGAGACAGGGTTTCTCTGTGTAGCCCTGGCTGTCCTGGAACTTACTCTATAGACCAGGCTGGCCTCGAACTCAGAAATCTGCCTGCCTCTGCCTCCCAAGTGCTGGGATTAAAGGTGTGCACCACCACCGCCTGGCATGAACCAAGAAAGAAATCAGGGAACTGACACCCTTTACAATAGCCTCAGATAATGTAAAACATCTTGAGGTAACTCTAACCAAACAAGTCAAAAATTTGCATGATTAAAAACCTATTCTTTGAAGAAAGAAATTGTAGAAAATATTGTAAGATGAAAAGATCTCCCATGCTCACGGATCAGTAGGATTAATATAGTTTAATGGTTATCCTATCAAAAGCAATCTACACAGATTCAAAGCTATTCTCATCAAAATTCCAGTAGAATTCTTTATAGACCTTGAAAGGACAATTCTCAACTTCATATGGAAAAACAAAAAACCGAGGACAGCTAAAATAATCCTGAACAGTAAAAGAACTGTAGAAGGTCTCACCATCCCTGATTTCAAGTTTGCTACAGAGTTATAGCAATATCAGCGGCATGGTATTGGCATAATGTTGAGGGTTGGACTACAGAGTTATAGCAATATCATTGGCATGGTATTGGCATAATGTTGGGGGTTGGACTTGTGCTCTGTGTATTTAGTTGCTGATTTCTCTGCTCAGGGATCTGGTAACAGTCCAGACACTAGCATTCTCATAATTATTGAACCATCTCCTGTATCAAGGTTATGTAAAGAATGTTCTCCAATTATCTCTGATTGGTTAATTAAGCACCAATCAGCCTGTAGTTGGGCAGAGAAGACAAGAAGGTTAGACTTCCAATCCCAGCTAGGGGTACCTAGTAGAGAGAGAAGTAAGAGAAGGAACACAAAGAAAGGAAGGAGAGAGACTGTGTGGAGAGACCATGAGGCAGAGGGTCCATGAGGAGATATGATGAGCAGGTTGCCAAGGGATTTGCCATGAGGTTGCAATGTGAGAGCAGACACGGGGACACATGGATCAGAGCGAGCCAGAGTGAGACTCACACTGCAAGTAACACAAGACCTTTGGCTGGGAAATAGACAGCGTAGAGAGTTAGACTAGATGAGTACCTGCCCAGTCATAGTGCTTAAGGCTTGTTAATAAACTTAATAGGTCTTTCTGTTAATTTTTTGGGAATTAGGAAGGGAAAAGATAAGAAGATCACGCTTAAATTACTGACTACAGCATAAAACCATGGAAACAGGGTGATCAGTGGAATTGAATTGAATTGAATTGAAACTCAGATATAAATCCATACATATATGGATACCTGATTTTTGGTATAGAAGCCAGAAATAAACACTGGGGGAAAAACATCTTCAACAAATGGTGCTGGTCAAACTGGATGTCTGCATGTAGAAGAATGCAAAATAGACCCATATTTATCATAAAATCCTGCACAAAAGTCTAAATGGATCAAAGACCTCAACATAAAACCAGATACACTGAACCTGACAGAAGAGAAAGTGGGGAACAACCTTGAATGCATTGGCACAGAAAATGATTTTCTGAACAGAATACCAATATCCCAGGCACTAAGATCAACAATTAATAAATGGGACCTCATGAAACTGAAAAAACTTCTGTAAGACAAAGGACACTGTCAATCAGACAAAATGGCAGCTTACAGAATGGAAAAAGATTTTTATCAACTCCACATTTGAAAGAGGACTACTATCACAGATAAATAAAGAACTCAAGAAACTAGATATCACAAAAACAAATAATCTAATTTAAAAATGGGGTGCAGGTACCAGGGCATTATGGCTCATGCCTTTAATCCCAGCACTCAGGAGGAAAGGCAGACGAATCTCTGAATTTGTAGCCAGCCTTGTCTACAAAGTGAGTTACAGGACAGCCAGGGCTACACATGTCCCTTCAAAAATGTAGTACAGATCTAAAAAGAGAATAATTGCTAAGAAAGGAATCTTCAATGGCTGAGAAACACTCGAAGATGTTCAACATCTGTAGCTATCAGGGAAATGCAAATCAAAACTATCTCATGTCCGTCGGGACGGTTAAGATTAACACAAGTGACACGGATGCAGAGCGAACAGAACAATCCTTTCTTGTTGGTGGGAGTAAAAACATGTTCAGACAGTTTGAAATGGAATCGTATGGAAATCAATATTGCTGTTCCTCAGAGAATTGGGAATAGATCTACATCAAGGCACAGCTATACCACTCTTGGCCACACACCTAAAGGATGCTCCATCCTATCACAAGGACACTCACTCAACCATGTTCATTGGTTTTTTTTCCCCATAATATCAAGAACTTAGATGTCTCTTAACAGAAGAATGGATAAACAGAATATGAGTGAATTGGGGGCAGGTATGGATGGGAACAGGAGTGTCTGGTGGGTAGCCAGAGGGGAAACGGAGTAGGAGAGAATGGAGGGAGAGAAAGATGAGATTGAGGAGAATATGAGGGATGGCATGAAAACGAGTACATTAGAAACTCCCTAAAACATACGAAGGTGATCCGAATGAGTTCCCCCTAATAACTGGGATACGGAGTCTCAAGTGGCCATATTGTCATCCAATGAGGCTTCCAGTAGCAGTACTGTGTTGCATTCAATTGAGTTGTTGGCCAAGGGGGTCCATAGAAATCCCTAAACCATCCAGGCTGTTCTTAGAACAATGATGGGATGCAGGACCCATCCCAACACTATTGCTGAGGACAACACTCCACACTCCCTGAACATGGAGAAATCGAGCTGTGGCTACATGGAACCTTCATGTATGTTCTAGTGTTTACGGTGCAGGAAGGCACTCTGCAGGCTACCAAAAGAGAAACTCAAACACCAACCTGGGCACAAAACCTCTGACCTATGATTTGTCCTGCTTACAAAATATGCTAGGGCAATGGTGGCATAGAACTTGTGGCAGTAGCCAACCAATGTCTGATTTGGCTTAAGGTCAGCTCACAGAGTCAGAGACAATACTTCTCATTGCTTGAGTAACCAAGAATCAGGGACTAGATAGCCCAGAGACCTAAGGTAAAACCAAACATTACTGGTTAAAAAAAATAGTAGCAATAAAATGATTCTCAGTGGTATTTAGATATAATCATAGATCAGTGCTTTATCCAATCATCATCAGAGAAGCTTCCTCTGGGACTGGATGGACAATCGTGAGTAGGGAAAACAGTGAGCAGAGTCCCTGGGAGGAGAGATTTTATGCCTGAGATGATGTCAGTGCAGCACATGGGCTATGACTTGGCTTGGGACAGGACCTTTGCTGTGTGCTCTCTGCTCTGTGGTCTGAAGACTCCTTCCAGGATCCAAGAAGGTACCTAAGGATCACCAGAATATCATCAAAGAATACCTCATTCATATCAAGTTCGGTTTATGCCATAGATGAGGATGAGAAGCAGGAGGAGGTGAAGTGGATTGCCAAGTTAGTAAAAACAGTGCTATCCTACGTCACCATGGCTTTTAAGTTTTGTACAGTTTATTTTCACTCATGTGTATGTAAGTGCCTGCCTGTCTGTAGCTGTATCACGTGTGTGGAGAGGCCACACGAAGGCAAGAAGAGGCCGTCAGAGTTCCTGAACTGGATTTACAGGAGGCTATGTGCTACCAGATGTGGATGCTGAGAACAGAACCTGAGATCTCTGCAAGAACAACCAGCGCTCTTAGTCTCCAGTCCTAAATATAGCTTTTTAAATGTTATAAAAGTGTCCAATCTAATCAGATCTCATCACTCCTCCGGGAGGGGATCAGGATTCTCACAGTAAAGGCACTGAGGTTGGGGAGGAAGGTACACAGCACAGTTCTTGCATCTCGGCATTCTTCCATGCCTTTCCTCCCGATCCACTCACTTCCTCTCTATCCATCCTTTCTCACTGCCTGTTGCCTTTTATTCCCTCATTCGTTCAGTATTTACTGGCCTGTGACTGATATTAGAGCAAAGCTCCTGGCCCCAAAGAACCCAGAGTCTGGAGGAGGAGGGAACAGACACACGACCAGGAAATTATAACCTAGTACAGGAAGAAGGTTCCTGAAGCTGTCCTGATGATCTGACCACCAAGTTTTCTTCTGGCTAAGAGTGACCTGAGGTCATTCCTGAGTACTCCCTTAACCCACATTTGGTCTGTTGGCCATTACTGCTGTCTACTTGAAAAGCATGTCCAGATTAGGAACACACCTTCCCTCTCTGCCACTCTGCCAGGCTAGCAGCAGTCCTTACTTTGCTCTGCTGTGTTAAATGTTTCTCTGATGTCACCTCACTCTTTCTCCTGTTTATTATTATCCCAGACACCAGAGTGACTGTCTCAAATTAAGAGTTAGACTTTACAGTGTCCCAGATGCCTGACAAGTCTAACTACCTCCTCCCCCACCTGCAAACTCACTTATTTTTTCCATTAATTTATTTATTCACTTTACATCCCAATTGCAAACCATCTCCTCCTTGTCCCCCTTCACATAGCCCCTCCCATCACCACCTCCCCTTCTCCTCTGAAAAGGCTGTAGGCACCCCCTGAGTACCAATCCATCCTGGCACATCAAGTCACTGCAGGACTGGTCACATTTCCAGCTGAGACCAGACAAGGGAGCCCAGTTAGGACAACAGGATCCTTAGGCAAAAGTCAGGGACAGCCCCTGCTCCAGTTGTTGGGAGACCCACATGAAGACGAAGCTGCACATATCTGCAGGGGAGGGGCTAGGTTCAGCTCTTGTATATTCTTTGGTTGGTGGTTCAGACTCTGTTAGGGCCCAAGGGTCGAGGTCAGTTGACTCTGTAGGTCTTCTTGTGGAGTCCCTATGCCCTCCGGGTCCCTCAATCCTTCCCCCAACTCTTCCACAAGATTCCCGGCCTCCATCTAATGTTTGGCTGTGGGCCTCTGATCTGTTTCGGTCATCTGTTGGGTGAAGCATCTCAGAGGATAGTTATGCTAGGCTCCTCTCTGACAAACTGATTTCTTCAACTCCTCTCAACCATGCCCTTCTTCTGGTTCTATCATGGTCTTATGGTCTCTCCAATGCACTCAGCACATTTCTGCTGCATGGCCTTTGATCATACGATCTATTCTACCCAACTGTTCTTCATGCATGCTGTGATTTGAGCATCCCTCTAAAACTCACACTTAAATTTAATTACCAATATAATGGGTATTGGGAAGTGGGACTTTAAGAGGTAACTGGGCCATGGGGCAGTGGCTTCTGAAATAGTCTATGACTAGATAGTGGACTTGAGAGTAGGTTTGTTACAAATTTGCCTTGATTTCTTCTCTGTCTTGTGTGCACTCACGTGTCCTTCAGCCATGCTGTGACTTGTTATGAAAATCTTCACCAGATGTAACTCTTCAAACTTAGACTTTTCAGCCTTCAGGACCATGAGACAAATACCTT
Organism: Rhabdomys pumilio; assembly: GCA_030674055.1. NCBI lineage: Eukaryota > Metazoa > Chordata > Mammalia > Rodentia > Muridae > Rhabdomys > Rhabdomys pumilio. Next base: position 7,463,525 of record JANHMN010000021.1, read on the forward strand.
TCTATTGTTTATAAATCTATCTAGCCTCTGCTATTTTATCACAGCCACAGAAAAAGAACCAAGATAACCCAGATTGGGGGGAACTCACTCCCCAGTTCCTTCGTGTTCATCTTTTAATGTCACCTGCTCGGCGGTGCATTTCCTAATCACATTATGTAAATCAGAGACTCCTCTTCAGCCCCTCCCTTGTTTTTTCTTCTTATCACTCTTAATTTCCCTAATACACGTATTACTTGCTTGTTTACTGCTCCCTCTCAGTAGTCCCATGAAGGTGGGTTTTCTGTCTCCTAGGCTTTGTGTATCTCCAGCACCAAGATCAGTGTTCAGGTGATTCTAAGTGCTCTGTCCACCATCAGCAAGCACATAAATGGGTTGCAAAGAAAGACATATATAAAGTAGCATTCAAGAGGAGGCATTGCTTTGGGGTGCGGAAGGGAGGGTCTCTTAAGCTGAGTCTTTAAAAAAAGAGAAATGGGCCAGGCAGTGGTGGCACATGCCTTTAATCCCAGCACTTGTGAGGCAGAGGCAGGCGGATTTCTGAGTTCGAGGCCAGCCTGGTCTACCGAGTGAGTTCCAGGACAGCCACAGCTACACAGAGAAACCCTGTCTCAAAAATGAAATTAAAAAAAAAATAAAATAAAAGAGAAATGAAAAGGACAAGTGAAGGTAGAGGGGTAGGAAGTCTGTGGACACCAGAAAAGTACTGGTGTGAAATGGGGGCTCAGTAAAGGTCTGTTAAAGGAATGAATGGAGAGAGAGAGGAGCCTCTTCTCCATAGAGTGGCCTGTGTGGGCAAAGCCCCAGAAGGGGTTAGAGAAAGCTAGGCAGATAACCTGGTCAAGAAGCTGGCCATAGCTTGGATGAGAGCCAGGGAGAGGCTTTCTCCCTAGCTCCCCAGTGTATCCCCATTAACCACCTGTCTGGCGATGTAACAAGGCTGGTTAGTTGCCAAGGAGTACATGTGCTGTGACAAGAATTGTCTATGGTTCTATGTGGAGTCCTGGAACTCTCATTTTTAGGCAGAAAAGAGAAAATAAGACTAGGTGACAAATGGGCACTTCATTGCTTAGAGAAAAGACCTTGGTAAAGCTTGAAGCTGAGCAGAGAACCGTCTGTAAGTCAGTCCCAACACTCACCCTCCAGTGCGCTGATGTTGACGTTGAACGCTTCCACCTGGTTGATAGCAATGGGACAAAGCTGGACCAAAAGAACGTTTGAAAAATTACGTTACCATTTGGAAAACAAACCTTCTGCTTGGGAGGCATCCTCCCTGTGGCCATGAAATGCTCCTTTAAGTTAGCCGATGCTCTTCTTGGTCTTCAGCCTCCACAGGTATGGGCAGTGTGTCACTGGGTTCTGGCTGAGTTTCATAGCAACTAGAACCACACCCAATTAACTCCATAAAAGAGCTTTGCTTTTCTTTCTAGACATGTTATGGCATGTGCTCTGTCCACACTCTTGGTGTCACACCAGAGGAACCTGCCCCCACACCAGCTGTGTCTTTCCTGTCTGAGTGCCCCTGCCTCCCATTGCACCAGCAGCTCAAGGTCCTGTCTGAAGTGGCTTCAGTTAAAACCTTCACATTTACCTGGACTAACTGAAGAGGCTGCAAGATTAGAGATCCATTTAGGACTCCATCGCTTCCTAGCCCTTTCCTTTCCTTGAGACATGGTTTCATGTAGTCCACATTGACCTTTAGATTTGCTATGTAGTCTAAGATGACCTTGAACTTATAATACGTCTACCTGGGAGGTGAAGGCTATGACTGCACGTGGGCCTCACCATATCCAGTTTATGTGGTGCTAGGGAATCAAATCCAGGACTTCATGCATACCAGGCGAGCTCTTTACCAACTGGGAGACATTCCCTGTCCTGTTTTATATTTCTGAAAGAGTGGATGCCAGTAAAGTATATTGAAGAGAGAAACTATTAAGTTGGAAACACAGATGTGCCAGCCATGTGCTCACCAATGCTCATCCATCATGGTGGTTTTAGCAGAGGCTAGGCAGCCAGGCCTGGGAGTGGCAACTTACTTTCACTCTGACCTCAGTTTCCTCACTGCAACATGGATATGATCATTAGATTTCCCTCTTCAAGTTGTGAGGAGAAACAGATAGTCTACAGAATACTGCCTAGTTCACACTCTGTATTTGGTAACTCTGTTGCTGCCTTTTCTGAGAGGAAATATCATGTAGCTCAGGCTAGTTTCTAAGTTACTATGTATCTGTAAATGGTCTTGAATGGCTCAATCTCCTGTCTCCACCTCCCAAGGGCTAGAATTACAGGTATGCTCAACCATGCCGTGGAGCTGGCTGGGAACCAAACACATGGGTTTGTGCATGCTATACGAGTACTCCATCAACAGAGCCATACCCCTAACCCCTAATTCATATCCATTGGCCTGCTATAAGAGGCCAAAGGACCACACTCCATTTAAAACACTATTTCCAAGTTCCTTTTCTGGTTCTATATTCACTGACAGTTGCTACCTGTGAGATGAGCTTAGAAGAAGGCCACATAGCTTCAGGGCACCTTGGGCAGGTCTACAGTCTCCTTGGGCAAGTTGCTTCATGCTTTGGAGTGCATGCTCATTTCAATCACTAAACACCTGCTGTCTAGCGGGCACAGAGCCAAGCACTGGGATCATGAAAGTGCCAAGATCCCTCCCCATCTTTCCTTTTCGCCTCCCTTTATCCCTGTCCTTAATTCCTCCAAAATATGAGAAAGGGATACAGGATAGGTATGTTGAGAAGAAGAGAGAACATGGCCAATTCCACCCTTTCCTCCTTCAAGCCCTGGCTTCTAGAATCAGGATGGTTAGTGTTTTAGAAGGCAACCTAACTTATTATGCCTTTAAAATGTATTCTTAATGTGTTTCTTGGAAATACCTGCCATACCCCTATCCATTCCCCATCTACCAAAATCTTACCTATATTTCAAGGCCCAGTTCCCTAAATAAACAAAATTTCCCATTCTTTGAACCCCTTTAGTTGAGTCTCATTGTCATGTGACCATGCATTAAACTCAAGCCCTAATTCAGGGCTTGCTTTGCAAGCCTGAGTTTGTTTTCTCCCGGATTGACTAATATTTGCTTCTTTCTTTTGCTTTCAGTACTTCCTAGTCTAGCCAGGCCTGCACTGGGAACAAAATGCTTGTCCATCCTATGGGGGAAACTTGAAGAAGGGAATGTAGTTTCATTCATTTCTGTGTCTCCTGCCACAATGCTTGAACCACAAGAAACTATTAAACTGCAGAGAATAGTATGAATTAAAGTATCTTGGATACTGCCTAGCATACAGTTAGCGCTCAATAAGTGTTATGATAAAAATTATTAAAGTATGATAAGCCTGCTGGTACCATTTGACAGTGGTTGTCTAACTTCTGAACACTCACCATTTCATTTAAATTCCTTAGAATAGGTTTCTCCATGGGCTCAGCAAAGGAGTTATACAGGCCACTAGGGAGAAATGAAAGGGGAGCTTATCAGAAACCAGCAGACGCCAGTGGGAGACTTCTCTGGGTGGCAGCAGGAGGCTCCAGCTCAGGCCCAGGCCTCTCCACTAGGTTGCTGTCACTCACCTGAGGCTTCCAGAAAAGGAGACTCGGGCATGGCTCACTTGTACATGGCAGTCTTGGAGTTCCAGAGCTGGTTGACCAAAGTCATTACGGGTGAAGGCAACAATACCAGTAAAGTAGATTCCAGAAAGGAACAGATCGGCAGCTCCTGAATCCTGGCTGTTAGGAGAGAAAGGGAAAGGTTACCCAAGTCATGGGTCTGATAAGTTCTTTATGGATAGAGATTTTGTCATGCTCACATAAGGGTCCTTAACACCTGCAACAGACTCAGGAGCATGGTGTGTGCTGAATGAGTGCTTACTGAATAAATGAGGTGGTGAGTGTGGAAACAGGCAGCTGGAGGATGCTGTGTTTATGTCGTCCCCAGTGCTCTGGTGCTGTTGTGGCTAAGCCAAGATGGAATACCCTTTACATACAGTATTCACTTCAAGAGGGAACACCAGGGGTAAACACCTTACCTAGGAGGGGTGTACATGGGCAAGGGACGCTTAGCATGTGGAGAGCCCTTGAGGCAGTGGATCAAATGTTACTCAAGACTTTGCAGAGGGCCCTACACAGAACAATTCCTCAACACATAGTTGCCAAACCATCAAAGAAGTGAGGAAGTATATGAATCTATGTTGTTTATGGGGGAGCATGCTATTTATCCGGAATCTGTTAGACTGGGAAAATGATATACAGGCACTCAGTAAATGACTGTAGAGTACCCTAGTGAATGGTTGAATGTGTTATTTTGTGTGCTAATCAAGACAAACTAAACTTTTATACTGGGTCAAAGACTTGTCTATAGAAGTTGGTTTGTAGGTATACTTTGAGTTTAACTTCTCCTGACCCCCTGTCAAGCGCGTGCACACACACACACACACACACACACACACACACACACACACACACACCTAAGAAGGTCAGAAGAGGGCACCAGAACCCCTGGAACAAGAGTCATAGACAGTTTTGAACCATCCAATGTGAGTGCTGGGAACTGAACTCAGGATCTTTGCAAGAGCAGCCAGTGCTCTTAACCTCTGAGCCATCTCTCCAACCCACCAGTTCTTTGTTTCTGTTTACTCTTTCCTTCCTTCCCTTCCTCCCTTTCTCCTCCTCCTCTTTCTTTTTCTACTCTCTCAGACATGATCTTATTCTGTAACTCAGACAGTCAAGAACTCAGTATGTAGCCCCAGCTGCCAGCAGTTTTCTTGCCTCAGTCTCTCAAGTATTTGAGTTACACGTGTTGAGGCGTCACTCCTGGCTTCAACCTTTTCTCTTCTATTGGAGGGCACAGGGATCTTTTGATTGGAGATGAGTGAGGCTCAAGCTAACGACAACCCTTCAACCTCCATGTGAGACAGAAGCTCCATTTCTGTCAGTTGACCCTGCAGATGGGGAAATGCACTAGCCACCTGGTGCAGGTCAGTGGACTGGAAATGTGGAATATTCAGGAATTTTTCTCCCAGTGGCTTCTAATTCTTAGGAAGTTTTTATCATTTATATATTAAATTACACACACACACACACACACACACACACACACACACACACACACTCTTGTTGTGTCTGTCCTTCTGACCATCCTCACTTTGCAGACCAGGGTGGCTTTGAGCACACAGATATCTGCCTGGCTCTGACTCCCTAGTTCAGGGACTAAAGGCATACACCACTACACTGTAAGATTCCTTAGGAAAACTTAAATGCTCTGTTGCTCTCCTTCTATGAGAAGGGTGCCTTTTCTCCACCTCCCTTAAAAGCAAGGATTCCAGAGCCAACACTCACCTGATAACTCTCTTGAGAAAGTATGGGTTCAGAAAGAAAGAAGTTTACACAGAAAACAGCAGTGAATTATCTCCATTTTCCCCTTGAACAGTTGTGGACACCAGTGGGATACTCACAAAAGTGGAGCCTTGACGTCCCAGTTGGTGCTGATGTTGGCAGTGCCGTGGTTGCTTAGTGCTCTGATTCCTACCCCAGGTACAAAGGCCAGTGAGGTATTTGGGAATGAAAAGGCATTGATTTTTATGCTGTAAAACAAGAGACAGGAAAGTGAAGGCATTGCTTCTGGACATCAATAAGGCGAGCGAATTTGGAAAGGCTGGAGCTGCTCTGTGATTGCCAATTGCTACAGAAGAAGAGCTCCCCAGCTTTCTAGTGGGTTGTTTGCCCACAGCATCATGAGTCCTCTTAGCAAGAAGACCCTGAGTCTAGATAATGGAGGAAGTAATCAAGTTTAGAACTAAATTTGTAAATAATCAAATAATCTGTTTCTCATAAAAATTTTAGTGTGTGTGTTTTATGTGTGCACGAGCATGTGCATGCTGAGGCCAGAGGAGGACTCAGGTGTTCTGTTCTGTCACGCTCCATCTTATTCCCATCTTCTGGTATCTGAGCTGGAGTTTGCATGCGCACCAGAATCCTACAGGGATACTGTGAGGGCCAAACTAAGCTACGATGTAAAGTGGTTGCCAAGAGGCCGGGCAGTTGGGGATCACCCAAATCGTAGTAATTTGTCATTGAGCATATAGTTCTATCCTCACGGGTTGCAGGCAAACCTATACGTTTTGTTGTTCCAATGAACGGAAGTGGGGGATACACAAGATGAGAGACTTGGAGGTAGCCTGGTGGCTAGCGAAGGCCAGTAATCTTCCTTTCTCTGGTGTCTGCAGTGCTTGGGATACAGCTCTGCGAAGTCCAGTCTGCTTTTTATATGGGTGATCGACATTTGCATCAGGCTTTTGTAGCAAGTACTCCTGCCCACTGAGGGGGTCTCCCTAGCTGTTTGTGGTTCCTGAAAATCAAAAACTGGTACAACACTGCCACCGTGCTATTTTTTTAAATACCAGTTTCACCACTTCTTAAAGGGGATGGCATCTGTTATTTTGATGAAGCAGCTATTTTTTTCAGGGGACTGTCATATACACACAGACATTTGACATGTGTCAGCTGTAGCCCTGACTTCCACTCATTGGAACAACAAAACACGCCTTTCTCCTTCTGTTTCCAGGTGCCCCTATATGTCTGTTCCCTAGCTCAGGAGCTGAGTAGAGCTAGTTTCCTGCAAGATTCCCTGAGCTGTCAAACAGGTTGTCCCAGGAACCTGTAACGCAGTGGGTTTGCCTGCAATCCGTGAAGATAGAAACTACACGCTCAATGACAAATTACTACGATTTGGGTGATCCCCAACTGCCTGGCCTCTTTACATGTAAAGATGTAACCACTTTACATCGTAGCTCAGTTTGGCCCTCACAGTATCCCTGTAGGATTCTGGTGCACACGCAAGCTCCAGTTGAGATATGAGAAGATAAGAAAAGCCTATAAAGTGACTTGTAAGTGGTAGAACCAGATCCGGAGCCTTCTGCAATCTGATTTCAGACTCCTCCTGATTGCTGGGTCACGCCCCTACATGTTATACGGTGAGCACTTGGCCTGGAGTCAAGGTCTGTACTAGTTGTTCAACCTCAAGCAAGGTGCTTACCTTCTTTCAGTCAATGGATCAAGAAGAAGTGCCCCTCACAGGGAGGATGAAAAGATGACTTTGAAAGGAGTTCACCCATGCCTAGGTTCTGCACAGGAGAAAGGCTGCTCTGACCTGAGACTGAGAAAAGTCTAAACATACATTTGCTAGCTGATAAATGAGGCTGCTGTTTCCTTTCCTATTCATAGACTCTTACCTGTCCTCTACCATACACTCCAGTCCCACTGTGAGAAGAGAATGGCAGAGATTCATTTCCTGTGCTTTAGAAATATTCTCAGTTGACACATAAAGTCTTTCTCATTCTCTCTCCCCCTTTCTCTTTGTCTTTCTCTCTCTCTGTCTCTCTTCGTCTCTGACTCTCTGTCTCTCTGTGCCTCTGTCTCTATCTGTGTCTCTGTGTCTGTCTCTCTCTCCCCCTCTCTCTTTTTTTTTCTCTCTCTCAGACAGATTCTATGTAGCCTACTCTGTCCTGGAACTCACTATGTAGACCAGGCTGGCCTTGAACTTACAGAGATCAGCCTGCCTCTGCCTCCTGAGTGCTGAGATTAAAAATGTGAGCCATTACACCTAGTTAATCCATTCTTTACAACTGCTACAGAATACTCCAGAATCCTTCTCTAGGCCATTCCCATCATATAAACAGTGCCACAGGGAATATACATATTACTTGTGGACTATGTTTTCTCCAAAAGGATGCTGAGAAGTGGATTTACTGGGTTAAAAGACCATATATATTGTGATGGTTAATGTTGACTTTCAATTTGATATGATCTAGAATCACCTGGGAGGCAAACCTCTGGGTATGTCTCTTAGAAAGTTTCTAGAGTAGGTTGACTGAGGTGGGAAGAGCCACCCTCAGTGTGTATTGATATGTGTTCTCCAGACAACCAGCAATGCTAAACTTGTCTATACATTTATTGTTGGTCTCTCGTGTATCCCCTTTTGGCCCTTGAATTTGACAGGTAAGGATGATCTTGAACTCCTGATCTTCCTGCCTGCAACTCCCAAGAACAGGTGTGCGCCACCATACCCAGCTTACATAGTACTGGAATTATAAGCATGTACTATTATGGTTGAGCAAGAGTCAGTAAAATTAAGTAAAACTAACTAAATAAAAATATAGTTCTCTGTTACACAAGTCACCTTTGAAACACACAGTAATTGTGAATGATCACTGTCTATTGTTTGGACAGCACAAGTTTAAAATTATATTGATGTATCTATACATGACAACAACCAATTTCTCCTCATCTCTCTCAGTACTTATCATATAGCTCCCTGCACTTTTCTGCTGTGCCATCATCATTGTAACGAAATAATTATTCTTACAGATATATACGTAATGTCCATCTCTTCCACAGAACGTCACGGGCAAGGACTTACACCTGCATTCACTATGACATTCCTTGTGTCTAGAACAAAGCCCTTTGTGAGGTCGCTGCTCAATAAACACAGGTTGAACAGCTGGTTTACTGCAGGTGAGGGACTTTGCAAGGAAATTTCCTTGTACCATTTCTTTTGCAACAAGGATTCCTTGTAAATTTATAAAAGGTTGTTGTTGACATCAGGGAGGTTATTACTGAAAGTGTTAGAGTATAAGACAACTGAAAAAGCATTGTGACAAATGGTAAATTCCAGTGATAGATAACTACATAGGAAAGCTGTTGTCTTCTCTTTCAGATTGATTTCTAGTTTGCAAACATATCCTCTGCCTCCCTTTGTAGCCCTATTGGATCCCTGCTGCCATTGGAATTATCCATTTTCCCTTCCCCAAACATTCCTGGACATGTGACTAAGTTGTATACATGGAATGTGCTTAGCTTAGCGCCTCAGACAAACCTCAAAAATGAGAAAATTAACATGGCTGCGGTTAAATGAACTTAAATTAACTGAGCTTTTAAGAGACTTTCCCCCTTTTAGCTACATGAAATGTACACCAGATGGTTGGAATGGTATTAGCTATATTGAGCTATGAGGCAAACTTGGGAATAGAAGTCAGAACTTAGATGAAACAGAAATAAAACATATAAATAAGTTAGGGCTACAGTAGATTTCTCCACTGGCTTTGAGCCCCTTACGATATGTGAACATGCTCCACGCTCTTACTTTGAGCCCCGTACGATATATCAACACGCTCCATGCTCTTACTTTGAGCCCTTATGATATGTCAACACGCTCCACGCTCTTACTTTGAGAAGTTGTACTTTACATAGTCAATCTTCAGAAATTTAAGAGACTCAGAACCGTTCAAATCTGGGATGACCATTTCCTTTGCCAATTGCTCCATTATCTTCATCCCAACTTGAAGACCTGTGAGGGATGCAGGAAGTGTTTGTTGATTATAAGGGAGATGGCAGTGTCTCAATATCTTTAACCCTACAGATGCAGCATTGAGAAAGACCTAATGCTGGAGAAGAAACATCACCCCTACAAAAGAGGTGTTGTCTTCTTGGCTTCACACACAGAAACTCCAGTCTTAAGAGAGGTGGAAGAGCTTGCCTGAGACCACAGGGCTACCATGAGAAGTTTTCATTACATGGCCAAGGTTGTGATGGAAACAACAAAAGATGGTCTTCAAAGGATGCTATAGTTACAACCAGGCTCATCTTGTAGGTATCAACACTGTTAAGTTTTGCCTAAGAAAGTATGAGTTCTGGGGAGCTAGGAGCCAATTCTGAGCAATCTGGCCCAGAATCTAGGTTGTGGTCGATTTAAATTTCATAGTTATTTTTCTTTTTTCTTTTCTGATTCTTTGAACACAGATGTTTTTGGCAAAAGGGTCAGGAGGCTTAGGAACCGCTGACGTTCCAGTAAAAGACAGTGAGTAGGTTGCATGCTTACAGGGTTTTATTTTTCACTGGAAAGGAAGTACAGATTCTCCAAAGGACCCCCTGACTCAGAAGAGGTGACCAATTACTGCTTCTGTCTTGTTTACTAATTCCTTTGTGTGGAAGAATCACAGAACACCTTGCTTTGAGCTTTTGGGGTGAAATGAGCCTGATAAAAGTTAAATTACTCAGCAGGTAAAGAGGCTTACTGCCAAATCTGTTGAGCTGAGTTTGATCCCCCGGAATCCACACAGTAGGACACACTACTACAAGTTGTCCTCTGAGCTCCTCATGGCACACGTACCTGCATGCATGTGTGTGTGCATGTTCACACTCACAATAAATAAGAGATGATAATTTAAAAGTTAATGTTCGTTAACCTTGCCTTTCTCCCTTTAAGTTCATCTCGGTTGATCTATCCTCCCTGGAGAGGAGGAAGAGATAGTGTCCTATAAAATGCTGTGGATACTGTTGTAGTATGGGGATGTAAAGACACAGTGCAAGGGAGGTGAAGACAGTATTGAAAAGCTGAAGTTTGAACCCAGCACTGTCACTCACTTGTAGCACACACTAAGCTTGTGTGACTTGGACTCTGTGTCACTCAGTTTTCTCATCGGTGGCATGGAAAGCATCTATTCACACATATGAAAGGGACAGTCATTAATATTTACTAGGCATCTTGTTCTCAGTGCTTTGTACATGTGATATCACTCATTTTCCTAACACAGTAGAGAGTTGGGCATCACTATGGTTATATCCACTTTGATAAGCAGCCTGGAGATACTACTAACAATTCTATTTATATATGGGGGAAAAAGGTGTTTTTTTTTATTGGACAGAAAGATGAGATGTAGAGGGAGGTGTTGTTCCCCTAATTGGTTCTTGATTGTGTCAATAAAAAAGGTGGAAGCCAGTTGCTGGGAGAAAGGGAAAAATGTGTGACTTCTGGGTCCTAAGAGGAAGAGAAGGGACACAGGGAAGGAAGAGAATTTGGACCACACTTTGGAACGAGGAGAAAGCTGCAGTCATGTAGATCTTGGGGCACCTAGAGTTTGTAGCCTCCTCTATGAGCAGGGGTCGAGGAGCTTGGCGATAGAATTAGGGCAGGAAATTCTTCGCCCAGCCATTGAGTTACCTGGCTAGTTTTAAAATAATAAAATTGTCTAGTGTTTTCTATTAGAGCTAAGGTGGGCAGGAGGAGAATGAGGGCAGCTGGGGCGGTTTTTGGTGGCTTGGCCAAGCTAGCCAGAAGGAAACAAATTGGAAGTAAGGCCAGCCCAGGGAAGGAGGTATCGCAGGCTAGGGGGAGCAAGATCTTGGAGCAAGACTGAGAGTGCAGCCCAGGCAAAGAAGCAAGCATGGCTTTTAAAATTACACCCAACAGAGCACAGCAAATTGTGTTCTGTAAACATATGGAGGCATACCATTTCTATGGTTAATAATAATAGTTAATTTGCATGGAGGGCCTCTATGTGTTAAGACAGTCCATACTCTATATGGGTTCTTTCCTTCAAGTCTCAAATCAATTCAGTGATATAGGCATTGCCCCAACTCCACATGGAACCAGCCTAGCCTCAGCATGATTTGTCCATGATCCCATAGCCAGTGACTCATTCAGGCAGGGCTTTGAGGCATGAGGAACAGAACTATAAGCATGTGTTGTAGGGTGAGACCTACCTGTTTGGAAATATTTCCCCATGTTTGGTTGGGAAGGTCACCAAATTCTCCAAAATCCATACTGACCATTGTTACTGCTTGTTAGTGTTCACAGAACACTTATTGCTGAAGACACTAAACGCATTGATCAAGACATACAGAAACCACACTTGGCTGGAAGCTTTCTCCCTGCTGGCTAGTCTCATAGCGCCAGAAGGTGCCTCACAGACTGCTGGGCTGAATTTCCAACAGTTTTACTCAACTGTGAACCCTGTGTAAAACAATACCAATCAGTCAGGCAGGGAGCCTGACTGGAGCATTAGTGGCAAGTCTGTTACAGGATAGCTAACCACTTTCTGATTGGACTTACTAGTTGGTCCACAGGGGTTAGTTTAGATGTCATACTGTGAACCTGATCAGAAGCCCATGGTGGGAAGGACATAGGCCCTAGTGGGAAAGCTGTTTTGTTAAATGAACATGTCTTGCCTATCAAATGGCCTTCTAAACAGCTATGCTTATTCACATCGATAAGTGCTGCTGTCAGCCTTAGTCAGGAAATCGTTTTCTGAAGTGGTTAAGTAGTGGTTTCAGACTCATAACTAGTTAAAGTACCAAGAATGATAGACTGTTGACTGCCTAGCCATAAATGGCATGTCTCTATCACCTGTTTCCAACGCAACGCTCAGGGAACATCACAAAAGAAGGGGAAGAATCTAAGAGCTAGAGAAGGAACCCGGAAGAGGTGTGGAGATCTGACTTCTGGACAGGAAGTAGCTTTTACACTCTTGAACTCAGAGCAGCTGTGATTAACTACACAAGATATGCATGGATTGGGCCTGTTGGCACACTGTAATGGAAGTGGGAGGGCTCAGAGAGCTCCACCCTTCCCTGAGGATTTATACACAGTTAGTGGTTGATGAGGGAGGGAGACACATTCTTATTTGTGGTGTTGTCACTGATAATGTACCCACGCTTCTGCGACCAACCCTGATCATGATACATGTGTGCGCGCGTGCGCGCACACACACACACACATACACACACACACACACACACACACACACACACACACACACACACACGCACGCACTCACAGGGGCAGGGTGTAGGCAGGAAAAGGAAGGAAATTAGTTAAAATTGCAAAGGCAGGAAGGTAGGGTAACAAAAGCGTGAATACAATCAAAATACATTACTACATTACTTACATGTATGAAAATGTCACAGTGAAACATGCAATTTTATATTAATTACATATAGTTAACAGAAGCTAATAAAACATTTTTTAAAAGTTATATCCAGTGGCTAGAGATACAGACCAGTTGGTAGAGCACTTGCTTTGCATGTATGAGGCCCTGGGCTCCAATCTCAGTATTCAAAAACTAAACTAAAATAAAGTATACAAAAAAAAAGAGAGAGAGAGAGAGAGAAATATTTCTTCCATGCTCGTGAGGTGAAGGTGTGGCCCTGGATTATGAGGGCTTTAACTCCGTCGGAGGGCTCATTCATTGATGGATTCAGAACTGAATGGGTTATTGGGAAGTGGTGGGAATTTAAGGAAATAGGTCAGAGGAAGGAAGTCATTGAGGAAATGTCTTTGGAGGAAATACATTGTATCTGTGCCCTCTCTTTCTGCTTCTGGGCTGTCATGAGATAACCACATTTGCTCTACCTGCACAATTCCTGCCAGGACGGTGTGCCTCCTCACAGGCTTAGAATTAACAATAGATTTGCCTATTAAGCAACATGATCATGGGCTGTAATTTCTGAAATTGTGGGACAAAGTATATCTCTCTTTCTGTCTTTTAAAAGCTGTTTTATCCGGGTATTTGTCACAGAGATAGAAACCTGACTAAAGCTAGACCTGAGTTTATACTGTGCCTTAGCCCACTGCTGGTATGAGACTCCTGACATCACAGAGTCTCTTTCTGTGACAAGATACCTCTTTCTGACGTCTGACTCACCATAGTCTAGGGCACGCTGGGTGATCCTCGCCTTGATTCCAGGGTAAACAGTCTGGGAGGAGGCGATGTAGAGACTCCACAGGAGGAAGCATACCCAGAGGACTGGGGCCTGCTTTGTTCGCATCTGCAGTGAATCAACATTTAGAGTTCCTTTAGATATTTTTACTTCCTCATCTGTCAATTCCACCTACTGTTTTTAGGCTTTCTTATTTTCATTGCTAGCTTCTCTAATGTTACCTAGCCAATCTATGCCTTTTCCCATTTGCTGACCCACCTATGCATCCATTCAGATGTCATGTGTAGCAAAATACATTGTAGATATAGAGGTGACCTACATATGACCCTTCATCTTTGTTTTCCATGGGCTAGGGAGTGAGCTGGATGTGTGTATGAACATACATACACACACACACACACACACCGCAATGCAATAAAATAGCTTCAATAGGACTGTACTCTGAGAAGGATCCTGGCTCCTTGGGGTGAGATGTAGGACAAATACATTTTAGAACACGTAAGTCAGTCATGTAGCCTTATGGCATGAAGCAAACTCATCTGCTTAAAGACCACTGTAGCTCCTCTTTATCTGCAGGACTCTATGTAAGCACTGAGCACAGCAGTCAAGCTCTCATTTAGGCCATGCATGGTGGTCACACCTGTAAGCTCAGCTTTTAGGAGGCAGAAGCAGGAAGGTCAGGAGTTCGAGTGTGGCTGTGGCTCTTTAGCAAGTTCTTGAGAGTCTGTCTTTTTTTTTTTTTTTTTTTCGAGACAGGGTTTCTCTGTGTAGTCCTGGCTGTCCTGGAACTCACTCTGTAGACCAGGCTAGCCTCGAACTCAGAAATCCGCCTGCCTCTGCCTCCCAAGTGCTGGGATTAAAGGTGTGCGCCACCACCGTCTGGCAAGAGTCTGTCTTAAAACAAACCAAAGAACAAAATAAACCAAGATTTCCTTTTATTGTCTCTGCATGACTGAGCTGCTATACCTACTCTTCTAAGCAGTGGTATTCCAAATCATCTGCTTGCTACTCATTGCTTTACTAGTCCTTGAGCACCTGTGGGCCTACTGCTCCACTCTCCTGATGTGAATACACTCGTGTGTGTGCACATCCTCTATTCCAGTTCCTGCACTGTGCTCACCCATCCATAGTCTCCTGGTGAAATCATTCTCCTGGGTCAGCTTCAGTTTCCTCTGTGACAGTATCCTCTATTGTGCCATTTCATGCATGCTTGGTTCGTTACACACTCCCCTCACACTTGCAAAATGAATGTGTCTTAGTCAGGGTTTTATCGCTGTGATACAACTCCATGAGCAGCTCTCTGTTCCCCCAGACCAATCCACAGGGTAGTCTGGTGCTGCAACAGAACACCACATGCAGCCTTCCCTTCTCCCTGTCCACACTCCTGTGCATCCCACAGACTATCGTCCTCTCCCCCTCCTGCCTCCCTTCCTCTCCCTCATTGCCGTTTCTCAGATCCTAACTCAGGCAAACGCCTTTGTTCAACCACAGGCTGCTTGAGATCAAGGTGATCAGCCTGGAAAGGAAGACGTCGAAGTACCGTTATTTGCAGATGACATGATCCTAAAAAATAAAAGTGATCCTAAAAATCCAAGCAGGGAACCCCTACAGCTGACAAACACTTTCAAGCGAAGTAGCTGGATACAAGATTAATTTTAAAAAAAGTAGCTCTTCTGTATATAAATGGTAAACAGACTGAGAAAGAAATTAGGAAAATAACACCCTTCACAATAGCCTCCAAAAATATAAAATATCTTGGGGTAACTTTATCCATACAAGTGAGAGACTTGTATGATAAGAACCTCAAGTCTTTGAAGAAAGAGATTGAAGAAAGTCTCAGAAGATGAAAAGCTCTCCCAACGCTCGTGGATCAGTAGGATTAACATAGCACAATGACTGTTCTACCACAAAGAATCTACAGATTCAAAGCAATTCCCATCAAAATTCCAACACAATTCTTATACTTTTGGTTGTGAGCCTAGCCTTTAATGGCTGAGCCATCTCTCCAGCCCAACACAATTCTTTACAGGCCTTGAAAGGGCAATTCTCAACTTCATATGGAAAAGAAAAAAGAAAAAACAAACCCAGAGTAGTGAAAACAATCCTGAATAAATAAATAAAAGAGCTGTTGGTACATTTATACAATGGATCTTTTATTACTCAGCGGTTAAAAAATGACATCATGAAATTTGCTGGCAAAGGGATGCAGGAACTAGAAACAGTACATCTTGAGTGAAGTAACCCAGACCCAGAAAGACAAATATGATATGTATTTACTTATCAGTGGATATTATTTGTCAGGTAGATGATAATCAAACTACAATCCACAGACTCAGAGAGGTTGGGTAGGAGGAGGCTCTCGAGGGGAAGCATGGATATCCCTGGGAAAAGGAAATCAAATAGATTTTATGTATGAATGTGGGGAAGGGATGGAGGGAGAGAGTGGGAGGAGAGAAGGCTAGAATTGGAGGACATTTGGAGAGTGTTGTGATAACCAAGTGCAACAGAAACTTCCTGGAATCTCTGTGAAGGTGATTCTATTGAGAATTCCTAGTAACGGAGGATCCTGGGTGTGAACTGGCCATCTTTTGTAGTCAGGCAAGGCTTCCAGTGGTGGGACTGGCTTGCATTTGGTTGAGTTGTTGACTGAGTGAGTCCCGGCGAGATCCTCAATTAACCCAGGCTGATGTTAGGACAGAGGGTTGCCCTCTGAAAGCTGACAGCAGGGTCACATTGCAGAGGACAACCTCCACACAGTTCATTGAACATAGCACTCTGCAGGCACCAGCCCAGCCACAAAACCTTCAACCAATGATCTGTCCTGCCTGCAAGATGTGCTGTGGCAATGGTGGTGCAGAATTTGCACAACTGGCCAACTAACGTCTAATTTAAGTTGAGGCCCACACCATGAAAGGGAGCCCATGACTGACAATGCTTGGGTAACTGAGAACCAGAGTCTGGATAGCCAAGAAACACAGGGTAGAAGCAAACACAATTGGAAAAACCCAAACCAAACCAGATCAATGAAATAATTCCTAATGCTATCTTGTTATATTCATAGATTGGTGCCTTGTGCAGTCATCGTCAGATGGGAGCGGGTGCAGAGACCCACAACAGGTTTTATGTGGAGAGAAAGTCTAAACCGAAGGTCTCCATCTGCTCCCTCCCCTCAGAGCTTAGGGAAGTCCATGGAAGAGGAAGAGAAAAGAGTGTAGGAATCAGAGGGCATGGAGAACACCAGGAGAATATGGCCCACAGAATCAGCTAAGCAGAGCTCACGTGGCTCACAGAGACTGAAGTGGCAAGCATGGGGCCTGCAGGTGTCTGCACCAGGTCCTCTGTGTACATGCTGTGTCTGTTAGCTGGGTACATTTGTGGGACTCCTAACAATAGGAGTCTGTGTGCCTCTGACTCCTTTGTCTGCTCTTGGGATTCTTCCTCCTACAGGGCTGCCTTGCCCAGCCTCAACATGAGGGCTTCTGCCTCGTCTTAGTGTATATTGTTTTATTGTTTGGTTGTATCTTGAAGGCCTGCTCTTTCCTGAAGAGGAAACAGAGGTAAAGTAGGTCTGGGAGAGAGGGAAGCTGAGAGGAGTAGAGGGAGGGGCAAGTAGTGGTGGTGAGGAGGTACTGTATGAGAGAAGAATTTATGTTCCATAAAAAACAAACAAACAAATCATGTTTCACCAAAAAGGACCTCAGCTCACCCCCCAAATACACTGGAACATTCTCATAAAAATAACATAATTCATAGGAATAGTGAAAGTCTTTAAACTTTGTAAAGTGTCATTTTTTCAACTATTTTTCATCTGCATAATGAAATGTACATGTTGATGTCTCATGAAAATAAGATTTGGGAATAGAACACTATAGCTACCCTATCTTTCTCCCTCTTTTTCATATTGTATTAGAAATTTAAACTGATATTTAAAAAATAAAAATGTCTTTCACCTTGTTTTTAAGGGACAGTTGCCTACCTGAAAGAACACAAACAAACAAACAAATAAACAAACGCCATGACCAAAGCAACTCAGAAAGGAAATGATTTGTTTTAGCCTGCAATTCTACAGCACAGCCCACTGCTGAAGAAAGTCAGGGCAGGAACTCAAGCAGGACAGGAACCTGGAGGCAGGAGCTGAGCCAGAGACCATGGAGGAGAGCTACTACTGCTTGCTCTTCCTGGCTTGCTCAGTTTGCGTAACTATACACCCCAGGACCACTTGCCCAGCAGTGACATCACCCACAGTGGCCTGATCTCTTCTATACCAATCACTAAGCAAGAAACTGCCTTACAGGTTTGCCTACAGGCCATTCTGTTGGGGACATTTTCTCAGTTGAGTTCTCCTCTTTTCAGATAACTCCAGATTGTGTCAAGATGACAAAACAACAGCAATAAAACAAAACAAAAAAATCTTCAATGAAACAGCATAGCATTATGTAGGTTTGGGCAGTTGACACACGCTGTTATTATCTGCTGGAAGGTAAATAGACCTCTTGCTAGTCTCTGGTTCAAGCCAATGCCATGTCACGTGTAAATCTTTGATAACTTCTGTTCTAGTCTCCCTGCTTCAGTATTTGTCTCTTTCTGGGTAGTCAGTGGGGATGTGAAGGTAGGATCACATCAGCCCCTCTGGCTGGCTCAGTTACAGCCTTCTAGTACATTCCATCTCACTCAGTGTAAATTTCACTAGAATCAAGGCTTCCTCAGCCTCTGCTCCCTCATTGACCTCTTCCTGATGCACACTGGGGAATACTAGCCAGTCTAGTTCACTAGGTCTTTCTAGAACACCCTGAATAGCCTGTCCCCATTCTACACTTGTTTCCTCTCCCTCACACAGTCTTCCCTAGATTGACTTGTGTCCAGGGCTTTCACTTTCTCTAGAGTGGCCAGCATCACCTCAAAGAGCCTTTCCTGTCTACTCTGTGCAAAGTAAGACCCTCCACTGCGACTCTGATAATTTCTATGCTCTTTCTCAGAATTAATTTTTCTTC
This sequence comes from Rhabdomys pumilio, assembly GCA_030674055.1. Classification (NCBI taxonomy): domain Eukaryota; kingdom Metazoa; phylum Chordata; class Mammalia; order Rodentia; family Muridae; genus Rhabdomys; species Rhabdomys pumilio. The sequence goes on from JANHMN010000021.1 coordinate 7,482,016, forward strand.
AAAGCATGTTTCATCTACCACATTGTTTCTTGAAAAAATTTCCACCTAGAATCCTTTTTGCGCAAGAAATTTTTATTCTATTCTGACTCTATAGGCTTATAAAATACCTAAACAAAGCCAACATTTACTGATAATAAATCAAAAAAAGAAATTTATTTTAAAATAACAAAGGGAGGCTGGGTCAGAGGTGAAAAGTTGAGTTTTTGCCTTGGGTTCAATCCCTAGGGACACAAAACAGCCTTTAATATATGTAATTTTACTATTTGTTAGGGACAAAAGGAAATTTGCATGCCATTGAGAGGGATGTCTTTATTTTCATTAAATTATTGTATATTTGATGCTGGTGGACATAGGACATCTTCAGCAATTTTTTTTCAGAGTAGATCAGTATTTTGATTAAAAAACCATCATGACAGAGACTGGTACTTTGCATAAGGAGAGTTTGAAAAGTATATTTAGGGCCATTACAGAATTGTTGGAAATATGTGTAATCCAAAATTCATTTAATGGTTTTTTTTTTATGAGACTCAAATCAGCAACAAAAACAACGGTTTCAGAAATCAAACATTCTTAGACAAAAATGATGATGATGATGATGGTGATGGTGATGATGTTGATGTAAAAACCAACATCCTAATGTAACAAACTCCAGAGACATATTCATTTGATACTTATTACACGCTTGTTGCAACTGCTCGCTCTACCTGGCTTGAGACAAAAGACTTAACAAAAAATGTTGCGGCTTGCTCCCGTCTTGGGTCAGGGTCCAGAGGGAGAGAGAAATGGGGATAAGGGGAACAGACGCTAGGAATGGAGACAAGATAGAGGTTCTGATCCAGTCTCAAGTCTAGTCTTTTATTGAAGGGAAATCTGGGGTATTTATACACTTTTGCCACATCCCTTGTAGGCACGTGGATATGACGTAAGCCTTGGAGGCGTGGCTAGCATGTGTGTCTTACAGGCATGGATAGCTGCTTTCTAGCCACTTTCCGTTAAAAGTCGGCTCCCAACACACGCTGAGCAATTATTCTTGAAAAGTATTAAAAGTTTGTTTTTTAATTACTTACAAGATGGCTTAGCATGTAAAGGAGCTTGCTGCCAAGTCTGATAGCCTGAGTTTGATCTCTGGGACCCACATGGTAGAAGGAGAGAATTAATCTCTACAAGTTGTTTTCTGACTTCCACACATGCGATGTTGCTTGTGTGTCCCTGTTCCAACACACACACACACACACACACACACACACATACACACGTGCAATAAAAAGTTTTTGTATTCTGTAGCTAGACACTGTGAGAGGATGAAACTTTGTGTGCACAGTAAGAACACTGCGGTTCACAGTGCACGATAGTCTTTAGTGTGAGCAGCAGATGTTAGTGCTGTATGGTGTGACAGCCTGTGCAGTGGGCACGTCATGTGTTCAGAGTGATGGCTGCAGTGACATCACACTGTGGAACACTGGTGTACATTCCCAGAAACATTTAGGTTCATTATGAGTTTTTGAATTGATTTTTGGTGATTGTATGTTTAGATACCTTTTCCTGCTATGTTTTTCTCCGGTTCTATCAGTTATGAGACTTCATGTAGAGATGTGATTCTTAGATTAAGAAGTTATAACCTAATCATTATTTAGTTACTGATTATTGGGTTTTCTCCTTTTCTGAACATTTTTCGGTGCCACAAGGAGTGACTTCATTAGAACTTTGGACAGCAACTGGCACACACTAGGCAATGAGCAAACATCGAATGATGGATTGGATGAATGAATCATTGTCTTCTTGAGGCTATGAGTTGAATCACATGTGCCTTACAGGCTTCTACTTAGCTCAGGGAAGTCCTGAGACCTTAGTGTGAGGTGCTCAAGGCTCTGAATTGTGATTGTGTCTTTACGTCTCTGTCCTTACTTCACTAAGGGACTGTTTTATTTCTGTAGCTCCAGAGTCTAGTACAATGCCTGTCTCAAAGTAGTCATGCAGAAGCATCTTGATGAGACAAATACACTCTCCGAGGAAAAGAAACACATTGTATCCAGTGTTATGTCACCCATGTTTGGAATGTGTAAGTAAGCAATTGTTTGCTTGTTCAATTAGTGCTGCCCCGTGGATTAATGCCAACCTATTTTTCTTGTTGGCTAAATGACAGATGCCAATAGCCAAAGTGGTGTAGACTTATTTCAATGGCAGCCAAATGATTAATACCCACACAAGCCTTACTTCTTGTTTGGGGTGTTTACAATTTGGATGGGTTGTTGCTGCTGAGTTCACAAAGGCAAGGTCACATGAATTTAAAACAAGTCAAGGAAGGTGGTCAAGATAGTGACAATTTTGAGAGGTCTGTGCTTGGACAGGAGGAGTGCTGTCAGATAAGCACTGGAAGAGACTTGAACCTTGGGGGCAGCCCTGCTGAGGCAAAACAGGCAGGGTGGGCTTGGTTAATGTGGCTGAGAAATTTGAACCAATTGTAGCTGTAAAGGTGAGAAGATGGAGATGAGGATGCAGACAAGCTTTTTATTTTAAACATGTGTGTGCGTGTGCGTGTGCGTGTGCGTGTGTATGTGTGTGTAGGGTATCTAGAGAAATGCTTTGAAAGGACAGAACAGTATGCTTAGGGTAAAGGGGGCAAGCAAGGCTGTTGCTCCTCTTTCTTGGACCTTTGGGTGAAACGGTAAAAGATGCCCATTTGTGGGAGCACAGTGGTGCCATGGAGAGAGCATGTGAGCAAAGCAGCACACCGATGTGTGAGCTTGAGGGGAATGAGGGCTTACCTCATGTGTCCTTTGAACTACTGGTTTTCTCTAGAGACCACCAAACTCACACAGTGGGCCTGTGCTCAGATAGTATTTTACTGGCGGGCCATGAGGATTAGAAAGTGACCTGACTTGCCTGTGAGAGTTTACCTTTATCTTTAGTCTATCTTTAGTTGTGAGCATGCCCAGATCTGCTTGCATCTCTCACCTGGCCTCCCAGGAGCCTCCTCTATGTATGGAATATAAACCAAAGTGAACCCTCAAGCCCCTAAATAACTGAATAATGCCCAGATAATACCACTGTTCATAGATGTGTGGTGGTAGCACATGCCTTTAATCCCAGCACTCAGGAGGCAGAGACGGGAATCTCTGAATTAGAAGCCAGCCTGGTCTACAGAGTAAGTTCTAGGACAGTCAGGGCTACACAGAGAAACCCTGTCTCAAAAACAAAAAGACAAATAAACAAAACAAAACAAAACAAAACAATTAAAAACCACTGCTCATGTTTTTCTTTATCTAGGCTGCAGAAACCTTATGCCCCTTGGAAGTCCAGCTTGTTATTTTTATTTGTTCGGATATATGTATGTGATGTGCACGGATGTGATTATGCAATGTCACACGTGTGCATGTGTGTATGTGTGCACTTAAATGTGTAGGGCTGAGTTGATAGCAGATGTATTCTTCAACTGCTCTCCATTTTAATTGTTTGTGTTCAGCTTGCCTGGACAGAGAATCCTGTCTCTCAATTGCTGGGATTATAGGTGACTGATGTGCTTGCCCAGCTTTAAAAAACACACACACATACGCACGCACATTAGTGTGTGTGTGTGTGTGTGTGTGTGTGTGTAGGCCAGAGGACAAGTTATTGGAGTTGGTTCTCCTTCTACCATATACATTCTGGGGATTGAACTCACATCCTTAGGTTTGGTGGCAAGTGCCTTTATCCACTGAGCCATCTCACCAGCCTCTACCCAGGCTTCCCAGAGCTTCTGGGATCTGAACTCTGGTCCTCATACTTGGAGTGCTTTATCCACTGGGGCCATCTTCGGAGCCCCTGAGGTGAGTGTTAAGCATTCTCTCCGAAGGCTTTTCTGACTTCCTTGAGCTCCTCTCATTTCTTTCTGAACTACAGGTGAGAAAGTATTTATTCATGTGTATATGTTTATTTTCTTGAGAATTGGCAGCCTCTTCTACCAGGAAGCAGTCACACAGTTTGGAGGCTCCAGATCTGGGACACAGTGGGTGATTGATCAGTGTGGTGGAATGAGTTCGTGAGTGAAAAAGGGAAGCAATAGCTCTTATCTTACTCTGGATTGTGCTACAGTCCGTGGCAGGGATGACTAGCATAGCATTATAAACTAGTAGAGTACAGATACCCATCGGATGTTGGGTGCAGTCTTGCAGCAGGAACCAGGAGGTTGGGTCTGGGTCATGGGGAGGATAGGGCATTTTGGAGGACTGTTCAGGGCAGTTGAGGACACCATCGGGATGCAGAGTAGTGGCTCTTTACTAGTAGACTCAGGCATTTTGGTATTTTACACTGGTATGGCTTGTGAATCTAGTGTGATGTTTCAGCCCTGCACAGCTGGTTTTAGTTCTGCAGGGCAATAGCCAGGAGGAACCTGTGAAACAGAGCTGAGAGAGGGAAGAGTTGAGGACGAAAAGGAGAACGAAAAGCACTAAAGGGAGAACCAGCTGATGGAGAGGCAGAAGGAGAGGCAGGGTTCTGGCTAAGCAAAGTTATCTGATGATTGGAGGAAATGCAAGGAAGTATAAACAGGCGTGAAGGTTTCATATCTTGGGAAGCAGAGTACAGGGTAAGTTATACTGTTATAACTCAGGATGGACACAGGTCCTGTGGCTTCCGAATATTCTAAGCCTTTCTGATCCTGTAATTGTCGAGAGATCCTGGAGATCTGGAAGATGGGTTATTGGGTAAAACGCTTTCTGTGCAAACACGAGGGCCTGAGCTTGGCTCCTCAGCTCCCACTTAAAAGCTAAATGTAGCACTGTCCATTTGTAACCCCAGCGCTTAGGGGGAGGGAGATGTTGGGGATGTAACAGAGACAGGGGGATTCAGGTCTAGCTGAGCTGTGAGCTCTAGTCAGTGAGAGATTCTGCTCACACAATTACGTGGAGAAAGATAGGAAATACCCAACCTGTTGTCTCTACAAAATATACACACAAAGGTGAAAACACACTCACACATAGGCACATCATAAAACACACACACACACACACACACACACACACACACACACACACACAGAGGAGGGATTCTGGCCCAGAAAGATAGGCTGGTGGGAGTGATAAGAACACCCCAGTCCCTCAGATTAGTGGCTATTTACAAATTGCTAAAGGATATTTCCACATTTTTATCAAATGGAGAGGTCATACTGCTGGTGACCACATTAGTACCACTGGAGGCAAAGACTGGAAGTGAAAATGTCACTCTGAAATGGGCACCAGAGGGCTCTTTTTTGTCAAAGAGCAAATTATTTTTCATAGCAGTGAGAAGCAATGAGAAAAGCCTGAACCAACCTGACTGTTTGAAACTGAGTGAAGAGGACCTCAGTAAGATTCTAATTACATAAGAGAGATTCTAGAAAAGGTTGGGACAGAAGAACAGTTAAACTATGTACACACACACACACACACACACACACACACGCGCGCGCGCGTATGTGCACTATATAGATATTCCCATGTCTGCAGTAGAAAAGCACAACAACAAATCTCACATGGTCTGTACAGGGTTACATCAGTATAAAGCACTAAGATGTTTCAGTGTCTAAGAGTGACAAGTTTGTGTGTGGGTTTTCTTAAGCCAATCACACAGTTCACAAGGCAGATATTATTGTTTCCCCTCCAGTTTAGGCACATGGAAATGGAGATTTATAAAAGTCTTATTCATTCAGTTCCACAGGCATCTGAGAATCAAGTCTTCCTCTTCTGGTTCCTAATTCTAGTGTTATTGATCCCCATCCCCCAACAAATGAGTAGGTAAATGCTAGGTTTTTATTTTCATCTAGAGATTTTTTTTTTTTTTTTTGTAAGAATTTCTGGGGGAACATCTTCAATGTGGAGAAATCCAACCAGCACCAGGAAGTTTTCCAGCACTTCTGAGCACCCCTCTTTTATATTTCCTTGGGCACAAATGGAGTTTAAAGTCCGCTTCCACCTCCCACCCCCCGACCCCCAGAGGTAAAAGAGAAAAAAACCTGTTTTCTTGCCTTGGCTAAGAGAAGTGTCTGAATTCGATGGCAATCCAGGAACTCAAATTGTATGTAGAAAAACATATTTTTCCTCTTACGAGAGAATGAAATTACTGAGGTAGAAAGGGCTGGATTGTCTATAACTTTCAGTTGAATTGTTTGCCTAGGATGATGATTTATGGGTAGAGGAGGATGAGCAACCGTGTCAGGCAAGCCGATGAGTCGGGAAAAGGTTAAGTAATTTGTCTGACAAGTAAGGGCAGGGTGAGCTGCCGGCTCAAGGAAAGGATCCAGGAGGACTCACAAGCCCTCCCAGCCTCCAGTCAGTTTGCTATTTTGTTGCCACTCAGGAACTGTTTCTTTCTAAGACTCAAAGCCTCTACAGCAATACTTCCTTGCCAAGGCTCAGAGAGAAAAACTCCCTTCGATTAAATGGTCTGGCTGTCCTAAACGCCAGGAATAATAAAACACCAGTACTGTTTAAAATGTTCTGGAGACTCACAGCTCAGCTTCCCACTGCTGTTAATGACAAGAAACCCAGATCAGGGGAGCAAGGAGTGAACCAAACACAACATTCTAAACAGAGGCACCCTTTGAAAACTTGAGTTCAACGGGTTTGAAGATGTCTCCACTAGGGTATTCCAATACATTGGTTAAGAATAAAAAACTATTATGTAAAAGTATAAAGGAAATATAGGAAGAATTGGGAAATCTTTCAAGGGATTCTATTTGTGGTTTTGCAAGATTTCCAAGGCCAGAGGGCCCTGAAATTTCTTACAAAGTTGTTCCTTCCCAAACATGGAGTTTAGCACCGACAAGTTCAACTGTTCAGACGGGTGGGAGGGCAGTTTTGTGGTGACAGGATCTAGGTCACTGGTGTGGTTTGAGACACAGCTCCAAAGCACAATGGTCACAATGGCTTCTTAGTCCTGACGACAATGACTGAGGGACAAGAGAATTTTCTGCCACTTGATAGATTCCTCTCTCAAATGGAGGACCAAACAAGCTATCAAAAGCCAAAACTCCATGTCACTATGAGCCAACTCAAGGTAGATGTGTGGTCCAGACTGACTCTTCCCTCTTCTTCTGGCCATCTAGTTTTCACTAAACCTCCTCCCTTAGGAAGGTTCCAGGATGACAGTGAACACAGCACAAAAAAACCCCTGGGCAGTAAGAATTCAGAATGCATGACAGCTGACTACTGAGTGTCAAATCTGGGATGTCTGCATCGAAGGTCCCCATCCCAAGGTCCTGGGCCAGTAGAGACCTGAAGTTTGTTTGGGATTCTTACCTCAAGCTCGGGATGAGTCCACAGCTGGAGAGTTCCTTCAGTTCCCTTCACCTTTGAAGCAGGAGTGTTCTCTGCTATGCTCCTTAAACACAGAAGCCGAAACATCAAGATAATTACATCTGAGTCATCTCAGCCATGAACTTTTTTTTCAGATGACTCTTTCAAAATGTGATACACGATTGCCTCACTACAATTACCCAATGGCGTGAATGAATACTCCAGTCTCTCCCGAGATGAACAGACAAGGCCACCTATTCAATCATTACCTTCTTATAACACACGTATGTTAACATGCGAAATACACACACAGTATACTTATCAGAGTGTTTGGCTATTTTACTAAAGTGACTAAGAAAAGACTTCAGATCTATTTTTGTTTTCAAGACAGAGTTTCTCTGTTTTAGCTCTGAGTGTCCTGGAACTAGCTCTGTAGACGTGCCTCAGACTCACAGAGATCTAGAGATCTGCCTGCCTCTGCCTCCCGAGTGCTGGGATTAAAGTCATGTACCACCACTTGGCCTGATCTACTTTTTCAAAGGTGACAGTTCCTTCTGAAAATTAGTTTATTTTTATTTTTATATGCATTGATGTTTTGCCTGAATGTATATCTGTATGAAGGTGTCAGATCCCTTGGAATGGGAGCTACAGACAGGTGTGAGCTGCCATGTAGGTGCTGGGAATTGAATCCGCATCCTCTGGAAGAGCAGCCAGTGTCCTTAACCACTGAGCCACCTCTCTAGAACTCAAGTGTCTTAATTCTTATTGAACTGACTCAGGATCCAGCTCAGTAATCGAGTGCTTACCTAGAATGTCTAAGGCCCTGGGTTCCATGCCCAGTACCATGGGAAAAATGAAAATATGAGTTGAAAGATGAGAAGGGAGAGGAAGAGGAGGAAGAGGAAGAAGAGGAGAAGAGCATCATCATCATCATCATCATCATCATCAGCAGCAGCAGCAGCAGCAGCAGCAGCAGCAGTAGCAGCTCTGGGACAGTAAGCCCCACCAGGGTGTCTGCAGGGGCTAGCTCCACTACTGCATAGGATATTTTTTGGACTTGAGGTGGATCAAGAGACTCAGTGTGAAAGCATGTGGCTTGATAACCAGGCTGGCGTAGTTAGCGTCTTTGTCATCCAAGGCAGCAGCACAGACGGCATCTCTATGCGGCTGCTCCTCTTCAGAATACCAGGACTTCCTGACCAGCGTTTCTATGACACAAGTTGTATGTGTTAATCAGCTGCTCTCTCTCCATGGTTTACATGATTTAGCCAATGTGTTTGCTTTTTTTCTTTCTTGCAACAGGTCACTCCATGCAGCTTAGGCTGGCCTCAAATTCACAGTCCTTTCCCAAGTGTGAGGACTATAGGTATGTATCACCACACTTAGGTAGTTAGTGCATTCGAATGACCAGGGATTGGATTGCACAATATGTCATATTTTATCTACAATAAAAATTGTCTACTTAGTTTTTCCAGGCTGTGTGATTTTTCAATACTAAAGCACAGATAGCTTGGGTCAAGTCAGGATATTCAGTTTCTCTACCGAGAGCAGAAAAGCTTGGCATATCCCTACTACTGACGGATTTGTTATAAAAAAAATACCTTGAGTGGCTCTGGGGGAGAGGGAAGTTTGGGGGTAGGGACTGGGAGGAGAGAAGGGAGGAAAAACTGTGGATGGGATGTGATAATGATATAATAATAATAATAATAACAACAACAACAACAATATACCTTGAGTTCTAGTTATCTCCTTAACCTGATTTTTTAGAATCCTGGGCAAAATGAGGTTCTACATGAACAGGCTCTGTATATCAAGAGGAAACACCGATAACACGAGAATATGCTATTAAAGCTATACGATTTTAGTGGCCTTGTCAATGGCAACATGGGCCTGGAGACAGTCATCGTAGATAAATCTACTTATTCAGTCAACAAACATTAATCAAGTGCTCACTGTGGGTGAAGGTCTTATCAGCAGAAAAGACAAGCAGAACACTGGCCACCACTGAGCACGTCTTCCAGCAGACAGAAACAAAGTATGTGACAAACAGAACAAAATTGCACAGACTGGAACATGTACTATTCTATGGGGTGGATGCTGAATGTCCCCTCCAAGGCCTGGGTGTTAAAGGACGAGTTGTCAGTGTGTCATTGTGAGGGAATGGTGGGATCTTTGAGAGTGGGATCTCATAGGAGATTCTTAGGTTATTGGAGGTATGCTGTTGGAGGGAACTGTGGGACTTAAACTCCCTCCTTTATGCTCTCTTCTTCTCTTGACCCTAAGCAAAGCAATTCTTCTGCCATAAACTCCTGCCTTGTCACAGGCTCAAGTCAACGGTGCCAAACTGTCCTAGAATGTAATCTTTAAAACTGTGAGTCAAACGAACCTCTCTTATTTATAACTTAATTGTCTCCGGTAATTTCTTATAGTGATGGAAAGCTGACTAACGTGTTTTATGTGAAGGAAATAAGCGAACGTAGCTGGTGAGGTAACTTTATAATTGGTGATGTAGCTGCAGGAAGGCAGCTCACTTTGTCAGGATGGTCCAGGCTGGCCTCTCTGAGGAGGCGATGTGTGGATTCAGCTCTGGCTATTAGAAGCCACTGAAGGGAAATAGTGGAGGGGGACCAAGAAAAGTGAGCCAGCGGAATGGTGTGAGGATGGACACAGTGATAGTCGTTGTTGTGGTGATGAGGGGTTTGTGTGTCTAGCTTGAGTTCAAGGAAGAGGTCTCTGGAAGCACAGACTTTGAGTCATCATCCAGAAGTGAGAGACATCATCTGGGCATGGGGTTCTATGATACATAATGGGAGATAATGCCAGGTGTCACACAAACAAGCACATCAACTATACTGTGGCCCTTTTTGTTGAATTAGAAAAAAAATGCAGTAGCTGGAAGATGAATGGTGTCACATATCATATCGAGAAATTCATAAAACAGCTCTGAACATTTATGCTTTCTCCAGCATCTTCCTAGGATGACACCAAGACTTTCTTGTTCCAACTCTCCCCCTTGAAAAAGAACGCAATTTAGTCTTAATGATTGCAGTCATCCCTCCATGACTACAAGGTATTGGCTCCAAATCCCCAGCAAGTTCCCAAATCTGTGTGGCCCTGGCTGTCCTGAAACTCACTGTAGACCAGGCTGGCCTCGAACTCAGTGACCCACCTGCCTCTGCCTCCCAAGGGCTGGGATTAAAGGTGCGTGCCACCACTGCCCTCACATGTAGTTTTATAATGTTTATTTTTATTTTTTTAAATGACATTCCCCTTTCTGAGCAACTTCAAAAACATTTCAAGAAATGGATCATTTATGGGAAAAACCGTATAGCTCACATGAAAGGTAGAATAATTTTTTTAAGAAGGATGCAAACAATCGGAGCTTAAAAAACAAAAGGTAGGCAGGAATGATGATTCTGCAGGTAAAGGTTCTTGCCTGAAGACCCGAGTTTAATCCCTGGAACACAGGCGAAGATAGAAGGACAAAACTGACTCCACAGCCTGGCCCTCTGCTTGTCACAGTCAGACACATCATGTGCCCTCGAATCATAATAAGTAACAAGTTTAAAATGGTCTAAGGAAGGTAGAAATTTGTTTTATTGCTTTTGGAAAGGACATTTGAAATTGGCTAAGCTAGTTTTCTACTCTGTTCATGGAATCATGTTAAGGCAAAGTTTCCAAGTTTATCAAGAAAACAACAAAAGCCAACCGTGGCCCATCCAATTTCTTTGTTTCTTGGTTTTTCACATTTAACTGGGGCGGGGAGTCCCTGCTGGTAATTCCTGCTCATTCAGGCTACTCTTGATTGTTATCTGAAACACAAGATTACTTATCTCATTTATTAATGGCTGACAGGGACTTGGTCTTTTTCAGATCAAGGAACACTTTTTAATTAAAGCTACAGACGAAAAATAATAATTAACTAGGCAGAATAATTATTCACTAAAGAAAGATGCCAAGATCCAGTTGAAAGGGACAAAGCATCCCCAGTTCCTGGTTTCTAAAGTGTGTAGCATGTAGCAGTTGGAGCTCTGAGCAAAGCAGCCACCATTTTATCAGATTGGCTGTGCATACTTCCAGAGGGCATCTGTTGACTGTTCCCTCAGAGGAGAGAGTTGGAGAGGAAGACCTTCAGTTGAGATTCCCACTGTTCATACGGGTCAGTTATATGCAGCTCTTTCTGCTTGCCTGTGGCCATAGGTTCTCAGGAAGAATGGAATATATAGGTTGGGAAAGATAACTCTGGGAAGCCATAATCCATGCTGCCTTTCTAGTTGGCTGCTCTGGGATCTTCTCATGCTTCTGCTAGTAACTCCTCACCTTTGCTCTGTAAGGAAACCTCACAAACTCATTGTGTTCTCAAGGTGAGCTTTGGTTTGTCCTTGAGACTGTGTGAGGAGCAGTGGACATGGTTTGTATCTCCCTAAGGAAGGAATTATATTTCCATGTAGAAGGAAACACTGTAAGTTAGTTGTGTGTTTTTTTTTTAACTTAAAGATAAATTATACTGTTTTTATGGACAGGGTCAGTGTTATATATATATGGGGTAAGAGAGAGCCAGAAAGGGGTAGTTTGGAAGCAAAAGGCAAATTTCCAGTTTTGCTCCTTGTCTCCCCATCACTTGTGCTAATGGAGGCTGATTAAAAAGGAACTCCAAAAGAAGACATAGGGATGTGAAATGAGACATAGTATTTATTATGTATTTGCTATGCTTTGAGTACTTTCGCATATGACTTCCTAAACCCCTGCCAAGACTATGCAAGGAACAAATACTATCTCCATGCTACAGCCAAAGACATTGAGGTCAAAGGCTGAGGTGAAGCTTGGCCTCAGTGCTGACATTCAGGATGTGATGTTATGCTTCTAGGCATCTCTTACGCTATGCTATTGCTTTAGGAAGGTCACTGAAGGGCAACCCACAGTTCAGGGTATGTGGAAGGCCACATAGAGAGGAGAATGCTGTCACTTGGTAACCCATCTGGTTTCCTCACTAGCTAATTGAATTCGTGGGAGCGATACAGATTTGCGTTTTAAATGACTATCAGAGGAAGCTGCCTGGAATTTGGTTGGCTCTTAAGAGAGCTAAGTCATCCACAGTCCAGTAGAATGACCTTGCCAGTTGGCATCATCTCCATCTCTCTTCCATGCTTTGTTTTGTAGGTCACAAGTGTTTGGAATAGCATAACTGAAGAGTTTTGACTGAAAAGGTATAGACTTTAACTGTGGGAAAGAATGGAGTCTGTAAGTCTAAAGTCAATGAGAACTGCGGACCAACTGGGTAGTCTAGTGAATGCATAGGGTATGGGTTAATAATTCTGAAGGCAGTCTGCATGTGCAGCAAAACAACTGGGCAATGAAGTAAATAGGTGGCAGATAATTGTAGGCAGGTGTCTCATAGTTGGAGGTAAGCAAGGGAGGGGGAGGCTGGCATACAGAAGGCTGGCATAGCTCCCATCAGGGACAAAACCAAATTCAAGGGTAACCTGGGACTTAGTTAAACCCTCGCCTCGGTGTTCCCTCATCTCTGTGGAAAACTGTAGGGCAATCTGATAGCCAGAAGGAAAGTGCCACAGATCGTTCTCAGTCCTTATAAACTAAAGCTCTAGGGGCGATCTGATACACCAGTAACCCAGTAACCCCACTTTTCCGTTTAGATACACCAAATTGTAAAATAAAGCAGCTCTCGCTTCAAGTAAAGGAAACCAAGAGACTCTGTGTGTCTCTACATGAATCATTCACTGTTCTCCTCTTCCAGGAACTCCCACGTTTTAGCTTGTGCTGTACTGGCTGAAGCAGGAGGAGGCTGTGATTCATATGTGAATGGGTCAGAGTTGGGTCCATCAAAATGCTATGCCTGGTTATGCATAGAAGTGATACTCTATTGTGGAAATAGATATACCTTGCTCAGTCAGCTAGGAAGGCTTAGAAACAAGAAATACAATCAGCACCCAGGTTTTGGTTTCAAATACCGACATCCAAAAACCAAAACAAAACAAAATAAAAAAAGAAGTAGGTAAGGATTCTTGGAAAAATAAATTGCTGGTTTGGTGCTGGGGCAGAAAACATACAAAATTAACCCATAGCACCTCATGGTTGTAGAAAGTAAGAAAATGCTCAAAAAATGGAATTAAATAAAACAAATGAAGGAAAAATAAAGAGCTGGAAAATGGATACCAGAGCCAATGACAGAATCTTCTGGTGGGTAAAGCTGGGCAGCAGCAGTAGCAGTAATGAGGAATTAGTATTAGACTATGATGCAAACTGTAAAGTAAGTATTTATAAGTTCATGCTAATGTAAGTGATTGAATGAAGAATAGACAAATTCGCTGTATAGAACAAGTCAGACAAATTTATTTATTGAATGTAAGAAAGAAATAAAAAGGAAAAGGAAACATGAGTGCTTTTCGCTATGGTGGAGTAGGTGTATTGCAGATATATGGGAGAGCATAGCCAGAGGCAGGGACATCTAGGAGAGGCCAGAGTGGACAGTGACCAGGCTGACCTATGCCATGTGGAAGCAGGGAGGGGGAGGAGGAGGGGACACAGGGGAACCAGAAGCAGCATCCAGGAGGCCCAAAGGTACGAAAGAGGGTGGGTAACCAAAATGGTTGGATTATATATGGAAGAGAGGCCCAGCCCTCTGGGCTGGAGAGTTCAGGGGCTGAGGAATGCTGGGAGAACTTGGTGACCAGTGTCTGCTTTGATATGTTAAATAGGCACCTCAGCTATTTGTCAGGAGCTCTCAATATGTACTCTTGGCTGGCCTGGAATGTAGATCAGGCTGGCCTTGAAGTCACAGAGATGGCCCAGCCTCTGCATCTTGAGTGCTGCAGTTAAAGGCATGCACCACTATGCCTGGCTATTATTTATGTCAGGACTCATGTAACCCAGATTGGTCTGGGTTTAAACCACAGGTGACCTTCAACTCCTGATTTTCCCACTTCCCCCAAGTGCTGGGACTACAGGCACGCACCATTATACCTAACTTGTGCAGTGTTTCTGATTAAACACAGGGCTTTGTGGATGTGCTTGCATTGTAATCAGAGGCTCAGTAAAGAAATCGAGTAAATGTCTGCTCAATTATTAGGGGGAAGGCTTTTTATTGTAAGAGAGAAAGGAGATCCACAGGCATTTACAAGAGTCTGAAGCAGAGAAAAAAAAAAGCAGTCGGGACATGGCTAGGGCTAGGATAGAGGGCTAGGGTAGCAGAGCATGGGAAAACCATTCTAGTTATAAGGAAGATGAGTAGCTTGGGTGTGTGTGTGTGGGGGAACCTATGACCTGGAACAGCCTAGGGTACTGGAGGTGGTGAAAGGGGCCAGGATGCTAGTATGGGCTTTTAAATGTGTTACAAGTATGTATGAATAGGGACTGAATGGGCCAGAAGCCCAGCACAGGCTTTGATATACAAACACAGGTAGGTACATGTCAATCGAGAGCTATTTGTCCCTTTTGCCAGAGTCAAAGGCAGGTTAATGGAAATGACTCTTTTTAGCAGGCCCATTTCACAGATTTCTGAGGAATACTAAAAGAATCTGCCAGCAAATCATGATCTGAGCTAAGATGGTCATTTTGGACCAAGTTAGTAGGCCTGCTCTTTTGGGATGCTTGGGGTTTTCCTTCAGACCTAATATTTATCAATTGAACTATTCCCCCAGCCTAAGTCTGAACAATCTATGTAGATACCCCACCTACAATGAGTTGGATACAGTCCCTATTTTAAAGTTTAAGAAATTTTAAGTCTGTAGGTGTTTTTTCTGCATGTCTGTGGACCATGTGGCCGCCCGGTGTCCATAGAGGCCAGAAAGAGGCAGAGGCCAGAGGAGGGCACTGGATCCTCTACAACTGGAGTTACAGAGGGCTGTGAGCAGCCGTGTGGGTGCTGGGAATTAAGCCCAAGTCTGCCAGAAGAGCAGCAGGTCCCCTTGACCCCTGAGGCATCTCCACAGCCCCACAGGTGTCCCTGTCACCCTTTTTTATGGCAAGCCATACGTTTCAGATTAAAGCATGGCCCTAGTAGTTACATATGTCAAATTCATCCTATCAAATTTTGTACAACCTTCCTTATAGTTCTGGGGAAAATTCTAATAAGTTTCGAAAGAAGGAGTCAGGTTCTGATTTTCAGTCTCTTTTGCTGTCAGGACTCAGGTATGGGACCCAAACTTCCTTAGTCAGATTGCACCCCTATAAACCCTTGATTGAGAAGTACGGTGAGAAAGCAGAATCTTTTGGAAGCTTGTCATTTTGTTGGTACAAAACCCACTAGGTATCTGAGGGTAGCAGAGACAGGGTCAGTCACTCCCCAGTCTTCCCTAGCAGTGGTGACAGCAATTTCCTCCAGTCCCATCTTTGATATATTCCTAATCAGGATAGGTCTTTGGTGTGGTTATGAGTCTTCTCCAATCTTCCTTAGAATCCGTTGGGCCATATAGTATCCTTCGACCCTTCCTGGGTAGTTGCCCAGAGTCAATTTCCACTGTTTAGAACTAAAGACCCTGATATTGGAGACTCCCTCACAACTTTCCAATGACTTCTCATGTATTCTAGAATGTGTCTCAAACTCTTTACCCAGCTCAAGAATATCCTCTCATAAAAATTGGTTTTCCATTACAATCAGTCTCAAACCAATAGTGACTTGATTTATCAGTATTCATGCTTTTGGTTCAATATTCTTATACTAAAATGTTGTCTTGTAGCAAAAAAAAAAAATGATAGAATTAAATATGTAACTTCTGACGCTATGTCATAAAAGACTTCACCGTTTCTGTCTTGGTTATGCTTGGGTCACTTACTCTCAGGGAATCCAATTATGATGTTATATGGACATTCAAGCAGATCTGTGGAAAAAAATCTGTGGAAAACTGTGGCCAATAGGTTGATGATCTGTGTAGTCAAGTCTGCAGGCAGCTCTGGTAGGAGACCCTGAGACAGAGCCACCTAACCATTCTACACTCAAGTTCCCAATTTACAGAATCTACGGGGCAACAGATGTTTATTGATGTAGGCTAGTAAGCTTTGGAGGACAATCGATATGTGGAAAAGATTACTAATACACTGCAACTACTAAAAGCTGCTTTAAAATTTTCGGTAACTTGAAGGAGGCAAAGGAGTTGGCTTCAACTTCAGGTTTCTAAGAGCAGCGCCAGGGAAGAAATTTGGCAAATGTTAATCCCACAGGAAAAAAATATCAGTTCCACAGATTTGAGGAGAAAGACCATCAAACCCGAATCATCATGGCCAAATTAATTAATATAAGTTTTTTTTTTGTTTGATGGGCTGTCTCTTACTAAAGGTGGGGTTCAAGAGATAAGGACTGGACGTAGGTAAGATAAAGGTTTTAATAGTTTAGGAGTCGGGGGTTTCCAGATAAGGATTTGGCAGGCAGATAGGCATGGATCACCGAAGCAGAACCTAAGCACACCGAGTTGGTCATAACATCCTCTTTAAACAAAGACAAGGTTGCAAGGTGGTCATATTAACCACTTGTAATAAAGGTATGGGGCAGTACAGAGCCATTTGTAGTTAAGGTAACAGGTGGGATATAACCCAACCCTTGAGAAATAGAAATGTAATCATAAACAGGAACGAGCCTAGTTTGTCTTCACTATAAGATCGTTTTTAAGCCTGAGATGGAGGGAGGCTGGTTTATTAGGATTCACCCCAGGAAGTGGAGAGCTATTCTGTTGTGGCCTTCAAATCCATTGGGAGAAACCAAAGACTTAGGCTCAATTTAAACTTATATTAAATGAGTTTATTCTACTGTTAGCGGAAGGAAGGCAGCTTTAGACCCAAAACAGCATTCCATAGTGAAGGGGGATTAAGGATTAAGGTGGGGTTTTAAATTGGACATTAGAAAGGTTTATATTACAACTATCCATGAAATCCACAGCTGGGCAGGAAAATTGTTTTACTTTCCTCAGTTGTTTCTTACCTTTCCGCTATATAGTAATCAAAAGATCATTCCATCCTTTTCCCATAGCTATAGTTTTAAAGAAGGACAGCCATTATCCTATTCTTATCTCACCTTCAGGTCTCTAGTATCTCCCAGGCATTCAACAGCCCTTAAGGGATTCCTGGCTCCACATTAAGTTTCTTTAGTCAACACAGAGGACCAGTGCAAATTATTTTTCAGGCAGGTGTGAGCACTCTACTGACAGGGATAGAGCAGTTCATTTCTGGGCAGGCAAAACCGGTGCCATCAAGTTGGGGCTGTCTGTCATGTCTCCACACTGTTGGCAGCTCTCCATCCAGCGCTAGAGAGCCTGCAAGCTGGGATGGAAGGAACAAACTCGCTCACCCCAGGGGAAGCGTGCAGGGTATAGCGTGGAGACTCAGTGCGCCGAAGCAAACTCAGCGCCTGCGCCGTGCGCACCTCGCCCCCTGGTGGCGCTGTCGCGCGCCGAGCCACCGATAGGGAAGCGCAGGCGCTCGGCACTCCGTTCGAGCGGAAGGCTCTAGGGGGCGTAGTCGAGAGAGTGGCGAGCGCTGGGATTCCTCAGGCGCGCAGGCCCGTAGCTACTTGCTTTCGGTTTCTCCCCGGGCCCACCGAGGCTTGCGGTCCTCTCGCCATGAAGCTGCGCGTGCGGATTCAGAAGCGGACCCAGCCGCTCGAGGTGCCGGAGTCGGAGCCGACGCTCGGGCAGCTGCGCGCGCACCTCAGCCAGGTCCTGCTACCCACGTTGGGGTTCAGGTGAGCGGCGGCGCGGTCGCGGGGCGTGGGGCTGGCGCGCATCGGGCGGTCACGTGAGGCCGGACCTCCAGGGCTTAGCTGCGCTGGACGCTTGTGACTGTGACGCTCGGCAGCTGGGTGCTCGCTGGGGTCCGGCTCTGGGAGACCATGGCCCAGCCTCCCCCGGGTGCCGCTGTCCTTCCCGGTGAGTAGTCACTTCCGGGGTTGCAGTCACAGCGGTCCCGAGGGCTGGAAGGAAACTCGGGAAGCTTGGTTTGGGTTAAATCTCCCAGTGTATACCCACGGTAGCTGGAGTTTACCTCAGCGGTTGGGATATTTCAGTGGTTAAATCCGGAAAGCATCCTGCCTGAAGTGACAAACTTATTGACACCCCAGGTCGCTGTAATTTGCCACTGCCTAAGGCCACAGTAACTTTAAAACCAGCTGAGCGTGCAAGTGCCAGTCTGCACCTAACTGTAACTTTCTCACTTTCTCACTGTAAGGTTTTAGGAGGTACGCATGCTTTGGGTCCGTGGACGATTTCTGGGTGAGAATATTGCTTTTTCTCTAAAATAGAGGCATGACCCCAGAGAGCTTGCAGTTCCGTGGCAAGTTGAAATTTATGGGGTTGCAGATGAAGCTTCTGTGTTTCTGCAGAAGATATTTTCAGGACGCAGAGAGACAACTGTGTGGACGACCCACTTCATGTGCTGAGCTAGAAAATTTAAATAGTCCTTTCACTTTATTTGTAGGGAATTAAGCAAAGTGAGACCCTGAATGGGTCTCACCCCCTTCCCCACCCCCGCCAGCAGATTTAGTGAGCCTGAGCTACACCTCTATTCTAGTGCTCAGGAGGAAGAGTCAGGTTTATCTATCTCGTTCAGTTTAATGCCAGCCTGGTCTACATAGCAAGTTCCAGAACAGCCAGTGTTACATGGTAAGATCCTGTCTAATAAAATAATAATGTTAGATAAATGTCTAATAAAATAATAATAAACATTTAAAAAGGAGCCTTTTTTCATATTAAAAGAATGAATGTATTGTCACATTATATATTATATATATATTATATTTCCATATAATGGTGAACTACTCACGTGTTATTTATTGGTGTAAAACTGTTTCTATGTTGATAACAATTACCTCAGTTTTTAAGGTATTTACAAAGTGTATTACTTTTCAGTTAAGCGGGGCAGTTAAGAAAGGGTGTGAAATCCAAGAGCCTAGGTTAGTTTCTCTTGCATGGTGTTTTCACAGTTGAGGTTGGTTAGTTGGGTGGAATTTAAGCCTCAGTTTGGGAAAGTAAACTCATTCATCTGAAATTTTGTTCATTTGGGGAACAAAAGGGAAGCTTTAAAATGTGTTCATGTGACACACTTGTTATTCTTAAAGAGTATTTTCAACATGAGCAGATCAAAGATTGGTATAAAGTAGATTTTTTTTTTTAAGTTTGAAGCTTCTAGAATTGCATAATTTTTGGTGAAATCCCCCAATCCCTGTAATTACAGAAAATAGGACCTTGGAAAACAATTGAAAAGCTGGAGGTTAGACTGGCATTTCTGTTAAACAAACCGGTCCTTATCTTGTCTGCAGAACGAATTGTTTGCTCTGGGAGTTTCCCCTGCCAAAGCTGACATTGCGTTTTCATGGGCAGATGGCAGATTTTCAGCTTGTTGTTTATCAGAACATTTTGCAAGCAGCAGAGAAGCTTATTTTCTGAGGAGTAGGAATAGTTTTAACTCCAGTAATGTCTCTTTAATTGATAAGAAAAAAAATTGGATGTGTATCAGAAAAATGAACCAGGTTGGGGAGATGGCTGAAGCATTTGATGGACAAGCCTGACTTCGGAGTTTGAAGCCCCAGCACTGATGGAAAGCTGGAAGTAAAGCTATGGATTAAACTGATGTGTTAGAGTAAGTAGCTCCTCAGGTTCAGAGATGTTGAAATACTGAAAAGTGTATGCTTTAGAACTGAAAATGTAGGTTCATCATACGTATACTTCCCTGGCTAGCAAAGTTTTAGTTAGAAGTCTGTGACCCAGGCATTTGATAAGAAGAACAAGTAATTTTGTCTCCTGCTTTTTTTTCTTTCTTTTTTTATATTACATAGTGCTTTTGGGTACATAGCATGTACTTTAATGTATTCCAAATGTATTATTTGGAATATTGGTAGGTAGCTCTTACTATGCTCATCCATCTTTCTTGGCAGTTCTGATACCCGATTTTCGATTACATTGAACAACAAGGATGCCCTCACTGGAGATGAAGAGACCTTGGCTTCATATGGGATTGTTTCTGGGGACTTGATATGTTTGGTTCTTGAAGATGACATGCCGGCACCTAACTTACCTTCATCTGCAGATTCAGAGCGTTCCTCACTCCAGGATGATGACCAGCCTTCTCTGGCTGCCACTGCAAGTCAGGCTAATATCCCAGATGAACAAGCGAGTCATTCATTCCAAGGACAGGCCACCCAGTTTGATCCCTGGACTGATGACAGTATGGTGGGTATTAAAGATGAAGAGATGGGAAAATCGATAAGGTATATTGACACTTCAGAGGAATTCTACACCAGTCAGGATGATTAGCATCAGTAAACTGTAGACTGTGCCCTTTATGAACATTTTTGGTTTGGTTTGGTTTGTCGAGACAGGGTTTCTCTGTGTAGCCCTGGCTATCCTCTCTGCTACTTACTCTGTAGACCAGGCTGGCCTAAAACTGAGAGATCCGCCTGCCTCTGCCTCCCAAGTGCTGGGATTAAAGATGTGCACCACCACTGCCCTGCTTGAACATTTTCTTTGTAACTGCAAACTATCTGCACTAATGTTATGCTGCCGTTCTAACTTCATGGTCCTCCACATAGGAACTCCCTGTTCTGCCGCTCAGCGGGACCCCTGGTTTCCTGTGCCTATTGACTTCTTGTACCACAGGCTGCCAGTCTTTTCTTCACTTTATTTTTCAGGTTGTCTGCTTCCTACATTTTCATTATGTCATTCTCTTGCTCTGTAGTAACTCTGTGTCTGAGAGGCTTGTCTCTTCTGACATAAATTTTTCTATTCTGTGTTATTTCACAGAAGAGAAAATCCCTTATTGTCCTGTACCCAGGCTTTCTGAAAGTTGTCCCACCTTACGTGTCCAGGGTCACTCTGTTCTTTTCCTGTCAGTGATTGTCTCTAGTTAGTTCAGATTCCTGATCATTCTCATTCTTCTGTTTTCATACTCACACAAGTACACAACCTGCTGACCTGTGTGTGACCAGTGATGTGGTGGCCTGGTACTTTTGCTGACCCTCCTTTTTCTGTTTGTACTTCTGTCTGTATTCCAGGGTCCTTGCTAATTATAGTTCAGCAGTTTAAACATTTATTGGTGATCTTTGTTACTTTGTAAGTTCTTTATTATTATAATTATTATTAAGATTTAATTATGTATATAGTGTTCTGTCTTCCTGTACGTCTGCATGTCAAAAGGGAGCATCTGATACCATTATAAATGATTGTGAGCCACCATGTAGTTGCTGGGAATTGAACTCAGGACTTTTACAAGAATAGTCAATGCTCTTACCAGTGAGCCAACTCTCCAGTCCCTAATTATTTATTTTATACTTTGTGTAAAATGATTATTTTATTTGTTTTAGGTTTTTTGAGAGAAGGTTTCTCTGTATAACAGCTCTGGCTATCCTGGAACTTGCTTTGTAGACCAGGCTGGCTTCTAACAAAACAATACTGACAACATGTATCATTCTTAACTGTCTTTATGTATATATTATGATCACCCCAATTTAATTTCTTTTGCAAGTTTTAAACATTGATCTGTGACATAAGAATTGGCAGATATTCTGAATAGGTGGTTATTAAAATACTTACTAGATTCATAAATTGTTAAAATTTCCACATACAGTAATTTTAATTTGTCTTTCAAATCATTCTTGTATCTCTTGAGTGTTTCTGCTTCGTAGGGCAGTGTGTGGGATGAGTAAGGCTATGTGACTGCAGACTTGAACTCATACTCGTGAGTCTGTTTTTGCTGACAGTCTCTTTCAGAGGTAAACCTAGAGAGAAGAGCCCGTTCTTTACCTAGGAGTAAAAATCTTCTAGTAAGATGGAGTTCTACAGTGTGTGAAATACCTTGTTAATTTTTCTTTGGAAATTTCTGAGAAGTTACCAGTGCCTCAAGGTAGTGATTCCAGTGTGAGGTCACTGAGCTTGAAGTCTTAAACAATACTTGGACTGCTTGAGTCTCTATGATCTGCAAGTTCAGTTTAGAAGGGAACTGTGGAGAAGGGAAATAAGTGGGTGAGCAAGACTCAAAACTAGGGGAGAGGAATTTTATTTTGTAGATAAATGTAAGTTAGTTTTATTTCATTGCTCTTGGGAGTTACTGTTAACGACAGCAAGGGATAGCCAGTCTCAGACCTGATGGGAGCTCAGTGCAGTCTAGCTAGTTGTTTGCGGTTTTGTAAGTGGCAAGACTTTGTAGAAGTGATGCTCAACTTTGTTCTCTTCTCACACATGGAAGATGATAAACACTCGTATCAGAGGATACCAGTGCTTCTTGGACTTAGGAATATGGTTTGATAAGCCCACAGTGGGTATGTAGTTAGCTGCTTGGGGTAATGCTTCTTAAAAAGTTACATGCTTTTCCTATGCTACTGGCTAAGTAATAATTGGCAAAAGCAGGGATAATGGGGAAAAGTGAAGAGATTATTTTCATAATTTAGACTTGATACATTGCTTTTTAATATAGTGATTTGTTTGTTCAAAGAAAATCATAGAAATGTTTTGAGTAGTAGCATCTTTTAGGTAGTCTTTTAAATTTAAATTTTTTCCTTTTTCTTTTCTTTTTTCTTTTTTTTCTTTCTTTTTTTGAGACAGGTTCTTGCCATATAGCTCAGACTGACCTTGAACTCTAAAATTCTTTGGCCTTAGCTTCCCCAGTACAAGAATTATAGCTGTGTGTCACTGTGCCTGCCTAGAGTTCGCTTAACAAGTCTGATCTTTCTGTAGCCATTAGGCTTTAGCTCTGCTGATTTTGAAAGAATAAATGTCAGCTGTGGCTCTATACCAGTCCTTCAACCTTGTCTTGTAAATTCTCCTGCCCTGATTCTTTTGGAAATACAATCCTAAAAAGAAAAAAAATTACTTTATATGAAGAGTTGAGCACAAACTAAGAAACAAGCTTTCTGAATGTAATCAGTGTAGCAACTTAGCTTTACTAAAGCATGTTTTACGTCGAAAAGCCTTAACGGTGAATCTGAGGACCTGGTTAATTGCAAAGTTGTATAAACTGGTTATCTTGACTAGTCATTTATTTATTTGAGTTAAAACTATACTGTTTATTAAA
This sequence comes from Rhabdomys pumilio, assembly GCA_030674055.1. Taxonomy (NCBI): domain Eukaryota; kingdom Metazoa; phylum Chordata; class Mammalia; order Rodentia; family Muridae; genus Rhabdomys; species Rhabdomys pumilio. The sequence continues at coordinate 7,505,274 of JANHMN010000021.1, forward strand.
GACATTGTCCTCTTTGCTTAAGTTATGTGAAAGAGTCCCTGGTAAACAAAACCAGGAAACTGTAGTATGTCACCCTTCAACAATTGGTCACAAGCCTTTCCTGAATGTGTACCATGTGGCAGGTACTGTGCTCTTTTTACAAAATGGACAACTTGTATAGTCTTGTACTTTACACAAACTTGCAGTCATGGAAAGATGCAGATGTGTGAACTGAAAAATAGTAATACAGTGTGGTAAGGTGCAGTTTAAAGGCTGTGGTGGCATCCCTTGGGTCTGTTGAAGAAGTGGGAATTCTGCAGTGGTAGGGAAGGGGTGTTAGAAAGTGAACAGATGACGAGACGAGACAGGAAATGGGATGATGACGGGCCTTATATGCCTATGTTTTTTGGACTTAATTTTCTAGGCTTGCTCTCTACCGTCTGTCTCTGAAGAACTTGTTTTATGGATTTGTAGTAAGTATGACAAAGATGCTAAGTGTGAGGAAGAAGGCAAATGCGTTTTGGTTAAATGGATACATGACTGTTATTTTTTTGAATTCTTAGAGCTTTTATAAGGTTACTACCAGATCCTGTGAGTATAGAGGGTTAGGTTGGGCAGACATAGCATGTAATGTTTCTCTGCTTGACTCTGTACCAACTTTTTCTCCGAGAACTCCCAGGGACACAGTCTTAAGGTACAATTGGGAAATAGTGTTCCTGTTTTGAGGAAATCCTGAATTTTAAACTGGGACATAAGATGTGATTGGATCCTTAATTTCTGGGGAAACTGGCAGGAGTGCATGGTGTATATGAGACAAGAAGGGGAGGCAGGCACTCTTGAGGAGGTGCTGTTCTTGGGAGTCAGGAGACACATAATGGGGGTGTGAAGTACCAGTAGCATAGTAAGCACAGCTTTAGCGATATCCAGGCATGGTCGTGGCTGGAGTTATGAACACAACACATTTAGGGTACTGCTCAGTAAGTGTGGAGACTTACGGATGAGCTCCATGTTTTTAGTCTGAGTTACGGGACTCAGGATGGAAGTATAGGTTGCAGGTTTGTTTATTTATAAGAGCTTCCTATTTCTGAACCTCATGCTGACATTTGAGCACTAATCTCTGCTCAGTTTAGGGTATAAAATGTCCTATGTAAAATTAATGAATCTATTATTGTCATCCTTTTTAGGAAGGGCCTAGTCAAAATGTTGAAGCTGAGTCCATTCAGGATGCCATGAGTATGGAAGAGGTTTCTGGTTTCCATCCATTGGAACCAATGCTCTGTAATGAAACAGAGGATGGGCAGGTGCCACATTCTCTAGAGACCCTGTATCAGTCAGCTGGCTGCTCCAACATCAGTGATGCCTTGATAGTGCTGGTGCATCTTCTCATGCTTGAGTCGGGCTACATACCTCAGGTGAGTTCAACCAAATACCTTATGAGGTGTGGTGGTTTGAATATGCTTGGTCCTGGGAGTTGGCACTATCAGAGATGTGACCATGTTAGAGGAAGTGTGTCACTGTGCGGGTGGGCAGTGAGACCTTCCTCCTAACCACGTGGGAGCCAATCTTCTCCTAGTGGCCTTCCGATGAAGATGTAGCACTCTCAGCCCCTCCTGCATTATGCCTGCCTGGAAGCTGCCATGCTCCTGCCTTGATGATAATGGACTGAACCTCTGAACCTGTAAGCCAGCCCCAATTAAATGCTGTCCTTATAAGAGTTGCCTTGGTCATGGTGTCTGTTCACAGCAGTAACACCCTAAGACATGAAGTCTCAACTGGGTACCTCACTCACGTTGTGGTGGCCTGTCTTCCTTTACTAAATGTGGTTGGTTCTTGAATATAAAACGTCAGACACAGTGAGGGTTGTCTTAGGTACTCAGTAAATGTGCCCTTTCTAGCGTTCCTTCTTTTCCATCATTTCCCTTGTTAGCATTTAGTATTACAGAGATAATGGCAACTGGTCAAAAAAAAAAAAAAAAAAAGATACAAGGTGTATATATGGTAATATTCAGATACAGTGGTGGCAGTGTGGACTGCGTATGACTACATGCTGGCTAACTAGTGTTTCATGCTCGTAGATCTGTGTTGTGGCTGCTTATCTTCATTCACAATGGGGTTATTAAGCATCTACTAATGCAGTGACTTGTTTTTGTTCCTGGTATTATGTCTTTGTTTCAAGTTACTGTTAGTCTGAGAGCAGACAAGAGTTTAGATTATTAAAGTATATTGTGTAAGTTCTAGGAGAGAGATTTGCACAGCCAGAGTGCCTGGGCCTCTCAAAGAGCAGTTAGAGAGGAGCTGAGGAATACACGGGATGGTATTAGAACACAGACTCTGACTTAGTAAGCGTAGGAGGGAGCCGAGCTTCTTGCATACACTGGCCTGTCCCCTATACTGCTGGCCTGTACACATTCCCTGTGGGCCATGTGATAGAATACAGAGATGAAGAGTAACCAAGATCGTTGTGTGCCTGTGCACACCATGTGCACACCATATGCACAGGCACACATTTCTGAGCTCACAAATGAGCACAAAAACCAGACAGATATGACATATTACAAATAACAGTGTAAATTGACAAAGCATAACAAATATGCAGTAACAGAAATGTGAACACAATGTTAGAAAATAACTTTTCTGAAAAAGGGCTATATGAAAGAAGTGCTTTTCACCTTGCGGTCTTGAATAATGGTATGTCTTTGCTAGGTAGAAAATGTGAGTCTTGGAAGAGAAAAATCCAGCCTTATTTCTGTGATGTCATTCTATCTATTAAAACAAAAATTTTTATAGAAAAATATTACAACGTATTATTCTCTTTTAGTAGCAGTATTAATGCTGTGCATCTTTTTAAAAATGTGTGTGATGTTATGTGTGTGTGTGTGGTGTATGCATATCATATAGCATGTGTGGAGTTAGTTCTCTGCCTTCACCTTTGTGTGGGTTTCAAGGCTCAACCTTGGGTATCAGGCTTCTGTGACAAGCACTTTACCTGCTGAGCCGTGTCAGTGACTCAAGGGGGCCACATTGCACAGTAAGGTAGGGGTGTTAGGATTTTCAGGTTTTTCAGCACACCTTCATTATTTTTCCTTTCATTTCATTCCTCAGGGGACTGAAACCAAAGCAGCGACAATGCCTGAGAACTGGAAGTCAAGTGGCGTATACAAGCTGCAGTACACACATCCTCTCTGCGAGGGCGGCTCTGCCGTGCTTACCTGTGTGCCTTTGGGAAACCTAATCATTATAAATGGTAATGGGACGGAGCAGTCGTGGTTGCTGCCTTATGCATTAAGTAGCTTCTTTTTAAACATCCTATAGCCACTTGAGTGTCTGGCCAAGTCGTTCACAACTTACTATACCACTGGTAACATGCCTGAAAGATTTAAAATGAGAGGATGTTGGTTTAGGACAACACCCTTTACTCTTGAGATAGCCCCTTTGTTTTCTTTTTAAATGTTTTCTTTTTATTTTATGTTTTGAGTGTTTACCTGCACGCATGTCTGTGCATCATTTCATGTATGTAGTGCCGTGGAAGCCAGAAGAAGTGTCATATTTCCTGGAGTTGGTGTTACAGATGCTGGTAGCTGCTGGGTGGGTGCTGGGAACTAGGCTTGAACTAGGCTTGAACTAGGCTTCTCTGTAAGAACAGCCAGTGCCTGTAACTAACTGCTAAGCCACCTCTCTAGCCTCAGCCCTTGTTTGGGTCGTGTCAGTCTTTGGACACTGTTCTGTGAGAGCTGTGGTACTAGAAAGGAAGTGAGTTTACTTAGAAACCATTGGGAGAGTGTTGTGTTGTACACGCCTGTGACTATCTCTTTACTATAGAAACCGTTGGGAGAGTGTTGTGTTGTACACGCCTGTGACTATCTCTTTACTATAGAAACTGTTGGGAGAGCGCTGTGCTGTGCACGCCTGTGAATATCTCTTTACTATAGAAACCGTTGGGAGAGCGTTGTGCTGTGCACGCCTGTGAATATCTCTTTACTATAGAAACCGTTGGGAGAGTGCTGTGCTGTGCACGCCTGTGAATATCTCTTTACTATAGAAACCGTTGGGAGAGCGTTGTGCTGTGCACGCCTGTGAGTATCTCTTTACTATAGAAACCGTTGGGAGAGCGTTGTGTTGTGCACGCCTGTGAATATCTCTTTACTATAGAAACTGTTGGGAGAGCGCTGTGCTGTGCACGCCTGTGACTATCTCTTTACTATAGAAACTGTTGGGAGAGCGCTGTGCTGTGCACGCCTGTGACTATCTCTTTACTATAGAAACCGTTGGGAGAGTGTTGTGTTGTGCACGCCTGTGAATATCTCTGTTTACGTCTTTAAGTCTTAACCTGTACTCAGGAAGTTGGCTTCTCTGGAACTGCTGAGATTTTGCAGCCCTAATATGCATAATTTAGTTGCCCTTTTTCATGATTGTCTGAATAACAACTTCTCTGCTTTCCCCTTTCCTAAAAGGAGGCTTCACTGAGGTGGCAGTACATCTCTGGAGTTCATGATGTCACACAGGTCTTTCCCAACCAACACTGCTTTTTAGATGTTCTCATGATCTCACAGTAGGAGATTCATTTGGGTGACCAGGATCTTACATTTCACTCTGATCTTTTATTTTCATATTTTTGAAATTGGGTCTGTATAGCCTAAACTGATCTCAGATTCTTTATGTAGCTGAAGCTGGCCTTGAACTTCTGATCCTTCTGTCTCTGTCTCTCACGTTCTGGGCTTGTGGGTGAGTACACCTCACTCGGCTAACGCTGTTTAGTTTTTGAGGTTATCTTTTTCAGATACTTAAGCTAATGAGTTGAGGTGGACTGTAATGTTTGTATAACAGCTTGTCTGGCTTTGCTGCCTTGGATTGGGTTTTCACTGGGTCCTTCAGATACTTGTTTTGTTGAGATGTTTAGAGGTCCAGTGTTAGAAAACAGGTTTCTACTAAAATTTATTTTCGATGCTAACATCGCATTTTTGATTTTAGAATTAGAAGATAATTTTTGGTCGTCTCCTGTAATTTTTCCTCCATTTCCTCTTAATTGCCCAATTCTCTTAACTGAGCATTCAGCCTGTGATACTGCTTGCTTGCCAGGATGTGGCTGACGGCATGGAAGCTGAGTAGTGTCTCTGTTAGTTCTCACAATTAGCGTCTATAACTTGTAGTTTGGTATTTTGTGCCCAGAGTGGCAGCGGTTTCTGTTTCTGTCTAGTCATCTTGATTTATCAGATCACATCTGGGAAGATGGAAGTTACCAAACATTGATAACAAATGTGAGGTGGTGAGTTTTACCTCAATTTCATATAAAGGTACCTAATGCTATGCATATACTACCCTCTCTTCACTAAGTATTTTGGTGATTTCTTAATTTATGGTATTTTGTGAGTTAATTATTTGCAGATCAGTGCCTTGCAGTCTCACAGTAGCTGGTTATTCCAGGATCAAGTTTTTGAAAAGGAACAGTGTCTTTAAATCTTTCCTTCACCCAGGGCATGGCCTGGTGCACATGTGCATGAGCCCATCACTAGCTCTTTCATAAGCTGAGATGAAGTATGCCTTTGTATGTAAAACTAAAATTGAACCCTTTGGTGATGTCAAGAATATTGGTCTTTTGGGTTTGGAAAGCAATGGTGCTGTGAAAACTAGCAGGATCCTGTTAATGAACAAGGATTGACCATTGCCAAGGATTAAAAAAAATGGATAGTGTTTTAGTGACTTCATTAGAAATAATGGCCTTCTGTGCTTGACTGCTTCTTACTGACCTTGTCGCAGATCTGTCAGTTACTAATAAGCTGCTGCTGGTAACACTTAGTGGAGTGTGTATGAAGATACTTACTGTAGTCTTTAAAGGTGGTGGTTGAGGCTGATTACTTCATGCCAGGTTTAGCCTTTTGACCATGCTTTGAGAGGAAGAATAGGCTCAGAGCAGCAGTTTGGTTGGAATAATGTATCCTTAGTGTATGGAGGCAAGGAAAAGGGCCTGCATTAAAAAGGGAATCGATTCAGGAAGTGACAGATTGCTTTATCTTCTTTCTTTTGTTTATTTACAGCTACAATAAAAATCAACGGTGGGATTAAAAATGTGAAGTCAGTGCAGCTGCAGCCAGGATCCTACGTTTGTGGAGTGGAACCAGGTGATGTAACTCTGACTTAACTTTTGGAAGAAAGCTTTGAGAGGTTCACTGAAAATCAAAGCCTGATCATTTCTAAATAGATTAACGCCAATTCCAAAGCAATGTTCCCTCTAAGAATTCAGATGTTTAGGGCTCAGGGATATGGTTCAGTGGTAGTGCATTTGCCTAGCATGTCCAAGGCCCTAGGAGTCACCCCTGCACCACAAATAGAGGGGGAAAAGCAGAGGATTTGACTACAATTTTAAGAATTTGTTTTTTCACAATTCTTGAGGTCTTTGAGTGCTAAGTTACATTTATACTGTTAAGAACTAACACTGGGGCATAGTCTGTCCCTTTGATGTTTAATGTTCCCTCCTGGTTTCTTGTGTTTATCGTTGGAGATCTTTCTACTATGTATTTAACAGAGAAGATCTGTGTTCCTTACAGGTAATTCAATGTGTTTTTTTTTTTAATTGAATATTGATAGAGAAAAACTACTTGAATATTTTAAATATAAATTTTATATAAATGCTACTATTTAATGAGGTTAGAATTTTCCTAAAATTTGGGTTCTTAGTATGGCTTTGCACATATCCCATAAAATTATTAATAGAAGTAAAAAAGTCAGGTTTCTCTTTTTACTGTTGTTGTTTAAACCTTGATTGTGAGAGACCAGGTGGTTAACAGGAGCGATGGGTAGAGAGAAGAATGGTCTTGTCCTTTCTGTTTCGTGCTGGGCGTGTCCCTTTAGTCCTTGTGGTAAATAGTAAGAGAAGTGTTGAGCAGAGGGGAGGGATGGTGCTTATAGTAGCATCTCTTAGTTAAGCCTGGCTTGATCCGGGCTGCTCCTCTGAAGATACATTCGTGTGAATTTAGAGGGAGATCAGGCCCCAGGAAACTGTTGGAAAGAGGAACGGCATAATGTGTTCTTGTAGTGCTCTCTAGCTGGATGCTCATCCAGATCTTGGCACTAGACCACTCTTTAGTCAGCCTGTTATTTCTTTACTGTCATTCCTTTAAGGACTCCTATCCCCTATTCTTTGCTGTACAATCAGGCTTTCCTTTTTCAGTACCACAAATACACTCCATATGTCAATACTGTAACCTTTTTGAGGGTTCAGATTAGTATTTCCCAGGAAGCAGTTTTTGCCACTGTTGGGGTGATCTTGCCCCTATTGAGAACGTGTGCTAGACTCATAAATCTGTAAATATGTTTTCTGTTATGATCAGAGAACTTAAAAGTTCCTCAGAACTATGTTTATCTTTGTACTAGGTAGGAGCTTGCCATGGGATAAATATTTCATACTGCGAGCAGGTTTCCGCTCGCATTACTGAAGTTCTAGAGAAGGCTGTCATTCCAGTAGGGTAGTTGAGGGGATCAGTGGAGCAGATGTCTGACTCTAAGTCTTAAACCCTTATGTAGGGTCTAGCTTAGACTCTTGGTCTTCATCTATTAAATATGGAACAAAGAAATGGAAGGGAAGGAGGAAGTGTGTTCTCTGGAAAAGTTTATAGACTTTAGTGAAGTGTTTTTCCTGAAGGACTTTTGTGTTAGGTTCATTTGACAAGTCATTTTTTATTTTATCGTGACTCAAAGTTTAGACCCCAGTAGCTCATATTATTCTTCCAAGTTCCTAGTCAAATACTTACAAGAAGATTTTATTTTGTTTGTTTGTTATGGAATTTAAAGAAAAAATGTATTGAGGATCTGAAGAGCAATTCTATAAAACTGACTTTTCCCTACATGCTCTGCTGTGTCTGTCGTTCTTAGACATGAATCAGACACCATACACACATGAAACAGCATGCTTCAGCAATGTAAGGAAAGGAAAAATGCTAAAGGAACAACAGGATTATTGAGAGAAAAAACTTGAAAGAAAATTGATTTTCACGTTTAAAAAACCACCTTGAACCAAATTGATTTTTTCATTATTTATTTACTTTATATCCCAATATCAGCCCATCCTCCTCCCAGTCCCCCCTCACATAGCTCCTCCCAACACTCTCCCCTCCTCTTCTCTGAGAAGGTTACCTCACTTCTGGTGAGGCTTCCCTGCCAGCTATCACCCCACCCTGTGACATCAAGTAACTGCAAGACTGGGTGGCCCAGTGAGGGGAATGGGATCCATAGGCAGGTAACTGATTAAGGACCTTCATGAAGACTAAGTTGCACATCTGCTACATATGGGGTTGAGGGTAAGTCCAACCCATGCTCACTCTTCAGTTGGTGGTTCTGTCTCTTGAGAGCCCCCAAGGGTCCAGGTTAATTGACTCAATTGGTCTTCCTGTGGAGTCCTTATCCTTTTCAGGTCCCTCTATCTTTATCCTAACTCTTTCGTAAGCTCCATCTAGTGTTTGTCTGTGGGTCTCTGCATCTATTTCCAGTGGCTGCTGAGTGGAGTCTCTCAGAGGACAGCTGTGCCGTGACCCTGTAAGCATAACAGTATCATTAGTAGTGTCAGAGAGATTGGTTCTTGCCAATCTCAGTTTGGGCCAGTCATTGGTTGGCCTTTCCCTCCATCTCTGCTCTGTCTTCGTCCCTATACATTTTGTAGACAGGACACATTTTGGGTTGAAGGTTTTGTGAGTGGATTGGTGTCCTTATCCCTCCACTGGGAGTCCTGCCTGGCTACGGGAGGTGGCTACTTCAGGCTCCATATCCCCCACTGCTAGGAGTCTCAACTAGAGTCACCCCCATAGAGTGTCTGGAGCCTCCTCTATTCCAGGTCTCTGGCACTAGAGATGCCCTCCTTGCCTGCCCCTGATTTCCATCTCTACCCCTTACACCTGATCCCTCTGCCCCATTTCCCCAAATTGATTTTTTAAATTGAAACTGTATTTTTTCTCACATACTAATCTTGATTGTAGTTTCCCTTCCCTCTACTCCTTCAAGCTCCCCACCTTCCCTCCTGTTCAGATCTCTTTCTGTCTCATTAGAAAAGAACAAGTTTCTAAGAGATAACAACCAAATATAATAAAATAAAATATAAGAAAACAAAAATTTTCATATTGAGGTTGGATATGGTAACCTAAAACGAGGAAAAGAGTCCCAAGAGCAGGCAATAGTCAGAAACCTACTCATTCTCACAGTCAGGAGTCCCATAGAATACTAAGCTGATAGCTGTGATATATATTCAGAGAACCCGGTGTAGACCCATGTAAGGCCTGTTCGCTGCTTCAGTCTCTGAGCTCAAATGTGCTTTGCTCAGTTGATTCAGAGAGCATTGCTGTCTTGGTGTCCTCATCTCTTCTGGCTTTTATACTTTCTATGACTCCTCTTCCACAGGGTTCCTTGAGCTCTCAGGGGAGGGATTTGATGGAGACATCTCTTTTAGCTCCCTCAAGTATCTGGCTGTGGGTCTCTGCATTTGTTCCCATTTGCTGCTGGAAGAAGCTTCTCTGATGACTGGATAAGCCATTGATTTTTGAGTATAACAAAATACCATTAGGAGTCATTTTATTGTTACTTTTTTTTTTTTTAACTTTTAAGATTACTAGTATTTGTTTTTACCCTAGGTCTCTGGGCTGTCTAGTCCCTGATTCTTGGTTACTCAAGCACTGTTAGGTATTGGCTCTGACTCCGTGAGTAGTCCCTAAGTCAAATCAGACATTAGTTGGCTACTGCCACAAGTTCTATGCCACCATTGCCCTAGCATATTTTGTAAGCAGAACAAATTATAGGTCAGAGGTTTTATGCCAAGGTTGGTGTTTACATTTCTCTTTTGGTAGCCTGCAGAGTGCCTTCCTGCACCATAAACACTGGAACATACATGAAGGTTCCATGTAGCCACAGCTCAATTTCTCCATGTTCAGGGAGTTGTGGGGTGTTGTCCTCAGTAGCAGAGTCCCACTGTCTGTCCCATCACTGTCTTAGGAACACTCTGGATTGTTTGAGGGTTTTTATAGAGCACCTTAGCTAACAGCTCAACTGAATGCAACCCTGTCTTGATACTGGAAGCCTTGTTTGGTGATGAGACTTGAGTCTCTGTATCTCAATTATTGGGGAAACTCACTAGGACCACCTTCATATATTTTAGAAAGTTTCCAATGCACTAGTTTTCATGTTATCCCTCAAATGCTCCTCAGTTTTATCTCTTTTCCTGTATTCTCTCCCTCTACCCATCTCCCCTCCCTGTACCTGCCAGATCCTCCTGTTCCTGTTCCTTGACTGCCCCCAGTTTTTCCTTCCCAGGCAGATTCATGTGTCTCCCCTAGACCCTTCCTCTGTCCCTAACCTCCCTGGGTCTACTGATAGTAGCTTGGTTATCATTTACTTATGGCTAATATCCATTTATAAATAAATACATACCATAATTGTTTTTCTGGGTTTGGATTACCTCACTCAGGATGATTTTTTTCTAGTTCCACCCATTTGCCTGTCAATTTCATGATGTCATTTTTTAACACCTGAATAATACTCATGGGTAAAGGTATGACATTTTCTTTTTTCCCATTAACTTATTTATTTTACATCCCAGATGCAGCTTCCCCTCCCTCCTCCTCTTCCAGTCCCACTATCTCCCCTTATTTCTCATCCTGTCCTCCCTTTGACTTCAGAGGGGGGAGGCTTCCATGGATATCAACCTGCCTTGGCATTTGACACTACAGTAGGACTAGGTGCATCCTCTTCTATTGAGGCCAGACAAGGCACTACAGTTAAGGGAAAGGGATCCAAAGACAGGCAGCAGAATCAGAGACTGCCCTGGGTCTCAAATGAAGACCAAGCTACACATCTGTTATATATGTGTAGAGGGCATAGGTCTGTTCTGTCCATGCTCCTCGGTTAGTGGCTCAGTCCCTGTGAGCCCCTGTGGGCCCAGGTTAGTTGATTTTGATTTTGATTTTGTAGGGTTACTTGTGGTGACCTTGCCCTTTTTGTTTCCTTCAATCCCTCTACTCTTGCACAAGATTCCCCAAGCTTCACCTGATGTTTGGCCGTGGGAGTGTGCATCTGTTTCCATCCACTGCTGGTTGAAGCCTCTTAGGTGACAGTTTTGCTAGGCTCATGTCTGGAGGTATAGCAGAGTATCATTAATACTGTTGGGGTGAACTCACTCTCATGGTATAGGTCTCAAGCTGGGACAGTCATTGGTTATCCTTTCCCTCAGTTTCTGCTCCATCTTTACCCCTGCGCTTGCTGTAGGCAGGGCAAATTGTAGGCCAGAGGTTTTGTGGCTGGGTTGGTGTCCTAGTCCCTCCATTGGAAGTTTTGCCTGGTTACACTAAGTGGCCTTTCAGGTACCTTATCCCCTATTGCTAGTAGCCTTAGCTAGGGGCACCCTCATTCCTGGGAGTTTCCATTGTCCTAGGAACAGCTTGAAACAGCTCACTCCGGAGATGCCCCCATACCGATTCCAGTTCTCTCTCTCTCTCTCTCTCTCTCTCTCTCTCTCTCTCTCTCTCTCT
>JANHMN010000021.1:7516763-7555176 GCA_030674055.1 Rhabdomys pumilio
TCTCTCTCTCTCTCTCTCTCTCTCTCTCTCTCTCTCTCTCTCTCTCTGTCTCTCTCTCCCTCCCTCCCTCCATCCTGCCCACACTTGAGCCTCTTCTCCCCTCCTCACCTCTTCTCTCCAGGCCCCTCCTCTGTCCACTTCCACACTTGTTTTATTTCCTCTTCTCAGTGAGACCTGAGCATCCTTCCTTTGGCCCTCCTTGTTACTTAGCTTCTTTGTGTCTAGGTTGTAACATGGTTATCCTGTACTTTATGGCTGATATCCACTTCTCAGCAAGTCCATCCCATAATGTCTTTCTGAGTCTGGGTTACCTCACTCAGGACAATCTTTTCTAGTTCCACCCATTTACCTGCACATTCCATGACGTCATTGTTTTAATAGTTCAGTAAAGTTCCATTGTGTAACTGTTGATGCTGATGTCCCGGTTGAGGGACATCTCGGTTTCCAGTTTCTGGCTGTTATGAATAAAGCTGCTCTGAACATAATTGAGCAGGTGTCCTTGTGGCATGGTGGGGTATCTTCTGGGTTTATGCATAGGAGTGGTATAGCTGACTTTTGAGTTAGAGCTAGTCCCAATTTTCTAAAAGTACGGAATGCTTCACAAATTTGCCTTGTTATCCTTGCATAGGGGCCATGCTAATTTCTGTAGTGTTCCAATTTTAGTTTATGTGCTGCTGAAGTGAGCACATACCACATTTTCTTTGTCTGTTTTTTTGGGAGAGGAACATCCAGGTTGTTTCCAGTTTCTGGCTCTTATGAATAAATTCTACAATGAACACAGTTGAACAAGTGTCTCTGTGGTAGGATGGCGCATCCTTTGGGTATATGCCTAAGAGTGGTAGCTGGATCTTGAGGTAGATTAGTCTTCAGTTTTCTGAGGAACTGCCATATTGATTTCCATAGTGGCTGTGTAAGTTTGTACTCCCACCAACAATGGAGGAGTGTTCTCCTGCTCCACACTAGTGAGCTGTCACTGGTGATACTGATCTTAGCCATTCTGACAGGCCTAAGATGGAATCTTAAAGTAGTTGTGACGTGCATTTCCCTGATGGCTAAGAATGTTGAACATTTCTTTAAGTGTTTCTCAGCCATTTGAAATTCCTTTAGTAAGAATCCTCGATTTAGATCTGTACGTATACACACACACACACACACACACACACACACACACACACACACACACACGTTTGTTTATTTATTTTTGTTGTTGAGTCATGTAGTCCTGACTGTCCCAGAACACACTTTAGACTAGGCTGGCTTTGAACTCAGAGCTCCATCTGCTTCTGCCTCCTGAGTGCTGGGGTTAAAGGTATGTGTCACAATGCCTGGGTGCCTATATACCCCATTTTAAAATTAGATTATTTGGTTTTGTGATATCTAGTTTCTTGGGTTCTTTATATATCTTGGATATTAGTCCTCTGTCAAATACGGAGTTAGTAAAAGTCTCTTCTGGTTCTGTAAACTGCCACTTTGTCCAATTGTCAGTGTCCTTTTCTTTACAGAGGTTTTTCAGTTTCATGGAGTCCCATTATCTGTTGTTGATCTTAATGTGTGAGCTATCAGTTTTCTTCTGTGTCAGTGGGTTCACGGCTATTCCCCACTTTCTCTTCTATCAGGTTCGGTATGTTGGTTTTATGTTGAGTTCCACTTGGACTTGAGTTTTGTACAGGGTGATAAATATGGATCTGTTTGCCTTCTACATGCACACATGCTCTTTGACCAGCACTCTTTGTTGAAAATGCTGTCTTTTTTTTTTTTTTTTTTCTCAGTCTGTTGTATTTCTCCATTCTTTATCAAAAGTCAGGTGTCCGTAGGTGTGTGGATTTACGTCTGGGTCTTCAATTCTGTTGATCAGCGCGTCTGTTTTTATGTCTATACCGTGCAGTTTTTATTACTGTGATCCTGTAGAACAACTTGAAATTAGGGATGGTGAGACCTTCTACAGTTCTTTAATTGTTCAGGATTGTTTTAGCTACCCTGGTTGGTTTTGATGTTGTCGTTGTCGTCGTCGTTTTTCCATATGAAGTTGAGAATTGTCCTTTTGAGGCCTGTAAAGAAATGTGCTGGAATTTTGATTGGGAATTGTATTAAATTTGTAGATTGCTTTTGGTAGGACTACCATTTTTATTATGTTAATTCTACTGATCCAGGACCATAGGAGATCGTTCCATCTTCTGATACCTTTAGTTTTTTTCTTAAATGGCTTGGAATTTTTGTCATATAAGTCTTTGACTTGCTTGGATAGAGTTACTCCAAGGTATTTTATTTTGTGGTTATTGTGAAGGGTGTTGTTTCTCTGATTTTGTTCTCAGGCCATTTGTCATTTATATATTGGAGGGCTACTGATTTATTTTGTTTGTTTATTTGTTCTTTAAATCTTGTATCCAGCCACTTTGCTGAAAGTGTTTATCAGCCGTAGGAGTCACGCATGTACTATCATATCGTCTGCAAATAACAATTCTTTGACTTCTTCCCTTCCATTTGCATCCCCTTGATCTTCCTGGGTTGTCTCTTGCTCTGGCTAAGACTTTAAGTACTATTATATTGAATAGATATGGAGAGAGTGGACACCTTTGTCTTGTTTCTGATTTTAGTGGAATTTCTTTGACTTTCTCTCCATTTAATCTGATGTTGGCTATAAGCTTGCTGTAAATTGCCTGTATTTCATTTACATATGCCCCTTTGTGTCCCTGATCTCCTCAGGACTTTGTCATAAAGGGTGTTGGATTTTATCAGTGACCTTTTCAAAATTTAATGAGATGATCGTGTAGTTTTTTTTTCTTTTAGTTTATTTATACGGTGGGCTACATTTACTGATTTCAGTATGTTGCACCGTCCTAACGTGTAGGATGAGGCCTACTTGATCATGGTGGATGATCTTGGTGATGTGCTTTTGGATTCAGTTTGCAATTATTTTAGTGAGTATTTTGCATCTATGTTCATAAGGGAAATTGGCCTGTAATTCTCTGTTGAATTTTTATGTTTGAGCTTTGGATATCAGGATAACTTGGGGTATCTGTGAATTGGGCAACATTCCTTCTGTTTACTATTTTGTGAAATAATTTGAGGAGTATTTGCAGTAATTCTTCCTTCAAAGTTTGATAGAACTCTGTGCTAAAATCATCTCTTCTTGGACTTTTTTGATTCAAAGACTTTTAATGACTGCTTCTATTTCACTATGGGGTTATTGTTTATCTGATCTTGGCTTAACTTTGATAAGTGGTACCCATGGAGAAAATTGCCTATTTCTTTTAGATTTTCCAATTTGATAGAACACAGGTTTTTAAAGTCTGTTCCTATAATTCTTTGCATTTCCTCAGTGTCTGTTATGTTCCCTTTCTAGTCTCTGATTTTATTACTTTGGATAGTCTGTCTCATTTAGTTATTTCCATAAGGGTTTGTCTATCTTGTTGATTTCTTAAAGAACTCTTTTGGGTGTGCTTTTTTTTCTTTTTTTTCCTAGATTTTTCAGGTGAACTGTTAAATTGTTAATATGAGATCTCCAACTTTTTTTTAATGCATTCTAGAAAGTCTTTACTTTTTTTTTTCACTCTGTCTTGACCCATTTTTCATTTAGTAGAGAGTTGTTCAGTTTCCATGAGTTTGTAATTACGCTTTTGTTGTTTCTGTTGTTGTTATCACTAATTCATGGTGGTCTGATTCATGGCAGGGAGTTGCTTCAGTGTCTTTTCTTGTGTCTATAGAGACTTGCTTTCTGTATGAGGTAAATTTTGTAGAAAGTTCCATGAGGTGCTGAGAAGAAGGTATATTTTTTTGTGTTTGAGTGAAATGTTCTGTAAATATCTGTTAGGTCTATTTGGTTCATACCAGTTGTTAACTTCAGCATTTTTCTGTTTGGTTTTTGTCTAGATAAATTGTCCATTGGTAAGTGTGGGTATTGTCTCACCCCATTAGTGTGTAAGGGTCAAAGTATAATTTAAGCTGTAGTAGTGTTTCTTTTTACAATTGTGGCTACCTTTGTGTTGGGCATAGATGTTAAGAACTGAAATGGCATTTTGGTGGATTTTTTTTTTTTTTTTGATGAGTATGTAGTGTCCTTCCCTATCTCTTTTGATTAGTTTTGGTTTGAAGTGTATTTTGTTAGATATTAAAATGACTATACCAGCTTGTTTCTTAGGTCCATTTGCTTAGTATATTATTTTCCAACCTTTAACCCTGAGGTAATATCTTCCCTTGATGTTGAAGTATATTTATTGGATGCAGTAGGATCAGAGATTTTATTTTCACATCCATTCTATTAGTCTGTGTCTTTTATTGAAGAAACTGCAGATGTGAGAAAGCTGGAGGGCTGCTCAACACTGTTTGAAACATGTTTGTTGTGTGAGAAGTCCTGTCCCTTGGGCCTCATGCTGCATAAGAGCGTTTATACACTGCATAGTGCCCAGAACAGACTGTTAGCTAGGTGGTAAATCTTGCTAGTGTGTGCAGACCCCTCAGGCTTTTCTCTGCAGCCTCTAAGCTGTATTTGAGTTCATCTTCTATTAGTTTGACATTAATTTTTGCACCTGAGACTGACTTTTGTTAGTCATGTGCTACACTTCCTCTTTTAAGGATTTCGATTCTCCTTCCTGTGTAGGAGTTACTCATGAATATTTAACACTTGCATTTTGTTTGGCAGAACTGGAAGACAGATGCCACTCCAGGTTTTTCTATTTGGTTTTGACTTCTACTTTGTAAAACACTCTAGGGGAAAGTGCAGCCAAAGTGTACAAAGATCTTAAGAAGCTCTCTCGTCTCTTCAAAGACCAGCTGGTGTACCCTCTTCTGGCTTTCACACGACAAGGTAAGGAGATGGGCTGAATTGTTACTGTTGAATGACTGAGAGACTGAGCAGAGCTCAGGGTTCGAACTATGAGGTCTGACTTGTCTTTATCTATCTGTCCTACTGAAATTCTGCTTTAAATCAGTGCCGTATGCATTCCTTAAGCATTACCCACTTTTTCCTTGTTCATTTACCCAGAACCCTTTTTCATTGTTTCTTCTGAGACAGTTCATCTTACTGTGTAGCCCAGGAGGCATCTGACTTGTTATGTAGCCCAGGCTTTGCCTTGAATTTGTGATCCTCCTGGCTCAGCTTCCCTGTCACACCTAGTTTCCATGACAGTGTTTGCACTGTACCTTATGGTTGACATGATTTCTTTAAATGTCAGGTTGTGACCTGAAGGTAAGGAATGTGTCTTAATTAGTTTTGTGTTCTCATTTTCTGGTCCAGTAAACAAAAGTATATACAGCATGTAAAATAAATGGTTTTCCTTAAATTTTTTATTACATTTACTTATTTTGTGTGTGTGTGTATATATATGTGTGTGTATATGTGTGCATGTATGTGAACATGTATTCACATGTGCATTTGGGGACACTATGCAGGACACGAGTATGGAGGTCAGAAGACAACTTGCAAGAATTGGTTCTTTTTTTGCATTATATGATCCCAGGGATCTGAGCACAGGTCAGCCTTAATGGCAGGCACCTTTATTTGCTAAGCCATTAACTGGCTCACATTTTTAAAAAAATGCATCTTAAAAATTAAAAAAACAAAACAAAAACAACAAAAAAAATACAACCCACACACTTACGTTTAAGAGTGATTTGATTGCAGGTATGTTGTTCCGTGAGTGCTTGCAGTGCTGGCAGAGACCAGAAGAGGGCAGTTGGAACCCCTGAAAATGGAGTTCCAGTTGGTGGTGATCCACCTTGTGGTGCAGGAGACAAAGCTAGATGCTCTGCAAGAGCAGCAGTAAGTGGTCTCAGCTGCTAAGCCTTCTCTCCACCTTTACTCTTTGTGTTCTTTGACGGCAACATTTATTGGGCACTAGATATTTTTACATTGGTGATGTTGAATATTAGTAACTGAGAAGTAGATTTTACTATGGATATTTTATAGATGATGAAATTGTTATTCGGTAAGCTTTATATTTTTCCAAAGATCTTTTGTAAGTCAGCTTTCTCTCCTTTGTGTCATACTGAGACACTTATTTCTAGTCATGTTCATACTGAGACACTTATTTCTAGTCATGTGCATGTGTGTGTGGGTTTGCTCTGGCAGAGTGACCTGCCTCAGGAGCATCCATGTCCGAGCCCAGCCACGTGCTGGCTCTCAGAAGACGCCGTGCTCATGTCCAGTGTGCTGCAGAGAGCGAGTCAAGTGAAGCTCATTGGTCGTTGCTGAAAGTACACTTACAGAGAAAGCTGGTAGTCGAGACCTGCTGGCAACTTTTAGTGATGTTCTTCTGTACTCAGTAACTCCTGTTGCTGCTTTTCCCATCTAGTACTGAACCTTCCAGATGTGTTTGGGCTGGTGGTTCTTCCATTGGAGCTGAAACTACGTGTCTTCCGACTTCTGGATGTTCATTCTGTCCTGGCTCTGTCTGCAGTCTGTCATGACCTCCTCATTGCATCAAATGACCCACTGCTGTGGAGGTGTTTGTATCTGCGGGATTTTCGAGGTGATTTATTTAATGACATGATGATGGGAGGAAAAAAAGGGTTCTTTGTCATGGTTGCCATGGTGTTACTCAGCTGGCTAAAGTTTTTAAGTATAGGTTTTTTCCCTTACTGTTTTGGTTTGGTTGGCAGCTTGTTTTTTTTTTTTGTTGTTTGTTTGTTTGTTTTTTTAATTTTTATTTAATCTTTTTTTTACACTCTAGATTTTATCCCCCTCCCAGTCCACCCCGACTGTTCCATATCTCATACTTCCCGCCACCTGCACCCCCGCCCCTCATGAGAATGTCTCTGTCCTCCGGTCTGCAGCTTATTAAGGAATAGCTTTTGAGTAAAGAAGCTCTAAGCTTCCTGATGCTGGCCTGTGCCACAAACACTGTCTGTGCACTCTTCTTTCATATTTTCTGCAGTATAACCCTTTAGTTGCAATAAACTAATTATGTCAGGATATGACATAGAAGACCAGAAAGCATTTTCAGTCTCTGACGTAAATGAACTGCACTTCTACCCACCTTGGAACCAGCGTCACCCTCGGTGTGCTGCTCTGGTGCTTTGTTTGTGGTGGTCACTTCAGCAGTGATGAGATACTAGACCTTGTGCACCATGATTTCCAGATCAAGACCAGAAGAGCCTGGTGTGAGCTTCTCTCTGCCAGTACTGACATTCGGTGTCTTTGAAGTTGTTGTTTCAACTGTAGAGTGGGTCATGACATTGAGTTGATGGGTCGGTTTATAAAACAGGCAGAGAGCAACTAAATACAGTAGAGATAGGAGTGAGCTGTCTCAAGTAGGTACTTACTGTGTTGCACATACTTTGTGTGTTTCCTGTCAAAAACATTGTAGTGAAAATGTGAATATGCTGTTAACATACTACCTTAGCTGTGGAAATATAGAATATTATGGAGTCATTTAGTCTTAAAATTGGGCAGTTGCTCTTTAAGAAGTGTGAGTCACCTTGATCCTTCCTTTTTGTCCTTACATCCCAAATGTAAAGTGTTACTTGGTGACAGTAGGTAACAAGTGTGGTACAAAAAGGAAGTCATTGGTAGAAAGAAAAGACAGGGCTGGGGCTGGGGCTCAGTTGGTGGAGTGCTTGCCTAGCATCTGTGGAGCCCTGGGTTGCATCTCCAGCCTTGCATAAACCAGGACTGGGTGTGTCTGGAATCCCAGCATGTGGGAGGCTGAGGCAGGAAGGTTGCTGTAATTCTTAAGTTAGTCTATGTTCCAAGGAGAACCTTATCTTACAGACAAGTAATTAGAAAAAAAGACACAGTGATGAACATATATGGAACAACTGACAAGAAAAAGCGGGCTGTGGTATATAATCATAAAAGGAGAGCAAATGACCCCCTTCATCTGTGCATTTAAATGCCTTTGGTTTCTAACTGTGGGTCACAGCTCCTTAGTAAGCTGTTTTGTGTAAAAATCGTATGGGGCCAGAACAGTGGTCTCAACCCCCTAATGCTGCAGTCCTTCAATACGGTTCCTCGTGTTTCCGTGACATCCCTCCCCTGCCCATAAAATTATTATTGTTGCTACTTTATAACTGTCATTGTGCTACAGTTATGAGTCAGTCGTAAGTATTTGTGTTTTCTGATGGTCTTAGGGGACCCCCGTGAAAGGGTTGTTCAAGTCCCAAAGGGGTCGTGGCTCACAGGTTGAGGACCACTGGGCTAGAGCTTTCATTAACTTCAAAGCTAGTTAATAACTTGTGGAGAAGACACGGCCAGCTCTTTCCTAAACTCATTAGACTTGAAGCTGATTGAATCTTTCCTCATTTCATGTATTTTAAGTGCACTTATAGTAGTTCTTTGTATGTCCACACACTCAGTGGGCAGAAAGTATGTAACCTACCTGTAGACGAAAGTATGTAACCCACCTGTAGATGAAAGTCTGCTCAGTTTGACTTCGGGAAGAATGTGGACTGTAATTCAGAGAGTTAAGAGATGCTTTTGGGCTGCTCAGTGTAACTCAAGACATGGCTTAGTGGCAGCTGGCATACCTCATGAGCCTGGGGCAGAAGCCACATGCTGTCTCACAGTGAACTGAGGGTCACTGCGTATCGCTAGGTAGTGCACATGGCAGTGCAGACCGCTGGCTTATGTGGTGATGTGCAGTGTGCACACAGACGCCCCATGTCTGCACTGTTTGCTACTGGATGCATGCAGTGGTTTGTAATAACTGACACTTTGCTTTACTTTCTCAGACGGCACTGTCAGAAGTCCTGATACAGATTGGAAAGAAGTAGGTATCTTTAAATATGAAGACCAATGTTTATGACTCAAATAACTAGTGAGTCAAGATTGAAAGGTTTCTTTTTACTTTTAGTGTGATAAAAGATAAAGTCAATCACAATTAAATTTATTGTTAAATATTGGTAATGAAAATGTCTTTAATTTTAGGCTTAGTCCTTGCTTTCAAAGAAAAGTCGATACATTTTTATTGAAATATAACAGTTTTTTTTTCCCCACAAAAATCTTGTTGTGTTGGGGTAATCTAAATCTGTTAGCATGCTACATTGTGAAAAGAATA
Organism: Rhabdomys pumilio; assembly: GCA_030674055.1. Classification (NCBI taxonomy): domain Eukaryota; kingdom Metazoa; phylum Chordata; class Mammalia; order Rodentia; family Muridae; genus Rhabdomys; species Rhabdomys pumilio. The sequence continues at coordinate 7,525,757 of JANHMN010000021.1, forward strand.
AGTTTTTTTTTTTTTTTTTTTTTTTTTTTTTTTTTTTTTTTTTTTTTTTTGTAGAATGTGACTAAAAAAATCACTGATAGGCCTGAGGAAAACTCTTTGGGATGAAGGACTAAAGAAAAAATAACTGAATGAAGTCCTCAGCTCTTTGCAGAATGTACAGTATTGTTCTTGAGTCTGTCTGCACTTTAAAACAGTCACTTGTTTATGCTTTAAATTGAATCCACTAGGGATGAGGAACAAGAAGTTAGTACCTCAGTGTTATTTATAGCATGATGTTTTCACAGATCCTTAAATTGCGTGCCCAGAAAGCTCACTTAAACCTATGTTAGCCGTGGAGTGCTAGATTTTATTCTTAAAAATACATGCTGCTGAGTTTTCCCTTTTTTGAGCTTATTGGTACCTCAGATTAAGCAGTCACTCTGAAGCAAAGTACTTCAAGACAAGAGCTCACTTGGCACCTGGAGTCACAGCTCTTCACGTGGTAGGAGCTGGCGACCATTCTATTATGTGTCTGCCTTGTTTGCGTAGAGTGTGAGAAAGAAAAATACAGATGGACTTAGGCAGTGAAGCGGCTTAGAGCTTGGGAGGACCTCCACTACTCACCGTGTCTTGTCTCCTCTCCTTGTTTTTCCCTACAGTTGTATAGAAAGAAGCACATACAGAGAAAAGAGGCTCAGAGGATGCGGCATGCAGTGTTCCTCCCATCAGCCCACCCTATCCCATTTTGTCCCATTCCTGTCTACCCCAGGGCCTACCTTCCCACCCCGCTGCTTCCCCCAGGAATCATTGGTGGTGAATATGATGAGAGGCCGATACTGCCTAGTGTTGGGGACCCAGTCACCTCACTCATCCCAAGGCCTGGGGAGCCTCCTAGCCAGTTTCGCCCACTCAGACCACGTTTTGATCCTGTTGGCCCACTTCCAGGACCTAACTGCCTCTTGCCAGAAAGAGCTATCCCCAACAACAGATTTCCCTTCAGACCCGGCAGGGGTAGGTCAACTGACGGCCGGCTACCATTCCTGTGACCGATTTGGAGACTTTATGGAAACTATGGATGCTGTTTCCTTGGATGCTGACGTCTGCTGTCAGTTTCTGGTTCGGTGGGCACCAAGGACAAGGTTGCTCAAAGAGGGGTTAGCTTCGGAATAGGTGACTGTTGGTCTCTCCTCTGGATTCACCTCTGGGATAGAGATTGTGGTACTGATAATGTTCTTTGTTATATTAATAAAAGTATGTATAAATTGTATGGCAGACTTGACTTTTGTTAAGGATATATTTAGTAGAAAAACGTTAGTCACACCATTAATTGGTATATTTGAAAATGATCAGGGTGTTTCTTAGTGTGAAGAGCTGGTTGCTTATAGGAAGTGTCTGATTTTATCAGCAATGCTCAATGGGGGACAGCTCAGCTTACATCAGGATAAAAGCTGGACTAGCTTGCTTGAACTCGGATGAGCAGCCCAGCCCTTTCCTTTCTAAGCAGCTTTTCTGGGTTCTGTGAGGAACTTCAGGGCTCCAAAGACCACTGGTTAATACAGGCACATCACTACCTAGGGTTTCCCCCTTGTGTTTGATATCAAAGACAGTCTTAACAGCAACATTCTTTATGTGCTGTCAGGTGAGGTACTTGTTCAAGGACAGCCCCCTCTTGCTGGGAGATTGTTGTGCTTTTCAGACTTAAAATACTCAAAATTCAACATTTATTTATTCTACAACAAGAAAAAGCCCAACACAAATGACTTAATACAAATAACTATAGGAACATGCTGTAATGACACATTCAAATTAGAACTGCTGCACAGGAATAAAATGCTGTTAGCATCTGCAGGAAATAGGAACAGTGCCAATGTCTTCCTGTTTCTAAAAACCTGTTTGCATATTAGGAAATGGCTTGGAATATGTGCTGCAGGGATATTTTGAGTCCTGTATGCAAGTGAAACTTTGCTACATGTGTTTTGAGTCTTTGCATCACAGTGAAGAAAATTCTGTTTGATATTCTAGAGGCTAGAGGCTCTGTGACCTTTAACATTATGTGTCTATGATCTACAGGACAGTCTAAATGTCCACTGAATGCCATAGGCTTCATTTAGGTGTGGCTAATGGGGCCACCCTGAAATTTTGATTGATCTAGAGTCTATTTCAGAACATGTTTTTGTGGCTGAATGTTAGGTTGCCTTTGTGTGTGTGTGTGTGTGCATGCGCATGCGAGAGTGCGTGTACTCACATGCACGCACACACGCACGCACGCACGCACGCACGCACGCGCATACACAAGTAAGCATGGGAAACAGTGATGACCAGAGCACCAAGTACTACTTTTCACCCATAAGTCATTTCCAAATGGGCCGTGAGATTCCTGATGGTGCTGGTGTCCAGCCTCACTGGGCTTAACTGGCAGATGCTGCAAGACTTGAGTTTAAGATATTGGCAGAGTGCTCTAAACCTAAACTTAGGCACCTCTCAAAAATTTTTATTAAAGAGTTCCCAAAGCATTTCTTCTTGACTAGCAGCTAATTTTATATTGAGAAGCTTAGAAAGTCTTGCATCCTATTCATTGGGCTTTTGAGCTTTTATGTATTGCTGATAACATAATGAAATCATGGCTTGGCAGCAGCTTGTTCACTGCATGGCTCTGAGATGTCATCTCCATGCACTGTAATGGGAGCAGGACAGCCTGGAAGCCCATGGCGAGTGCTTGGGAATGATGCAGCCCCAGTGCATTGGCTTGTGGTAGCCTCACATCTTTCTCGGCCCTAAGTTCTCCAGTGACTTTTTAGGAACAGGCTCTTGATTCTCCTCCCCCTTACCACTGTAAGTGGAAAATGCCCATTTGACATGGCTGGTAATTCAGTTTTGGGAAGAACCCTTTCCAGTTTTCGATTCCCTGTGTAAAAATCCTGAATTCTGTAGCTCTTTTTTTCCCCCCGTAGTTCTCAGTTGCTGAAGCCATTGCTTTATACATATCTCCGTAATTCTTCACTGGTGGAGTTGGGTATTCCTCCCCCTTCTGTTCAGTTGGTTCCAAGGTCTGTTTTCTTCCTCTTTGCCTTCTTGAGCCTTGGAGAAGAGCTGGGCAGGTGCTCCGCTGTGCTCTAGTGCGGGCGGTGCTTTGTAAATACGGAGAAGGGTATTGCAGTGTGCTAGTAAGCCATGTAAAGATGTGTGTGCACACTTGGCCTGGAGGAACTCTGATAGACCGACTAGCCAGTGAGCTCGTAGACTCTACCTATCTTTGTGTTCCCAGTGTTGAGATGGTAAGTACTCACCACCATGCCCAGCTTTCACCACAGGTTCTGACTGAACTCTCTGGGCCCTAAAGATTTGATTTGATATAACTTTTTTTTTCTCTACTGGGAATCGCACGTGAATTGTTAACACTTGTTTTTGATATTTCAAAGTAAAAGAGTGTTGGGTATAAAAAGTGTTGACTTGATGAAAAGCTCTGGGCGTTTTTGTTTTTTTCTCTAGGTCGGGCGTTTAGATCTGAGTATGAAGCCTGGGTGTGCGTGTTTTATCAATCTGGGCTCATGCTTTGTGGGAGCACAAAAGAGCTTCTGTGTCTTTTATGCTACTAAATGGACCAATTTTGCTTGCTTGTCACTTAGCCTTCCCATTTGTCTTCAATAAAGTCCAAAGTGCTGCCTCCTGTTAAAGTCTAAATATTACAGTTTAATCAGCTACTCTGGTTTAGGACAGCATCTGACACCAGGTTAATTCTATAGTTGGCATGGCTCTGGGGTAAGGAACCTAGAGAGACATGTGTGAGCTCTCTAGAAGAGAATGAGCTGGTCCTGCTGGTAATTATGTTACCACTTGTAAGTGCAAGGCTGGCTTAACCAGTGCCTGTGACTAACCTGCAGCCATTGGCCACTTCTGAATATCCAAAATGAACCACCAAGCTGTTGATGAAGCTGAACAAAGCAGAAGAGATTGGTCTGCTGCTGGAAGCTGGTGCACACTGTCCTGGGACCTTGTTTACAAAGCTGAGCTATGTTTTATGTTTGATCAGTACAGTCTTCGAGGCTCTTATGTAGAAGACCATTTCCTTTCCTGGGTGTGATAGCATTTTTCTGTTTTCTCTTACTGATATTTCAGTAAAAAGTTGGTTTAATTCCAGGTGACTTCCTCAACCAATAGGCTTAGGAAACTATCCATTCTCCCATCTTAATCTGTTGCATACATGTCATTAATTTCCTAATTTTCTGGAACAGTAATATAAAGAGAGTCCTGAATACCTCACTGCCACGGAGCAGCTGCTCCAAGCGCCTGTGCCAGATCCCAGGTGCCTACCAAGCTTGCTCCCCTGGTGCTGCTTTTATGGATATTCACATGAGAACTTGCTGGAGGCAGTGGCTATTCAGTTACATGGAGTTTTTGGTTGATTCGCTTTGGTTTTTTAATGAGTGAAGAATTGCCACATCTGATACTCGGGGAACAGACCAACTGCATGCTAGAGTAGACGCAGCACCCAGAAGCCTTGGGGAGCGAGAGATGGTGTGGGAATTCTGTGTTCTGAAAGTTGATTCTCTACCAGCAAAGTCCATCATGGGACAGGTCTGGAGGAAGTGTGTAGTGCTGTTTTGAGGTGTCCTTTGAGGTTGTGTTTGGAAGTCCCTGATCATTTTGTACAAATTGAATAGGTCTTTGTTGTGTCTCAGCGTCACTGGGTCAGCTTGGAAGGAAAATGCTATTGTTTGGGTCAAAATTGTAAAAGAGCAGAATCCAATAAATAAAACCTTTCAGATTCTACTTACAATGGCCCTACCCCTGATCCTTTTGCCCTTTTCCACCTCTAAATGTCACAGTTATTGAAGGTTACAAAGTTTGGGAACAACATGTACTAGCCTATGGGAAAAACAGTCCATTGGAGAGAGATGTGGGCTCCATGGGACCTGTATCTATATTCTTGGCTTCTGTTTTCATTCCCAGGCCAGTTGGAAATTGTTTAAAAATGTTGGCTACAGTCTAGTGTTATATCACAGATCTAGACATACTTGCATGGTTATAAAGATCAGGATGCCTGACCTGATTGAGATTTTGAAAGACATTTGTGCTACTACTGTGGTTGGGATCCTGGAGGGATGTCATTGATTGCTGAAATGTTTTTAAGGGCAGACTGTGAGAATATTTTGGCCACACGGTCATTTATGGAGCCACTAGTTCTGCCCGTCAAAGGAGTGGGTCTTTAGCAAGGCTGGTGATGGAAATATGTTCCTCCCTGCCCTGCTTTAGAATGAGCAGGCTGATGAAGCCACAGACTCTGAGCCCTCTAACTACAAGTTCATAGTTCTGTGCTCAGAAGCAACGTTTTCTGGGCCTTTATAAGTGGTTACTTCCAGGGCCATGGCCCACATTTTGAGAAACTTCCTGCTGCTGGTTTTTAACTCCAGCATGCGTCAGGAGCTGTTTTATCACCGAGACAAGGTTGAGACTGCTTAGAGTGATGGCTGCCACCTGTGTTCCCTGTGTTCTTAACCACCCAAAGCATGGCTTTCTATGATGCCTCTCACCCTTTTCCAGAATGCAGGCTTTCTCCTCTGTCTGTGTGCCTGCCTGTCTGTCTGTCTCTGTCTGTCTCTGTCTGTTTCTCTGTGTCTGCCTGTCTGTCTACCTATCTGTCTGTGTCTGTCTATCTGTCTGCTTGATCTTACTGACTGGGGCAGAACTTTCTGTAAAAAGTTGCTCCTGAAGGACCAACTTCGACTGCCATTGTCAGGAGCTTCTGTGCAGCTGGTGATCTGATTTCCCTCCACACATGCCTTGTGAGCAAGGCCTGGCTTCTCACTGGATGCTGGGGAAGCAAATAGCAGAAACTAGAAAGAGGACTACAGTCAGAAATGAGGTACTGGGGCTTTAAGATGTTTAAGATGGGGCTAAATGGCTCATTAGCCAGGCACTAACATCCACATCCTCTTCTGTAGAGCTCATGCCCCAGACTGTCTTGATGTTTCAGACCCTCCCTCCTACACTCCTGTCTTCAGAGGCTCCAGAGAAAGGTGTAAGAGCTAAGAGCAGAGGATGAGCAGGACGAAGAACAACTCCTGTGGACTCACAGACTGATCTTTTTTCTTTGGCTAACCTACCTAAAGCATGGCTTGGGGTGCTGGCCTCAAGACCTCTTCCCTTACCCGGGAGTGGATGTGTCCAGGAGAATGCACTGACAGTTGTGCCATGTGTCTCACCACGTGCTGGGCCATCCCCATTAGCCTCAAGAAGCATTCTGGAAGCTTTTTGGCAGCCTCATCCTGTGATAGAAGAGCAGCTGAGTGAAAGGAGGGACATGTGTGCAGGCTGGGTGTAGGCATGCAGGGACTGTCCTCACACGGAATTCAGAGAGGTTAGCAGTAAAACAGCTTGGGTTTTCTTGGTACTGGGAGGGCATCTAGGCCTTCAGTAGTTTGCTCCTCACTTCATACCACAGCCTCTTTGCTGTTGATTCTGGTCATTTTTCAATTAGGCCTAAGTCCTATGTTTACAGCTACAAACTATGGCCTCAGTGGTCACTGGACCTACATGAGCTTACATCACAGCTGCAACTTACCACTCCAAACCAAGGATATGGAAAGAGGCCAAGGAGAGCTTCTGAAATTACTCTGGTATGCTTGCTGTGAATACTGACTTGATCTTAGAGAGGGAAGAGGTAAGGAGAAAGAGGATGCCCTTGAGGGCCAACTGGATCTCTAGTAGCCAGCGGCAAAGCTACCACTTTTGATACTGAGCTGATACCTGCTGGAAAGCAGCCAGAAGGGGCATTCGGCAGAAATGCAGGGTTCTAAGTGAACCAAGGCAGGAGAGGGTCTCTACCCTTGTCTCTGCCACTTATGTGTGGGCTGGGAGGACCAGAAAGTGATGGCTTGCTTGTTGGGTGTGGTGGTTCATAAATGTCATCTCAGCACTTGGGAGGCCGATAAAACAGGAGAACACTGTGAGTTTGAGACTTGCGTGGGCTACATAATACTCTATGCCAGCTGGAGTTGCTGAATGAGACTTTTTCAAGAAAACAAACTTCCCAGAAGCCATAGTGACTGCTCCTATGCTCCTGGAGATTTGAAGAAATCTCAGATGATCACCAAACAATATGCAGAATTTGAGCATAACCAGAAGCTGCTGCGGTGAGTGACTCTTCCCTGCCTCACAGTGCAGGGAAGGCACACCTCAGGGGCCACAGGGGCTGTACAGGGAGACATGGCGATGTTCTGATGACCTGGGTCAGTCTTCTTGGGACCAGGAGGCTGCTTCTGGCACCTACAATGTTTCTAGCACCAGGTGCTTGTCGATGTGATCCTGGGAGGCCATCTGGTGCAGGACAAAGACCACTGGAAAGGGAATCAGGGCCATTTTGCCTAGATTTGCAGCAAACCATCGTGGTCATCTTGGCTACACTGAAACAAGGTTGAAGTGAAACTTTCTGGAAGAAATTCCAAAAGGCTTCAATGTCTCCTAAAGAAAAACATACACCTTGTTTTGAAGGCTCTCCCACTGTAAGTGGAGTGGCCTACTGACTCCTTTTTCAGAGCAGGTAAGATGCTGCACCATCATCGTGCCTTCTGATCCTGGAAAGGGAACCATCCACTTTCTCTGGGTTTCCATCTAGCCTTCAGGATGAAAAAGAACAGATTCTGTGTGAGGTCAGACAGGCACAGTCCTCCTGTGACCCTCTCTCCAGGGAACACTGTGAGGTCTCACAGACACAGTTCTCCTGTGACCCTCTCCCCAGGGGACACTGAGAGGTCAGACAGGCATAATCTCCCTGTGGCCCTCTCCCAGGGAACACAGGCTCTCTCTTCTGGATTCCCGCTATTGACTCTGTAGATTTCCCTCTGTCCTGTTCTTAAAGGTCCCACTTGTTGCATAGCGTCTAGCTTCTTTCTGATGACATCAAGGTCACCATGAGGGCCAGCTGTGACAGGGCCTTTGTCAGTCTACTCAAGGCAAGGATGGCACTAGTTTGCTTTAGGTGAGTAGTGGGCTCCCAGGCTGGGCTTCCCTATTTTCTGTTTGCAAAAACACCATTAAAAAGTATTGCCTCTTGTGTTGCTGAGGTCCGACTACAATGTATGCATTTGATGGAGGTGAGTCAAGGCCTAGAAGGGGGCCTCCACCCAAAGGCAAGCAAAATACTAATAAGACTGCAAAAACAAGCCACACAGACATCTCACTTGGTACCGGCGGCAGGGGAGCAAGCGTATGGTGGATGTAGTGATGCCTTGTCTGTCTAGAAGGCCCGCGTTGAGGAACCTAGGGACTCTCAAGGCTACCGCTCAGTCAGACAGCATTGGAATGTCATGGTCATGGAGGTGGGAATGAATGTAGATGACCAGTTCCTGGGTCAGACATATTTAGGAAGCATATTTCCATCAGGAACCAAGGCTGAGAAGGAGGGAAGCAGAGAATGGCTCCAGTCATTGAGTCTTCTTGCCCGCCTGTCCTCCAGCCTGGATAGGACTAGTCGGAGAAGAGACTGGCAAAGGACTTCCTCAGGTTGCGGATTGTCTCAGCCTTGGCCTCATCTTCACTTGGGGTCCCTCGATGGGAGGTGTCTGACGTGCTGAGGCTGTTAGTCAAGGACTGGGATTTGCTGAAACATAAAGCAAGAAGTTTGGGATGGTCAAGGCTGGAACTCCCAAGGAAATGAGTCTGGGGCTGGCCCTGAAGCCTACAGGCTGAGTGAGCATAGTCATGAAAAGATGGTGAGACCAGAAATCAGGCATTGCAGTGTGTACACGATGCCAGCCTAGAACTTGCAAGGTGGGTAGTATTGCCTTCATCCTCTTAGGTATAGAAACTGGGGTTTCTAGACAAGTATTTGGCTTGGCTAGGTCTAAGAAACAAGTAGGGAGCATGCAGTGCTTATATGCTTTCCCCAACCCCAGGCTGGTCTGTATTTTGTGGGGCCATGTCAGCCACAGTGGGCTAGACCAGGCTCTAGTTTTCCCTTAGAATCCCCAGAATTAGCTGAGAATTCAGGCAATTCCTATTCTAGATCCCTTGTCTCAGTTGAGGGTTTGTCCAAATCCCAGGGGTCCCTGACCATGTCTGGAGAAGTGCCTTGCTTCTTGACTGATGCAGGAGGGCCCAGCCTCTGTAAGCAGCACTATTCCCTGGACAGGTGGTTTTGGGCTATGTGAGAAAGCTACCTAAGCATGGGTCAGTGAGCAGGCTTGCAAATAGCATCCTTCCATAGTTACTACTTCAAGTTCCTGTCGAGGTTTCTTTGCTGATTTCTCTCAATGGTGAACTGTGACCTGGAAGCTAAAGCAGATCCCCATCTCCTCTAAGTTGTTTAGAAAATGTTTTTTTAAAGTTTTTATTTGTATTTATTGTGCATGTGTGGTTTGCCTGCATGGGTCTGTATGCATCACATGCTTGCAGTGCTCACGGAGGGCAGGAGAGTGTCGGATACACGGAGGGCAGGAGAGGGTGTCGGATCTTCTAAAAATGGAGTTAGAGATGGTTGTGGGTGCTAGGAATGGAACTCTGGTCCTCTGGAAGAATGCTTTTTAAAAAATTAATTTATTTTTTTTATATCCTAAATGTTGCTCTTACCCCTTCTTCACTGAGTCCCTTCTTCCATACCCCCTTCTCCTCTGAGGGGTAGGACCCCCACCCCTGGCCACATATCAAGTCTGCCCCCCTTCTCCTCTGAGGAGTAGGACCCCCCCCCCCGACACATATCAAGTCTGCCAGATTAGGCATATCCTCTTCCACTGAGGCCAGACAGGGCAGCCATGAAGACTGGACTGCCTGTCATATGTGGGGAAGCAGGAAGGGGTGGAGGGGCTCATTCCAGCCTGTGTATGTTCTTTGGTTGGTGGCTTAGATTCTGAGAGCTCCCAGAAGTCCAGGTTTGTTGACTTTGTTAGTCTTCCTGTGGTTTTCCCATCTACTTCTGGGCCTTCAGTCCTTCCCCAAATTGGAAGAGTGCTCTTAACTAGTACTCTTACCCCCTGAGCTATCCCTCCAGACCCTCTAAAATGGTTTTTCGCCAAAATATTTTATCACAGCAACAGAAAAGAAATTAAAACAACCAGAAACTTTTTTCTTCAGCTGCATAAATTTGGGTTTGTTTGTTACACAGCAAATGATGATTGATCTAGGGATCACGAGGATGTGGTGGGGCCTAATCTGTACTCTCAGATTGCTGGTCCCTGCTACACAGATGCTGCCCTGTAGCTCCACTTCCCCCTATGTGAATCCTGGGCAAGGCCTTGTTGGGTCCCTGAGTCAGCTCATCTTTGGGCATATTCCAACTCTACACTATACCCGTTCAGACTCAAATACTTACTTGAGGTGGGGGTGAGGTGATGCTGGCTTTTGGGGCTCTTCACCCTGCTGGGAGGTGCTGCGTCCTTGCACAGGAGGCCGAGTATGTGAACTGAGGCTGGCGCTTGGCTTGGAGGCCTGGTTTGGAGAATTGCCACCTGATGCCCTGGATAGCTGTGGAGAGCCTGGTGATCTTTGCTGCTGTGGAGATCCTGACTGGGGACTCACAGGCTGCTGGCCTTGTGGGGAGAGCCTCTGTTGAGATGGACTTCTAGATCTGGGAGGCTGAGGAGACTGAGCCTGACGAGGGCCCCCTACAAGTCGAAGAAAGAGTTAAAGTTCAGTTTTCTTGGGAATAAATGTGGCTATGCACTTAACACATGTTTATATAAACATGTTGTTTATAACTAAAAAACAGCATAGATGCCAGATCTCAGGGAGGTGGCTAGGAATGTCAGGAAACATCTAGATGGCTGGGGACATAGTTCAGTTGGTAGAGTGCTTGTCTAGTAAGCACAAAGCCCTGTTATTGATTCTCAGCATGGTTAGCCATGGTGGGGCATGCCTGTAATCCCAGTATTCAGAAGGCAGAGGCAAGAAGGTCAGGAATTCAAAGTCATTATTGACGATGCAGAGAATTCAAGACCCTCTGTCAAAACAAAATAGCCATAAGAAAGCATCTAGATAACGGAGTCTGGGATGATTGTCACATGGTGTGACAGGGTACCTTTAACTAACCTGTTGACAGTATGTGCCAACTAAACAGAGAAAAGGCAGCTTATAAGATAGCACGTGTTTGTTTTTCATCTTAGCATTAATGTATAGAGCCATGTAATAGAGACACACTGGAAAGTTGCAATTAGACAGGCAGGCCTCACACTCCAATGTATGGATGGATTTGTGGGGTGGTTGGGTCAGGATAGGGATTGGCATGGTTTTATAGACAGAAACATATTTCCTTAAATTCGAATACTGATACCTTAACCCACAATGTGACTGTAAAGAGATCATAGGTAAAGTTTTGATGTGATAGGGATGAAGTCTATTGTAAGAAGGAAGGTGTATAAAGTCAAGCATAGTAACTTACACCTGTAGTCCCAGCACTTAGGAAGCTGAGGCAGGAGGACTGTGGAAAGCTTGATGAGGCTAGCCTTGGCTGTACAGTGAGTTTCAGTCCAGTCTGTGTTTAGAATGAGACACTATCTCAAATACCAAGACTTAATTCCCACTTGGTGTAAGACATAATTCTCATTCTCTTCCTAAAGAATAAACACAAGGAAAATATGAATGGATTCTTGTCTCTGTGGAAATGGAGAAGGGAGAGCAGGGTCAGGGACAAATGTAAGTCCCTCTGTGACCAAGGGAACATCTCTTACTAATCACCATGGCATGCTGGGTAGGAAAACATCTGTGCTTTCTAGAGAGGCTAAAAATTGACCAGGAGTAGGGGGCGGAGACTTAAGATAAAATCCAGATGTTTAAGTAAAAGTTTTATGAGTTTTGTATGTTGACTACATTTTTGTTGTCTCAACCCAATGCAGGTCAAACAAAACATCTGTTTTTCCCTTTCATCTTAAGCTCCCCACCCCTGCCCTGGGGTTCAAACTATCTTGGAAACTCTGTGTCCTGGCTCAGTAACTCAACTATTACCACTGGGATCCATCAAAAGATGCTTTTTTTGGCAAAGCAAACAACTTAGTATTTTTTATTTGATCACTATATATACATATATATGTATATATATGTATATGTGTGTGTGTGTGTATGAGATTTTTCCTAAGCACAGAATTAATCCTAAAAAGATGAAGTTTATTAAAAGAAAACTTTTTTGAAAACTGAGTTTGAAAGTAAGTTCAAAATAAGTTCATAATGTGATCCTGTTATTTATAGAAATTGGTGAAAATGTTTTAAAATTAGCCTTGTTATTTTTGGTCTGAATGTTAATTCACTGAGTATTTCCTTTAATTACGGTAATTGGTTTTAAATTGATTATTTTTCAACTCACTTAACATAGTGTTTAGCCACACGTTCCTTAAAATAATCTCTCTTTATTGAGCATGCTTTTCCTCTGGGCCAGAGAGAAGAACACACTAGCTCTCTGTCTTTTAAAGGGCTGCCATTCAAAAGTGGTTTTAAAGAGTCAGTCCTGGCCAGTGAGGGAAAGGAGGGGCCAGGGCTAGGGGCTCAGTAGGGCAGTGAATACAGAGTTTGGTACCATTTGCAAGTATGGTATTGTCAGGTCGAGGAGAGTAGGGCTATATGTGTCAGAAGGGTTGCTAATGACAACCACGAAAAGCAATCTGTTTATTAGAACTGCTTACAAGACAGCAGGCATTAATAGTAAGAGCCGTGTAGTTGTCATTAATCATGAATTATTAGTGAGAACTGAAGTCCCAAATACCACCCCTCTGTTGGACCCTTTCTAATCACCGTCAGCATTATCGTGTAGACTTGGAAGTGGTTATTTCTTTCTCTGTCGCTGTGCAACTTGAGCTTTGATGGGGCACTGTCACTTAGCTAAAGGTGGTGAGACTGGAACTGGACTGAGCGCATATACTCCTCCAGAACGTGACTGTTCACTATACAGGACTTGCTTTAGTCTGTGTCTTAAAGGCCCCCCAAAGCTCTATGTGTAAGAAGTTTCATCCCATTTGTGTCACTCTGGGGATAAAGTAGAAGGGCTTAACAGAAGTTAGGTCACTGGGCACATGACCTTGAAAGGGAGATGGGAGCCTAAGCCCTGTCCCTCTGTTTCCCCGTTTCCATGAGTAAACTTTCTTCTTCTAGGACATGTTTCCACTTCTGTGACTACTGTGTCATTACAGGTCCCAAACACAGGCTAGTGTGACTGGATATCTGAAACAGGAGCCCAAACAAAGCTCTTCTTTTTACGTTGGTTTTGGGTATTTTGTTATGAGGGGAAGCTGACCAATCCCATGGTAGACTCTTGCAATTTCCCTTTGTGAAATTCTTCCTGCTTTCCCTGGGGCAGATGGTGGGCATAGCATAGACAAGGAAAGTGGGTGGGCAAGCCCTGTGTTGGGCTGGCAGGTTTCTGTCCACACAATTACTGTTACTGTTCTTTATTGTAAACGGATTTGAGTTATTCAAACTGTAAACACTTGTCACTAGAGAGAATAAAATACATTTTCTGGTGAAAGACTCCAAAATAAATGGGGAGGCCAACTCTGACCTCCAGAATGAACACAGTTTTGGATATATTGTTATGTTATATGCCAACCCCCTGGCTCCTGCCTGCGTGTGTGTGTGTGTGTGTGTGTGTGTGTGTGTGTGTGTGTGTACACGTGTGTGCTCTCTCATGCACATAGCTGTATGGGTACAAATTTGTCTATGGAGGTTAGAGGTCAACCTTTGTCCTTTTTATTTTTTCTTTTTAAGACTGAAACTCTCTAAGTAGGCCAGTTGATGAACTAGCTTCAAAGATTCCCTCACCCTCCACCTCTCCAGCTCTAGGATTACAAATGTACTGACACACCCAGGTGGTTTGTTTGTTTGTTTTGTTGTTTTTAAAATGTGGGTACTAGAGATCAAAGTCATGTCCTCATGCTTGTAAGGCATACACTTACTCAGTAAGATGTCTCTTCAGCCTTCCATCTGCTTTTCTGGGACAGGATCTCACACTGTAGCCCAGGCTGGCCTGGTATTGCACTCACTGGTAGCTCAGGCTAACCTCAAACTCACAGTAATCCTCCTACCTCAGCTTCTTTTATGCTGGGATTACAGGTGTGACTCATCATGCCTTGTTTATTATATTCAGAGAAAACTATTTGATCACAGATATTGAGAATTAAAGTGCCACTTAATTGATATTTTAGTCCATGGTTAAATATAATTTTGATTACTGTATATACATTTAGAGTATATGGGGGGGCAGTCAATTTCAAAGGCATTTATGTGAGAAAGGAAGTTAATCTGGAGGGTTATGTTAAATAAATAAAGTAATGGGGAAAAGAAGGAAGATATTATAGGCTAGTTTATCACACTCTGAACCCCAAGATTGTGTTGTTTACTGGAAAAACCTGTTTTTAGTTATGGTGTGGTTCAGCCTTACACAACACCTTTAATTCCTCTGGCTTGTATGCAGACAAGCCTTAATACACACCTTTAATCCCAAACATGAAGGTAAAGTTAGTTTCTAGAAGGAAGCACCCATGTTTGAAAGTGAAGTCTAATGAGTGGCAGACAAAGTGATGAATCAGAGAAAGATTTGACAGAACAGGATATGCCCAACTCTCACAAGGAAAGAGAGGTTACCTAAGGAAGAGCAGGGAAGAGAGAGAAGGGGAGGAGGGGCAGTTTTACCAGGACAGTTTTGCAGAGAGAAGTTGAAGAGAGAACAGCGTAGACACAGGTGATGACAGAACGAGCCAGAGAATGAAAAGAAGCCAGAAGATTAGAACAGATTGACAAATTTAGTGTGAGGCCAAGCAGAGCAATTCAGAAGCCAAGAGAAGCCAGATTGAATCAGTCAGCTTGGAGAGGAGTTTGAACCAGATAGCTGAGTTAAATTAGCCAGCCAGAAATCAGAAAGGGCTAGAAAGGGTGAATTTATTCAGCAGCAAGTCTCAGAGGCTGATAAACATTCTAGGCCTAGATTGTATGGAGGCTTGAAGCTTCCAGAACTAGACCTAGGTTAGCAGACAGAGGTAGTAAGCCTCTGAGACAATTAAAGAAGCTTTTTACAGGAAGATGAGAAAGAAGGCTGAAAGGGATGAAGGAAGGGAGGGAAGGAGGAGGGAGCTGTGTTTCCTAGAGCTGTGGAAGAGGAAGCCATCTGTCGCTTTAATAGAAGTGACTAAAAAGTTCAGGACAGAATGGAGATGCCTTCTGTCGAGACCACAAGGAGATCATCTGCCTTGGCATCTCCATGCCAAGCTGCTCTGAAGCCCCAGCTGAGCATCCTGATATGCTTTCGGTACTCCTCTTGAGCCCGTGTAGGAGACCCTCCACACTCGACCTTCCCCCAGGTCTTTAGCTGTTCTCCTGATCCCCACCTCCTCTTGTGGTCCATCCTGTATCCGCCCAAGCAGTGGCTCTTTTAATGCAGGGATGATTTTGAGGAAGAAAGTCAGAAGCTGAGGGTATCATGTTCTGAATTTCTTTTCCTTTTCTCACTCGAGCTGGTTGGCTCACAAGTGTATACTCAGGCACCACTAGTGGCTAGAAATAACATTTCCCAGAAGGTTTAAAAGTCCAGGCTTGTAAACCTGCCATTTTCTCATTGTGCCTTCCTGGGCAAAGTTTCAACTTCCTACTTGGGAAAGGGAAACACTAATGCTTTCTCTGCAGAGAGGCTGAGAAGATGAATTCCTGTGTAGAAGGGAGTGGCCCCCAGCACAGGGCTGTCACATTAAATACTTAGCAATCTTTCTGGTCTCTCTTCCCAACTCCTTCCCTGACCTCAGGAGGACAGCATCCCTCCTAGGGTCCCCATCATGCAGATGGAAGGAGTTTGCAGAGTAAGGATAAAGCATCAGGATGGATTGTCCAGACCAGCAGTTCTCATGGATTGTGGCCCTTGGGGGTGCGGGTGGGGCAACCCGCTCACAGAGATTGCCTAAGACCAGTAGAAAACACAGATCTTTACATGATAATTCATAACAGTAGCAAAATTAGTTATGAAATAGCAAAAGGCGTAATTTTGTGGTTGAGAGTCACCACAACATGAAGAACTGTATTAAAGGGTAGGTTGAGAACTACTGAGCTAGACTGTCTCCAGCAACGTACTTTTATTTAATTATTATTTAGTTGTTCTGTGTATGTACACACCCTTGGATGTACACGTGGAGGTCAGAGGACACTAAATGTCTTCCTCTGTTGCTTCCTACCTTACTCCCTCTAGCCCAGTGGTTCTCAGCCTTCCTGATGCTGTGACCCCTTAATCTAGTTCCTCATGTTTCAGTGACCAACCAGCCATAAAATTCTTCTTGTTGCTACTTTATAACTAATTTTGCTGTTATTATGATTCATAATGTATATGTCTGGTAAGCAGGGCATCTGATATGCAACCCTAAAGGAGTTTATGGCCCACAGGTTGAGAATCACTGCTTTGGACAGCATCTCTTATTGAGCCTTAAGCCTGCCATTTGAGTTAGATTAACTGGTCTGCCAGTTCCCAAGAACTGCCTGTTCCTCCCTTCTGCCAGTGCTGTAGCTATGGGCATGCTTGGTTATGCTCAACTTGTTACTTGTGTGATGGGGATTTGAACTCATGTCCTCATACTTGCACAGAAGGAGTTCTTATCCCTGAGATACCTCACAGTCCAGTGCACTGCATTTCAACTTTATTGATACAGTGCTTCTTAGTGGCTGTCCTGTGTCTTACCTTGTGGAGGTGGCCTTGGCTGGGGCTGTCCTAGCAGAGGTCCTAGCTGGCCTTGCCCCGGAGATTTTGCAGGTTTAGTCTGTGGACCCTAGAGTAGAAGAAGAGAAAGGAAGCCCATGGCTACAGTGTTTCTGGTGAGAGGCAAAGCCTTAGATAAGCATTTTAAAAAAAGTCACTGATGAAAAATCTATGATGCACTATTCTTCAGTGTACCCCATGATAGATATTTTTAGAATAGCCATGGAGGATGCTACAAATGCCCTCTGGCTCCCAGCAGCCCTTGACTGTAACTACTATTCCCCTGTCTATGAAGAGATGAGCTTCTGTGGTTTAAGTAGGAGCTGGGATTGAGGGAAAGATTTGAAACTTGCTTTCCCAAAAGGAAAAAAGCTGGCAAACTTTTTGAAGAGTGGTCTGGTAGTCCCTGCTGGGGCCTGTGCAGGGGAAGGGTGTAAGATTGCTGGGTTGGGGGATGGGGAAGCCTGAGACACAGTAGTTTCTGGGAACATAGAGCATCTGTGTACATGTATTCTTGCACACATGTCTGCTCAGATCCAACATGGGGACACAGAGATGAACATTGCCAACAATCTGTCCAAAGGCTGATGGGACAGGAGTTCTCTTCCTAGGGGGTATGAAGAGGAAAGGGCCCCTGCAAGGCCCCTGCCTGCCTCTGTCTATACCCCATTCTCCTATGTGATGCTGTGATGCCGGCCTGGGGCTATCTCCTTTGGATCCTAGGGTTTTCATTCCAGAGCCACTAATCTCCTTTGTTCTCAAGAGAACCTTACCCAAGGTCTCAGGGGTGAGGGCACCGTGACCCCTGGCACCAGGAGTTGGCTCATCTTGGAGACAACAAGGTCAGCCATTAACTGCTTGTCCTCTTCCACGTGTTCTCCAATCAGGGGCATTGAACTGTCCATGACCTAGTGGGGAGGGAGCAAAGGAAGCTGAAGGGCCCTGAGGATGGCTTTAGATTCCAGGAACGTTGACACTGGGCTCTAGACATAATGACCACTAGATGGCAATGTCCTCCATGCAAAGCGCCCAACTGGGTCCTTTCTGCTGTCTGGGCTCCCAGCAGACACCCAGCTCTCCCCAGTTCCTTCTGAACAGACTCCCTGGATTCAGTTCAACTCAGCCTCCACATGCTGGAGTCCAGCAACGTGACCAGGGCCGGGGAGCACGTGTTGACCTTTTCTGTACTTTTCTTTGGGGCGTCGGTCTCTGCCCCCTCATTTCCCACCCTCTCATTTCCCACTCCACCGTCCTCCCAGGGCTGGGGCTGGCCCACTCTCTTCTGGCCCAAGGTTAAAGATGTCCTCAGAGCTGGAAACTAGTGGGTGCTCAATTATAACAACAACTAAAAATTTGACACAGGCTGGAAGTGACCCAGGGTTAACAGAGAAGACAAAAGAGGAAAGACATTGTCCTGGGGCTCCTGGCAGGACACAGGCCTAAAATGAAACTCTCCCTGGGAACTGGGCTGTCCTTAAGGAAGAAGGGGTGGCATTTTGGGAGGTCATGTTGGCCCAGTCTACTTTTATAGTAGATGGGGAAACTGAGGCTCAGAGATGTGATCTAGTCCCACCCCTCACCTGGCTAACTCCTTATCCATCATGAAACATCTAGTCTGCCCTTCCTCTGGAAATCCTTAAGGACCACACACGTTTCCAGGAGCCTCTCTGTACCCATGTCTTTGCTGAGCTCAATCAACTGTCCCATTAGAGAGTTTGGTCCAAGAATTATCATTGGCCATCTGTACCCATAAAGTCAGGGTAGCCTGTGTCCTGGGGGAACGGTGGGGGAAGGTCCTTGCAGTGTGCTTTGCCTACCATGGGAAGGCCTTGACAGTACAGTGTCACCGAGCACTGGTGATATATGGGACACTATTCTAAGAACCAGGTATAGATGATGTCAGTGCTATCTTTGAGTGAGCATCACTTTGCAGGGCTGGAGATGTGACTACAGTGCTCACCTTGCATGCTTGGGGCCTTGACTTCCACCCCCAGCACCTGTGACTCCAGCATTCAGAAGGCGGAGGCAGGAGCATCAGAAGTTCAAGGTCTTCCTACATATTGAATTTGAGGGCAGCCTGGGCTACATGGGACCCTATCTCAGGATGAGTCTTCGGGGCAGGTATTACAATTATTATGGTTTCCTCATCAGTGCTGAGGAGACACATGGAGAGGTCTATAGCAACAGGGGCCTCCTAACCAAGCACTGGGCAGCTGACGTCACACGAGGCAGCCAGGGTTCCAGGCCTGTGTTCTGCTGTGGACTTGCTTAGGGGAAGCCTCTTGTCTTCTCCAGGTCTATTTCTGTCCACTAAACTAAGGGTTGAAGCAGCTGCAAGGCCTCCTGAGTGTGACTTTCAGGGGAGTTTGAGTATAAGCACCTGGGAGTGCCTCAGAAACTGAAAAGCAAACTCGGGCATGGGTATGGATTCCAGAAGGGCCTGTAACCTGTCCCTAAATGGAGCTCTCTGGGGTCCCAGGCAGTCTCCAGCTGCAGTGATTGAGTCTGACCCCAATGCTTCCGGGCTCCCAGCACCCTGCCTGTCCCTCTCTCCTCCAACTCGACCCATTGCTTTCTGCTCTTGTTCATTCCTGCATTCTCTGTGGTGGAAAATGGCCGCTACAAGGAGCCTGAGGTCAAGAACTGGAATCCCCACAGTGGACACAGACAAAGGAAGTGGATACTCACTCTCCCCAGGGAAACATTTTTTCCCAGTGAGCAAGGTCATCCCCTGGGCCAGGTCAGAGAGGACGAGGTCCAGGGTGTCTCCCCTGAGCACCCTCACAAATGTGTCACAAGAGCTGGGAGACGGTATTTTTGGATCTCTGCTGCCTTTTCCCCCCTTACTGGGAAAAATACATTTTACATTCCCAGGAACAAGCTCCCTCTCTTCCTGACCCCACCCCAAACTCTAAAGGAAAACAATTCTCTAATGTTTCTGAGGGAAAAGAGAAGACCAAAAAACAAATCTGAAAGCCATCTTTTTTGTTTGTTTGTTTGAGGTTTTCGGGAACATTTTTGAAAAGCTGTTTTCTTATGTTTAGAAGACCCAAACTGGCTTTTTTGTTTGCTTGTTTTTAAATGTGAAGCATTTTTCATTTCTCCCCTCCCTGAGTGTCTGGAGCTGGGGCATATGGCTATGGATGGCTTTTGTGAAAATGGAGAAAGCTCAGAGATCAGAGCTCACAGGCGCGCACGTGTATGTGTGTGTGTGTGTGTGTGTGTGTGTGTGTGTGTGTGTGTGTTGGTATCAGGCTCTGAACCTAGTGACATCACATCTAGGTGACCTCCACATTGTTGCCAAGGCAACCGCCATACATTCCCAGGATCCACCTGGCTACCTCAACTTTACCTGGGAGAAGCTACATCACTGCCCATATAAAACAGGCAGAACCCCCTGACCTCGATCTCCTCTTCCTCTTCTTCTTCCCCAACTCAACTTTGCCCTGTCTTCTGAATAAACCCCACTTGGAACCGTTTGGTCTGGTGTGTTCTGTTCTAAGCCGTGTGCAGATGTGTGAGTGTGAGTGTGCGTGTGCGTGTGCGCGTGTGTGTGTGTGTGTGTGTGTGTGTGTGCGTGTGCGTGCGTGCGTGCGTGCGTGCGTGCGTGCGTGTGTGTGTGTGTGTGTGTGTGTGTGTGTGTGTGTTTGCACATGCATACATGCCCAAACAAGATTCATGTCTGGTGTTCTAGTGAGGAAAGGCAGTGCTGGGTGGTTTGACAGGTGCTGCTGCTGTCCCAGGTGAAGTGGTCCTCGACTCATCTCTGTTCTGGTAACAGTCAGGGGGACCGTGGTTCCTGACTTGAGTGGAGGATGACCCAGATTGACCCAGAGATGCCACTTACCTGGTGGGAGCAATCAACTTTCCTAGTGAGTCAACTAGTGAGACTGTCTGTTGGCCTGGACTCCCAGCCCCCACTGGCAAGGGAACCCCTCCTTGACCTGGTGGTAACCCATTCAGTTACCTGGTGCTGTTTGCCTGTTGGTTCCTAGGCAGCGGGGCAGACACAGGGATTGGAAGACTGGCTGACTGCTTGTGGTCATCCCAGCCATGTGTCTCTCATTAGTTGCCCACACTCGTGGAGAGGCAGCTGCAGGGAATGGGTGACCACAGGGCTCCCCTCACGTGTGTTGGCCTGGTGTCAGCTCATTCCTCCCTTATGGGTCGAGGAGCTAGCCTAATGGAAGGAAAGAGCTGAAAGACCCACATGTGATTGTGGAGATAGGTGGCTAGGGTTGGAGGGGAGCCCCCTGAGGCCACAGGGGTGCTTCAGGATAAAGCTGTGGAAGTGTTGGAGACTGGGAACTGAAGAAGACAGGAGAGGGAGCTCTGAGGAGGGTAGGAAGGAGTCATAGAAGTAAGAGAATACTGTGGGCTGGAGAGATGTATGGGCTGCAGAAGGGTCTTGAGAGTGGTTCTGGGTCCCACTGTCCATCTGTGAACATCTCTTACAATTTTATCTCTGGTAGTTGCACCTGCCCTCCCCCACCCCACCCCACTCTGTACAATGGTGTCCATTTACTCAACAATGCCCCATCACCTTTTCTTGCAGCCTGTAAATTCTGAATCGCCTGTGTTCAAGACTGGTTTCAGAATTACCCAGTGCCTTGGCCAAGGGACCCCCGGGAGCCCATGTTTTTTTCTTTGAAGGAACATAAGGATGTAACCCTCCCACGGAGGTAAGGGCAGTACATTCACTTCATGTGCTTGAACAATGAGAATGCTGGCACAGAATATTGTGAACTCTTGGCCTGACAAGCTGGAAAAAATACTGTACCCCAAGTTTTGAGCTCAGAGTACTGAACAGGAAGGCTCCCTACTATTGCCATAGCTGAGATGGGCCCATGAAGCATGAGGTGGATACCTCTGGGAGTGTCTCACAGATAGGCAGACTAGGAGCCAGGACATGGCTACCCTGCTGGGATTCAGCTTGGTGTTTTTCCTTCTGGGGATAGTCCAGGCTAGACCCTCCTGTTTTCTTCCTCACCTCAATAATATAATCTCTGCCGTCCTTGCTGTGGACAGCCTTGACAGCGCAGATGTCTAGGCCGCCGAACATTTCTGAGCAGCTGTCCACCCACAGCCTGTACCTGCAAAGACATGACTGACAGTGAGCATAGAAGCAAGGACAGGTCAGAGGGAGATAGGGGAGTGAAGGCAGATAGAGGAGGGGATGTTGCTCAAGATAAGAAACAAGGGAGAACGAGAGCAGGGATGGAGGAGAGAAAGACTGAGTACTGCCCCAGGACCTTGGCTCTGCAGCAATAGGAAGCTTGCCTTGCCCTCACCCAGAGCCATCCAGACACCCAGACACCCCTGCAGCCCTTTTCCCTTGGGAAAGCTGCTGGAAGGGCTCTAAAAATCCCTCACGACTGCCCTCCCTGCTCAAAGCCCCAGCCAGACAAGAGCCTGTAGGGGACAAAGGGCCTCATTCTCCTGGAGCCTGGGGAGGGTGAGGGGTGGGCAGGGGAGTTCCTTCAGACTGCTCCTGACTTGCCTAGGGGCCTGGCCCTCTGGACCAATTGCTTTTATTCCTGTTCCAGTGATTGACAGCTGCAGGGCCAGTTTGCTTTGCTGGGGGACAGATCTGGGCTGTGAACTTTGACCCCACAACAAGGGGCTGGTTGTATCTGGGGAGATCTTCTGGGCTTGCACTTGGCTTCCCCCTGTGGAGTGGATTTGGGAGTCACAGGGGACTTTGTGTCAGTGTTCCTGCTTCTCTCCCCACTCTCTAGGGTCACACGGAGCACTGCAGCTCTCAGATCTATTTGTATGTTTGAGCCGTATGACCTGGAACGAGGAGAGCACGGCTGGAGATTTCTAAGAACCCATTCTTTTGATTGTCTCCACAGAGTTCACTGAGGCCTCCTGAGAGGATCTCTCTAAAGAGGGAAGTAACATGGTCACATTCATCTAGAGCTCCCAGAACTGGAACCCGGTCTGGTTCCCTCATCTAACCAGAGCCGGGGCATGCTAACAAGAGCTGGGTAAAGGTCTCACATCACTGGATTCCTACTCCAACTATGTGCCAGTCTGTGCCTGGCAGGGTAATTCCTCTTTCCTTCTAAGCTCACCGAAGATTGATCAGAGAGGGAGGGTCTGAACTCACTTTTCAGATGGAGAAGCTGAGGTTTAGAGAGAGTAATAAATGACAGATTGGCTTCCAGTCCCAGATCCTGTTCTCCTGTTCTCTCTCTCTCTCTCTCTCTCTCTCTCTCTCTCTCTCTCTCTCTCACACACACACACACACACACACACACACTTGGATCCTGCCACAACATCACACTGTGTGTTTGTTTTTACTTGGCATGCAGGAGCTAGTATACATGTGTGTGCACTCACACACATGCATGCAAACATGTTGGGTGGGATCACATGTATGCAAGCGTGAGTATCAGGACACCAAGCCAACCTTGGGTGTTGTTCCCCTCGGGCCTT
Source organism: Rhabdomys pumilio (assembly GCA_030674055.1). Lineage (NCBI taxonomy): Eukaryota > Metazoa > Chordata > Mammalia > Rodentia > Muridae > Rhabdomys > Rhabdomys pumilio. Next base: position 7,548,825 of record JANHMN010000021.1, read on the forward strand.
CCATCTTGTTTTTTGAGACAAGGTCTCCCACTGAATGTGAGACTTGCCAAACAGTGCAGCCTGGCTGGTCAACAAGCCCCAGGATCTTCCTGTCTCTGTCTCCCCCATGCTGGGATTATGGATGCAAGCTGCCATATCTGCCTGGCATTTTTATGTAGGATTTGGGAATCAAACTCATGCCCTTGTGCTTATGTGGCAAGTACCTTATGGTCTGATCTGTGGTCTGGATATTTACTATTATTTCCTTAGTGATTCTGGGAGAGCCTCTCCCTCCAGATGCCTCAGTTTCTTTTATTTGATGCTTGTGCTTGGGACACACAAGGATAATGAAGCCCATGTACAAATAAATGGTCAGCTTCAGGACTCTGCCCTGTGTTATTGGGTGGCTGCTACCTATTCTTAGTTCTTCCTACAACTCATAGAATGTGCTCAATGCCTGAGACACACTCATGAGTCAAGGTTCTTCCTGGAGAGATAGAAGAAGTCCAGACTTAGGACTGGAGGCAACCAGATTCCAGAGGCTGTTTTCAAATGATGAACATCCAGGTTGTCTGTGTGCATCACGCAGGGGCAGAAACCCCAGGGACCAGGAAAGATAGGAAAGGTTTCCTTCAACCAGGCTGACTAGCACTGATTAAATGGTATGAAAGTTGCTCAGGAGTCAGGCTCCCCAACAAGCAGGGAACCAACAAGGGGCTGGTCCTGATTAAAGATCTCCAGGGACTTTGGGACTGTAGGAATTGTACTAGGTACATGACTACATGAGGGACAGTGTATGCTAGGCTGAGCAGACCCTGTCCTGTGAAGGTTCCTATTAGAGTCATCCTTGTGGCTTAAGACTGAGTCACACCACAGGATGGTGGCACCTGGAGATCTCCATGGTGATCGTCTGAAGCCATGGAGAAGGTAAGACTTACAGTCTGGGACAGTCACGTAGAGGGTACTGGCTGTCCATGAACGCCCCCTGGGGGGGATGTGCCTGGAACATGGCACAACCCCACAAGACTAGCTGGTACAAGGGAGTTCCAAGAAGATGCTGTATCCCCCACCTAGGCTTGCTGAGAAGGGCGGATATCCAACCTGGAAGGCACATGTCATGGGTTTAGTCTCTCAGATGACATGCAGACTTGACTATTGCTGTCTTCACTGTCCAGTTGAAGAAGTTCAGAATTGCCTGCTAACTTATCTAGAAGGGTTGGGACACTCACCTTGGTTCCTGTGGCTTCCTGAGCTTACAGCCCTTGAACCGGCAGTTCCACAGGGGCTGGGCTGATGTCTCTTTTCACTACCACTGTTTTTCCAAGGCTCAGCTCTAAAACTATAGCCCACAGTGAGTGCTTATGACACAGTTGCAGAGATGAAACCAAAACTAGATCCTTCAGATTGCCACTTGTTCTTTAGGATGGAATTCTGGTGTCCCTTCCTTTGGGAAGGAACCCTTCCCTGGTCTTTCCCAAAGTTTCACTGGGTGCCCTGTCTCCTTGTTCCTACTGCAAGTGTTCATGACTCACACTGCCCTAACATTATTGTATTAGGCTACAATTGTCTTCTCTCTTACAGAAGAAGGGAAAGATGACTGTTATTAATATAGGAGGGGCAATTAGTTTCCCGCCTCCTAAAGACTTAGCAAACAGCATTACATCCATCCCTGAGACTCAGAGGTAGGCCCCACTCCAACCTCCAGAGTAGAAACTTGACATAGATTTAGTCAAATGCAGCATTGTAGCCTTCTCAGCTAGTGATTGGCTTAGGGATGATCATGTGACCCAAAGCCTGGCTAAGCAGCCAATAAGGTTCCATCTCAGGCATTGGATGAAAGACAGAGAAAGGGTGCTTCTTTTCTGTCAGACTTGACAGTGAGGCTTTAAGCCTGCTGCTGCCATGAACCTCTGCTGGAGAAAGTATGATCCAACATGGCCACAAAAGAAAGAAATGATTTCAATAGAGGAGGCAGGGTTAGGGTCCTACGCCTCTCCTGAACACAAGCCTCTGGATCTTTCATCAGCAAAAGCTAGTAAGTCCTCAAAGCACAGACTAACGTGCTGTGTTCTGATGCTTGTAGCTGTGCCACAGTTCTTAGAGGAAATACTCGGTCCCTTTTACCTTGGCCTCTTTGCTTCTCAGCACACTGCTCAGCACACTGCTCAGCACACGTTGAGCAGGCGCTCAATGTTTACTGACCCTAGAGTGCATGCTTTAGCCACTACTACTGCCTGCTTGCAGGCAGTGTCCAGTGGGTTCCTAGGGGAGGTGTCTGTAACTGGTGCAGAAACAGGTGCCCAGCCATTCCTCAATCGAGGAGGTCAAACATGGTAGTGCTTAAAGTGAGAAAGACCTATAGGTTCCCCAAGCCAGTGTACCTTAAAGGACTCACAACTTAAGGGAAATAGCTTTTTCCTCTTCATATAATCTGAGGAATGTGGATCTCCATTTTCATGATGTCTTAATCATTAACTGTGTTCTCCTAGATATCTGCAAACAACTGGGGACTGGCGAAGGCTCCTGTTGCTCTTACTGAGGCAGCAGGGCAGGACCCAGAAGACTTGAAGCCAAGACCTCAGTGTTCCACACTCACTTCTGGAACATGGGACAAACCACTTAATTTCTCTGAACTGCCACCATCTGTAAATGTAATTTTGACAGGTACCCTGTCATTGATGCTGACCAGATAGAAAAGCAAGCTGGGAAGTTCCCTGTGGGTGGGGACACTGGGCAGAAGTTGAAGTGTCATTCTCACCGGATGCTGGCGCATCTTTCTGCATACCCTTTGTCTCTTACCTTTCCGTCATGGCCACCTGCTCCAGCATAGCAGAGCCTGTATTAGCTTTCCAGTTTCCAGAGATGGAGGTTCTCCTGGGTTAGAACAGACCACACATCAAAGGCATTATAGAGATCTCTATCACTAACCTGCTTTCCTTCTTTACTTTTATGGTTAGGAGATGTTGTTTCAAATATGTGGCCCAAATTATGCATAGCATGTACTTTTATATCTGTATTCTGTCTCTTTTTTTTTCTTTCTGTAATTCCCATTAACACTGACTGATTTATTTATTCTTGGATATTATGTATTGTTTTCTAAACTTTTTTTTTGAAATGTAAAGATTAAATTGTATTTATTTATATTTTTTGTTTATTTTATTTTCTGTGTCTGAATGTTTTGTTTGTGTGCAGTGTGACATGTGTGTGCCATGGAGATGCTCAGAACCAAGGCCTAGTCCTCTTCAAAAGTAATAAAAGTTCCATAACTGCTGAGCTGTCTCTCCAGCCCCTAGATTAAAATTTAAAAATGCTGACACCTTGTTTAAAATGGCACAAACTTTGGTGCTGCCATGTCCCCAAACTAGATCCTACAAGCCCAGGTTTGACTTTTAATATCTTATGGTGCCATTGGGAGGTGAGAAAAATTTCAGCAAGTAATGCCTGGGAAAGAGAAGTTAGGGCTCTGGGGTCATGCCCTTGAAGGAACCCTAGTACTTCCTGTTTCTTCTTGGTTTTCTGGCTACCGTGAGGTGAGCAGTCTCTATGTTATCACAGGCTCAAAGGGACAAGAAACCATAGGCTGAAACCTCTGAAACTGTGAGCCAAAACAAACCTTTCTTCCTTTTAAGTCAACTATCTCAAGTACTTTGTCACAGTAATGGAAAAATGACTGACATGCACAACCTCCTGTTTTTGAGGAGAACTGGGGCATTGTACCACCTTGTGATTCTGTAATTTAAAAAAGGTTTAGATGTAGGAAAAATGGTCTTAGAGAGGAAGTGATCACTTTCCCATGGTGAAGAGTTTGGAAGGCTTTGTGATCTCTGCCTGTGTTGTCACTCCTCTCAATTCCTTTTCTGGACTTCATTCTGCCTCAGTCATGGCTGTCTTCCTTCTTAGGGCTTGCCCGAGCATGGCTGCTGTCCTGATTTGAACCCTACACACTCACCTTCAGTTTTGGCTGAGCCTTTGTTACCACCTTTGCCTTCCTAAGTCCTTGCTCATCTTTCAGGCTTCATTTGAATGTGCTTGTAGCACACCTTCCTGGACTTCCATTGGCTGCTCTGCCCTGCTTCCCTCCCCTCCCTTACCTTACTCTCTCATCCCCATTCCCTCCTTTGCCCTCCCTTACCCTCCCCTCCCCTCTCCTCCTCTTCTTTCCTCTCCTCTTCTCTCCTCTCCCCAGCACTGTGCTCAGGAGTGTTCATCTAACCTGCCTGATAGAGGAGAAGCCTTAACTTGATACAGCCTCAAGTCATTGGAAAAAGACATCTCAGTTGAGAGACTGACTGGGTCAGATTAGTCTGTGAGCATGTCTGTGGGATTGTCTTATTGTTAACCTCTGCAGGAGGGTCCATCCCACAGTGAGTGGCATGATTCTCTAGAGAGCTGTTCTTGGGCTGTATAAGAAAGCTAAAAGCATGGGTCCATTAGTCAGCCAGCGAATAACATTCTCATGGTCTCAGCTTCAAGCTCCTACTTGAGTTTCTGCACTGACTTTCCTCAGTGATACAATGGAAACTGAGATACATTTTTTTCTTCCCTTAATTTGCTTTGGTTCAGAGTGTTTAACATTCAGTAACACAATGGAACTAGAACAAGCATTGAATACTTTCTAGAAGGTTCTACCCTGATGGCACAATCCCCTCTCTGAACCCTCTTCCTAAGATTACCATTTAGGAAGGGGTGGACTTACAATATGAATTTGGGGTGGGAGGGTATATAAGATCAAATGTACACCTTGGAGGTGGAGGAGAAGCTTCTGGTCTGAGCAACTTTGGACAAAGAGTGAAGACATTAAGACTGGAGGTAAATGATACTTTCTATAAGCATGTGCAGTGGTTGGTAGAGTTGTTTCCCACTGGACCACCAGGCAGAGGCTGAAACTGTTCACATGGATGAGAGTCAAGTAAATAGCCCAATGAATGATGGATGATGGAAGCCAGCTTTTGTTTGGTTGGCATAGATGTCTAGACAAGCAATCAGGAAGGGCAAAAGTGAGCCACGTGATACTGGATAAAAGTCCAGACAGCAGTATGACTCCATTTAGAGACATATATATGCAGACATATATATGGAGAAATAATTATGGATGCATGTATATGAGTGGGCAAATGTGCATATGTATGTCTTGGTGTATATGCTAAGAGAATCTAAAAGCAGTCACATCTCAGTGGCAGCAATCAGAAAGGGCCTGAGTGCAGAACAGGATGTGGGCCAGAAGAGGTTGAATGGCTACAGGCCGGGAGGACAGTCTCAGCTGAAGTGTAATATTAGTCCCATCCTTGGATGTGGACCAGCCGAGGGTCCAGGACTCTCTGACAAATTGGAGCTGTCAGGCCAGAAGGGCTCAGCCTGAAGAATGCAGCAATGAGGTAATCCCCAGAAAAGAAACTGGGGCAAGGTGACACCAATGTCAAATGCAAATTCTAGCCATGAGGGGAGGAGGTGGAAAATGATACCAGGGTGCCACAGGAATGCACTGAGGCACCTCACTGGGATGAGCCCAGCTTATCAGGAGTGAGTGAGAGATCTGATCCCCGAGACTGGGAGAGGACAACTGAAAGCAGTAACCACTCTGGCCTGCCCTGGAGGGTTGGGGCACACAAGGGTGGTTGACTAACATGAAGGGGCAGAACGATCCCTTGAAAACTGGCTTTTATCTCTTTTCTGGGACTGTGTTCTTCTCTGTCAACTTCCAGTGTCCCAGGCCAACCAACTGCATGGATCTCAAAGCTTAAAATTACCCTTTAGCCCTTTGTTGTTGTTGTTGTTGTTGTTGTTGTTATTGTTATTATTATTTTATTTGTGTGTGTGTGTGTGTGTGTGTGTGTGTGTGTGTGTGTGTACGTGTACACATGTGTACCTGTTGAGTCTGGAGAAAAACCTGGGGTATTATCCTTAGAATGCCTGTCTAAGGGTATTATCCTTAGAATTCCCTGTCTCCTTTGCAACAAGGTCTTTCATTGGCTTACAGGTAACCAATTAAGAAAGACTGGCAGGCTTTGGAACCCCAGAGAGCCTCTGTCTCTGTTTATCTAGTCCTTGGATTACAAGAACATATGATTACAGTTCTTATTTTTGTTTTGTTTTGCTTTGTGAGACAGGGCTTTACTATGTAACTCTGGTTATGGAACTCACTATGTAGACCAGGCTAGCCTCCAACTCCCAGAGATCTGCCTGCATTCCAAGTACTGGAATTAAAGGTTTACATGACCATACTCTCCCTCATATCTCGTATTTTTATGTAGGATCTGGGGATTGAACTCAGGTTCTTATACTTGGAAATCAAGTGCTTTATTCATTGAAATACCCCAGACTTTCAGACACACACACACACACACACACACACACACACACACACACACACACA
>JANHMN010000021.1:7564091-7604091 GCA_030674055.1 Rhabdomys pumilio
ACTAAGGATACAGTAAAGTCAAACATGTCCCCAGAACAATGAATGTCAGCTGTCTGCTACACCTCCATAAAGACTCTCCTAAGGTTGCTTATTTATTTATTGTAAAGTCCAATACACATTGATATCATCCAAGTCACTTTATGCATGGGTTTTTTTTACTGGCATGGGCTTCTCTCTCCTGGTCCTCTGTGGGTTGTGCCAAGGATGTGCTAGGTATAGCAACCCAGAGCCATCTAACCTTGAAGCTTCTACAACTAACTGAATTGGTAGTTAAACCCTCCCTATATGTTTCTCTGCTTTTTAGGGAGACGGTGAAAATATGCTGACTTGCTTTAACAACTGAGAGTGTTTGTCTACAGCCAAAGACAAACAGTGGTGTGGAGTTCCTTCTTGCCCGGTTGACTCCCTTATGAACTTCTGGGATACTAAAAGCCATGTAAACATTTCTGAAAAACATTACAGTGTGTGTGTGTGTGTGTGTGTGTGTGTGTGTGTGTGTGTGTGTGTGTGTGTTGGAATGTGACTCACTGCACAAAGTCAAAATGGTGGGAATATTGTATTGAGGTTTGGGGAAATTGGAGGTCAACGGTCAACTGAGCATGGTAGCTGAGCCCTTCCTACGTGTTTCCTGGTCTTTTAGGGAGTTATTGAAAATAAATTGACTGGCCTAAAACATGTTTTCCCTTCCGTTTCTGATTAAAGTGCTTAGTTTGAGTTTAAAGCAGAAGCAGAAGCTGTACAGGTTTCTCTTCCAGGTGGGGAGGGAAGGGATTGTAGCAGGTGCTGAGAAAGGCCTGTTAGGGTGTGGAGACAGCAAGTGTCCCAGCTGTTATTGTGGGGGTGCTGCCTACAATGGCAACCTAGAGAAGAGCCTGGTGTGTGAAGAACCGTTGAAGGCATCAGACCAACTCTCTTGGCAGATGAAGCAATGGGTTCACAGGTCAGACTAGGTGACATAGGTGCAGGCTAAGAATAAGGTAGGCATCAGGTGTGTTCAGGACCTGGCATCAGCTTCCTTCTGTCAGTGGTCTTCAGTGGATGATGCTGACGACGTTGGGTGATGCAGATGGACACAAACCCATGAGTGACAGTTTAATAGCCTGACATGAATTTCTATGTGCACTGGGAAATTGGATCTGGCTTGGAAACTCATAACTTATCTGTTCAGAGATCAGATACCTGCCCAGATCCAGCTGTGTGGGAGGCTGAGACAGCAGGATGGCTTGAGCCCATAAATATGAGATCAGTCTAGACAAAACTGTGAGATCCTGTCTCAAACAAACAAAACAAAACAAAAAAAAAAACCTATCAAAACAAAACAAAAAACCCTTCAGTGCCTACAGTAGTGATATTAAATACTATTTTACCAATGTGTTTTAGTTGTGCTGAGGTTGGAACCCAGAGGCTTACCTATGGCTCAGAGCATAGGAGCTCTGTCATTATTGTTGGAAATGGTAGCACATGCCTTTGATCTCAGCTGTCAGGAGGCAGAAGCAGGTGAATTTCTGTGAGTTCAAGGCCAGCCTGGTCTACATATAAAGATCTGGGCCAACCAGGGCTACATAGTAAAGCCCTGTTCTGACACCGATCTATAGCTCTAGTCTTAGGATGTCAATGAGATGTGCTTGGTGGTACAATGCTTCCTCATGAGCAGGTAACCTGTGGGGCATAAAAGCTCACAGCTCGGTTCACTGCTAGGGAACACGATGGGTCAGAGCAGGGAGAGCCTTTTGGTTCCTGCTAGAATCTGGGATAGTTTAGATTTGAAGAGGGGTAAACTTTCCTGGAGTTTCCAGAGTTTCTATCATGTCAGACCTGTTCTCGCCAGAGCTGGCTATCCCAGGACACAAGCAGCCTGAGTTGTAAATGAGTTACAGAGAATCGGTGAGGCACCAGAGGCTGCCACTTCAGCCTGGGTCTGTGGGAATGGTACCCACATAGGTCTTCAAGGCTGATCTCAAAAATCACAGTTAAAACTTAACCAGGAATGGGGAGATGGCTCAGTGATTAAAACTTTACCACAAAAGTGTGAGGATCCGAGTTTGGATCCCTAGAATCATGTAAATCTGGGTGTGGCAGTGTGCACCTGTAATCCCGGTGTTTCTCTGGTGAGATGGGAGGCAGAGACAAGAGAATCCCTGGATGCTCACAGGCTAGCTATCTTGGCAAACACGGCAGTGAACAAAGAGAGCCTACCTCAGACAAGTTGGAAGGTGAGTACTGGTGCCTAAGGTTGTTTCCTGATTTCTACATGTGTGCCTTGCATACATGCACCTGCACATAACAGCACATTCACATGCATACATATCATACACATACATACAGTGATTAAAAACAGCCCACAAGAACTAAAATAAGCTTTACTGGGAGCACCAACATAAGGGACCAATGATAAGCTAGTCCAACTTAATGAGTTCCTTCTAGACTCACAGTCTTGAGGAGGGCAGCTGCTGTGCTTGCTCACCACTGTGTCTCAGTGTCTAGGATTCCACCTCTTGCTGAGTAGATGTGTGACTAGTGCAAAGGCTTGGCTCCTAGGCGACTGCCTGCCTCCAACTTTCATGTACAGGACATTTACTCCCCAGAGCTGCAGGTTGGGGGTGTGACCTTTGGGCTCTCTCCTCATAAGTAGATTAACCCATTCACAGATGAACAGCTGACCAAGGAAGAAGCATGGCTACAAAGGCAGGCTTTCCTTGGTACCATATCCCTGAGCTGTCTGGGTGGCTCAGAGGGAGTTTCTTCCATCTTGACTTGTTAGGACACTCATGTGGGGTGGCAGGACAAGCTGGAAGGCCCTATCAGCTTTCAGTCACACAGGAGAACAATGGGGGCTGAGGCTGAAAGAACCCAGGGGCTCAGGTATTTTCTCTCCCCAGCCCCACATTAGACTCAATCTTCCTATCTAAGCTTTCTGAGTTCCCTGGTGGGCACTCCGCAAGAGTAGGTTCCATGTAGGGTTCATAAGAAAGGAGAGTTCTGATGTGACCCAGTCCACTTAGGCCCCTTGGCTTGAAGGAGAAACTGAAGCCTGGGGCGGGGGGCGGGCAGGGCACAACTGAGAGGGAAAAGGAGGAAGGAGAAGGGAGGAGGAAAGTATTGTGCTTAATGGTTAGGACCCCTGACCTCTTCTGACCCCATCAGCTCCTCTTTCCCTGCTGAGGAAGGAGTGTGCTTAAATTTATTCACCATTATTCACCAAGGGACAAAAAGCCCCACCTGGTTAGCAACTGAATGAAACCCAGAAGGCTGCAGGGCAGCACAGCCAGACACCTTCCAGGCCAGGCAGAGCAGGACTTGGCCCTGTCTGCCACACCTCTGACCTCCTTTCTTACTCCCACCCTTCGTGTTCCTCCAGATTCTAGAACTCATAGGCTTAGTGCTGCCTTACGCTACTGCCTCACTACCCCTCTGCCTGCGACACTGTTTCTGTAGACAGTCGCACAGGCTGTGGACAGGTTCCTCAAGACCTCTGTGTCTGTGTCCTTGCTCCCCACCCAAGGAAGCCCCCAGGGGTCACCCAACAAGATCAGCTCTGCTGCTTCCTGGTCAGCTCCCAGCCCTTTTTGCATTCACTTCTGCTTCTGACTGTCTTTCAGTTTCTATTCTCTCCAATAACTGTGAAAACAAGCTCTTGACTGGTAAACACACTACTGTATCGCTTGCTATTTGCACATGGGAGGTGGCTTGGACCTGTTTTATTAAAATCAACAGCAAAATTCCAGGTACTGACCATGGTGTAGGAGTGGGCAGTCCTCTTGAACTAGGAAAGTGGTTTTCAAATTGGACTCCAGGTAGTGGAGCATAGCAGTATACACATTAAGTCCCAAAGCTGCTGGTGGTCAGGGGTGGGTGGGTGGAGGCAGGAAAAACAGGAATTCAAGGCCAGCTTTGGCTTCATAGTGAGTTTGAGATCCTGTCTCAAAAATGCAAAAGCATACAACTAAATTGGATCCTAGGGCAGGGATGGAGCCATCAAGATCATTTGGGCAATTCTAGATCTCTGCCTTTCTCCAGAACAGAGCCACCTCTGAGATCGTCTATAGACAATGAGTGTTTTCATTGTTCACTGGACAAAGGGCTGAGGGGCTGAAGGATGGGGGTCCAGACCACTGTTAGGAGGAACACATGGAGTAAGGCAGGATTTCACGCCTCTAGATGCTCCCTTGGACCCTGAGACTTGTGATTTCAGGAAGCCGACCAGGCAGAGGAAACCTCAAGGTTGAGGGTCGGTACAAGAGGCACAGGACTTTGGCAAATATGCCTTCTGGGGAGCCCCCGCTGCAGGATGGGGTTTCTGCGAGATGCTGGCCCAACAATCAGTTCCTCTGCAGCTGCCTCACCTCTCTGAGGTCTGAAGCAGCAGTACTCAGCCTGGCGCCTGCTGCTGAGGTGTCTTACATGCAGACTTATACATCACACTTGCTCCTGAGCTCACTGAGAAAGCAGCTGCCTCATTCTCTGTGGACTCAGTAAACAGATTTAGTTTCTCCAGCCCTCACTGTTAGAGTGTCCTTCGTGTCTGTCCCAGCACTTCTGAGGATATCCCAAAAGGCTTTTCAGATAGTTGCTTGGGCAGCATGGAGGTGGAGACTGCGGGAGTGAACAGCAGCGTTGCCTGTTTGGCTTTGGGCTGGCAAGGGCAAGAGGTCTATATGTAAAAAATAAGTTTCTCTCTTCTCTGCACAAGGGGGAAAACCCTATTTTGGCTATAGAACAAACTATACAATTTCCCTCCACAAGGCAGAACATGTGTGAGTTAATAGATTAATTTTGTGAAAAGAAATTTAAAATTAAGTAATCACTGGTGGGTATGCACAGCTGGTAAAGAGATAAGATCATGCCATCTTTAAGATTTCTCCGTAGAGAGATGAAAGAAAAAAAAAAAGCAGAAATAGGCCTGGCACTCAGCACTCAGCACTCAGCACTTAGGCAGAGGCAGAGGGGTAGAGGGGCAGAGAGGCAGAGAGAGAGGCAGAGAGAGAGAGGTAGAAAGGCAGAGAGGGAGAGGGGCAGCGAGGCAGAGAGGCAAAGAGGCAGAGAGAGAGAGGCAGAGAGGAAGAGAGAGAGGCAGAGAGAGAGAGGTAGAGGCAGAGAGGGAGAGGGGCAGAGGGGCAGAAGGGCAGAGAGGCAGAGGCAGAGAGGGGCAGAGAGACTGAGGGATAGAGGGGCAGGGGCAGAGGGACAGAGGGGCAGGGGCAGAGGGACAGAGGGATAGAGGGACAGAGGGGCAGGGGCAGAGGCAGAGGGGCAGAGGGGCAGAGAGACTGAGGGACAGAGGGGCAGAGGAGCAGAGGCAGACAGATCTCTATGTTCAAGGTCAGCCTGGTCCACAAAAGTAGTTCCAGATCCGTCAAGGTTACATGGTGAAACAATCACAAATTGAAAGAAAGAAAGAAAGAAAGAAAGAAAGAAAGAGAAAGAGAGAAAGAAAGGCAGAACATAGTGAGTGTGCTTGTAGTATAAGGCACAGTCAGGCATCTGTGTACTGTAGGGCTTCTAAATATGGCTAGCAACTGGACTTGTGACAGCCATACTCACATAGGTCTTTATCCCCAAATCACAATGAAAAGTTAAACCACTGCCTTCCACGGGGGAGAAGACGCAGCACCCCATAGATAGTGTTTCCTTTTGCAAGTTATATTCACACATCTGTGCACTCACACAGGAACATCTTCATAGACAAAATATACTTAAACAATTTACACATGTGTACACTCACACATAGAAAAATGCTTATACATAGTACACACACAAACACACATGCATGCATATCTCATGCATACATGTGACAAAAATTCTGCATAAAACTAGAACATGCCATGTGAATGAAACAAATGAATTGTGTGTTTGGACTTGGGTCCTTCCCCAATATCTCATTACCATATGCCAAGCTAAGAGCAGTTGTCAAGGCTGACAGTTGAATGACACAGTGCACAGAAAACCCCTGACGCATGGGGCCCGACACCTAGTACTGCTCGACAAATGGTTTGCACATGACTGTTTTATATAGGTTACTTCAAATTTAAAACACTCACCTTTCCACTACAAGCCTATTTAAGATTTAATATAATATGTTTGATATTTAATGCATATTTAATACAATGTGTTTTGTAGTGAACCAGTGTTCATGCCATGGGTTTGAAATGAGGCATCGATTGAATGGGCCACGGGCCACGAACAACACTTTAAAAATGAAACCCCAGAACAGAAAATATGAGGACACCTTACACATACTGAGGCAGGCGTGGCTCTGGGATACTTAGCTCAATATTTTGGAATTAGGTGACAGGGAAGGATATGTTAGTTACTGGGGTCTGTGCTACTAAATTTTGAAAAAGTGTTGTATCAAGCCAGGGATTAGTAGCTTTTTTTGTCTAATAGAAAACATTCTAGACATTTCAGGCCATAAGACTACTCAAGTAGTTTGGCACTCAAGTACAAAAACAAGTTCTTCATGTTTATCAACAAGCAGGGCCATGTTACAATAAAACTTTATTAACAAAGTCCAATGTATGTAGCATTTGGATTCAGTAGCAGGTTGCTGAGCTTTGTAGTAGCCTTGCATTGTGTCTTATTAATGTTTAGATCTGAAAAGCCCCCACAGGCTCACGTTTTGAAGGCTCAGTCTCCATCTTATGGTGGTATTCTGAAGAATGTGAATTCCAAAAGAGGTGGCGTCTGGTTGTCAGAAAAAGATCATCAGGAGTGGGCCCTTGTAGATTATGGTTGCTTCTGGTTTTGACTGACATCCTCAGCTGTCATGTGAGGAGTGTTTGTCACAGTCTCTCACAGCCGTGAGCCACCCTGTCATGATGAACTGAGACCCTCTGACATCTTGGGACTCCCTCACAAAACTTTCTTACCTTAAGTTACTTTTGTCAGGCAGATTCGAGAAAAGTAGCAAATAGATTTGCCGAAACAGTCACTAAACGTCCACCAACTCCTCAGCTTGAAATAACTGGGTATCACATCTATCAATATTTATTGGATAAATGCAAGAGCCACACCTTAGCTTTTTGGATTGGTATAACAAAATACCTTTGATGGCACAATTGATGAACAATGGTCACCCTGACTCTCAGTTCTGGGCTGGAACATCCAAGATCAAGACGAGGAGACTCAGTGTACTATGAAATTTTATAGAGGAACCTTTTCCTGTGTCTACACACTACGGAAGGGGATAGTGCATTTCCCGGCTTCTTTTGTAATTCTATTCATGAGGGTGGTACCCTCATGTTCTAATCACTTCCTCGAGGACCTGCCTCTCCAACATCATTTTAAGGGATGCATAAAGGCTCAACTCATAAATTTTGGAAAGATCCCAGCATTCAGGCTACCACAAGCCACTGGGCTCAAAAACCTCAAAAGCCTTTGCCCCTATTCCAAGCCTTCTGAAGCCAGGAGCCAGGGAGCAGTGCCTAAAGTATGTCCACAGCCTGCTGCCTGTTTAGACGCAGCCAGGGATGGAAGGAGGAGGGGAGGACCATGAAGGCAAGTTTAGTGGACTATTTGGGAGTTAATTATCTTGCTTATTGTGTTGGGCTCCTTTCCTCTTTTCCCTTTAATAAATCAAATCTCCTGTGCCGGTGATGAGTGCTCGGGTCACTGATTCTTTGAGTCACATTTTTACTGCATAGAGCTGAGTATAAGATTGAATGGAAGGGAAGGGAGGCACCGGACAAATGTCAGCCCCACGGGCAACACCTCCTCCTCCCAGCTCCTGCTCATTGTGCAGGGGAAAGGACTGGCTTTCAAAAGCCCTGGGCCATAGCCTAGGCAGAGAGAAAGTTGAAGGCAGGAACACATCTTATACACACACACACACACACACACACACACACACACACACACACACGTACACACATACACACATACATACCCACATACATGCACGTATATTCTCTGCCACAAAATAAAGACGGTATTTACATCCTGAAATAAACACAAAAATGAACTGTAGTCCATAGTATATGAAACTGACACTAAATAAAAGTTTCCTTGTGTATGTGTAGGGGTACACATGTACACGCTGTGTATATGGGAGTGGGAGGGTATACAAGCGCCTGCTGTGTGTATATGTGGATATTAGAATATTAGATCACAAACTTGGTTGTCTTTCTTCTGGAGCTTGTTCTCTCTCTCTCTCTCTCTCTCTCTCTCTCTCTCTCTGTCTCTCTCTCTCTGTTTTTTGTGTTCAGATAGAGTCTCTCACTGTGACTTGGAGCTTGTTAATTTGGCTATCTAGAGGGCCAGCAAGCTCCAGGGTCATGACTATTGCCACCTCCCTAGCACTGGTATTATAAGTACGAATGTTACCCTGCTTGTTTTTCTGCATGGTTCTGGGCCCTCATGTTTATGTAGTAAGAATGATATGGTCTGCACTATTTCCAGGCTGTGAAATTAGAATTTCAGTGTCCACACATAAAGTTCTATGGGAAGACAGCTATACACATTCACCTATGTGTCTATGGCTACTTAGTTCTATAGGAGCCAGACGAATAGCAGCAAAAGGGAGCATATGTCCACTGGAGAGTAAGATGTAAGTTGTTGACTGTGACCCAGATCATGGACAAGAAAGGAAGCATTGGCATCACACTGGCTTGTTAGAAATGCAGAAGTATTTCTGGGCAGCATCTCCCAAGCCCCACTTAGGCTGGTGACAGAATCTATTCGTTAACCACATTCCTGGTGATCTGTCGACATAGGACCGTTTTGGAAACAGCATGGATCTAGAGGAGGTAAGCCAACATCTTCCTAACAGTGGCTTGCCTGTAGGATAACCCCTTCTGCAGTTAGCAGGGATCCTCATTAGCAACTTAGGAAACAAAAGACTCCAGAGTTGAGTGCTTGCCCAGGGTTATACACTTCAGAAGAATCTGAGCTAGGACTTCACCTCTCAGATCCATTACACACCTGGAAGTATCAGTCATTAGGCTGTGCAAAGTGAAGGGAGCTCCAAACCCCACGCCTGTAATGTGACAGTGGAGTCATCAACCTGGTGGCCAAAAGATTTAAAAACAATAGGGGACAGACTTATGGTAAGAGGATAAGAAGATCAGGTGTCCCAGGGGCTTCCTGGCCTCCCACAGATTTAAATGGCTGGAGCTGAGCTGTATCTGTCTTATCTGCTGGCATGACCTTTGCCTCTAGGTTACCAATGGCCCCCCTCCCTAGATTTCCTGATTCATTGTGGAATTCCTGGTCCCTTGGGCCATCTGAGATTGCATCCTCTGGTCTAAAACTATGGCCATGCAGAACAGTACATGAGTCGCCTGCTAGTGATGCAGGCTATGGCAGGCCTGCATTCTGCATTTTTAAGAGGCTCCCGGTGTTGTTACTGCTCCTGCGTCTGCTGCTGCTGGTGGGGGTCGGGGTGGTCTTCCTATGAGGCACACTTGATTGACAGGGCTGTGGAGGAGCTTGGGTCTGCCTGACTCCAGAGTTAGACCTTCTTGAACTATCACTAAGTACATCCTAACAGATGCCAACACTGCTGTCCCTTGTCTTGGTGGTGTCTGGGAACCTCAGATCCTACCCATTAGCTTCCAGTGGAATCTTGGTATACATACCACCATGTTCAAGTACCATGCTGTGCAAAAGGCTGGGTAGCATTCATCATCTCAGCACTGAGTCCTCCTTGCTTTTCAGGACTCACCCTCGAAGGGGTGTTGGTGGGATAACTCTTAGGGCTGAGGCTAGAAGTCAGGGTGACACACAGGAACTGCCATTACCTTCTCAAGCATCCAGGCTTAGTGGCATCTGAGAGTGAGCACATGTTTCTCCCAGTCCCAGACATGCATGGGTATACTCCCAAACACAACAGACGCACATTATATCTTATATCTTCCTGGCCTTCCTGGACAAATGAAACTGCCAGCTTCTCCAAATTCCAGCTATTTCCAAGAAGCCAGAGTTGTGACTGGTTTCTCTTCCAGGAAGCTTGCTGTGCAGCTGTCTGTGCTCAGACGCCAGGAAGGCAGGTGGTTGTCTGAGGACATCATTGCTCCTGTGGGCTGATAGTATGACTGCACTCTTCCTGAAAATTTGTCTAGGGAAGGGCTCAACAGACACCAGGCTGTGTTTTGTACGGGCTGCTAGAACTTCCTGGAAGCTGACCTCCTTGAGCATGGGCACCAGCACACAAGGAAACCACATGAGCATGTCATGTGCAGCCTTTTGAGACTTTGAACTTCTTGGTTTTAGTTTATCTCACCTGTAAAATAGTCTTGGTAGCAATAGCTGCCTTAAGAAACTGCCCGTTTCTATTCTATTGTATTTGACTCTATTCCATTCTATTCTTTGTGTCTGTCTGTCTGTCTGTCTGTCTGTCTGTCTGTCTGTCTCTCTCTCTGTGTGGTATGCACATGCATTTACATGTATATGAAGGCTGGAGGTCAGCCTTGGGTGCTGTACCTCAGGAGTCTTTCACCTCATCTTCCGAGATGGGGGTCTCTCATCAGGCTGGATCCAGTAGATTCAGCTAATCTGGCAGGTATGTGAGCTTCAGGGATCTGCCTGTCTCTGTCTCTCTGACACTGAGAGGATAAACGCATGCCACCACCTCCAGCTTTAAAAAACAAAACAAAACCCAAAACATAGATTCTTGGCCCTCATGTTTCTAACACCAGTATCCTGTCAGGGTCTGAGGTTGCCCCCCACCAGCTTGTAGTCTATAATTTCTCTATTATCTATGACTGTCCATGGTGAGGAGAGTGGAAGCCAGACCTCACGTTTAACTCTCTCTGAGGCCCCAAAAGAAAGACTTCTGTGGGCTTTTGTTACACACAGTGTCAGGATGGGCTGGCAAACTCTGCCAGGAAAGCAGAAAAGAAACAGAAATCTTAACTTTCCAAGACGGTTTTTGGTTTTCTTTTAAAGATATGATGCATTCCCTGGAGAGTCTCTGTGTGTCGACATCCACAAGAATTGGCTATTGAACACTTATTCTTCCCATAGGAGGCTGCTGATAGACCTCGTGCTCATGACAAATGGGCCTGAAGGTGGTAGGGCATACATTCTTTTGAAACCTAGGCTTGGAAGCCACTGGTCTATTCTTCATTCTCTGGGGATGAATCTTGTTGGCCTGGCATGAGGTCAGTAGACTAGAAAACAATTGCCATTCTTCCATGAAAGGCCAGCGCTCCTCTCAAAGGCACTGCATGCTCCTCAGTAGGGTCTGTGAAATCTCTTAAACATCCCGTATCTTGGGAAGACTTGATTCTATCACAGTGTTCCTTATGGTCTCTGATATCACAGATGAATTAATCCATCGATAGAACTGTTACAATCGTGCTGTGTTCTGCTCAAAGAATTTCCATACTGTGGACAGCTGCACTCTTGCAGCTATACCCTGCTTCAGAGATTCCACTGTGGTAAGAGACCCCATGTCCTAGGTGGGATAACACTCTATCCTTTAAGTTCCACATTCTTTATACAGTCTTTCATCGTGCTCCATGTAAAAGTGTTGTATATTTATTGACTTTTGAGATAGTGTCTCACTGGGCAGCTCAGGCTAGCCTTGAACTCATGACCCTACAGCCTTAGCCTCCTGTATACTGGGATTATAGTGTCATCACCCCGGCTTTACCCTTACTTACATAGGAGATGGTCTGCACAATTTTTTGAGGGCAGGGATTAGGTCATATTGATTCCCTCACTCCCAGTGTAGAGTAGGCACTGGTCTGTGGGTGTACCAGTGGAGAAGATGTGTTTGAGTGTGGGTCAATGACTGCACCCACTGTGTCCTGAGTGGGATCTGTGAAACACCAGGGTCAATGATACCTCCTTGCCAGGTAGCAAGAAGAGGGAACTGTAAGACCTGATGACCTTGATTCTGACCCTAGTGTGTGTGTGTGCATGCATGAAAGCATTCACATTTATCTGAGTGTGTGCATGTATTGTGGCCAGATACCACTCTCTTCCTTATTTTATAGACATGGTCTCTCACTAAATCTCAAGCTCACTGTTTTGACTAGATCGGCCTGGCTGGCAAGCCCCTGGAGTCCACCTGTCTCTGTTCCCAGTACATCACAGTTACAGACAGGTGCCACCACATCCAGCTTTTACATGGATGCTGGGGATCTAAATTCAGGTCTTCATTCTTACACAGTAAGCACTTTACCCACCATACAATCTCCCCACAATCATCCGAGTGCCCTGCCTTGGATCTGCTCACTTTGGTAAGATGTCCCCTGGAGACCTAGGCAAATCAGGGCTTAGATCTAATTCCCAGGGAGGCTTGGAGGCTCAGGTGACTGTTAATGTGCTCTCTCTCCTCCTTAGCTCACTACCAAAATATTCTCTGGACTATCTTATTGAGATTGAAGTCCTGGGAATTTCAGGCATTTTCTCAAGTTTCCAGTGATGGCAAATGACAGAGGTAATGGGCTCACAACTAGGAGATACTGGGGCCAGAAATCATGTCCCTCCACAGCCTTCTTCAGCACTCCATAGCCACATGACACTTGGATGTTTGTGGCCTTATTGGGCCTCAAGTGATGGATAAGTAAAATCAAGGCCCATGCACATATAGGGAAGCTGCATTTATGTTCAAATGACGAGTCCACAGGAGCAGTGCTGACTCCAGAGATGGAGAGGCTGCCAGACAAGCCAAGGACAAGGCTTGAACCTAGGCCAAGGCTCTTTCCAGTGAACCAAGGATGTGGCAAGTGGAAGATAAAACACCATAAGGGAAGATTGTGGCCTTAAGTCCTTGCTAGCGAGCCCCCGATCTGGATGACTCTGGCTTCAATGTGATAATGAACCACGGAATGCCTGTTCCCTCCAACACTGAGTGTTTAGAAGGGTCGTATTTTAGAATCCAAAGGTAGGAGTCTTTAAGTTGTGTGTGAGTCCATGTGTGAAATACGTATGGATACAAATATACAGTGGATTACCCTTATTCATAGAAGCCAGGCACTGATCCTGCATGTCACGTCACTCACACCCTACAGGCTTCTGCTGACCACAGGACACAGACGAGTCTCCTTTCTGGCAGACTCCCAGTGTCAGGAGAATCTTATGACTTCTTAACTGTTCCCCTGGGCCCCATTCCTCCACTCACTTATCTTCCCCTCTTCCTTCTCCAGCATGGAGGTCTAGGGCCACCTCCGCCCACTTGAAGAGCAGCTATTGCTGGGAAAGTTTGCTATATGAGTCAGCCAATGGGAAGGGATCTGGGTCGGAATTCCTTGGAGCCAATGACAGTGGTGAACTGGGACGAGTCAGAGAGCATGAGATGCTGGGGCTGCTGGGGGCGCTGCACCTGGGACCGACACTTGGTCCTCTGCAACAGACAGAACCACTCTAGGGTGCTTTATTTCTGTCATTCACTGCCTGATGTTTCTTTCAGAGGGGCAACACCCTGTACGTAGCTATGCAGCAGGAAGGGTTAGGACTTCAGGTTCTCTTGCTTATTTCAGCTCAGTAAGTGGTTAATCAAAATGATAGTTTACATTTGCAGATGGGCTTTGAAGCTCTCCTGCAGTAACCTATACCAGATTTACCTGTCACCTCCCTAAGCAGGATTGATGTGTCCATTGTGTTGTCACTATCACCCCAGCTGGGACTTTATTGCCTCTGTGTTAGAGATGTGGAGCTTTAAGTGCATATAACCAGTGTATGGGGAGCCCAGACGCAGGCCAGAGACATGGTAAAATAGTCTCCATGCTCTCCCCACACTGCATCTGGGACTCAGACTCGACTCCTTCATTGTTTCCTATTTGAAAGTATTCTAGGCTATATTCTCTACACTAGCCTTTAATTCCTGAGCTCAGGCCATCCCTCTGCCTCAGCCTCCCCTGGAGATGCCTTGAACTTGGCTTTTAATACTGTGATAGTGTAATAGTTTTCTCATTGCTGTGGTAAAATGACTGACATAATCCATGTCAGCAACGAATGGCTTATTTTGATTCACAGCATGGAAAGTCATGGAGGTGGTGATGGTGGGGGCTTGACACAGCTGACCACAGTGCATCTACAGTAAGGAAGCAGAGAGAGAGGGGGGGAGGGGAGGGAAAGGGGGAGGAGAGGGAGAGGGAGATGGATGCCAGTGCTCAGCTTGCTTTCTCTTGTTTATCTAGCCTGGAACCTCAGCCTAAGGCATGGTACTGCTCACATTCAGGGAGACTCTCCCCTCTCAGGGTAAATATTTCTGGAAACATTCTCATAGATACATACACAGATACCTGGATTTTTCCATGGTGATTCTAAATCTCTTCAAGCTGATAATAAAGATGAACCCACCACAGATGGTGATATATTGTGACATTCCTTTCAACTGACTAAAACCCTAAAAACCTATCAAGGAAAAGTAATACAGTGTTCTACCAGAGGTGTCATTTTTTTTGTTTGTCTTTTGAGAAAATGTTCTACCACATTCCCCAACTAGGTATGTAGTAGGCTAAACTATGTAGCTCAGTTTAGCCTCTAACTTATAGAATCTTCCTGCCTTAACATCCCTGGTATGGGGGTTACAGGCTGGAATCCTTATATTTGGAACTATGAGGCCTTTGTGTGAAGTTACCTGCAAAAATAGCAAACCCTTTGCACCTACATATTTGTCTCTATTTTAGGGGGTCGGACATCTGACGCTAAGACACTGCCTGTGTAAAAGTAAGAACATCCTACTTGAGAAGCCTGGACAGTCTCCAGTGTTCTTATTGCTATAACGTTGCTCCTTCAATAAGCCTGACCCTGATTTTTCTCCTGCCTTGATCATCAGATGAACGTAGAATCCACCAGGTCTAAGCTTTCTTCTCCATGCTTCATGTTTTGAGAATGCTGCTTACAGCATCTCTGGTCCTCCAGGTCTAAGCTTCCTCATCTGTGCTTCATGTTTTGAGAATGCTGCTTACAGCATCTCTGGTCCTCCAGGTCTAAGCTTCCTCATCTGTGCCTCATGTTTTGAGAATGCTGCTTACAGCATCTCTGGTCCTCCAGGTCTAAGCTTCCTCATCTGTGCCTCATGTTTTGAGAATGCTGCTTACAGCATCTCTGGTCCTCCAGGACTAAATAGCACATCCCTTTGTTTGTTGTCAGTGTCTTCCTTGAAGTCCTAGAATTAGAGCACAAACAGAAACTGACTGCACGCTTCTAGCTGTAGACTCTTCCTTTGTTCTGGATATCACAGATCCAGGGCTATATCCTCAGAGTTGGTTACGGCTTAAAACCTTATTTTATTTTGAAACCTAACACAGCTGTGGAAAAGGACACACAACACAATGGACAATTCTGTGAATAGACACAAAGCAAACATCCTTATAGCCATTCTTGATCATCAGGTCAAGAACGTTGGCCACTTATGCCTCAGTTCAGTGAGCACTAGTCCTGAAGATAACGGCTACTCTAGCTTGTTTGTTTTGCAGTGCTGGAGAAGACCCTGGGGAGTTGCGCATGTCAGAGAAGTATTCAACTACTAGGCTCCAGGTCTACCCTTCTTGGGTTTCCTAAATCTTTTATCACCTAAAAATATCCTAGTTAACTACAGGAACCTAAAAAACTACAGGTTTCCTTGGGGCTTTCAATTTCATGTGAATGAAATGATCAAAATCAGCATCCCTTGGTATCTGACTTAGTTTTCTCAATAGTGTGTTTGTGAGATTCATTCATACTGTACATCTAATTTAGTTTTCTTGTATTGCTGAAACGTCTAGCTTGCATGAATACATTGTGATTTTTGTCTACTGTTAACAGATACATGAGTTTTGGAAGTTAACATCGAAACTACTATGAACAACTGCTTTGGTTTGTATGTGATGCATTTAGAGCCAGATATACCAAAAGATCTCCTCTGTCTTCAGCTTAGAAGCAATTGGTTTGGTGTCCTTGCCAACACTTAGTGTTATTAATCTTCTCATTTTTAGCTACTCTGGTGGCTATAAATTTTATTTTCACAATGGGTAATGCAACGGAGTCCATTTTTATCTATGCATATCTGTCATTTGCTGAGGTAAGCGCTTGGCAACCCGACACTCATTTGACTCATACTGAATTTGCAGCCAAGTGAACTCTCTGACATCTGATGATGTTTAGTCATCTCCTGTTGACTTCAGTTGAGTTGCAGTCCTCAGAGCGGCTTCAGGCATTCACCATTCTATGGACACCTAATATCCACTGAGAGCCCACTTGTTCCTGCATTGAACTAGAGCGTCATGTGCAAAGTTTCTCTTAATCCTTAAAGCCAGCACGTGATGTTGACACTACTGTCATTATCTTCACTTCACAAAAGAAGAAATTGTGGTGGGGGAGGGTAGGTAAGGTAACTTAACTACAGCACCATAAGCGGTGGAGCCTAGATTCAAATGAGTGTCCGTTAGTTGCTGTAATATGCCGCTTTCAAAGAGGAAAACATTGAAAACTTAACACTGTAAACACTGGATGTGCCTAATCCTGTAGAGACTTGATGCCCTAGAAAAGGGGGATTCTTGGGGGGTTGCACCCTCTCAGAGTCAAAGGGGAGAGGAGTTGGGGTGAACTGGAAGTGGGGGCAACATTTGGGATGTAAATAGATAAAATAATTAATTAAAAATAAAGACAGAAGTCAATCTTTCACATTGAATAATAAATATAAATTGAATATCTAAATAAATAAATAATGAATTATAAGTGCTTAAAAAAGACTGTAAAAACCTATCTGTGAATGCTCATGTCCCTTATATAAAATGGTATAGTAGCTGCACCTTCTGTATACAGCTTCTGTATACATAGCACAATAGACACCACTTATCACGCTTTTAGAGAATAATGGCAAGAAAAATAGACATTTTAAGCGTAGAGACAAATTCGTTTTCTTATTCATTTCAAGTCTGTTGATTGACCCCACAGCCACAGATCCACTGATCTGTAGTCCTGTCTGGACTTTGAAATACTACAATGTACTGGATGTGGGACTCTACAATCCTCATGGCCTTGTCTGGTTTCCAGCCTTGTAAAATGTTCGACAGAGGAAATAAAATCAAATTTACCCAAATGCAATGATGATTCCTTCCAGTTAACACTGATGATGTCTGGGGCTGTATGGTTCTTTGTTGTGAGAGGCTGTCTTGTATCTTGGGGGTGTTGAGCAGCACTGAATTCCTCCTGGTAGGTTCCAGAAGGACCTCCCTGTTACCCCAACTGTAACAACTGAAGTTGTTTTCAGATGTGGCTCAGTGTCCTTTAGGAAGCAAATCCCTACCTGCTTATTTAGCTTGACTTCTGGAAAGCTCATGGCATGCCCCACCCCACCCTGTGCTGGTTTTCTTTCTATTGCTGTCATTTATGATCAATAGGAAATTAGGGAACCATTTAGCTTACATGTTCTAATCACAGATCATCACACGGAAATCAGAGTAGAAACTCAAACTGAGCAGGAACCTGGAGGCAGAGGCCATGGAGGAATGCTGCTTATTGACTTTCTCCCCATGGCTTGCTGAATTTTCTTTCTTATACCAGCCAGAACCACCTTCCTAGGGATGGCACTGCCCACATGGATCATTAATCAAGAAAATGCCGCCATGGACTTGTCTGCAGGCAGTCTGATGGAGGCAAGCACTCAAGGTTCCCTCTTCCCAGAATACTCTAGTTTGTGTCAAGTTGACAAAGCAACGACAAACAAGATACAAACACTAATCAGCACACCCACAAATGTCTAAGGACATCCCCCACCCCCTGAAACTACAGTGTTTCACTAGATCTTGATTCCTTTATCTCATGGTATCCACTCTTCTTAGTTTTAATATAAGGGAGTTTGTTCATCGCTTGTCTTGTTTTTTCCTCCTGGTTTATTGGGTTTCCTTAAAGCTCCAGGCACACTCAACCTCGTGCAGCTTTCCCATACCTTCTTGGCAGCTTGAATTCCTCTTCTTGGCACACTTGTTCTCATCATCAGCATCGACCACAATCTATTAGACTTTCCGAATCACGAAGTCAGTTCATTCAGATGGTTTTCCCATATGGTTTGGAAGGTGAAAGGCCTGTGAGGGCTCTGATCTCATGAATGGATTAATCCATCTATTGAACTGTTGCTTCCATGTTGTATCCTGATCAAAGTCTGTCCATATTGGGTAAAACAGCAGATCCTCATGCTATGACCTTCCTGAGAGTCTACTGTTGTAGGAGACTCCATGTCCTAGGGATTAAATTCTTTCCTTTAAGTTCCATGTTCTTTACACAGTCTTTCATTATATCCCATTTATAAGTGCTGTATATTTGTTTGCTTTTAATATAGAGTCTCACTGAGCAGCTCAGGATAACCCTATTACCTATTACCTTAGCCTCCTGTGTACTGGGATTATAGGTGTCATCACATCTGGCTTTACCCTTACTTATGGAGAAGATGGTCTCTACAACCTTTTGAGGACAGGGATTGGGTCCTATTAATCCTCACTCCCAGTGTAGAATAGGCACTGGTCTGTGTGTGCACCACAGGAGTACATGTGTGTGAACCAATGACTATGTCCACTGGGTCCTGAGCAGGCTTTGCAAGCCATCAAGGTCATTGACACCTCCTTACCAGGTATCTTTAGGGCGTGCTTTTCCTGGGAGTCTCCAATCACCCATTTTCCTTCTTAGGAGAAGGCACAAGGACTGTGAGAGGTGCATGCTGTGTTCTTTACCCTCTCAGCACGGACATGATGTCATTTGCTCAGTCAGCTTTCCCAGACTGTTCCTTGCAAGTTTTCTAATTTCAAAAGTAAGGAGAAAATGCCTCCTTTGCTTCATGTCAGCATTCTAGAAAACTTGTGTTTACCTTGGTCTGTGTCACCTTCTTGCTTTGGGGATTGACTTCTTGGCCTTTGGGAACCCCCCTCTCGCCTATGAATTGCACCCACGTCTGTAGGCACTTCTCTATTTCCATTTGGGGACTATCTTAAGTTTTAGGGCTGTAACTAAGTCACTGAGAGCCCTCTAACTTTACCAGCGCTATCCAGGATGGTGACAGTGGACAGATGGAAAGGAACAACTAGAGAAACAAGGGCCAAGTGACAAGAACTTGGTGACCATTTGGACATGGAGGAGGCAGAGATGACTCTTACATCTCTGAGTTATTTGTGCATGTTTGCTGTGCTGGAAATGGAGGGTAAGCTGGGGCCTGGGATCTGCTAGCCAAGTATTCCATCCCTGAGATACCCTTGCCCTTGGATTTCGGTTTTGAAATAACAGAATGACAGGTTTCTGTTGCAGAGATGGAAGTCACATAAGAGGAAGAAGATGAAGAGGAGGTGGGGAGATAACAGACAATGTTTGGAATGTTTCCATGGAGACAAGGGAGCAAAATACAGGAGGTAATTGAAGATAGGAACGTGACTGCATATATAGGAAATATGACTCAGGAGGCTCTTGAGATGAGGGTGGCAGCTGAAGCTGAGGGAGCTAGTGAGAGACATCGGTGTGTTTATGGAGTGGTCATTGTCAGGGATGGCACAGGGCTCGCAGTGACTTAGTTACAGCCCTAAAACTTAAGACAGACAAATGGATAATCAGTGAAACTGAAGAAGAAAGCCAGGAGAAGAACTTGAATCAGAGGCCACCAGAGGAAAATTCTAGGATAGAAGGGATGACCAGAAAACTTCACTGATGCAGAGACATCAATTCTGGTCAGAAGAATGCCCTCTGAGTCAGCAAGAAGGCCACTGGGAACCACAGGGAAATCACGTTCAGCCCAGAGAAAGAAGAGGAGGAAGAAGAGGAGGAGATGAAGGAGGAGAAAGAGAAAGAGAAGAATGAAGAAGAGGAGAAGAGGAGGGGGAAGATGATGATGAGGATGAAGCTACAGCCAGATTGTAGATGTGGAGGAGAGAGTGGGAAAGAGGTTTGTAAAGGGCCCTCATCTGTTCACCAGGCCCTACCCCAGGCCCTGGAA
Source organism: Rhabdomys pumilio (assembly GCA_030674055.1). Taxonomy (NCBI): domain Eukaryota; kingdom Metazoa; phylum Chordata; class Mammalia; order Rodentia; family Muridae; genus Rhabdomys; species Rhabdomys pumilio. The sequence continues at coordinate 7,583,938 of JANHMN010000021.1, forward strand.
TATAGAAATGGGAAAAGAGGCAAAAGTTCCTATCTTTATCCTGTTCTAAGGAGTCTGCACTTATTATGGTTTAGACATTAAATATCCTCCCCCACTCAAGCGATGAAGGTTTGGTCCTCACTGTAGCAATTTAGAAGAAGAGGCTTGTGGGGGGTGGTGTTGTGACTGGATTGGGAGGGCTCAAATCTCATCAATGGGTTTCCAGGGGAGTGGCTTGTTATACACTCTATGAATTCTTCCTCTCTCTCGCCCCTTCTTGGCTGCCATGACACGAACAGTCTTGATTCACCACATCCTTTCTGCCACGATGCACTGTACCAATGTAGGCCCCCAAATGGGGCCAGATGAGCGTGATTCAAAAATTCCCAAACAGCCGAAAACAGACAGACAGTCAGACACACAGACAGACAACCTTTCTAGAAGCTGATTTTCTTACACATTTTGTCACAGAGACAGAAGGCTGGTTCATATAGAAAGACTCATTTTTAGAGGCTGTTACTGGAATCCTCATCTAAGGGATAAAGAAACCTAAAGAGGCTGGTTTAGAACGTGCCCCACCCTGCCTGCCTGACCCGGAACCTTTGACTTTTTCCTTATCCACCTGAATGGGACGAACACAAACTGGAAGAGAGCATCAGGCAGCCTGGCAAGTGGAGAAGAAGATAGGCCTGAAGAGCAGGACTGTACAGTTGTCTGAGCTGGCCAAGGCAAGGCTTTCCCTTGCTTTTCCCTCACTCGGCTCTTGCCGAGGCCTGAGAGGTATTCTACAATAGCTCCCCACTACTCTCAAGCCTAGGATTGGATTTTCCTCTTCACTGGGGCTGACCCATCCCTATGTCCCCATTCCTGGAGGCAGGTCCATGAACTCAAGCGATCTTCCGTGAGATGTGATCCTGGAAAGTGAGACTTGAGCCATTTGGCTTGCACAAATGGATCAGTGTTTTTCTCTAAACTGAGTTGAGCTTTGACACTTGCACCTGAGAGGCTGACCAATCCAGCCTCCTTGGATGTAATCTGAGACTGTAACATATGCTGTTTAGTCTGACTGACTCCAGGGGCTCCTGTTGTGCGGCCCTGTTTGCACCTTTGTGGTGGTTGGCCCAGCAGGCAATGCAGGGACAAATGAGACAGGAGCTTACAACACAGAGAAGAAAATAGCTACTTGATACAAAAGAATCATTATCGAAAAGGTTATCCCTTCATGTCTCTTAAACTATTATCACAGAGAACTGTAAGCTATCAATCCAAGGTGATGCCCAGAGCCCAGGCTGTTAGAGAGACAGCACATGCAATGCACACTTACAAGAATATGAGTTGAGAGCAGAGGGAGAAGGATTGTGGATTCCTTCTGACACTGGGGGACTATGCGAAGGGGTATCAGATAGTCTGGGGAAGCTGTGGTTGTATCCACTATGTGAGTTCAAATGCTTCTCTTACCTTTCCCATGCCAGCATGGGCATGCCCCAGCTTGATCACCACGGGGAAGTTTGGGGCTGTGAGCTGAAAGACACAAGAGGAAATCACTTAATTAGCAACCTCAGAGCATTGCCACAGAGAGGCTCCAGGCTATCTGCTCTGTAAAAGATTCACTCATAGAATGCAGTCAGGGATCCCCACAGAATGCTCTGCAGGGGGTCACCTTCCCATCACTCCAATAAGCCTTTGCACATCTGAACTCTCAGGACTGGCTTGCCTGGGGGCACCCAACAGACTGCAGAGATGGAGGGTCCAGTCAACTGATTTCAAATTTTGGCTTTACCATAGTGCAGCTGCAGGCAAAGCATTATATGGATCCATGCCTTTTTTTTTCTCATCTGCAAAATGGGGGTGAAAATACCAGATAACACACTGGAATGGTAATGAACATGGCAGGAATTCTTTCTAAAAAAAAAAAACAACCCTATTTTACTATTTTATGTGCATGGGTACTTTGTCTACATGTACGTATGTGCACCACATGTGTGCCTGGTGCCCACAGAGGCCAGAAGAGGATATTGGATCCCACAGAACTGTAGTTACAGATGGTTCTGAGCTGTCATGTGGATGCCGGGAATTGAATCCAGGTCCCCTAGAAGATTAGTCAGTGCTCTTAACCACTGAGGCATCTCTTCAGTCCTATGTCAGGAATTCTAAAATGGTAAGTTCAGAGAATATCAGCTTCATTTTTTCCTAGCACACTTCTGCCTGCGATAATACTCTAGGTGCCTGGAGAGTCTCATTACTCACTGCAGGAATTCGTGTCCACATTTGCTTCTAGCATTTTTTTTAAACGCAGACACTGTTAGACAGCCTCCTGGTGTTGGCTTCTCTGAAGCATCCTGCTGTTTTCCAGGCCTTACCAGCCTGCACTTTCAAGCGTTTCTAATCACAACACAAGGCTGAATAGAGTATCTATATTTCAATCTGTACTGACAGCAACATTTTCTCGAGGTGTGTGCATGTGTCTCTCCCTTTGACATAAATAAAGAATGTTGAGAAGAAAACTTTGACAGGAAAGCAGGGTTGACGCTGAGCTTCCATTTGTTTCATGTCACCCTTACGTTGTCTGAAGGATGTTTGCTTGTTTGTAGGAATCTATTCTGGTTTGCTCGAGGTCGAAGTTTATCTCGCCTTGATACATAGTCACAATGTCAGTGTCTTCCTTTTGAGTCAGACTGTCCGTCAACAGGAGTCATCACATCCATTTCTCTAGGCGGTACAGACCGCCTTGTCTGGTTGTCTCAAACAACGCCCTTGTCCTTATGCATGAGGGGTCCCGAGAAACTCAGTTCTTCTCTCTGGGTGTCTATTACCCAGTCTTGCCCAATGGCCATAAACACCTAGTTGATTAATGAAGCACACTTGTGAGTGTATTTGTGAATATATTCTCAGAGCTGACTAGATCTTGAGACTTTGACCTAATGAATGGATCAAGCCCTTGGTGGATTCAAAGCAGATGGCACCGCTGGGAGGTGGTCAAAGGTCTCAGGTGGAGGAAGTATTCTTGGGGACTATGTGCCATCCTGGCCCCTTCCTGTCAGAGTGCCATTCTGTTTCCTCCACCATGATGTGAACTGTTGCAGCACTCCTTCCCCAGGATGGACTGACCCATTTGAAACTGTGAGCCAAAATAAACTCTTCCCCTGTTCAATCATTTATATCAAGTATTTTGTCAAAAAAATGAGAGACAGAAATAAAAAGCAAGGTATATCTAGTCTCATTACAGTCCCACAATGGTCTTGTGAGAAAATCTGGTAAGATGTGCATTTATTATTATTATTATTTTTATTACTACTATTATAGCATTTTACACATAAGAAAATTTTCCAGCTGAAGACTTAAGTTGGATTCTGTAAACCCCAAGCTCAGTTTGAATGTTTTCCCCCTTAATTCTGGCTAAATATTACCATACTTCTGAACCCCAAGGTGAACCAATTTATCTTTTAAATAAAAAAGTCGTATTTGATTTTGATATCAAAAACAATATGCACTCACTGTAAATGTTCGGAAACTTCAATAAAGTGTTAAGTATAAAAAAAGGCAATAACAGTCATCCCAGACTTATCGTCTGCTAGAATGAGAGAGAGAAAAGGCCTTATAGTTGTTTTTTTATTTGTTCTGTTTTTATGGAGTGGAGAGTACAGTGCATATCCAATTTTGTTTCCCAGTCTTTCCACCTAATCTTAAGTGACGAGCGTGTTCCTGGTGGTTATTGTGGGTCTCACATCTGAAAGCAACTTCAAGAGCAGCAATGAAACAAAACAACTCGAGCAACTGAAAGCCATGATGTAAGCTTTCCTTGACATAGGCCATCCCCTCCCGCCCTAGAGGGAGCCAGTGTGTGGATTCTGTGTTTATTCCCCTGTGTTTGATCCTAATCTTACTATTATATAATCCCTAAGAGACACTGTACATCTTTAAACTTCATGTTTGGTGCTGCTTTAAAAACATAGTCTTTTCCAACTTCACACACACATGCACACTCTGACTCGAGTGCTCCTACTTTTTCGTCCTCTTCCCCTCCCATCAAACACCTTCTTCTGCTCAAGTTCTTCTCCTCTCACGCCTATTTATTTGTCTGTGTCACACTGCTTTAAATTAGGGTTGCCTGCAAGAGCGTGGGAGGGGGAGCCATTTATTTGAACAAGGCTCACCAGTGGCTGCACCACTGAGGAATGTGACTCTCCCACCCTCAACCTTTAACTGCTTACAGCTCCTCAGGGAGGGGTGGGGCCTCTCCCCCATCCATGATGGCGGACTAATTGGCCCAGCCTTGTATAGTAGCCACTGCTCCGGTGCATTCATGGGATGCCACAGTCATAGCTTTTCACGGCTCCTCCTCCTCCAGCACTTACATTCTTCCCACCTCCCTTTCTGCAAAGTTCCCTGAGCCCTAGAGAGGGTGACATCCTTGTCACATTTAGGATCAAGCACTCCACTCTTATTCTGAGCATTTAATCAATTGTGAGTCCCTGCATCGGCTGTCACCCAATATAGACCAAAGCTGGGAGCAGCACTGATCTATGGGTCTAAATATAAATATTTAGAAGGCACTTTGACGTCACATTCATACAGCAAAATAATTGTATTACAATCTTGCCTAGGGCCTATGACTTCTCCAGCCTTGGAAGTCTTGCATTTTATCTATCTGATCAGTGTGAGGCACCCACTGAGTGCATTTTCATTAGGGATCTTTTGTTACCTGGTGTAATCATCACACACAGCCCTCTTTGCAGACAATAGACAAACTCAGCAATTGAAAGATTGGAGGCTTTGCTTCCATCTCATTTAAAGGTGGAACTGGAGGGGAGATGGGTGTTCTCTTGCCTCTGCCCTGCCCACACTGGTCACAGGCAGCACTGGTGGGACCTGGAGAGAGCATGGCATACTACTGTTTCTGTCTTGGTTTTAGGACAGATATTAGTTTTCTGATCTTCAGAAGGGGTTGATAATAATGAATTTGTAGGGCTGTTAAGCAAGGGTGCGTCGAGAGGGAGAAATGAGTAGTGTAAACTTCTTAGCTAAAAGTACTAAAGTCTCAGGTATGCAGTAGAAGAGGGGGTGGGAAGGATGCTCCAACTCTGGGAGCAAGGGAGGGGGAGGGTCAGGAAGACTGGATGATGGAGATGGACAGCAGAGACTCTGGTCCCTTGGCACCTTCTAATCTAGGACGGAACAAGCTGAAATCCCAGTTCAGGAGAATCAGATGACCACGGCAGGAGGAACAGAGTCAGGACTATTGACAGTTGGGTGATTTCAATATCAAGAGCTTGACCATGATGGCTAGTTTTGATAGTGAGTTTGAATGGATTGAGAGACACCAGAAGGATCAGTAAAGCACGCCGCTGGGCATACATGTGAGGACATTTTCAGTCAGATTACCAGGGCTATGACTTAAGCAATGGTTAATAAACCTATTGATGGATTCATACTTTGAAAGAAGATTACCTAAGGCAGTGGAAACTCTGGAAGATGGATGGGGCCTGGTGAGGGGAAGTGGGTGATGGGATGTGTCTTTAGAAGTCATTAACTTGCTCCACGTGGTGAAGAATCCATTTTGTCACATGCTCTTAAGGCCATGTTGTTCTTATCACACACCCATCACATACCCATCACACACCCATCACACACCCATCACACACCCATCACACACCCATCATACACTCATCACACACCCAGGACCACTAAATTTCCTAAAATCTCTGCAACGAGTCAAAGCAGGTCCTTCCTCCCTTAGGTTGTTTATGTCAGGCATCTTCCTATTTTGTCACAGTTCTGAAAGACAACTGAGTGGCACACCAGTTAGTAGCTTTACACAGCCCCTATCCCCATACTATAGTGTGCTTTAATAGGTGTATTTCTAGGCGTGCCGTGCCCCCGCCATGTCACACCATAATAATTGGAGCCACTGGTTGGTTTCAAGATGAAGGGGGTAGAAGAAGTTATGACACTCCTAGGAGCTGTCTCTGTTTTAAGTGACACTTTTAAAATTAAGATACAGTATTGAAATGATCATGGGAATTTAAGACAAGGAGTTTCATCCCTCCCACCCCAACCTCAATCCCTGCCACCTCCTCAGTACTGGGATTAATCCTAGGACCTTGTCTGTGGTAGGCAAATGCTCTACCACTGAACTCTAGTTTCAGCTAAAGATGGGAGCTATTTGCAGCTAGTCATCTCTGTGTTTGTGTTGTATTTATCACCCTCATCTCTATATCTAATTAAAAACATAGGTATTCTACAATAATATCTAGGAATTATTTAGTAACAATATAATATATACTATATTATTATATATAATAACAATAATATCTGGGAATTTGACATCTATTCTTTTCCACTTTGCATCCGACTGTGTTTTCTTTATCTTTGTGTATATGCGTATGGTGCGTTTGTGTGTACACTTGTGAGTACCCATGTTTGTGCTTGTGAAGGTCAGAGGCCAATGTCAAATGTCTTTCTTCATTTCTCTTCATGGTATTTTTTTGAGACAGCGTCTCTCTTTGTACCTGGACCTCAATGATTGGCTCAGTGCTGGCCAGTGAACCCCAGGGATCCATCCCTGTCTCCATCTCCCAGTGCTAGGATTACAAACCCAATCTGCTACACCCATGATGTGAATGAATTTCCTGCTTCTGCAGCAAGCACGTCACCCACTGAGCCATCTTCCCAGTCTGGCCTTTTGCTTTTGCTGTCCATGCTTCTGACATCTCTTGCTTTACCCTTTCATGCCTTCTCTAGCCCAGGTGACGGCTCTCGCCTGCCTGGTGTGCTTCTGCCCTTTGCTCACCACATGTGTCTTTTTACACACTTGTTGCACATAGATAGATGGTGTGATTTTTTTTTTCAAAACCAGCTCTTATCGCTTGCTTTGCAATGCTGTGGATGGAACCCAGGCCTGCTTTGCCACTAAGCTATACCTCTGCCCATGCTTAGCTCTACATATTAGACCATGCACAGTCTTTCCATTGTGACAGACACAGTCCTAACCCAGTCATTGCAAGAGCTGCACTGTGTTCCACGCACGTATGTCCTGCAATACTTTAGCTACTTTCCTGCAAGTGAACAATATGTGTGTTATTCTTTCTCTCCATCTCCTTCTACCACACTTCACAGAACACTCCTGTGTAAATGCCCTTTGACCTATATTTTATCTCCAAGGGGCTAGACTTGGAGCTTTCCAATGAAACATAGGCAGAACTAGGAGATATTGGATAGGTTTTTACAGTCAGTTGTTTTATCTCCAGAAATCAAAGTGGGTGCCATGAATCTGCATATGAAGAGTCCACCCATGACATCACCCCTCCCCTCAGACTAAAACTGATGGTTTTCCAAGGGCCAGGAATAGGTCCAGGGATCTTTTGTACAATGCACCTTAGCGTCATTTCCTTCCTGGGCTTTATAGATAAGAAAACAGAACAAGCCACTCACTTGAGCTCAGACAGGTTAGAGCAGCAGCACAGCCCCATGGATACCCATCTCTCCTGCCCCATCCCTCTCTTCCATGCTGTTTCTATGGACCCCAAGGGCCATTCCTATTTCCACCCCTTTGCCACAGCCCAGCCCCTCCCCAAACACAGACAGGTCACAGAGGACAGAAAACATCTTGTTAGCTGGGCTATTTTTTCTCTTCCCTTTGCAACAATAGCTTTATTTAGTTTCCTTGGGGATGGTTTCTCAGAGACCCTTTTCCCGGTCCCATGGCCCCAGACACTCCAGAGTTCAGCACTGCCCCATGGCAAGAGGCCTGACATCCTGTTGGAGGGGGCAGATCCATCTTTGAAAACAGATTCCCCACCCTGATAAGGCCTTATTCAAAAGTACCCAAATAAGCTAAAATAAGTGGGGCAGCCCTGTGTTCTTCCAGGGTGTTCCCCTGGGAAGATCAGAGTCCGGCAGGCTGAGCCAAGGTCACTGTTCAACCAACCCCATCCTCAAGCTGAAGCTGGAACTAAAACTACACAGTGGACACTTGGCCAACTTCCTACCCAAGGTATTGCATCTATATTCTAAGTAATAAATATTTAAGCATGTGAAGAATTGGATCCTGGCTGAACCATTACTATAGTCTAAGTGTCCAAGGGTTCATGGAGGAAGCCTGGACTCCAGCCTTGTGCTGAGGAGACAGGGCATTTAAGAGGTAGGGCCTAGTTCATGGTGCTTAGGTCATTGGAGGGAGGTCTCATCAGTTTTGATGGGGTATGGCTAGCTCTGCAGGAGTGGGTTGGTAGAAGAGCTCAAACCAGGGGCCTTCCCCACTGCTTTGGCTCCCTGCCTCCCCGTATGATTATTCACTGTGCTGGTTAATTTTTTGTCATTTTGACACAAACTAGAGTCATCTGGGGAAAGGGAGGAACTGCATGCATTAGATTGGTCTGTAAGTGTTCCTGGGGATGACTGTAAGTTTTTAAAAGAGAAACTATTCTCATTATTTTAAATTATAGTTAGGTATGTGTATCAGCATGTGGGGGTCAGAGGTATCCAAAGCCCTGAATCTGGGATTACAGAAGGTTGGGGTCTCCTGGAGATGGATGCTGGGTCCTCTGGAAGTGCTCCTGACCAGTGAACCATCTCACTATTTCTGTGGGGGGCATTTCCTTTCTCTTTCCTCTTTGAATGCAGGATCTCTCTAGTAGCTTTGGCTATCCTGGAACTCAGAATCTAGACCATACTGGTCCCTAATTCACAGAGATTTTCCTGCCTCTGACTCCCAAGTACTGGGATCAAAGGCAGTCTTCTGTGGACAAATGCCATTCCTGGGTGAGCAGTCTTGGGCTGTGTAAAAAAAGCAAGATAAGCAAGCTACAAAGAGCTGGCTAATAACCAGCACCCTCCACAGCCTGTGCTTCAGTTCCAGCCTGAGTTCCCACCCCTCCATGGCCTCTGTGCCAGTTCCTGCCTCAGAGTTTCTACTGTGGCTTCCCTCAGTGATGGAGTGTGACCAGTAAGTCAAACAAATCCTTACTGTCACCTTCCAAGTTGGCCTTGCTCAGTGTTTTATCACAGCAACAAAAAGCAAATTAGGAGAGCCCCTCACTATTTGTATTTGTCTGTGTATTTTATTTTATTTTATTTTATTTTTTGGTTTTTCGAGACAGGGTTTCTCTGTGTAGCCTTGGCTGTCCTGGAACTCACTCTGTAGACCAGGCTGGCCTTTAACTCACAAATCTGCCTGCCTCTGCCTCCCAAGTGCTGGGATTAAAGGTGTGCGCCACCACTGCCCGGCCGTGTGTGTATATTTTTTTTTACAGCTTATTTCTCTACTTGCCTATAGGTGTTCTGAAGACGAGGACCCCTGTTTTGCTTGCCACCATAACTGTAACACCCAAGGCTGTGTACATATGGATGTAGGATCCTCTGGATCTAGAATTACAGGTGGCTATGAACCTGGATATGGATACTGGGACCCAAACTCTAGTCCTCTGGAAGAGCAGTAAGTGTTCTTAATCACTAAGTCATTTCTCCAGTTCTGTGGTTTCAATTCTCATGTTATATACAAAGAAATGGGGTAAAGAGAGGTGGAAGATTGTTCTAAAGATCACCCAGAGCCCCTCACCCAAGCCACCATGTGGTAGTGACACTCCATGCTGTCTACTACCAAGCACTTTCTTAGGTATGTGCTGGAAGCCAGCAGGCCCATGAGGATAAATCTACTGTGCATAGAATCTGAGTGGTGTAGGCTAAGGTGGTGGAAGTAGGGACTCTGGAGCCAGGAGGCTTCAAGTGGATGTCCGCTTTCTACCTTTAGGACTTGGAGTCACAACCAGTTCTGTGACTCAGTTTCCCCACTCTTCAGTAGTAAACTCATTAACATCAAGCTCCGTGAGAAGCGATGGGTTTCTGTCTGCTGCTGATTGTGGTTGAAACCAGAGGGTTGTCCTGGTACAGAGGACTGTGCAGATCTGGTTAAGAAGTGCCATAGACACTCAATGTTACAGCCATCACAGAGAACATTCTCCACTTGTATTGGCTCACGCGTGCACTGGGTGCCTAAGACAAACATGGCACCTGCCCTGTCTTCCTTAGCTCTTATCCTATCCCAGGTCGAGGGCTGGTACTGGGGAAGGCCTAGCTAGGCGATATTTGCTGAGCAGCCTATGGGCTCTCTGCTCTGAGAGTTCTACTTCTGTTTTCCCATCATTGCTGCTTCTAGTGTGTCTTGGAAAAATACTGGTAACAAATTTGGAATATGAAACTGAACATGCCCTACCAACAAGCAAGCATTCCTTTTTCTTACATTTCCTGTTTCCCCGAGAAGTGCAATAGTCAGAAATGAACAACCCTACAGGCTGGCTCCACACACAAGGCTTTCCTTGTTCTCCCCTGTCTGAGCTTAGCTGCCAGCCTATATCCTTACCCAAGGACTGTCTGGGTGACACACCTGCCTACAGAGGACATCCTCAGGGGAAGAGCTTGTCTTGGGCAGGGGCCAAAGATGCCTGAAAGGCAGGGTACAGGAGCCCACCCTCAGGCTCCTGAAGAGAGGATTCCTCAGGATCCCCAAATTCCTGGGCTACCCATTGTTCTTTCCTCCCCTTTCTTCCCCTCCCCTCCTTCTTTCCTGCCTCCTCTCTTCTCTCCTCCCCTCCTTCCTTCACCTTCTTCCTGTCCTTTCCTTGTATTTACTTTTCTTCAAAATGTTTTTTTCTTTATACAGGGTCTAACTACATTACATGTGGCCTCTCTTCCCATAGGAGTCTCCTTGGGCAGGCTTCTTAGCCTCTGTGGTGGCTGGAATGAAAATGGCCCCCATAGACCCATGGTGTGACCCAGTAGGAGTGTTTCATTGGGAGGTGAGCTTTGGGGTTTTAGAAGCTCAAGCCAAGCCCAGTCTCTCTTTCTCTCTCTCTCTCTCTCTCTCTCTCTCTCTCTCTCTCTCTCTCTCCCTCTCTCCCTCCCTCTCTCTCTCCCTTCTCCCCTCTTTCCCTCTCTCCCCCTTTCTTCTGCTGCCTGCTGGTCCAGACATAGAACTCTTTGATACCTCTCCAGCATCTTGTCTGCCTGTGTGCCAGCATGCTTCTGCCATAATAACAATGGACTAACCCTTTGGGTATAAGCTTGCCCCAGTCAAATGCTTTATTTTATAAGAGTTGCTGTGGTCATGGTGTTTTATCACAGCAATAGTAACTTAACTGTGACAGCCTCTCACCTCCCAGGGGCTTTGCCTGTAAAGGGAATAAAGTACACACCAGAGCATCATTGCTACCGTATCTGAGTCTATATGTGAAGCACACACTATCTACATCTGGATTCCAGACAGTTCTCCATGGGCAACAGAAATGACAATCTATTGAAGATCAACCCCAACACATCAACCTTACCACCTATTAGAGTTGTGGTGTAGTTTAAAACATTTTATTTTTGAGACAAGGTCTTTTGGTCTCCACCTAGGCAGGGTTGGCCTTGAACTTCACACATAGCCAAGGATGACCTCCCTCCATTTTCCCAGTGCATGGGATTTCTTGCATGCCAGACAAGTATCTGCTGAGTTATACTCCTAGTCCCAGGTCATGCTTGCATGCTTGTTACATTTCCTCCTCCTCTTCCTGCTCTTCCTCCTCTTCCTCCTCTTCTTCCTCCTCCTCCTCTTCCTCCTCTTCCTCCTCCTCTTCTTCCTCTTCTTCCTCTGGATTGAAGTAGGAGCTCTGAGGATTTTAGGAAAGTGCTCTACCACTGAGCCACACCCTCAGCCAAATTCACCATCTTTTTCTTTCTTTCTTTCTTTTTTTTTTTTAGAACTCTTTCTCATCTTCTTGTAAACCTTGCCTTGAAAATATTCTGAAATCACCATTAAATTGATGGAACTGGATTACCCACTTTTTTTTTTTTTTTTTTTTGCAGGATGATTCCAGACATTCTCTAGTTATGCATACAGATGTTCACCTGACAACAGCACCACCCGTCTGTGTTCCTCTAAATCTTACACAATGCTTTATTTTAATGTTTAATTAATGATAAAAGTTTTCTGGCCATACGATTCATACATGACAAAATTCTCTTTCTGGTGCTTGGTCACGGGCTTGTTGAATGCACACAGCTGTGTGATTGTCACCTCTCTCTAATGTCACAGAATAACAAATGAGGCAACCTCATAATTGGTGTCTATTTTGTATAATCTCATAAGATTCATCCATACTGTAGTGTGTGTCCTTTTTATTGACACATAATATTCTGTGTATAGGTGATATTTAACTTTTAAATGTATGTATACTTATGCACATACATACACACACACACATTTGCAGTACTGGATGTTGAATTCAGGGTCTTATACATTCTGGGAAGGTGCTCTCTCACTGAATTACACCTTAACCTTAATCCCAATATAGGTTAGAATGTCTCAATGTATTCTTAGCATCTACAGATAGACCATAAAGGCGAATGAATCTAGAAAATCTCAAAGCCACAGTTAAGACTGTCAAGATCTCAGCTTAGACATCACCCCAGTAGCCCACCAGCCTATTCTGGAGGTCTGATCTTTGGGAAGGAAGAAAGTCTCTACTGGCTAAAAAAAAGCTCAGGATTCCTGCATCTGTGTGTGTCACACCTTGTCAGCTTGCTTCCCCTCTATTTGAATCAGATCTTCAGTAAAACGGTTGGATCCTTCTTGCTAATGTTAACATCTAAAAGATGCTGAGAAGGAGGAAGGCTCAGAGAGCGAATGCCGAGGAACTGTGGTATATGGATTATGCTTCTGCTCACTGCTTGCTCACAGTTTCTGTTCAGCTTCTGATTTCAGCTCAAGACACAGAGCTACGTAGGCCCTTGGCCTTTGTAGGAGGGATGCTGGGAGCATCTTTTGTTCACAAGCTGTGATTCTCGGTAAGTTTAGGATGGCTCCAGGATGGGATTGGTCAGCCATGACCAATTGCGCCATGACTCTCAGCTGCACCCTGCATCCCTGGAGAGAGAACGGATAACTTCTCCAGCCAACCAGGAAAGTAGAAAAGGCCCCTGCCAAGGCAGCAGGACCAGGCAGCAATAGAGACAGGAATAGCAGGGTACAAGTGAGCTGATGGAGAAAACTGGAAGGTGGGGGCCTTAGTTAGGAAGAGGATAACAAAGAAGGGAAAATTACATTCATTTTATTTATTTGCATGTGTGTAGGCAGGTGTGTGCCACAGTGTGTGAGTAGAGGTCAGAGGTCACATTGAAGTTGTTTCTTGCCTTCCATAGTGGGTCCTGGGATCAAATTCAGGTCCTCAGGCTCATCATCATGTGCCTTTGCCTGCTGAGCCATCTGACTGTCCACAAGGCCTTTCTTTACCCTCTTCCTCTCCTTTCCTTCCCTCCACTGAAGGGGCTGCAGAGTAAAGTATATAAACTCTGAAGCCAGTCTGCCTAAGCTGTGCATTCTTGGGCCAGTGACTTTACCTCTCTGTGTTTGCCAAATCCAGACATCCCAACTCTGTCTAGTCTATGGGAAGCAGTAGTTTCCACATCAGTTGGGACGAGTCTCCATGAAGCACTTGGGTGGCCACACAGGGAGAACAGAAGTACTGCTGGCCCTTGGAGTATCCTGGTTAACTCAACATAATCTCTGAAACCGCAGCTGTCTCCCTTTGCCATTTTGATTAGCTTTCTGAGGTGCCACCTGCTAGAAGGACCCTGGGCTTTCATGCCAGGGATTGTTTGGGCTTCTGTGAGACTGTGGGACCATATGCTCATGGCAGATGAATGTACCTCAGTGACAGAGAAGGGTATCAGAGAGTATGACTCTGCCCCAAGAGAAAAGTGGACCAGGGTTTCTGCAGCTCTTGTTGGGCAGCTGTGGCCAAACACAACAGAGATACCTGACAGCCTCTGAGACCATCCAGTTTTCATCACACTACCTCAGTATCTCCTGCCTGGCCAGACAACGGTGACCTTTGCAACCTGAGGCCAGCACATATGGTAAGGGACACGTGTCCATCTGTACAACCTGTTCCTTTACTGAGTGGGAAACAGTGAGGTAGTAGAGGCAGCGACGATAGCTGAGGCCCTATTCCCACCTAATACCACATCCTAGTCTTCACAGCTCTTAATGAGATACGAGAGGCAGACGCTGTCCCCACTTTATAAATAATAGAGAGGCAAAGTTGCTGAGTGAAGCTGGGAAGTGAGCCCGAACCTTCCAAATCCAGACATCCCAACTCTGTCTACTCTCTTTACTTGTAAAGCCTCACCCTGTGTCTCATCTCCAACCCCCAAGCAGCTCCTGACTTCAAGGAGACTTTTTATTCATCATGCTCCAGACAAGCACTGAAGTAGACAGCCAATGTTCAGAAAGGTCTAAGAAAGACCCTGTGGTGTCGGGGAAGTGAGCAGGCAGTCCTGCCGAGCACCAAGGACAGGCCTTTCCTGTCCCTCATCCCTTCTCTGGGCGAAGGATGGATATTGGGCATAGAAATGTGGTTTGGAAAGGCAGGACAGATACACAGAATATTGGAGCAGGGCTAGGGAAGAACCATACCAGCCTTGCCACATTTGGATATGGCTGGATCAATCTCTTGGGGGGCATTGCTCCCCATTTTTACCTCTTTGCAGGAAGTGGGGGATGCATGGTAGAGAGGCCAGCCCTGGGACAGGTGGGTGGGGCTTGATATCTCTAAGACTTTTCCAGGCAGACTGTGGGGATGGATGGGCAAGAGCAGAGCTAAGCCCCATGCTGGGCCAGGGCTGGCCTGACAGATGAGGTTTGAAGGAATATGTCTTGGTGGGACTCTAGGCAGGCTGGCTGGAAGGGGATGCTTCTTTGGAGACAACCTGGAGCTGCAGGGGTATGGGCATGGCTGGTCTCCATGCAAAGGATCCTGGGGGAGAGGATCACGGTCCCCAGGGTTTGATCGACAGCACAGGGAGACTGGAGGTGAGAGGAGGCAGGAAGCACAGGGCAGCATGAAAGCAAGCTGTTCTATAAGCCATAGCAGGGTTCTGGCTTAGGCCAGAGGGCACCCTTTTAGTGAATCTCATTGCAAGAAAGCTTCCAGGACCCAGATAGAGGTTAGGGCCTGTGTGAAGGGTGAGATGGTCTCTGAATAGTGGGCATTTAAAAAGAAGGGTCCATGAAGATGTCCAGCTTCAGAAGCCATATCTGCTCTGTGTCTCCCTGTGGCCATCTGTGCTTTGCTGCAGCCTTATAGTAGACACATCTCACTTAATTCCCATGAGCCCATTGCATTGCTGTTACTTCTGATTCATGAACCAGAACCCCAATATGTAATTAAACAACAAGTTCATCTGATGCTGAAGCCAAATTTGTGCTTGGGAACCAGCCTGTCTCACACTGGCCTAGAGTCACAGGGATAATCCACACCTTATTCATGGAATACTCATCCACACACAAGGAACCAGCCTGTCTCACACTGGCCTAGAGTCACAGGGATAATCCACACCTTATTCATGGAATACTCATTCACACAAGAATGATTTCAACTCAGCCATGCAGTCCGTCTGGTTGCCTTAAAGAGAAAAGGTAGTGTTGAAGAGGTACCATAGACAACCGGCAAGGTGACATTTGTACTAAGTTTTGCAGATAAAGTCGGTTTGCCAAATAGAGAAAAGGGCATTCCAGGCAGATGCATCATGGGGAAAGGACACAAAAGTGTGAAAATTCCAGAGGGTTCAGGAAACATCAGAGCCAACCATAGGATAGAAGGACATCCTGGGAGCGAGAAGCTGGCCAGTATCCACACTCAAGGAAGATCTCGCTTTGCTTTCTGCTCTCTCCAAATGAGGGCAGGCACATAGTCATTGCACTCTCTGCGTGTTCAGGGACTGTATGCTAAAAATCCCAGTTTATGAAATGTACACAATTCAAACCAAACCACAAATTTGGTTATTCTGTTTGGGCTGCTGTACTCCCCAAACAAGAGCTTCCAAAAATGAAGGCTTCTCCCCTCCTTTCAGAAACACATGTTGACGAGTTTTCAGATGAAAGGACATCATGTCTTGAATTTGCTTTAAAGTAGGCCCGTGTGGTCTGGTGTGGTCACAGACAGGATCTGAACTGGAGCTGAGGAGGGGCACAGGCACAGCATTCATGCTACTTTGTGCTCATGTGTGTTCGTTCATTTCTATTACAAGCCATTTATGTGTATGTGTGTCCATGTTTGTGTATGTGCACATGCGTGCATGGAAAGTATCATCCTTACTCTTTTCCACCTTGTTTTTTTGAGACAAAGTCTCTCACTGAACCTGGAACTCACCAACTTTCCTAGACCAGCTGGCCAATAAGATTTAAGGTTTTTCATGTCTCTGACCCCTCAGCTCGGACATGGTGTACACCATCACGCCTGGCTCTTTTACTTGAGTGCTTAGAATCAGACTCAGGTTCTTACCCATGTGTGGCAAGCACTGTACCAACTGTGCTCCCTCCCTGGCCTCACAGACCATTTCTTTTGGAGGGTCTCCCTTACTCAGGGTGGACCTGCAGAGGCCCAGAATGTACATCACAGTGAGGTAGGAGTGTAAATGATGGAGTGGGAGAACCACAGGGCCTGGAGCCAAATCATAAAATCAGTGGCTCTGACTGTATCCGGCAGGGGACGGGCACCAAGGACAGGACTGATACTATTCAATTTTCACTCAGTACAGAACATGCAGAGTGCTCGTTAGAAGGAAGGGAGTGGTACTGTGTAAGGAAGGACTCCAGTCTGAGGTCTGTGGAGAGCAGGCTACTGGGAGTGTTGGCAGCTAACTTGTCCTCTCCTTCACATTGTCCCCAGGTGGTGCTAATGTGTTGTTCGTGGGTTACAAAGGAAGGATAAAGCCCCTAGTGTATCTTTACAATGTCATGTTTCCAGTATAGTTTTTCAAATCAGGTGATTACAAACTGGGCTTGGTGCTATAGACCTACCATCCCTGCTACCATGGAGGTAGGAGACTCAGAGTCAGGGCCCAGACTATGAAGACTATGACAATGATGTGTGGCAGTAGGTTCCTGAGGACCACCAGGAGGCCAGACCAGGTGTGCAGTCTTGTCCAGCCTCTGAGCCCCTCCTTGTCTGAGCTGGATGGCAACTGGTTCTTTGTGAATAAAAGAACACCGAGAAGCAGAGGCTTCCTCAACACCATCGGAACTTTGCCAGATGAATGAGTAAAGCTAGCACAGGTTTGACCCAGCCTGGAGCAGCTCCTTTATAATTGTCTGCAGGCTTGGAGGGAATGGTAGTGAGATCACACTGGTGTCCAAGGAGGAGGGGTGAGGGGCTCAGTTCTCCCCTAGGACAAAGCCATTTCCTCTTAGCTACAAAGCATCAAAGAGGCATGGCTTTCCAAGCTGAATGGGGCTGGGCAGAAACAAAGCAGGCACAAGGTTTCTCCATTAATATGTCAGCCCTTTAAACTTATGTCTCCATTTTTTCTTGGCTCCTTAATGTGGGGTTTCCTCATTTTAGATGGATGGTGTGATTCCCTCCACTTGGAAAAAAAAGCTTCTAGATGCTTTTAAATCAGGCAAATGAGTAAGGGCTCCCCTGTTTCAGGGGAAGATGCAGGGCATGCCAAAAGCCCTCTGGACTGAATATTCAGTGGCTGCATAATGGAGCAAGGGAGACTGCCAAGTCCCTAAATCACTCACCAGACAGGACAGTCTCAGCCACTGGGACTAGGAGACCCCAGGCAGCATTGTGAGTCAAGCTGCCAACACATGGAAAGATGGCTGGGAGTGGGTGATCTCAGCAAGAAAGGAGGCACACACCTGAGGAGCTGGTGGCCCTGAGTGAACCACAATCCTTTGAGCTCACCTATCTGAGTTACCTGGAAATAGAGAAAATTGAGCCCCCATCATTAAAATCTCCAGGGGTGTGGATTCAATGGTAACACTTCCTTTCTGAACTTCAGCTTACTCATTGGTAAAATAGGTCTGAGTAGGAGGGTGGCAAGCACATAGTGTGGAGGGTGGCCTGGTGATGGCCTCAGAGTCGGTAGGCAGACTGTTCTCTCACTCACATCCCTGTTCAGATATTTCTATCATTGAACTATATCACTGAAATAGCCTCTCAAGAATCCCTAAGGTCTATAGTCTCTCTCTCTCTCTCTCTCTCTCTCTCTCTCTCTCTCTCTCTCTCATCTGCATGTTTGCTTGTAAAAGGTTGGGTGTGTGCTTCTGTACATGAACTTGCAGAGGTCAGAGGTTAACCTCAGATGTCATTCCCTGGGAGCTGTTTACCTTGATTTTGGAGACAGAGTCTCTCATTGACCTGGAGGACACTGACCAATTAGGATAGGCTGGCTGGTTAGCAAGCCCCAGATATCTGCCTTCCTCTGCTTCCCCAGTGCTAGGATTGCAAAACTCTTAAAATATGATTTCTGGAGATTGAACTCATGCTCTCCTGCTTGCATCACTAGCTTTGTGTGTGTGTGTGTGTGTGTGTGTGTGTGTATCTGAGGTATCTCTAGCCATAGAGGTGGGTTTTTCAAAGTACAGTTGAAGGATCTGCAGATCAACATCTCCTGGGCCCCTGTTAGAGATGCAAAGTCTCATTTACACTCCAATCTAAATGCTCAGGCTCTAGGTTTTAATAGCATGCTCAACTGGTGCAGGTACAAGTTTGAGACTACTGGTCTACCTAGTTATATGATGGTAGCTAATTCTCATTACTTCTGAAATTAACCCATTTATAAAAAGAAAAGGGATTAATCTATTGACTTAAAGGATTAAACTATAACGTCAAAATCTGTTAACCCGAGAGACTATGTGTCTAACCTTTGTTTTTAACTTTGTACTTCCATTTTCTTAGTCACAAATTGACTTCTGCCTTAAAAAAAAAAAAAAAAAAGACCTCATTAATGATAATTATGAAGGCACCGAGAGTGAAGATAAAGGCTTTGGAATAGAAACGGTGTCCTGATCACAGCCTCGTTCTCTTCTCTACGCCACTAAGGAGCACATTGTGCTGACTGCCATGGAAGCCCCTTCCTGGGCCTGACTTCCTTGGGCAGAATTGGGTTACCTCCCATCAGGTCAGGCAGAAACAGCTCTCAGCAGCTCAGTTCACTTGGAGACCCCACAGTGCCAGAGACTTTCTTCTCCAGCAGGCTGAGAGCCAGCGTCTCAGGACATCGCTCCCTGTTTTCAGCTCATCCTGGGCACACTTTCTGGTCACCTCACTTATCACAACCACTGACTCATCAAGATCACTACTGCGCTGGCCAATTTCAGTTGGGAAAACCAAGGCCTAGAAAAATAGAGAAATTCAACTTTGGCCTAGCTAAGAGGTGATAGATCAAATATCCTGACTAAACCCCCAATGAAGGTTCCGAGACCTTGCAGATGGACCTGAGGGTGCTGATATCACTCCCACTTCATCTGCTTGCTTGATGCGCTTCACTGTAAAGGCTGGATCAAATTCTGTAAGCACAGGGTTGGGGGTGGGAGCGAGCCCCATAAAAGGCCCTGTTTACTTACAGTCTGCACAGCTGGCCTGGATTAGTCCAGCTTTGTCAATAGCTTTGGAGATTCACAGGCAGAAAAAGTCCACTTTGTCCCAAACAATCCTCCCACCAAGGCTTGCTTATCTGGGTTTCATGCCCTATCTCCCCAGCTTCCAACTTCTCTATTTATGGCCTCAATAGAAAAAGTAATCACTTAGCAAAAGATTTCCCATTTTCTTATCTGTACTAAAGTCTTAAAGACCCAACTGGGAAGACAGAGAGAAACAGAGAGAGAACAGAGAGAGAGAAAGAGAGAGACAGAGAAACAGAGATAGAACAGAGAGAACAGAGGTAGACAAGACAGGGATAGAAGAGGGAGGGAGAGAGAGACAGAGAGAGGGAGAGAGAGATACAGAGGCAGAGACAGAGACAGAACACACACATACACAGACATAAGACTGAGAGAAGAGAAGAAAGGAAGAGAGGGAGGGAGGGGCAGACAGAGAGAGAGAGAGAGAGAGAGAGAGAGAGAGAGAGAGAAGAGACAGAGAAAGAAAGACAAAGGACACAGAGAGACACAGAGACAGAGAGAGGAGAGGAAGGGGTAGGAAGAGAGGGGCTGGATTTTCTTCTTTTCTATTTCATCTCATTTCAGGAAGGCCTGCTGTTTCCAGCCTGAGGCCTTGGGCCTTTGTATGGACCATTAGACTGCTTCCTTTTCTGAGGTAGTACAGAGGTCACCCCACAGTAGCCACAGAACTGGTCAGCTAGAATTTGTTTTCTCACAGATACACTTTGGCTAACATTCTAAACAATCTG
>JANHMN010000021.1:7606563-7639817 GCA_030674055.1 Rhabdomys pumilio
ACACACACACACACACACACACACACACACACACACACACACACACAACTGTAACCAAATAAAAGTAAAGTACACAAAAACCCTGTGGAGTCCATTATACTTTGGTCAATTACTTCTAAGCGTGAGGGTGCCCTACAGTGGTTGGTATACCCAGTTTCACTCTGTTGGAGAAAACTTATTTTTCCTTTCCCAACAGGTATAAATGAAGTTTAGTTGTTAGTCTTTACCCTAGTGGCATTCATTCATTCATTCATTCATTCATTCATTCAGCTTTTAAAAAGATAACAAAATAAAATATAACAAAATAAAACAAAAACTATCACATAGAAATTGGACAGCATGGTGTCATATGGATGGCATGGTGGCAGAAGGGTCAGGGAGCTTGGAGATCACCAACAGGAGAAGAGCCCAAGAGAAAGCACAAGAATCAGGAACCCACTTGTTCACATACTTAGGATTCCCATAAAAATACTAAACTGGAAGCTGTAATATATACACAGACTGGTGTAGACTTGTATATGCTCTGTGCATGCTGCTCCAGTCTCTGTGAGTTCATATAAGCTTTGCTTGTGTTTATTTAGAGAGCCTTGTTTCCTTGGTGTCCTCTATCCCCTCTGGCTCTTATACCCTTCCTGCCTCTTCTTCTGTGGGGTGCCCTGAGCTCCAAGGGGGAGAGATTTAATGGAGACATTCCGTTTAGGGCTGAGTGTTCCAGGGTCTCTCACTCTCTGTGCAATGCCTGGCTGTGGGTCCCCATATTTGTTTTCAGCTTCTCTGATTATTCAGCCTGTTTTCTTATACAACCCAAGACCACCTGCCAAGTGGAGGCACTACCCACAGTGCTCTGGGTCTGCCACATTAATCATTAATCAAGAAAATGACCCCACAGGACAATCTGATGGGAGGCAACTCCTCAATTGAGGATCCCTCTTTTCAGGTGACTCTAGTTTATGTCAAAGTGACAAAGACTACCCAGCACACGTGCCCAGCCCGGCCATCAGGCAGCCCCAGGTGAGAACTTACGCTTCATTTCTAGATCCCTGGAAGCCGAGTGTGCTACAGCTCTGTCGATTGTTCGTTGTTCCTGGCCACCCATTTGGTTCACATTGAGTGGTCTCTCAGCAGCTCAGTGAACTGGCCCTGCCCTCATGAGACTTAGTCAAATAGAGAAAGCCAGTGACATCCTTACAATACCTGGCCAGAAGTACAAGGAGTGAGGTCCACCTGCCGTCAAAGGTTTTTCCCCTCGGTGGGGTTGGGGTGAGGAACCTCTGGGATGAGCTAGAAACCTAAAACAATGAATCTCCCAAGAATCTATGGCTTTATCTAAGACTCCTGGCAATGGGACCCATGTCAGGAGAGGGAGACCACCTCTGACACTATTAATGATTTTCTGATTTACTTGCAGACATGAGCCTAACAGAACCTGAGAGGCTTCACCCAGAAGCTGATGAAAGCAGATGCAGAGACCAATAACCAAACATTGATCAGAGTTCGGGAAATCCTGTGGAAGAAGGGGAGAAGGGTGAGAGGAGCCAGAGGGCAAAAACACCACAAGAAAACATATAGAATCCACTAACCTGGGTCAGCAAGGGCCCACAGAGACTGAACTACCAAACAGAGCACACATGGGATGGACCTAGGCCCTCGGCACAGATGTAACAATTGTGCAGCTATGATTTCATGTAAGACTCCTAACAGCAGGAACAGGGACTATATCTGACTCTGTTGTCTGACTCTGGATCCCTTTCTCCTAACTGAGCTGATTTGCTTAGCCACAATAGAAGATGCACCTACTCCTACTACAACTTGATATGCCAAGGCAGGGTGAGATCCATGGGAGGCCTCTCCTTTTCTTAGGAGAAAGGGAGGAGAGGATGGGAGGGAGGAGAGATGAGAGGGAAGGACTGGGAGGAGAGGAGGGAAGGGGAGATTAATCTGATTAATCTGATTGTAAAGGAACATTTAAAAAGTCCCCAAGCTCTCTGGGAGAACCCTGCTTGCAGTAATTGTTTTCCTATCTTAACATGAGTCCTGAGATCCCTGTCTCCAAGGACACTGCCACCTCCCAGATCCTTACAAATGCTACTCATGTGAATGCCAGCCCCCTTCTCTGAGGCAGCCCTTGCCATGATCAATTGTCTGGCCGTCTGCATTGCAAGGCAAACCTCATCCAAGTCTGATGACTGCTTTTCTTAAATACAGGGATGATGACATTATTGCTTCCTCCCTGGCTTGGGATTTTGATGGTTAGCATGAAGTCAAGGCTTGGAAAGGTGCCTGCTCTTTGCCAATGCCAAGGGAGACCTGGGGTGGGTATCTTGGAGTGGAGCAGGCTGCAGTGTGTATGTGTGTGTGTGTGTGTGTGTGTGTGTGTGTGTGTGTGTGTGACACATCACGGGGGCCAGAAAACAACAAGGGGGAAATAATTATTCTATAAATATGAGTCCCAGAGATTAAACTCAGGTCATTGAGTTGGTCAGATGGCAGCAGGTACCTTTACCTGCGGAGCCAGTTTGTGGCTCTTTCTCCTCTTCCTCCTCCTCTTCCTCCTCCTCCTTTTCCTCTCCCTCCTCTTCCTCTTCTTCTTCCTCTTCCTTTTTCTTCTCCTCCTCTCCTCCTCCTTTCTCCTCCTCTTCTTCCTCTTTCTTCTCTTCCTCCTCTTCCTTTCCTTCCTCCTCCATTCCTTTTTCCTCCTCCTTCCCTCCCTTCCTTCCTCCTCCTTCTCCTCTTCCTTCTTTTTTTTTTTTTGACAGTGTTTCCCTGTGTAGCTCTGGAACTTGCTCTGTAGACCAGGCTACCCTCGAGCCTCTGTTGATCGAGTGCTTGGGATTAAAGGCATGCACTACCACTGCTTAGTTTGAACTCTTTTCTTAAAGTGGGAGCTTTTATTAGACAATGTGAGGTCCACCACCCTTGTACCCTGCTTCTGCAGGTATAGCTGGGGACACATGCTCCAGTGCCTGGCCTAGAGTATTCTAGGTACACAGAACCTCCTTGATTTTCCATCTTAGCATAGATGAGCTCTGCAGGGAACAAAACCCCACATTAGCATCTGCTATTTGCTTCAGCATCCATGCCCTCAAGTCTCAGGCCTGTCACAGGGATAGTCACTGGCTGGCCATGACTTCTGATGTTCCTCCTTTCCCTTCTGCCTATCTGTTACCTTGGCAGTAACTTTCTCTCCTCCTTTCAAACCGCTTGATACCTCACATCCTTTAGCTGTGGTGTGCCCAGAACATCGCATTGGGTAGCAATTGCTGGGCACCTGTAATGTGGACTCCCGCAGGAGAAAGACTTTAGGTTTTAAGAATTGCATGCTTACTATGGGAATCAAAGATATAGATTAACAGTCAAGGCCAACTATACTTCCTTAGTAACATTTTAAAGAGATAGGGCTGGGATTTGGACAGGCTCACTGGAAGGGAGGCTGATGAGGTGGATTTTGAGGGATTGTCATGATCCCTCAAGTGATAAGGACTGACTGGTGTGTGGGAGGAAAGGGTACTCTGGCAGTTAAAAGGAGGAATGGTCTGGAAGAAGACTTGGCATCATTAGCGGAGTGCTGCTGTCACCCAGAGGTAGGTAGGCTGTAAACAAGGGTTGGAACCATTTCAGAGATGGCTTTGGTTGCCCTGGTAGGAAGTGGTGACTTGAAGGGTGGATACCTACGCAGACCCATTCAGATGCAGGGTAGAGGAAGTGAATGCCCAGGCAGAAGTGTTAACGCTCCAACTATGGGCGAGCAGAGGAGGAGGGGTGGTGCCATGGGCTCATAAACTTGCCCGAAGAGAATCAGGCCTCTCAGTGTGGGTCACATGATAGCCAATAGTTTCCCATTATGGAGACGCACACTGAGGGATGACGTGGAGAAGAAGATCAAGTCCTAGGGTGGTAGCGTGGGAGTTACTTTGAGTTTTACAACATTGAACACAGAATAGATATTCAGGAAACATGTGGAAATGACCGAAATGCTGATGTCCTGTATCTGAGCTGGGGAGAGGATAAGCGAAGTATCAGGAAGCCTGACTGGTTGGCAGTGAGTTCTCAGTAAGCGTGCTGTTGGGTTTGAGCACAGTTTGTCCTACCCAGTGTCCTGTTGGAATGTCTGGCACTGTGGCTGTGCTGAGAGCATTTGAGAGCAGACTGGGTTCTTAAGGGACTGTGTCTCTTGGGACTAGGTTAGTAGCTGAGCGTCTGGGCTGAAAAAGGAGCCGCCCTTATTAGTTCTGCCTCTTCAGCACACATCCCCTGGCCTTCCCCATTGCTGTTGTTTGATGTAAAGTGTCCCCCACAGGCTCCTGTGTTTGAATACTTGGTCTCTAGCCAGCAGCACAACCTTTTGGGGGTAATGATGGTGGTTGTAGAACCTTTAGAAGGTGAGGCCTCAGTAGAGGAAGTGGATTGCTGGGGGCAGAGCCGGCCTTAGAGATTAAACCCTGTACTTGATTCCCACTGAAGTCTGTCAGTGTTGTGGCCTGGGGTTACCACCATCTTCTGTCATGGAAGGAGACACCATGCCTTCTCTACCATGATCGATCATATCCCCTGTACTGTCAACCAAAATAAATTCTTCCTCCCATAAATTGCTTCTATCAGATATTTTGTTACAACAATGAGAAAAGGAACTAATACACCTGCCTCCAGATTAACCTTTTTCCTTTATAAATCACCCAGTCTCAACCACTCTATTACAGCAACAGAAAAAAGAGTGTATCACTATCTCACTTATTAAACTGGAGGATGCCCTTAAAGGACATATTTGTGCCTTGTACAGGCTTCCCATTCCCATGGAAGGTGTGTCACCAGCTCCTGATGTGAGGTACAGTGACCTTTGCAGCTGCTTCTTGTTTCCTTCCTCTGGGGCATATTACATAAATGGGTGGTGGCAGCCACTGGGCTGGTGGCTTCCTGCTGCAGCGGCAGGGCTGGGTATCCAAGCTGCCGGTGCTCAAGTTCACCACAGCATTCCGAACATTTGGGAACACAGGAAGGGCTGCAATTTTTAAACTCTCTTTGTTTGCAAGGAGGGTCTGGAGCCCATTGGGAGGATGAAAAACAAAACCAGGAAAGCAGATGACCTGTAGCGTGGACCTTTGGTATGGCTTCTCTGAGCCCTACTGCAGCCCTGTTCCTGTACACGTCTGCACATGCCGAAGGCAGGGCACAGCATCTCCTCATATGGTCCTTCAGGACCCGGGGATATAGAAAGACAGATGCTCAGGCTTCTATACACAGAGGCACCAAACCTGATGACAAAGGGAAATTTAGACACATACACAGGCAAAAGCACACACACACAGACACGTGGAGTTAGTAGCGTGTAGAGACAGCTGGACAGGCATCACTGCACAAAGACATCCACACAAATAGACACACAGGGACACGCTCAGAGATTGACACTCATTCCTGTGGAAAGAGTTATAGGCAGGCAAGTGCGCACGCGCGCGCGCGCGCACACACACACACACACACACACACACACACACACACACACACACATTTTCCCAAGGGGACAGGCAGTCTACACACCCCTCAGCCTATTTTGTCCTCAGCTTTAGCCCTCAGGGGAGTAAGCAGGCAAGATTAAGTTTTCTTCATGCTCCATGGTAGACGAAACAATGAAGTTTAAATGTTTTCTTTTCCCTTTTATAATGTTTATATGCCTAGGAGGTTCCATTCAGTGTCTGCCCTTATTTAATTTATCAGTTTGGATTATTTTATGAAGCAAACAGCTTATGGTCAAAAAGTGAGGGGAGACCAGACACGATGGTTTAGGGTTGTAATTATAGTACTCTGGAAGGTGGGGCAAACAGATTGAGAGTTCCAGGCTGGCCTCGGGTACATGGCAAGACGATGTTCAGACATACAGACCTGTAAAAGGCCCCAAAGGAGATGTCTACCCAGATGGAAATTTATCCTCCAAACAAACAAAAAACTCGAAACACCCTAGAATGTCCATCTTTAGCTCAGATCTCATATTAAGTATCTACTTTTGGTTGCTGAGAACCTGTCTTTCTTTTAACATGTCCTCAATTCCTTCATTTTAGTTGAGGAGTGGCATCTTTCTTCAGATGAGCTGAGGGCTCTGAGAGGAGGAATGTGGACGCAGAAAGCTCCTCTTTTCAGGCAGCAGGAATTGCTGTGCTGTACTGGAACCTAGAGACCTCCAGGCAATCGAGGAAGGAGAAGCAGCTGGGAAGCCACACAGAGGAAGACAGAGCCCATCCACGATGTGCCCTGGCTGCTCCTTAAATCTTCAGGGAGACCATGCATTCAGGAACTGCATAGTGTTTGGACGTAGAACTGTGGCAACTGACGTTGGAGCTGCAGTCCTGGAAGCCAGGATGAAGCCCTCCCAAGGCACTGGGAATTGTCCCAGACCTGAGGAGACTGTGAGATGAACAAAGGTCTCAGCAAGTCACATCTAGGTTTTCAGGCAGGGGAAGAAGGAAGCCTGGCTGTCATCTGGGCCACATATGGGAATGAATTGGCAAACCCCACAGCACCATGAACAGCAGAGAATCTTTAGCTTCTTGTCATAATATATCCCAAGCCCTCAGCAGAATGTCTGTGTCAAGCCACTGAATTCGAGGCTACAAGGGGCTTGAAAGGAAAGATTATGAACAAACCCTGGGAGCACCAGCTCAGGTTCTATCTGAATGGTCAACAAGTTATTAAGGGAGGCTGAGGGAGGGCTGAGTATGTTTCCTGGAGCCAAGCCCACCCTTCCCTGTCTTTCCTGTCACCCCTGGATTGATTTAGACATGTTACAACTTTTTTCTTTGTATTTCCCTCAGAGTTGTTCTGTGGAATCTCTTTTTGATATTCCTTGTTATCCAGTTTCTAGTCAGAAGCATCTCTCTGCATATGCTCTGAGTACAGATGGTGCCATTGGACAAGAGAGGCCACCTGGGGGTGAGGAAGGCACGTGCTCTGAAGAGGACCAGAGCAAGCCGATCAGGACCAGGACTAAAATAAGTAGGCTAAATGCCTAGTCTGAAAAGTACATGAAAACAATGAAAACGAAATGGAATCAAATGTAAGAGGGTTCCCCTAAATTCACTAATATAAACCAGTCTCCTTCTTTCCTCCATTTCCCCCCTTTCGTTCCTTTTTGACAGAATTTCACATCACCCAAGCTGGACTCAAACTTCCCACGTACCGGAAGATGACCTTGAACTTCTGACCCACCCACCCCCTACTTCCAAATGCTGGAATTACAGGCACGTGCCACCACACCTGGCTAAATACATGTCTCCTATGTCGATATCATAGTTTTAAAAGTAGAAATCAGTGCAAATCAATCTGTGGTGGACCAAACTATAACTGTTTTGAGTGTCGGGATCTGACTGATACTTCTTTAATGCTGCCCTTGGTCCCGGTTTCCTAAAGTCGTTTTTAGATTTGGATCTCAGCTCTACTTCTTAGAAAGGCATGTTTTCTTTCCTCTGTTAAACATGGATGTCTAGGTTTCACATGCTGAAATGCACACAGCTAGGAAGTGCAAGCTGATCAATGCTCCCCTAACTTACAGCTTTGTACAGAACGGGGAGCTCACATACAGGCCACGGCAAAAGGATCTGACCGCTGGATGCTGCCTCACCTGACAGTTCCATACTCACCGAAGGAGTCTAAGCAAGGCAGATCATTTCCACCAGAGCAGAAAGCTCCCTCATAGGAACAACCCTCCCCTATCTCTGCTTAGAACCCTGGTAGATATTCACTGCTGCCAAAGTGAAGATTAGACCTCTTTGTTCTGCCCCTTTGTGGGCTCCCTACTCTTCCATAGGAAGTCAAACGCAGGTGCGCTGGGCCCGAAAGCTCAACATGTCTGGGCCATACACTCTGGTGCCTCTTCGGGCTGACCTTTGTTCTGGATTTGACATCCCCTTCCCCATTTCCCAATTTCTCCAATTCATTGCTCACCCGGTCAGAAGGTCAAATGCCTTCAGAGCTCAGAGGATGCACCAGCTGTCCCTCAGCAAGAAGAAGAGCATAGAAATCCAATCGCAGTCAAAACGCTCCACAAGTTTTAAAGCCACTGTCTATGACTCTGGGCTTTGGGAGATGGACAGGCCTGGAGAGACTCAGTTTCCCTAAGGTTGTGGCAGTAAGTGTGCCTGTTGCTGAACAACACTCTTCTACTCAGGGTTCCATTCAATCCTCTTCTCAGCCTGTGAGGTGGTACTGACTGTTAAGAGGTATGCTTCATAGACGAAGATACTGAAGATCAGAAAATGATGGATTTAGCCCAAAGCATATAGCAACAAAAGGCAGTTCAGGCTGGACCCCAGGGTAATCAGATTCCAATGCTTCCAGAGCAAAGCTTTATTTGTACAAGGCAGAGTGCCTTTTTTTTTTTGTCCCCAAAGGCAGGGCATGAATATGAGGTGAGGAATGTGCTTTGGGCTCTTTGATTTATGCCCTAGGAAAACAAGTCAGATAGCAAAAGGTCATGTTTCTGTCACTCCTTCTGTTGGCTTGCCAGGCGGAGAGATGCTGGGGCCAGCAGATATGGAGAAGCTGCCCCAGGAAGATAAGGACGTTGGAACTGTTCTTGGACCAGTGGCTTTGTTGTACAGTCTAGGGATATAGGAAGAGGGTAAATGCCTGATCCCATATCATCAGGCCCTGCGTGTCCCAGCACGACTGCCATAATCAAGACACGGCATGTAAGCGTGCAGTGTTAGATTAGTCCTAGGTCAAGAGGAAGCAGCAGTGTGATATTGGCTGTCATGCTGTCCCTTAGAGACCTTCCTTTTTGTCGTCTGGGGCTAGTTGTAATGGCGGGAGGTGAATTATGGAGTTCCTTCCTGCTATAAGCCTGATGACCAGGAATCTGCTGTTCTTTGCTCCCGGGTTTGGAATAGGAAGAGTTCAACTAAGCTGGAGCAGAAGCCCTTGGCAAACACCTTCCTCAATCCGTTCCCTTTTGTTTATTTCTCAGTGTGGCTCAAGGGCTGATTGCATTACTGGTAAAGAAATAAACCCTAAATCCAGGGAAATGGCCATTCTGATGTGTTTTCTTAATCTCATTTTCCATTGATCGATTGATGTAATGCACACAGGGGTTTCAAGGGGTTTCAACTGCTGCCGATAGTTTTGGCTCCTGCCTCTATTAGCTCATTGGGGGTTACAGGCAATGCTATAACTCTCATTATTTGGCCAGCTCTCATCAGTTTCTATAGTGGTTCAGAGTGTTCATTATGAAGTCACAGCATTTGAGTTCCAATCCAGCTGATTCTCAGAGAGCTGTATGGCTTCAGGCGAATTTCCACCTTATATCTGTCTGCTCTTCCGGACAATGAAAGAAATGATCGTGTCTTTCATGCAAGACTGTTGTTAAGGATGAAACTGACTTGACATCGTCTAAACTCTTAGTGCTGGGCTCAAACTCAGAGGCAAAGCATCCACCGAGGCTTTGACGAAGCACTATGTGCTCATTTCTGTTCTATCCCCGTGACTCCATCAGATTGGCGCAATTTTATAATTCTGGAGTGACTTGTCTCAGGTCATATGATAAGAGGCCGGTCACTCAGTGGCTTGATTTCTTAAGCCAAAGCCAGACTATGTTCCACCCCCACATCTAACTTCTACTGACCTGTTAGCACCTCCTCAGGCGTAACCTCCCCCAGCAAGCCCTTCCTGGGTCCTACCGCACTTGGTTCCTATTTGTTGTAGCTTGAATGTAGTTTTAAATGCTTAGCTTGAACACTCTTGTGTTTGGATACTTGGCCCACAGACGGTGGCACTGTATGGGAAGGTTGTGGAACCTTTAGGAGGTTGAGCCTTGTTGGAGGAAGTGGGTCACTGGGTGAGGTCTTGAGGCTTTAGAGCCTGACTCTACTTCCTGTTTATTCTCTGCTTCCCGAGTATGGATGTGACCAGCTAGGCTTCTGTTCATACTACCATGCCTTTCTTGCCTGCTGCTATGTCTTCCCCACCATGCTGGACTGTGTTAGCTGAAATAAACCCTTTCTCCCATAAGATGCTTTTGTCATGATGTTTTATCACAGTAACAGAAAAGTAGTGAATATGCTATTGAATTCTTTTTGCCCACTTCTATCTACTCACCATTCTTGGTAGAGATGGTATATGAACGGAATAGCACATTGTTCTCAATTCCTTTCTGTTCTTTCTATCTTCTATGTATCTATCTACCTATCAATCTATCATCTATCTGTCATCTATCTATCTGTCATCTAGCACCTATGATCTTTAATAAATCTTTCAGTCATTCAAATATCTATCACTTGTCTATTAATCATCTATCATTATTTATCTCTTATATCCATCCATCCATCTGTCCATCCATCCATCCATCCATCCATCCATCCATCCATCCTGTTTATTGCCCATCTTCACAATCTAATATACATTCATCACATATCTGGAGGCCTAGTCGATGGCAGTTGAAAGAAATGAATCAGGATTCCCAAAGCCTATGAGATAGGGAGCTGTTTATTCATAGGTGAACAAAGGTCAGTCCACTGACTGCTTTCTCACCCCAAATCACAACATGTCCACATGACAAATATTTGAAGTAGGGACATCCTGGAATATTGAAGCAAATATTTGACAGATGCTTTAAAAAAAAACCCCTGGTGCAGTCCCGGCTTTCAGTGGGTGGTGAACTTCCTGGCCTCTGGCTCAGTACCTTGGCTGAGGTGCTGAGAGAATACAGCAGTTTGTAGTTACTGGTTTCAAGTGCCAGGCCCATAGTTGCTCTGTTGTCATTTCAGGGCTGCGCACTAGTCTCTGCTGCCTCCTGGGGTTTTCTTAGGCTTTTCTAATGCTTGTGAATTGCACACCCTCCCCTTTGGTCTGGAGATGTCAGGACCTGTGGCTTAGCATTGAGTGTTGTTTGTGTGACATAAGATCCTGCGCCTTCCCATTTGAACCTGGGCCATCACCTTTATTTCACACCCTTCCTGCTCCTCCTTTCTATAATCTGGGTGTTGCAGAGCCACAGAACCCATCCCCCTCCTCTAGACAAGCAGCCTCCTCTTGCTTTTTTACCATTGTACCCATAGAGCCTCTTCCTGAAATGCCATCTCCTTTACTACACTGTCTTCAAGTCTGCTGAGGGCCCATCTCCTCCAGGAAGCCTGCCTTGGTGTTTCCAGGCCATCTGACCACACCACTATAGCATTTATTCTAGACCTTAATTCGAGACTGTGAATAATCCAGGGACAAGAACTGTCATTTTTTGATGTTTTGGTTATGATGGCCTTTAATGGCTGAGCCATCTCTCCAAGCCAAACACACAGTTTTACTGTGTGCATAGAATCTACTACAGTGCCTGACCCAAGACAAATGTTTAGACAATTTTGATGACTAAATTAATGACATATTACTAACCTAATTTAGATGAAAATCTCTGAGGAAAAACCTAGAACTCTGAGATGGGAGGGTTTCAAGCTATCATTCAGGGATGGAGAATTTCCACTAAGGAACTCAGAAGGGCATAGCTAAGAAGGACAGGGCAACCCCCCATCCCCAGTCTCTATAAACACTTTAGTAATTGTAGAATGCTTGACTTAGAAAACGGTCATCAATGAGGTGCTGGAAGAGCACTGGGCAGGCCAGAAGGCTCTGGTCTACCCCATGGCTCCATGTAGGGCTGTCTTGTCTCTATCTTTGCAGCAATAGCTGATACAGAAGCTCTGTGGGCTGTTTATGAGGATTGGTATGCTTAGGAGGAGGCATACATATTAGAAATAACTAGATAAACTGTGCTTCCTTGTTGAGCCATTGTGCTGGACTCACAGGCAGTGAGGCAGTCCTGCCACCTTCTGACATGGGATCTAGACAGCGAAGCTCATGTGATTAGAATGAGTCTCAGTCCTCTGTGTACTTCAGAATATCAACAGAGCTAAATGTCCATGAGACGCTCTGGGTCTCTTCCTAGGGTATGATTTAGAGGGTCTAGAGGCCCGGGAATCTGCATTTTATTCAAATGCTCTTGACCTAAAAAATTTAACCTCTAATTATTGCCTCAAAAACATGAAAATGCAATATCAACATAAAAACTTGTTCACAAATGTTCATAAAGGCATTTTTGATATTATTCAAAATATGGGAACTGCCTAGCTGTTCATCAGCTGATAAATGATACTCAAAATCCAGGTATCCATACAAGGGTATAAAAATAAGGAATAAAGTTTTGATACATACATGCTACAGCATAGAAGAACATAGAAAGGGACACCAGACACAAAGACTATGAGTCCACTTAAAGAAGTTTCCAGAACAGGCAAATCTGGAGAGGCACAAAGCAGACTATTGGCTATTAATGGCTGTGGGAAGATGGAGAGGAAGGAGGTCTGAGAGAGAAGACTTGGGTGTAACAGCCTATGGGGGTTGGGGCTGAAGAAAATGTCCTACCTATAACTGTAGCTAATGAGGGTTGCCTGTAGGTGTGAACACACAAAACATAATTGTGCTGCACAATTTAAATGAGGGATATGAATTGTATCTTAACAAACCTCTACAGAAAACCCAAATGATTGCCCTCAGATCCCATTATTTGAGAGACTGTTTTCAAGGACGCATTGTTCCTTCCTGTGCTCCAAAGATGGAGACTCCCACTTCCAGAGCACATTCTCATCTGGATAAGAATCCCCTCCATATTCCAGAAGGGGTTTTTAAGAACACAAAGCTGTGAAGGAATGTAACCAGTCAGGGTCCTATCCCAAGCCTTCTTGATCAGATGTCTTATAAAAACAGTTTCAGTATTTAAGTATTAAAAAATAAACCCTGCCTAAAATGTACCTATGTATTGATCCAAGATATGCAAGATGAAATGTGTACAAATCACAATTATAAAGATTAGTTTAAGCTGACCATGGGGCTCATGAGGCTGGAGGACCATAAATTCAAGGCTAACCAGGGTTACCACAGCAAAAATCACATCTCAAAAACAAAACAAGGGGCTGGAGAGATGGCTCAGTGGTTAAGACCACTGACTGCTCTTCCAGAGGTCCTCAGCAACCACATGGTGGCTCACAACCATCCGTAATGAGATTGGATGCCCTCTTTAAAGAAAAACAAAACAAAACAAAACAAAACAAAGCAAAGCAAAACAAAACAAAACAAAACAAAACAAAACAAAACAAAACTCAAACCAAATCAAACCAAACAACTCATCCCCCCAAAATGCAAAAGATGAAATGGTTCATGGAGGACATGGAGGATGCCTACTGTGCAAGAAGGAAGTCTTGAGTCCAGATTCCCAGTGCCATCTAAAAATCCAGGCGTGGCAGCATGCATCTTTAACCTCAGAGCTTGAGATGAGATGGGGGAGGGGCAATGGAGACAAGAGTGTGCCTCCAGCTCATTAGTCTGCTAACCTAGCTGAATTGGTGAGCTTCAGGTTCAGTGAGAGACCCTGTGTTAAACAGTATGTTAGAGAGTGAGCAGGGAAATTATCTGACATTGACCTCTGACTTCTACCCATCTGTGTACACACCCACACGAATATGTACCTATAAAATGCACACACACAGAGACCATGACAAGGTGATTCTAAATCAAAGTCATGGAGAAATGTGTCTCCAGGGGTGAGAAGAGTAGAGATACAACTTCAGGTAACTAACTGGTCCTCATCCTCACTTCCTCTCTGCCGATAGATACATCTGGCCACACACAGTGGATTCATCTCAGTTTTCTGCTCAGAGCCCATACAGTCCTTAAATCATGGATGGAGACATGGATGCCATAATGGGAAGGGTGATTATGGGCAGTTATGGGTGGGCAGAGCAGGCAAGAAAAGCAAGGAACAGAATAGATGAAAGAGAGAACGTAGCAGTGGAAAGATACCAGGAAAAAACTCAACAGCTCAGACCCCCAAATCCTAAAGTTCCCACATTTTACAATCAGTGTGAACGTGAGCTCGAGGTTAGCATTCTCCTTTGCAGAATGAGAACAGTCATTCTTTCCCTATAGCACTGTCAGGGTCCAGAGACAATGCTCTCAAAGTTAAGACAAACGGTATCAGGGAAGGAACATTGAAAGACAGAGAGAGGACATAGAAACCATTCTACTAAACATGCTGAGTATCTACTGAATTCCAGAAACCTCTAGGCAGGGGCCAAGAGCTAGAGTTCACCTCAAGTCACCTACCATGTCTTAAGGAGCCTAAAGTTAAGTGTGTGTGTGTGTGTGTGTGTGTGTGTGTGTGTGTGTGTGTGTGTGTTGAGACATACAAGCAACAGTATAAGCACAGGTCATGCCTGCAGGGCCAAAGATTGATGGGCACAGAGGAAACAGAGCAGCTAAGGAAGAAGGAGGCTGTCTCCATCCCTGTGGCCACAACTGAGAATAGACACTTCTAGGTGCCAGGTGGCAGCTGTCCTACTTTGCTGGGCCAGGGTCATGAACCCTGGAGATGTCTTTTCAGCAGGCCCTGGCTCCATGAAGTCCTCTCCATGAACCTTTTCTAGCCCAAACAAGAATGGAGTTTGCCAGACATGCTGGGGACAGGACAGACACACAGACACATGCACAGGAAGCAGAGCCAATGGTCTCAGATTCTTTTTGTTTGTCCCTCTCCAGCAGCATCAGTGCCATTAACAGCATTCCCTTCCCTCCTAGCAAACACAGTTTGTGTACTGGAGACTGCCAGGAAGTGAAGAAATCCCCTTGGGACCTACAGGGGCCTCCTCTCTCTCTCTCCATGCCCAAGCAGGAGTCACAGGGCCTGTGGAATTGCAGCCTTTGATGACTTTCTCTGTTGTTTCTCACTGTTCCTGGGAAGTGGGGGAACAGCCCAGAAAGTTGATTGAGGCCTTGCTGAGCACAGACAGGGAACAGAATCCCAAGCTGGGGCAGAGGTAAGAACACAAAAGAAAACAAATGAGTGTTTTATGATATTCTTTCCCTCAGAACATACACACACACACACACACACACACACACACACATATATGTATGTATATATACATATATATATGTATATGTATATATATATATATACACACATATACATATATATACACACTTAGGAAAAAATCAAGAAAAAGAAGAACAACAAAAAAGAAAGCAAACACACACACACACACACACACAGACATGCACACTACAAACAATAGAAAAAAACAAGAAGAAAGTCATATCCTCTCTTAAAGTCAAAGCATAAGATGGAGATAAAGGTCTAGGGATAGTAGGAAATTGCTCATCTATCAAAATCATTTACTCTGAAAGTCACTTGTGCTTGTATGTGTACATGTGTGTGGAAGTTCTTGTATGTATGTGTGTGTTGTGTTTGTACTCATGCATGTTTGTGTATGAAAGCGTGTGTTGAACATGCATCTCTCTGTCTCTGTCTCTGTCTCTGTCTCTGTCTCTGTCTCTGCCTGTCTCTCTCTCTCTCTCTCTCTCTCTCTCTCTCTCTCTCTCTCTCTCTCTGTGTGTGTGTGTGTGTGTGTGTATGTTGAATGAATGTGAAGCTGGGTGAAATTGGCTGGTTTGTGTTTTCGTTCTGTGGTGTCCTTGTCTTTAGCGCCATGCTGCTGTCATGTGGACAATATTTTGGAAAAGGTCTGTACTCCTTTGCTCTCCAGCTTTTGATTCAAAAACCCAGTTCCTTACAAAAAAT
The DNA here is from genome assembly GCA_030674055.1 of Rhabdomys pumilio. NCBI lineage: Eukaryota > Metazoa > Chordata > Mammalia > Rodentia > Muridae > Rhabdomys > Rhabdomys pumilio. Next base: position 7,622,165 of record JANHMN010000021.1, read on the forward strand.
AAAGCAATGTTTGACACAGCAGAGAACAGATTTGAGAAAAGTGCTTGTGTACTTCTTAGCACACTTAGCAGAAGGCTCCTTACTTGGGTGGTGGGAAAACAATTTCATGGTTATGGCCAGGAATGATGCGGAGGTTCCCATTAGAGGGGAGTCTGGGAAGGGTTAATTTATGGGAGATGTAGCCTAATTCTGGTACAGAAGCCCTGGGATAGGGAGAAAATCCCAACGTTCTGAGGGATTTGGGTTTAAGGAATCTGTGCAGTGTTTTCTGGTTCACTGGTGTAGCAGCAAGACTCTAAAGAGGAAATGGTTACCTCTATATGGTGGGCACAGCCTCTGATACATTTCCAATTCCCATTGAAGTAAAGGGACTACAGAGATGTCTGTGCATGGGAGGGACATCTAGAGCTGTACAACATGGCAGAACTTAGGTCAGAAGCAACAGCTCACTCTACAGCAGCAGTCAGGAAGCAGCCAGCAGTCAGGAAGTGGCTAGGGTCCCAATATCCCCTTCAAGAATATGCCATTAATGAGTTAACTTCCTCTCTCTAGGCCTTACCACTTAAAGTTTCTATCATTTCTCAATAGTGCCATAGGCTTGTGACCATGACTTTAATGGACGAGTCAAAGTACAGCAATGTGTTGGCTTTAAAATCCACTCATGAGAAAACTGGCCTTAACCCTTAGTCACACAGATGGCCAGTTTTCTTCAGTGGCCTCTAAAAACTCAATCCAAGGAGGGACTGAAGGATTTCCAGAAGGTTCCTGGGGTCTTTCCTCAGAACCACTTTCAACTCTTCCTCCAAAGTCGTGCACATATACAATCGAGCTTCTGATGGTCCTTTCAGTGGGTTTTGGTGAAACCCTGATATATTAATACATTAAACCACATGGCTGGAAATTCTTCTCTTTACAATTAACTTCCTAAACTTGAGAAACCATCAAGAGTATCTTAGTTTAGAACGAGTTCAACTCTGCCACATCCCCTGTGCTTGCAAACACCTAACTTTCTCTGGGAGATTAGAGCTATAGCAAGTGAAAATATCTGGTTTAATAAAACTGCTTTATTTTTGTAAATAGTTTTATGTTTTGAAACAGGGTCCATTGGATGTCAAGTTGGACTGGAAATTGCCATGTAGCCTGGTATGACTATGAACTTCTGATGCTCCTGCCTCTACCTCTGGAATGCGGAGATCAGTGGCATCTGCCACTATGTCCAGGTTTTTGTGCAGCTGGGGCTCAACTCAAGACCTTGTAAATGCCAGACAGGCTTTTGATAACTGAACTAACCCCTGTTTCTGTAGATCCTTTTATGGCTGCTTTGTTTGCTGTGAGATAAGCTATTGCTCTGAATTTGTGATCCTCCCTCACGTGCAGCTCCTTCTAAAAGGCATTTATTCAACCTAAAGTGGAAAAGCTAAAGGACGACCAATAGATGAGTCACAGCACCGACATAAATAAGGTTGAAACTGTAAGCACTGCATTAGGTGTCGGACTCAGCCTGGTCTGAGTTCTGGTTCTCTCCTTCCTGATTTGATGAACAGAACACAGCACTGCAGTCACACACGTGATTGGAGACTAGCCTCAGTGAAACTCTCTTTATGTATTACCTGTATAACCCTGGGCATGTGGACATCACAAACCCTTGGTTTCCTCAGTTGTCAGAGGAGAATGTACCTAACTGTAGGGCTGGCTGAGAGGATTAGTTAGTTTCTTATATCCAGAGGAGGTGTGAGTTCAGAGTATGTTGTCCACACTAAGGTGAGCAAGTGTGACCTTTAGGGTAACCACAAAGACATCCCTTCAAGTCCAAGGTCCTACACAAGTTCTTGGTCACAGATGCCAATGCAGATTGTAGGCTCTCTTCTCAGGGTGAGTGTGGGTGGGCACGATGTGCAACAGAGAGGCCCAAGTATAAGGAGGAGAGTTAGAAACAGGGAAACAGCACCAGATTAACATCACTGCTCCTGCTCCCACACACCTCTCTGCATCCATACCTTCTGCAGTGTTACTGTTAGGCTTGGGATATTGTATCCCTGCCCTATTCTGGAAGCTTGTACAAAATCTGGTGGTATTGAGGGTGGGGTGGTACCTTTAGGAGATCAGGCCTCAGAGCTGATTAGGCACCTGGGGTGCTGCCTAGGGTTGACATTAAGCAAATTTGGTTTTCTAAGCTTGCTCTCCAGTTTTATGTGACCTCTCGTGAGCTTCTGTCCCATGATACCCTCTGCCACATGGCCCTCACCTTGTGTACTCTTGTACCTCTTGAACTGTGACCTCAACAGACTTTTTTTTTTCTTTATACTGAACCCAGTCTCAGGCATTTATTAAGACAGAAACTTTGCCATCTCTTTGATTGGAGTGCACATCCTTTGTCTTTAATTTGAGGCTTGTCTATGTCCCTTGCTTGGACCAATGAGATGGGAACAATTTTTTAAAGTGTGCTTGTGCATTTGGGCATTGTCTTCTTGTACGTCTGTCATTGTCAGGTTGAGCACATGTCCTGGTGAGCTGCTGTCCACTTGGAGCCAAACGTAAATCTACCAATTGCTGTCTAATCCACGGGAGCAAGAACAACATGGCTGGGCACATGGCTCAGTTGGTAAAGAGCTTGCTTTAGTTTAATCTGTAGAACTCATGTAAAAATTCAGGTGAGTTGACACATCCTTGTAATATGAAATCCAGGAAAGTGGAGACAGTAGGATTACTGGAGATCACTGGCCAGCTGGACATGCCTAACTGGTCCAGGCCAGTGAGAGCCTCTGACTCAAAGAAGGTGGATGGCATTTTTTGAGAGTAACACCTGTGGTTACACATAAGCATTCATGCTTATGACAATAGATGTTAGTGTCCCCTACTCTGTGCCATGCACAGGCATTTAGTACTGTCCAGTTTAATATCTGTGCTGGTTAGTTTTGTGTCAGCTTGACAGAAGCTAGAGTTATCAGAAAGGAGGGAGCCTCAGTTGAGGAAATACTTTCATAAGGTTGGGTTATAGGTAAGCCGGTATATCATTATCTTACTTAGTGATTGATGTAGGAGGCTTAGCCCATTGAGGGTGGTGCTATCCCTGGGCTGTTATAAGAAAGGTCCTGGGTTCTATAGGAAACCAGGCTGAGCAAGCTACAGGGAGCAAGCTAGTAAGCAGCACCTCTCCATGGCCTCTGAATCAGCTCCTGCCTCCAGGTTCCTGCCCTGTGTGAGTTCCTGTCCTGACTTGCTTTGATGATGGTTAGTGATATGGAAGTATAAGCTGAAAAAAACCCCTTCTTCCCCAAGTTGCTTTCTGGTCATGGTGTTTCATTGAAGTGGTAGAAATCCTATCTAAGAGAATCTGCAAATCTTGCTCTTTACTAATGAGGAGGGTGGGATTTTGAGCAGCCTCTCTGATACAATGATACAGAATGGAAGCATCGGACTGTGGAGGTCGCCCTGTTATGACTTCACTCTACCAGGGAGGAACGGAGCGATGCACAATGAGAATAAGTCACAGTTGGGCTCAGGGCCAGACTCATCCATAGTCATCTCTGAGACCACAGCAGCCACCATGACAAATGCAGGACAGTGACATCACAGGGTGACTCAGGCTGGAGATGGCAGGACAGGGAAGCCCTGGTGAGAGTCCTGGTCAGCTATAAAACCTCAGTCTAAATAGGGATGGGGCGGTAACATTAGTAGACAGGGATGGGCCACAGAATTGGCTGGTTTGAGACAAATAATAACTTGACATTTATTTTGGAAAAATATTTTCCCAAGTGTCTCACTGAACTCTGTGGGAATGAAGAATTAGTCGCTGAAGTCAGGAGAGAAGGCCGACATGGTTGAGAAAGGGGCTCTGACCAGTGGGTTTTGATTTCATGAAACTCAGAGTATCCGATATTCTTGGGAACAAGGCCTTACTCACCAACCCTGTTCTCTGTGTAAGTCATCCCTGTCTAAGGCTGGCTCAGTCTGAAACTCCTCTACTTATCCCCAATGGTTGTGACAGCAGTCCATCACTTACTGAATATATGCTAAGGGGCCAGACCCCCTTTCAAACACCATGCATCTTTATTGACTCAATTCTCACTATGACTTCAAGGGTAGCTATTCTTATGATCTTTATTATACCAATGAAGGAGAAGACAGAGGTACACAGAAACACATAAACTATGCCTTTGACTCAGAATGTTCCAAATCACTGTGTTATATGTTTTACTGAGTATCACTGGGCTGACTGGGATTTATTATTACATGAGATAATGCAATCAAGCGCTGAGTTTATTGCCAAATATTTAAGAGAGGCTAAAATATCACCACAAGTATTAAACATTCTAGTTTGATTTGCATTGCTACAACAAAACTCTTTTAAGGAAAACAGGTTTGTTTTGTTTCATAATTCTGCTCCAAGAGTAAGGGGCAGTATGTGGTGATAATCTTGCTAGATATATCCTGAGGTTCTACAGGACACTGTATGTCAAGAGACAGAGGCATGTATATTTCTCTATCTTGCTTTGGTCTTACAAAACCACTGGGACTCCATCAAGATAATTTTATCTAAGCCCAATCTCTTCCCAAAGGCCTTATCTCTTCCCCAAAGCAATTAAGTTTCTACTCTCAAAACAACTGACAGTAGGGATGAAATTTTAACATGGAATCCCTGAGGACACTCCATCTATATCTAAACCAGAGCATTGCACACTGTTTTACTGGTATACATCTTGTGTTACTACCTTAAGGAAGCTCCTTCGGTGACCTTACTTAGGGAGGGAAGCCTTAGTGGGGAAAATGCTTTGGTTCATGATGGAACTAAAAGGTAAATTCCTGAAGACTTAGACTCATCTGGATTCAAGCCTTCATGGGTGTCCAGGAAAAAGAAACTAGGGTCATGGCCAATATCAAGGGGGGTTGAGAACAAGAAATGGGAAGACAGGAAAGGCCAACAAGATGTCTGCATCCCAAAATTAGACTCGCTTCCCAGCATCTCCCTAGAGGCACTGAATGGGTAAAACACACCACCTTTGGTAGAAGAGCCCCTTTGTGATGAGGGCATGAGAAGCAGGTACAACTGCCAACAGTGATATGCAGATTTAGTAACCATGAGAACAAGTAACACAATGGCAGAAGATTCGAGACAAGAGGAGCCAACTGATAATTAAAATCTGAGAAGGGCCGAAAGTTTTTCTTTGGATCCTAAAAAGTCTGGAAGTCTCCAGGTGATACTAGATCAGGGTGTTATTGTTCTTGTCACTGTTGTCATTTCGGCTTCTGTCCATTAGTGAAGACTGGAAGACTGGGTGGAGCTGCCTTCTTCATCTCAGCCCCTCCAGGGTCAGCTCATTATGGCAGTTTCTTGAGTGACTGGAGGAAAAAGCTTTGAGCGAGGACGGTCACTGCCTAAATGACACCACCTCTGCTCTTTATAATGCCTCTTCTGAAAGTGCTGTAGACATGATAGCTTGTTCTGGTTATGACCTATGACATTGGTCAATGTCTTGAGATGTCCTTAAGGAATGGCTACTGACATACCCTGGGATGAGGCCAGGAGTGTTTTTAGACATCCAATGATATGACCATTGAAACACCAAAGAATGTCCTTGTCTAAGTGTTCACACTGCTAAAGTGGAGCTATGGTTTGCCAGACTGCATGGTTTACTGTGTTCACCCTGGACATTGTCAAGGACTGATGCACACACAATGAAATTCCAGACAACTGGTTGGAATCTTGACTCTGCTGTATAACGACAGGGGAATTGATCTACTATACGTACAACCATCAAGAGGATTCTGTTGGGTTTGTTTGGTAACCGACCTCTGGTATCTACCTCCTCCTCCTCCACAAACTCAATGTGGAAGAGATAATGAGACTGCCACACAGCTTGGGGATTGACCTTGTCAGAGCTCAGGTACTTATAGATCCCTACAAGTTATGAAGTCAAGCACAGAGATGCCCATTCTTTGTCCCATGATCTATACATGCTTCAGTCCTCCCACAGGCCTGAGTCTAGAATGTGAGCAGCTTCCCAGCAAGTGACTAATTGTTGTGCTTTAATTATCCCACAACATGCGGGCTTAGTTTTGAGCCATTATGTAATTGTCAATGCAAACAAGAAATAAATGAAATTTATACCCAAATCTGGTTTGACTAAAAGTTGTGCTTGTTGAGTGGGCAGAGGGAAAAACCACTCAAGTCTGAGAGGCAGAGTCTCTGGCTGACGGAATTCATACCATAAAAATCTATTGCACATGGACAGAACCTCAGAGCAGGAAGTTACGTCAGGGAATTTCTTGTCAAAAAAACCCCTCATTTTACATTTGAGAAACAAGTCCACAAGGGAGGAGACACTTCCTTAGAGTCACACCCTAGATATTAGCAGGGAGGAAATTAGAGCACAGCATCCCAGAACCCTGTCTGCTGTTGCACCTTGGCACCCTGTTGTCTCCACTATGGTGGGGTTCCTCCCAGGTTAGATGGGATAGAAATATGATTTCCTAAATTTTCAGTTTAAATTCTATGTTGGACAAGAGCTTGATTTTCAGAAGTGACCCCTAAAATGGGGTTTCCTTGTCTTTTCTCTAGGACCCAAAGCAATATTGAAACAATTCCCTCTGTAGGTGCCCTTGCTCCTTGAACATGCATACATACATACATACATACATACACACACATACATACATACACACACATACATACATACATACAGACAGACACACATACACACACACCACACACAGACATAGACACACACCCACACACACACACCAACACACACACACCCACACACACCAACACACACACACAAACACACACCCTCTCTCTCTCTCTCTCTCTCTCTCTCTCTCTCTCTCTCTCTCTCTCCTTATTCTTTCCGAGAATGACTTAAGAATTTTCTATGTAACCAATACGATATACAGCTGTTGACTTCCTTTACCCAGGCCCTTAGAAATCATGTTATCAAACTGCCTTTCCACCCATCCCACCTCCAACCCAGAAACAATTTATTTCTTTTCTTTTGGAAACAAGAAAATTAAAGGAGGCTAAGAGGATTCCCCTAGGCTCTAGAATTTTCTAGCAATGGCAAATGTCATACAAAGAATCCTTGCCATGTTATCTGATAAAGTTTGATTATGATTTCCGATTAAAAGCAAATATCAGAACTGGGTATCAGAAACACACGTAAGAAATAAAAGGAAAGCATGAGGGCAGTAATTAAAAAAAAAACCTAACAAGAAAATTCTAGGTTTTTATTTCCAATCAAAGATACAGTTAGTACCAGGGGAAGCTACAGGAGGATCAGGGGTCTGAAGGAGGACAAAGCCACGGGCAGAGAAGTTTAGGCTGGTGATGCATGGTGGACAGCATACAGTTGGGAGACGAAGGAAGTAAAGTGTGTGTGTGTGTGTGTGTGTGTGTGTGTGTGTGTGTGTGTGTGTGTTGGTATATTCAGAGGTGGGAAGTAGGCTTACAGATGTGTTCAATGTTTAATAGCCCCAGTCAAATGTTAACTGCTATTTGCTTGTTTTGTGACCTTCAGAAAATTGGTGGATCTCTCTGAAGTAAAGCCTTAATCTGCATAGTAACTTTCCTCTTTGTGTGACTGTGACTGAGGATTGGAATGGGTGCTCATTAAAGGCGTGTCTTTGCTCTGTCCTTGATTCCTTCCCAAACCCTACTGTTTGGACCCATGTAAGAGGCAAGCACGTGTGTTTTTTGAATACTGACTGTATTAGTTACTTTTGTGCTACTATAAAAGGAAAAAAAAAAGATTGCCTGACAGGAACAACTTAAGGGAGAAAAAATTTAATTTGGTTTACAGTTCCATGGGGATTTAGTTCACCATAGTAGGGAAAGTACACAGGTCTGACCTGTTTCATTTCCAACATGGTACTCTACAGGTAAGCTGGTAGTCCCCCTGCTTCTGGGGGGGTTACTATATTGATACTAAATGGACATATTATTGATACAGCACACCACAGCGAAGAACTTTTGAACTCATGAGTTCATCTTGCCTCATCTCTTGAGTAGCTAGGACTACTCACATGTAGCACCACAGTTGACAGTGTAAGCAGCTTTGCATACAATGACGGGGACACTTGAATGGCACGCAATCAGAAAGCATGTTTCCACTTTGTAAAGACTCTGAAAACTTCAAAACAGTTGAAGTCATGAGCACCTGTTGCTCACTGTCCTGTCCTGACTTGTGCTATGAGGGACATCGAAAATTCAAATCATAAGAATCACATTGTGCCATTGATACCCCCTGGCCTTATTGATAAATATTCCAGTCTCGAGTATTTTGTTACATTAGCAGAGATGCACTGTGATGACAGCCTAGCTCTGCCACTTTGTGGCTATCTGGTAATAACATCTTTACACCCAACTATGGATTCCTTTCATATAACAGGGACAAGGGTTGTTGAGAGGAGATGGTATTCCGAAGTCGTTGTTCTATGGAAGATGTACAAGCACCAGGATTCCCTCCCTCTGGGTAAATGGATTTTGTATTATCTCACAAGTGCTGTGGTTTGTATGTGGTTTGAGTGTCCCTTGGGGACTGGTGTACTCATGCTTCATCATAGTGTGGTATGAGGATAATGCAAGTTTAATTCACTTATGGCGTTTGGAGGTGGGAGTTCTGAGACATGACTAGGCTTTGACAAGCTCTTCACAGGGGGTTCACCACTGATTTCTAAGAGGGGAGGAGACTGGAAGCTAGACACCCATGTACTTGTCTCTTGTCATAGGGTAACTTGCTCTGTCTCACGACTCTGCCAGTAAGGTCATCACTGTATTCGAGCCACTGATCTTTGACCAGAAACATAAACCAACATTGGTATCTTGTATCCCATTGCAGCCACAGAAAACACACAACTAGAAGGATTCCTGAACCTCCGTCAAGGAGGCAAGTCTCATATCCCTCTGCAGCATTGGGCCCTCCATCATGGGCACCTCTCCACATTACATTACTTAATCCTAACAATCATGTTTGAGGACATGGATTCTGGCATTACTGAGGTGGAAGGATAGTTAGTGTGCTGTGGTCACACAGCTGGGAAGTGACACAATCCATAGCCCATTCCTAGGTGCATCCCATAGTCCTGTATGAGTGTGTGTGTGTGTGTGTGTGTGTGTGTGTGTGTGTGTGTGTGTGTGCCTGTCTGTGTGTGCATGCACAGGCATGCACGTGTGTGGACACACAGGTATGCACATATGCGTGAATATGAACGTACACATGAGGCCAGAGGTATCTTCTTCAGTCACCCCTTACCTTCTTTCTTGAAATAGAGAATCTAACAGAACCCAGAGCTTTAGCTAGACTGACTTTCCAGGGAGTGCCAGAGACCTGCCTGTCTCTGCCTGTCTGGTGCTGTGACTCAAGATGCATGCTGCTGAGCCTGGCATTTTACATGGCTGCTGGGAATCTGAAACCAGGTCCTCACGCTTGCACAGCAAAGCATTTTACCATCAGAGCTGTCTCCTCTGTTCTCAAACTTCCACTTTTTCTCTGACTCCCTTTTGATGCCTCTGGCTGCTTCAAGGACATACATTGGTATGTTACTATATTTCTAGCAGCTTCAAGAGTCTCACTTGTGTGGTACCATCCTTTCTCCAGGGCCCCATGGCAATACCACAGTCTGTAGAAATTCAAGTTCCTTGTGTAGACTAGCATAGCATATAACCTGTGCATGGCTTCCTGTGTACTCTAAGTCATCTCCATACAACTTAGCTCCAACACACTGTAAACAGCTATTATGATGCATTGTCAAAGGGGAGGAATCCATTCATATACAATATTGACATGATTTTGAGGGAGGGAGGATATTGTAGACATGTGGTTGGCTGACTCTGTGGGTACAGAACTCATAGACAGGGGGTGCAACTGTATTTTGCCTTTAAAATATTTAAGGGCCAGGGAAACAAATTCTAGAGCTTGTTTCTCCAGGCTTCAGCCACAGCTCAGTCCCTTCTAGCTGTGTCATCTTGAGCAAGTATCTCTGAGGACCGCTTTTCCACTAAACTGGTGGTTTTACAAACAACTGGATCCTTACAAGCCAATTTGTCAAGTAGGTGACTCAATATACAGCAGACATTCAGAGGATGGGGATGGAGAGACAATTCCACAGTCTATCAATAGTAATCAGTAGTGTACGGACATTGCAATAGACCCGGCCTTCACAAGCATTTGCGCTCACATGAACATATTTCTCCCCTCCCCCCACAAGCCATCGACATACACGTACTTGAAAACAATGGAAATGAATCGTATAAAACAAAACAACAGAAAGCATTCAGAGGAGACCTTCTGCTGCAATCAATCCAAGGTAGGTTTTTGCTAGCATCCTTTCTCCCCCTGGATGTCTGACCTGCGGAGAGATGTTACATGACTAAAATGAGTGATGAATTTGCTGTTTGCTCCAGTGGGTCCTAGACTTAAGAACAAAGGAGCTCTGCAGACTTAGGCATAAACAAAGACAGTCAGCAAAAGTGCTGTGTGGCCAGAGACAGCCCTCAGAACATTTCTGCCCCGGTCCATGCCAGCTGCTAAAACATAGCACCACAGACTTGGGGACAACACAACCTTATCTTTCATAGTCCCAGGGGTTGGGACACCAGGGTCAAGAAGCTGGAAGAGTCCCTGCCTGTCAAGGGCTGCTTCCTGGTTCACAGATTTGCAGATGGAACCTCATCAGTGTGTTCTTAAGTGGCTGGAGAGGTGAGGGAGCGTGTGTGTGTGTGTGTGTGTGTGTGTGTGTGTGTGTGTGTGTGCCTGTGCACGTGCATGTACATGTGCATGAATGTGTATGTGTGTTCATGTGTGGGGTTGTATACATATACACTGGTTTGTGTGGAGGTCAAAGGTCAACATTAGGTGACATTCCTCAGGAGCTGTTCTTATTGATTTTTGAGACCGGGTCTTATTTGTACCCGAAGCTTGCCAATTAGGCTTGCCAGTAAGCTCCAGAGATCCTTCTTTGCCTCACCAGTACTGAGATTATAAGTATGTCCCACTATGCCCAGCTTCCACTCCCCCCCCCCGAGTTCTGGGGACTGAGTTTAGATATTCACACTTTGCAGACTGAGTAATTTCCCCAGATCTTGGAGACTTTTTATAAGGGCACTACTCCCACTCCCTAGGGCCTCAGTCTTACAATATAATCACTTTCCAAAGACCTCACCTCAAATCCTCTTCTTGGAGGAGAATAAGGTGTCCATGTATGTAATTAGAAGGGACACAGTATTTGTTCTGAAACAGTTTAATAGATCCAGACTCACATTCATCTCTGCATCCGATGAGTCTCCTATCCTGCTGTGCACTATGCTATGAGGGTCTGACATGGGGGAATGGTGCCTGTTTTACTTTTTGTCTGCCATGTAGGTGGTGGCACATGCAAAGTTCCCTACTTCCATGTATCCAGTGGAGTGGAGACTATACAGCTAAGGTTGGGTCAAGGTACAGTGGTGCGGAATTCAGAGGAACAGTTCAAGCATCTGGCTTCTTCCTGTAACAGAACAGACCCTGGCCTCCCCACCCAGTGCTGGGATTGTATCTTATTTCTCTTGACTCTCCTATAATGCCTTGTGGTGAGCAATCACAATGATTGATGAGTGGACGGAGGGTGAATTGCTTGCTAGAGTCTCTGAGAAGGACTTGGGGACTGTGAAAAAGATGTAGGAGAGGAGGGAGAAAAAAAAAAACAGGGGATGGGGTAGGAGCTGAGAAAGGACCTTTCCATTTTTATTGCAAAGAGGGTCTGGGAAGAGAGATAGAATAAGGGCAGAGCTTGGAAGGAGGGGAAAGTAGGGGAAGCAGGGGTCACGGTGGGGACAAGGGGCTCTGGGTGGCCTGGCTGGGTAAGCCCTGTCCTCAAGCATGTGACTGAGTGGGTGAGGAATGGAGGTGTCAGCCCTGGGAAGGCCGAGGACTCCAGCAGCGTAGCACCGCAGAGCTTGTGTTTGTAGAGTAGAAGAGCGTGTCCTAGAGGCTGGTCTCCTGGTCAAGGCTATGGGCAAGCATTCAGCAAGTCAGAAGCTGAGCAGTGAATATCTGTTCTAGAGTTGCAAAGTACTCATCTTCCATGTCTGCCAGGCCTTTGCAAGTTATGCTGAACTCCATCAATTCTCACAGTAATACAGTCCGCTTGTACATTTGGGATCTTCCTCTCATGGGCGAGGAAATGCAGGCTCTGGGAGATCAGTGTCTTCTTTAAGTTCAGGGGAATAATGAGCGGTAGGCCTGCTCACATAGGGCAGACAGTCATGTGATCCAGGCAGGGTGGGAGGTTGGGCTGGGGGTGGGGAGGCAACGCAAGAGGCCTATGTGGGAGTGGAATGGAGCAAGAGAGGTAAGATCCTACCCAGCAGGCAAGAGAGAGCCCCCGAGGGTCTGAGAAGGAGAGCAGCAGGAAGGTCAGGTTGTAAGCTCAGGCAAAGGCCTGATTCCTGTTTCCTGGGCTGCCTTGCTATGGTCCTTATTTAAGCATTGTCTGACCCTGCCAGGAAACGCAGAGTCACTTGAGATACCCATTCAGTCCCGGTTCTGAGATGAGCTGGGTGACCCAGGGCAAGTCACCTTACCAGGGATGCACCACAGAAACGATCAGCTGTTCTATAGATACTATAGATACTATACCATCTAAAGCATGTATATACCAAGTATAGCAAATACGTGCTTTTTCTAGAACCTTCCTTGTAAGGGTTTGTTTCATTCACCAGTTTAATGATAATTTATACAGCAAGGACAATTAGGAGTTAGGGATCTTAAGATGTGGCACCTCCTCGAAACTAGCAGCTTCTCAAATCCACCTTAAGGGGAGACTGCAGCCAACTGAAGGCAGACAGGGGCTTCTTAGAACTTTCTCTTTTCACCTGATACTTATAACTACCGGCCAATGAGGAGGCAAACCATTACCATTTTCTGATTGGTATTGCTTCCAGGTCACCTCATCTCTTCTGAGTACCCTAGAACTCAACCTGGCTCAGTATGGCCACCAAGTGGCAGCACTCCAGCACTTCCTCAGTCTGCAGAGGTTGTTGGGAAAGTGCACTCTGTTGTCATGGAGGAGAGATGCCACTTCAAAACTTAATGTGGTGAGTCTCATCTTCAAGCAAAACAAAGACCTTAGGGAAAGCGCATAGGAGTTAGGGTAGGAGGAGGGATGTCCGGGCAAAGGCAAACGACATGACATGACATGACATGACATGACATGACATGACATGACATGACATGTTGCCTCATTCAATGCAACAGAACTTTCTGGATGCCATCCCTGGACTCTCCCCAGCCCCAGGTCTGCATTTATGATTCTCCTGAAACACCTCCTCACAACATTCGCCATACTCAGTTTACATCGTTTGCTTGCTTGTATCTCTTACAACTGGGACCACATCCATTTCCTCCTGGAAACACTGGTGCCTACACAGGATCTTCCCAGAGAAAGGATTAAAGTTCTTTGTTGAATGAATGAAACTTACTCTGTAGACAAATTTAAAACAGATTTACTTGGGCACCAAGTGCCCTGGTGAGAAAATTCTGGACCACTTATACCCTCAGCCTTAGTCAATCCTTAGTCATGGAAATTGCATGAGAGAGATGCAACTCAGGTTCCCTAATGTGAGCCACTGAAAGAGGGACCGGCATTGAATTCATGTTCAACTCTGCCCCCAAAATGTTTATCTTATCTTTATCACACAGAGTAACAAGACAGAGAAGATAGTGACTCTGGACTCAGCTGAGTCTGGAACCTGTCGGAGAAACACACAGTGCCTAATCTTTGTTTTATTCCCTCCCATCTCTAATAAGGGAGAAACACTTGAGTTTTAGGGTCCGACTGCTGGGATAATCAGGCTAGTCTGCTTGTCTATCATCTTTACTCAGGCCTCTCTTGTGCTGTTTGAACCTCCACCTTCTCACTGGAACTCTGGCAGGGAAGAAAGGCAGCATAGCTCCACAGAGGCTCAACTTCCTTGCAATCCAGCCTGGCTGAAGCCAGCCCAAGGACAAGCGCAGAGCCCCTCTTGAAGGAAATGATTCAGAAACCACGGTGGCCTGGCAGCCACTGTAATTCACAGCACATCAATAGGGGAATTATGTAGGGCTGAGAATACCAAAGCTCATTTCTTTCCTTCCTTTCTTTCTTTTTTCTTTTTATCTTTTTTTTCCCTTTCTCTTTTTGGCTGCATAGAGCAATTCCATGGCAGCCCAGAAACACGTGCTTCTCATTAATGGCTTGGGCACTACCTTGAAAGAGAAAAAAGAAAAAAAGACAGAGGATGACCAGGATCTAAAGAGACCCACAGAAGGTGTGTACTTTATGTGTTTGTGTGTGTGAGTGTCTGTGTGTCTGTCTGGCAGTGGGCTGTGAGAAGCAGCTGGGTGTTTGGTTGAGCATGAGTTTTGAACCCCGGAACCTTTATCGGACAGCAGGAGTTCAGCTCTGCTCCCAGGCCCTGGTTCTTTTCACTTAGCTTCAGCCCTCCAACAACCCCTCCCACAGAGAGGTTTATGACCGTCAGTCACAAGGAACGGTCCCTCGGGTTCTCCCACATGCAGATGAGGTATCTCCAAGCTCTCAGGTCAAGCTAATAGACATTATCTGCTGTCAGACCCTAACTCACCCCAAAACTGTACATAAGGGCTCTATTTAGGGGAAGTAAAATGCTCAAGAATCATCCTGGTGTCCAAGAGTTTTTGTCACAAGAGCTGTAACACTTGGGGAGAGCCCTGCTCTCCCAGAACCTGCCTGGGACACCAAGCTGCCTCCTTGCCAGCTAGCCGGCTCCTTATCAGCCCAGCCGGGGCCTGGACCGGCTTAGGGCAGAGAGACCAGGACAGCACCTGGGAGAGACCAGTCAGCGACAGGTGCCAGAGGCAGCGGCAGGGGCAGGCAATCTCCCCTCCTGCTCGCACTCTGTGTCCTTTGGCCTCGACCTCCCGCATCAGGCCGGGCTGGAGACCTACAGACAGTGAAGACACAGGCTGGAGGCAGCACGGAGACAGTAGCGAGCCCTCTCTGCTCTTGCCCTGTCCCCAGTCGGGAGATCATCGTGGGACACTCTTCAGAACAAGGGACCCACATCTGTTTGCCTTTCATCACATCTTGTCAATGCCAATCTCTCCAGAAGGAATGGTCCAGGAGAAAGTTTAGATCTGGGACAGAGGTTTGAGCATGCCACTTCAATTATTTTTGTCTACCAACAGGCAAATTGAGACCTAAAAGGGGGTAGAAGTGCCTGTTAGATGTCCAACTCAGGTATCTTACATCTGGCTGCAGACTTCATTTTAGACTTCACATCAGCACATTTTGGACAAAGCATAATTTCTTTCCCCATGAGTTGTAAAAATAAAACTTTATGTCTAGTTTTGTACCCACTGCCTGTTCTTTTTTTCTTATTTTCAAGAGGAGAGAGATAGTTCTGTGTGAAGTCACTCATGGAAGAGGCACTGCACAGACAAAATGCCTTTTGGAAAGTCTCACCTGATTGCCTGTCTCTGTAGAGTGACATGGGTATCTATTGGTTTCTGAGTACCTTGTTCTGTTTTTCCTTTCCATTCCATCCTCTCATCTCCTGCATTTCTATCTCATACATGGGGCTCTGTCCTGGGCCCCCTTCTCTTCAGACATCTGAGTTTGTAGGAATTCAATTAAACTTAGACACATTCTGCAGAACGGATCAACCCTTGACACTTACAGACAAGGAAGGTCCTTGCCACCTCATTCCTTAAAGACCAATCAGTTTAAAAGTCACACTGCAGCCAGGTGGTGGTGGCGCACACCTTTAATCCCAGCACTTGGGAGGCAGAGGCAGGTGGATTTCTGAGTTCGAGGCCAGCCTGGTCTACAGAGTGAGTTCCAGGACAGCCAGGGCTACACAGAGAAACCCTTTCTCAAAAAAACCAAAAAAAAAAAAAATAATAATAATAAAAAATAAAAAATAAAAGTCACACTGCCCCACCAATCATATTGTGCCTAATCACTGTTTTTTTAGTCCACCCCTTAAACTGTATAAAAACTGCTCATATCTTTAGCTTGGAGTTCCTCTTGCCTGCATGCGAGGGAACCCCAGTGCACTGGTTATTACCATTATATTATCATTAAACCTCACGTTTTTGCAGCGAATCCCCTGCCTGTGTGTGTTTCTGCAGGAGCGCATCCCTTGGTTTTAGAGTCCAACAAGTTTATGGGTTCAATGGTAACCAGTCAGTCCAAGATTTCTCTCTCTCTCTCTCTCTCTCTCTCTCTCTCTCTCACACACACACACACACACACACACAGACTGAACTTCTCAGGGATTCACTAGAGATGCAGAGTGGATAAATCAATTGAGAGGAATGGAAACTACCTCATAAAAGCCCACTAGTATCAGTGGTCTAAGTGTTCGGCAGACTTGGCTTTACAGTAACGCTCATTCTACAATGTGTCATGAGCACCATGCCTTGTTGTGGGCACTGGGGCAATAACTGAGCACAATGACACTTATGATCTAGTGTGGAAGGTGAAGTTGACCCTGGGGTGGGAGGTAGTAGTGAGTGCAGTGTTAGTGAGAAGGCCAGGCTGACTCCATGGGCTTCAATTTGGCAGTTTAGCAGACTTAGGCCTAAGAATTGGGCAAGTCCAGGCAAGCCCAGGCAAGTCAGTTACTAGAAAGCAAACAAACAAACAAACTAACAAACACCCAGGATTCCTCAGCAGCACTTTCCAGCCATAGTGCCCGGCGATGGTTCTGGAATGCCTAGAGACAGAGTAAGACAAAGCCCAGCTATCCTGGTGTGCCTCAAATCAGGCCTGCGAGCTCACTTGGTTGTTTCTCTATCTCTGTAATGGGAGACCCCAGCACCGGACTTCTGCAGAATAAATAAAACACTCTTAGCATTTACATACGATTTGAATCTGGGGTATCATTCTTCAGCTGAATCATGGACCCGTACAGTTCTATCTACAGAGGGAATTTGACATCAGGGCTAGGGAGTAGTCCATGCCACTGTGCAGGGTTTCTGTGCTCTGATGGCCCTAGGCTTTAGCTTTGCTGTTGAAAATTCTTAAATATGCTTACCTATGAACTTGTGTACTCTGAGCACAGCGGATCGTTCAAGCAGAGGGGACATGAACAAGATGTGTTTCCGAGACTTAAGCACAGGATTCTAGTGGACTGGCACTGTGGTGTGTGGCATGTGGGAGACTAGGCAGACCTCAAAGGAGTTCTAGGCAAGTGGGCTAGGCTACAGCTACTACAGAAGTAGGAGTACTGACAGCTCTGAGAGCCATGCTGTCTGCTAGAATAAATTCACTTCAGATGCAAGAACAGTGCCCGGAGGAAAACAAAGGATCCAGAAACCCACTCATTCTTTCTAGCTAACACAGTATGGTGGAAAGGGACAACACAGGGAGGGAAGGAAGGAGGAAGGGAGGGTGGGAGAGAGGAAAGGAGAGAGAGAGGGAGAGAGGCAGAGAGAGAATGATGGAGGCAGGGAGAAGGGGAGGGAGGGAGAGAAAGGAAAAGAGGAAGAGAGAGAGAAAGAGGTAGAGAGAGGGGAAGAGGAGGGGAGAGAGAATGATGGAGACAGGATGAAAAGGAGGGAGGGGAAGAAGGAAAGGGGGAATAGAGAGAAGAGAAGGGAGGGGAAGAAGGAGAGGGAGAGGGAGAGGGAGAGGGAGAGGGAGAGGGAGAGGGAGA
>JANHMN010000021.1:7642390-7655194 GCA_030674055.1 Rhabdomys pumilio
CTTCTTCTCCCTTCTTCTTCTTCTTCTTCTTCTTCTTCTTCTTCTTCTTCTTCTTCTTCTTCTTCTTCTTCTTCTCTCTCTCTCTCTCTCTCTCTCTCTCTCTCTCTCTCTCTCTCTCTCTCTCCCTCTCTCTCTCTCTCTGATTCATGTACCCAGGCTGGTCTGGAACTAGTTAACCAGCCAAGATTGATCTTGATTATGTGATCTTCCTGCCTCCATATCTTTAATGCTGGGATTACAGGAATGTGCCACTGAGTTTGGTTTTATGTAACACTGGGGACTGAACTCAGGGCTTCCTGCATTCGTGGCAACCATTTTAGCAACTGAACCACCTCTCCAGACCTTCCTGTACTTCTTAAACAGTGTGTCTCCAGTCTCCTGTCTTAGTCTGTTTCTCCTCTATGCTCACTGATCATGCCACATGACTCCACTGCCTCCACCTCCTGAGTGCTGGATGACAGGCTTGCCCTGCTGAGCTCAGCAATTTCCAGCTTTTGCATTTCTATGATGTTTCTCTAGCATCTCACCACCAGGACCATGAGAATGTAACATCCAGAAACTGTGGCTGACACCCTTCCCATTGAATTCAGTGAAGGGCTAAGTTTGTGTCTTCTTAGACCATCTGTGTCTAAGAACCCCAGAGTCAAGGGCGTACCCTGGTATTCCCCACACTTAGTACATCCATAGAACATAGAGACATTTCATGAAAGTGACTGTCATAGTGACAAAGTACTATACCCAGAGATCAGTGTATCACTCAGCCCTTACGAGATGTAAGGGCCCTTCTTGTAGTAGATGGTAATGAAAAGAGAGACCCACAACTGGACAACGTGAAGAGTCAGAGACTTGGGAGTGCTCAACCATCCATTCGAAGCCTTTATCACAACTCTTTCCTCAAGGCATAGGGATCTATGCAAAAGATGTGGCAGAAAGAGAGCAAGATCCAGACGTGGTAGATAACTCCAAGGAAATGGATGGCACATATGAACTCAGTGTCTGTATGTAGAAGACCCACACCAATTTGAGCCAGACTGACCCCAGCATGAAGGAGGAGTTGTGGGCCCAAAGCCCTACTCCAACTAAGAAGCTTTTTGCAATTGCTACTTGCTGAGGGAGGAAGAATCAGTTTTTGTTTTTGTTTTTGTTTTTCTTTAGTGAAGTATCACAGGGTTTATTCACACTCCAAGGCAAGCCTTATGCTCAGAAATAGTTGGTTAACACAAATATGACTCTGGATCTTTTGGTATGTGTCTATGTGTGCACAAGCACACATGTACATGTGTGTGTGTGTGTGTGTGTGTGTGTGTGTGTACACATGTGCGTGCATGAGTGTTCCTGAGAGTGTGCTTCAGTTTTCTTTTGTTGATGCTTTAGTTTATTTTTTTAAATGGTTATTTAAAAATACTTGTTTTAAAAAATCATGAAGTTTTGAGGTTAGGACAGTAAGAGAGGATTTTTCAGGAGTTGGGGGAGGGGAAACAACATGCTCAAAATATATTGTATGAAATTTTCAAAGAATAAGTAAAATAATTTAGAAATAGGGACACTATTTAAAAGAGATGTTTACAATAAAATAAATATTTTCTACAATAAAGTTCAATTGTATGAAAAACATCTCCAGGGACTATGGCTGCCCTGGTATCCTTTGACTTTTGAATTACAAGGGGGGAAGGACCTTCATTTTGTGAACTTAAGCACGAAAGCATTCCTGAGTTAATAGCAGTCAGTATGTGTTAAATATTCAGGCAGGTCAAGGGGTTGTCTCAAAGGAGCTAGAAACAGGGCTCTAGCAGAGTCTGGCAGCCCCACGCCTCTGCATTTTGTATTTAGTCTTGGGTGTAGCTGGCTTCTTATATATCAGTGTCGTTACCTCCTGGATTCAGTTGCTAAGAAAGGCTGCCTCTCCCTCCTGATGCTGTGGCCAAGATTATTAGGGAAGGTCTCTAACTGGCTCACCTTAGATAGAGTCTCCCGAGAGACCAATCTTCTGTTGCCAGGAAACAACACGTATTTAAAGAGTCACCAACACAGAATGGGACCGCCATTCAGCCTGTACCGAACGAGCAGGAGTCACATTTAAAGGAGGCTTAAGGAATCTGTGGGAGTCAGGGAGCCTGGAGGGTGAGTGCACTTCCAGAAGGGTGCTGCCAACAGCTGGCCTGCCAGGTGACCACTCACAGGTTTCCAGGAGTGGTAAGACAATTCTTGTGGCAACAGAGCAAAGGCTGGTGTGTGGGTAGAATCTTGAGGCCTCATTTCCACCCCTGGCACCATAAAGCTGTCTGGCGAGTTCTTCTTTCCAGTGGCTGTGGTTTCTACACTTGTCAAGAGAGGAAGGACTTAGTGGATCAGCCTGTTTCATGGGAGTCTCCCTCTGCAGAGGTTCTTGAGGTATGAGTTAGGATGCCAAGAATCCTATCAGGCCTTCCTCCCTCTCCCTGACAAACACATCTTCTCTCAGATACATTGGCACTCACATGTGCATTCACAACTACTCTCACCTCACGGGTGCCGGATAGTTTTATATCAGCTTGACACAAGCTAGAGCTGAAAGAAGGAAATATCAATTGAGAAAATGTCTCCATAAGGTTGGGTGGTAGGCAGGCCTGTAAGGTATTTTCTTAATTAATCGTTGACTGGGGAGGGTCCAGCCCATTGAGGGTGGTATCTGGTTTGGTGGTCCTGGGTTCTGTAGGAAAGCAGGCTGAGTAAGCTATACGAAGCAAGCCAATAAGCAGCGTCCGTCCATGGCCGCCACATCAGCTCCTGCCTTCAGGTTCCTGCTCTGTTTGAGTTCCTGTCCTGATTTCTTTTGATGATGAGCAGCAATGTGGAAGTGTACGACAATAAATCCCTCCCTCTCCAACTTGCGTTTTGGTCATGGTGTTTCATCACAGCAATAGAAACCACCTTATATACAGTAAAACATGTGTGCACTTACTCCAGTCATACTCAGACACACCAGTGCACTTACACATACGTACACATATATACGCTCCACTCTCATACCTCTGTCCTTACATCTAGTCAAGAAGTGCACACAGTTATGAATACAATCCCACTTCCACTCATAGGGACACACCAACACACTCATACACTTATTCTCACATACATACATACATACATACATACATACATACATGCATACATATATGCATATATATATGTGCATGCATACATATATACATGCATGCATGCCCTCTCTAACATGAACACATGCATGCACACACACACACACACAGTTCATTCATACACCCATTCACATACATATACCTACCCACCTTCACTCTCCCACACACAACTCATAGATTTTTTTTTTATTTCCCAGGGTCTGAATGTCTCAAATGTCCCTGACAATTCCTAATTCTTTCTGCCCCCAGCCTTGATCTCATCTATGTATTATCTTTAAATAAGTGTAGATTAGGGGTAACATTTAGCTGTGGAAAAATTTTGGTTTGGTAGCCTTTCCTCAGTTAACAGCAGCTAAATCAGAGAACCTGAAGTATGTGGGGCCCGAAGAAAGTGATGGCCCTGGAAAGGTTCTGGAAAGGACTCTTCTCAGGGTCAGTGAAGGGCAGGCATCTTCTAGTGCAGGTCTATGCTTGAGGCTTGCCTGCTGCTTGGGTCATTCTTTGCTGTCCCTCTGCTACTTGGGTCTTCCTTTGCTGTCCTTCAAATCTCTCTAGAGGACACCATGCTCTGCTGCTTCATGAGAAGCAGATTCTCCCGACACACACAAAGCCTGACTGTCCGGAGCTGGCACGTTCCTGTGTGGGAACCCAGGCCCACTTTGAACAGCGCTTTCTTTCTCCCTGAGGCCTGGGAGCTGGGGAGGCGCCAGCTGGGTGGCTCCCCATTGAGAAACTGGGTGGGGTTGGGGGAGCTTCGGTCAAGAAGCCAGGCTGGTCCCCTCCCTAGGAATTTCATAGAATGTAGAGATGGTGAGAGAAAGAAAGCCTTGTGCTGCATCGCCTTGATTCCCATCAGGACATGGGCCGGCCAGACAGGGACACTGCTGTAGGCAGACACACCTAGTTTGGCTGGAGTCTATGTTCTCTGTCTCTCAAAGGCCACAAATGGTATGTGACTGGAGAAATGACATCCTGTGGGGAGTCTGGTGTGGCTGCCTTTACAGCCAACAACAACAACAACAACAGCAGCAACAACAGCAACAACAACAACATCCCTGACAATTCTCCCCACTTCTATTTTCAAGGACATAGGGTTGGTTTGTCAAAACAAACGATTTCTTGAGATGGGGATGGGAGTTGGGGTGTTCTTTAGCCAAAGGTCGTTCTTTGAAATGGGGGTGCTATTGCAGAGCTAGTATGTGGGAGGAAAAGAGGTTTCCTTTTTACACCTAGAGTGTTGGTCAGTGATGGAGAAATAACCAGCTTTGCCCTCCTTGCTGTAACCTCCTGGAGGCAGGGACCCCTCAGCACAGAGTTGCCCCTGGCACAGGTAAGCAAAACGTGACTTACTACACTTCTCAACATGAGAACAACTAGCCACTGTGCCATTTTGAAAAGGAAAAGACCATGTGTGTCTTCTATTTCTCGGGTACAACCAATCAGAGATTTTCCTTGACTTTGGAAAAGCTCACCCTCCAGTAGGAAAGGAGCTGAGCCACCAAGTAAATACAACACAGCACTCAAGAGGAAGCTCAGGTTTCTAGCAACCGGGGAGCCAGGAATAGCTTTCAGGAGGAAAGACAAAATCTCGGTGAACTGGGGTTAGACAGTCAGTGGGGGAGGAATGGATCTGAGGAATGTGTCTGCAGAGATGAGCTGTGAGGAAATGGATGAAAGTTCTAGAAACTTAAGGTAGATTCGTGTGAAAGGGAGAGAGGATGATGCCTGAGAAATGAACCTGGTCCTGAAGAGGCAGCACAGGGCTGAACTTGGTACTGGCAAGGACTGAGCTCAGCAGTGGCAGGACCAAGGATGAACTGTTCCAAGGAGATGAGGCTCCAGGTGAAAATACCACTGCCAGTGTCCACAAGAGAGATGTGACAACATGATCCTGGACAGTGACAAGGGAACAAGTGTTAGGCATTAGCAGAAGGAAGACACCAAAGGCCAGGTGAGATATGGAGAGTAAGGGTTGGGAAGAGGAGGCCAGAGAGGTGTCAGGCTTCTGTCAGGCTGCTGTGACTGGTATCCTCATAGCCTGGATGGAGCCAGTTCTGCAGCCCATGTGTCCCTGAGGGATGGCTCTCAAGTCAGGAAAGGCTATTCCAGGATGGTGGTCTTGAAGCACTGAGCTGTGAATTCCATGTTTGTCATCTGTCACTCTGTTGAGCAGGAATGTTACTTGACCTGTTGCTATTGTGCTCAGTTACCAATGTCAGGGTTGGACCACAACAGATACACAAAAAGCCTTTATAGTCGGTGAAGGCGATGGAGGCTGCTGATGCAAGATGATGGGCATTCGCCATTCCTGTCAAGGGATGGAATGACTATATCCCTTCAAAGGCACAGAGCTGTTGTAAAATCATCTGGCCTCATTGTTTCTGTCCTAGCCAGCCATCTTGCTGTGATGCAACACCTGGCATAAACTACACCGTGGAGGAACAGTTTACCTTGTCTCAGGTTTCAGAGGATTGACTCCAAGGAAGTCTGCCTTCAGTGTCTGAGGTTTGACAAAACAGTATGGTGGTGGGAGTGTGTGGTGGAGGACTGTTTACCCCATGGTATCCAGGAAGCAGAGAGGGGCATAGCCAGGGCCTAGGGAGTAGATAGACCTTCAAAAGCATCGAAGGCATATGCCCACAATGGTTTCTCTCCTCCAACCAGGCCCCACCCCTGAATAGCCCATTAGGCTTTGAACTCACACATCTATAGACAAATCCATGCACAAAGTCAGAGGCTTCATGGCCTAACGGCCTCTTTACTAGAAAGTGACCAGGACACTGGATGGCAGAGGTAAACAGGATGGTGTCATAGGAAGTATCTCTACATCTCTGAAGAGGAGCCAGAAGCTATATCAGTGTCCAAGTGATATATAGTAACATGCTTGTACCTGTCTCACAAGGACCATAGGGACTGTCCATAAGGAGATAATCTCTTCAGTAATGTGCTTAGCTGTCTCTGCTTTCCCACTTGTGATCAGTTCCCCTCTAGTGTTCCAAAGAGCTTGGATCCTCCAGAATGGGCTTTGAGGAAGGAGTAATGGTGTGAAAATGGGTGAGAAAACAGACCCCATTCTGTCAGGAATCCCAGCGTTACCCATCTAAGACCTCCTCAGGGAGCCCTTCCCAGCCCTGCCCTGTAGCATCCAATTAAAATCCATACAGTTCTCAGTCCTTTATCTCACCACCCACCTTTGCAATGCTGATGGGCTTGGGAAGGAGTTTCAGGGATGTCCACAATGCTTGTCAATCAAGGTGTGTCATGGGAAATGGAAGTCAGGTGTTTCCATTAGCAACCACCTTGGTATTTGGAAAGAGGCAACAGGGCTCAGACAGCTTGGCACCAACAAGATGTATCTGGACACTTGTCAGAGAAATGTCAACTTGTCCTAGGGAGGTTCCCTATCTGCAGAAGCCTGAAGGTACCTGGAGAGGCTTCGTGCCAAGCCAAAGTCTCAGTCCAGTCTCTGTTTTCAGACATACATCAACCACAACAGCTTCTATTTTCTGATGCTTTCTGTGTTGCAGATGGTGTGCTTCAAGCTTTTCTTGATCTCATTTTGTGGTCCAATATCCATACATGGGGCAGGGATTATTCCTCACCTCCCACCTACAAGTGAGGAAACTATAGCAGAGGCTAGCATGTGACGGAACCACAATGCTTCTAGTGCAATTCAATTCAACAAGTACATATTGGCCACATCTGCAAGACAAACACTGCTAGCCGCAGGATTTAGAGGCACAACACTGGACTAGCCCTTAATGACTTACTAGCAATTTCAAAATACCCTCAATATGTTAAAGCCCAGGGACCAGTGTGTGGAGCTTAGAGACTCAGAGGAGGAAGGGTGATATGATTTACTATGGTGTGCTTCCTAAGGGTTCTTGTGCTGGAAGCCTAATTTGCAGAACAGCAGTAGACATTCCAAAAGAGTAGCAAGTAGCCTCATGGGAGCTGATTGGGCTATGACTGATCTTCTGAAGCAATTGATTCTGTCTTGTGGATTAGGTGCAAAATTCCTTTACTATAACATACCAGAGGGCTTGATCCTTCCCTATCTTTTGCTTCTACACACACACACACACAAACACACACACACACACACACACACAAACACACACACACACACACACACACACTTTTTTAATTGATACTTTGTGACTTTCACATCATGCACCCCGATCCCACTCATCTCCCATCTCTTTGTATCTGCCCTCTGCTCTTGTAACCTCCCCCCAAAGTAAAACAACAACAACAACAACCCAAAGAAAACATTTTGTTGGAAGCTGTAGTGTATCACAGTGTACCCCACAGCATATCCTTTTGTCTGTACATCTTCACTTACAAGTGTTCATTACAATGAGTCATTGGTCTGGTTCAAGTCTTCTGGCTTCTCCACACTATCAGTACTGAATCCTTACCAGGACTCCTCTCAGATATCCTGCTGTTGCCCTGTTGTTTCTTTGAATCTGCAGGACCCGCCCTTTCACATGCTCCTGCCATTCATAGATAAGGTAGATTTGGGGGCAGGTCAATTTAAAGCTCTGGATCTGGGCCTGGGTGATAGTTGAGCTGGTTAGTCCACTAACTTTCCCACACCCTCAGCACCAGGGTGAGCTCTCTGGTACTGCACCAGCTAGTTTACTCAGTGCTGTAGCCAGCAAGGAGCAGGGTCAGCTCTCCTGCTTTCATGCTCTCTAGGGTAGCTCACAAACATCCACACCACCAGAGTCAGCTCCACTATGATGCTGAGTTGACGTGTGCGACCTACTCTCCCAAGTGCTGCTGCCAATGAGGGATTGGGCCAATTCTTCTACTCTTATATTTGCAGGGCTGGGTTCCCCATGCCTTGACCATCATGGCCAGCTCTAATGTGTTACCCAGTATCTAAAACAGTACCTTCCTCCATGTTTCCCTCGTGGTTTTTTTAAGCACATGTGTAAGTCAAGATAGCAGTGCAGTCTCTGGAGAATGAATTTCTGGGCCTTCTTGTTTTGTGCTGTTTTTCAGTGCTGGTAAGGTGTTATGTTTTGTTTTCCAAATTGTTTTTCTGCTTTCATGATCTT
Source organism: Rhabdomys pumilio (assembly GCA_030674055.1). Classification (NCBI taxonomy): domain Eukaryota; kingdom Metazoa; phylum Chordata; class Mammalia; order Rodentia; family Muridae; genus Rhabdomys; species Rhabdomys pumilio. The sequence goes on from JANHMN010000021.1 coordinate 7,650,588, forward strand.
TGATCAACTTTTACTGATTTCTAAGGATATACTCTTTTTCCTATCTATGAGACCCTGATAGAACATCAAATATGATGTTCACAGCCTCTAAAAGCAATGGCCAATCATAATGCTGCCTGCTACTGGGTACAGTGACCAATCCAATGGTGAATCCACATGACCCTAGAAGAGCAGTCAGAGTTCTATTAAGTATTAAGATGTGGCATCAGGAGGGTGGGATCCCTTTATTTTAAACACAATTCGGCCTGGCAACATCCTTTTCATGGAAAATGAGCTTATTTAAAAACTGACACTGGCCTTCCAGCCTGGGCCCCAGCACTGAGCAGATCCTGGGTAGCATCTCTGTACCCAATCTCACAGAACCCAGAGGAAGCAGGGCTCCCAGGAGCTCTAACCTGGACAGTATCTCTTTTTAATATCTCTTAACATCAATGGACTCAATTCCCCAATAAAAAGACATAGGCTAATGAACTGGATATGTAAACAGGACCCAGAATTTTGCTGCATACAGGAAACCTACCTCAGTGACAAAGACAGACACATCCTTAGAGTAAAAGGCTGGAAAACAATTTTTCAAGCAAATGGTCCTAAGAAACAAGCTGGAGTAGACATTCTAAAACCTCCAGCCTGAGAACATAAGGGAAGGAACTCATGGCTCCACCTGTATAGGTAGTTGAGGGTGGCCTTGTCAGGCATCAGTGGAAGTGGAGGACCTTCGTGCCTGAAAGTTTGGATTCCCTAGTGTTGGGGAATTTGAGAGCAGGGAGGCGAGAATGGGAGGATGGTGGGAGTACATCCTCATAGAAATAGGAGGAGGAGGATGGGATAAGGGAGTTTAGGGGGGGAATGGGAGAGTAGATAACATTGAAAGATAAATAAATAAAATATCCAATTAAGAAAAACAGATAATGGGTCTAGCAATTATAGTTGGGCAGTCGAGACTTTTTGTCAACAATTTATTACAAGGATTTCATGTAATCCTCAAAAACAAGGTATTGTGGAAGAAGCCCATGGAACTTTAAAAAGATTGGTGAGACATACTGTTGATGAGACAAAGAATGATGCTGACCTGTGAGCTTACTGAGTGCCCTGACAAGGGTGACTGGGGAGCTGTATTGGACATATGTTCCTGACCCACCTTTGCTTGACTATATCCCAGATGGGAAAAGCTGTCTTGCCTCAAGTTTTTAGTCCTTGTGGGATAGAGAATAAAAAAGAGAAATTATGTCTCTTGAATTCTTCTCAAAGGTGCCCAGCTATTAGGATTCAATCATGTACTGGTCTAGAAATCAATCCAATATGGGAAATAACAGTCTACTTTTGGAAGACTGGATCTGGACTTTGTCAGTGACTTATTTGGAAGCTAGCTGTAGCTTGCTTTGATGTTAGGATAGCAAGAGATAATGTTGGGGCAGGATCTGGATTTCAAACAAGGGTTAGTGCATGTTTTAAGGCTCTTTTAATTCTTCAGCTAAAATTGGTTTTGTCTTTTCTGTAGCATTTATTGTAAGTTGCATTGGCTGTATAATTTCCAGTTATGCTAGTGTGTTGAAACTTGGCATGTCTGTTATAGGGGTCTATCAATCAGCTTTTGTCTCTCTGCCCTGAGTATTAGAAAACATTGATTCTCTGAAAAAAGTTTGAAAGTGCTGGAAGAAGTGAGTTAGGCTTTAAGCAGAAGAAGCAAGAGGGTAGCAGGCTTAATTATTGCTGGTATAACAGCTTTAATTCCATTAATTGCTAGCACCATTGCTTCTGCATTAGCATTGACACAAGGAGTTAAGACAACTATTTTTGTTAACCATCTAGCAAAAAAAAAATGTTACTAATGTATTGAGTATACAAAAGGATTTATATAGGTATCCGGAACAATGAATGATGCTCTATAACCTATTCAGATTATCTGAAGGAGGTTCAGGGTTCAAGAGTCAGGAGCCATCCCAAGTGTCATGATAAATATCATTGAAGTGATGTTACTTTTGAAATTCACAATGATTGTCATAATAATTAGAAAAAATTTAAAGACATCTGTAGGGTATTTGGCATAATCCAAATCCTCTCTGGGTGTGTTAACTTTGCATAGTGAGATTATGAATTTAAAGAATGGTGCTCTGTTGACCTTTGATGCTGCAGATAATGCCAATAAAATTATCCATGGCCTAAGCTCAGTATTTCCATTTTGGACAAACCTCAGGAATGGCATATATAGCTTGATCAGGCTAGCCCTTCTTGTCCTGAGAATACTTTTTATTCCTGCCCATTGTGTTAAAGTTTGTCTTTAACAACATCAACATGTTGGCATCCAAAGCACATGACTTAAACCTGAAAAAGGACCCCCCCAGACAGAGTTATTAAATTAACAGGCTGGCAAGCCAAGGACGGGTAAGATTCTGCACAGAGCCTTACCAACCTAAGACAGAAATTCATTGCCTTTGATAATGCATATTCCATGATGGGTAAGGAAGGCATTCTTGTCAGAATGACCTAAGACAGGCTCAGTCTTGTTAACAAAATAAAAGAGGGAGAGAGGTGGAGAGCCTTTGGGGCTGCTTGGCAAGAATCTGACATGGGTCAAGGACAAGAAAAGGTGCTTCTAGGCAGGAGTATGACATTGGCCAAGGACAAAGAAGTAGGCTTCAAGCAGGAATCTGACATTAGACTAGAACAAAGAAGTAATTTCAGGTAGGAATCTAAATCGTAGGCTACAACAAAAAAGTAATCTCAGGCAGGAATCTAAATATTAGGCCAGAACAAAGAAGTAATTTTAGACAGGAATCTAATTTTTAAGCTAGAAAAAGGAAGTAAGCTTCAGACATGAAAATGACCTTGGGCTAGGATAGGGAAGTAGGCTCAGATACTTTGGTCATCCTGATAAGCCCTTAGAAACCATGATCTTGGGAGTGTTTACGGAACTGGATTTAATGCCTTGCTTTTTCTTTGACTATTTGTGTTTATTGTATTGCTTGTTCATTGACTATTTGCATCTATTGTATTTCTAGACCCTCAATCTAGAATTGACCTTAATACATGCATGTAAACAAGATGTTATAAAAGCATAAAGGAAGAGGGGATATAGGATAGGGGTTTCTAGGGAGGGGAAATGGGGAAAGGAGATGACATCTGTGTTGTAAATAAATAAAATATCCAATAAAAAAAACAAAATGAAATGTTCATTGCATTTCAATACAGACACTGAATAAGCCCTGGGCTTGTGATAGTGATAGTTTTTATCTACAGAAGTTTTCCTGCTTACTTTTTATCTCTCTTTCTAGAAGCAGGGACAATATGAATTCAGTTATTTGCTCAAATCTATGTCCATTCACATTTTGATAATCTCCTTCCAAGGATCCCATCACTGCTCTGAACTCTGGGATACCACAGCAAATAAAAATCACCAAAAACCTGTACTCTTGGGGCTGCAGAACCGGGTCAGAGGTTAACAGCACATGCTGTTGCCATAGAGGACCTGCATTTATTTCCTGGCACCCACATCTGGCAGCTCGTAACTGTTTGTAAAGCTCCTGAGGATCCGGTGTCCTTTCTAGACACCATGGATGCCGCATGTACAAGCATGTACACAAAACTAGAAGTAAAAACAAAAACTCAAGCAAAACAAAACCCTGCCCTTGTAGAGCTTACACTGGATTTGGGGGTGTCAAACAATGAACAAAAATTATAAGTGATCGTGAAATGCTAGAGAAAGAGTCATGAGCGAACCTAAGTGAAGAACATGCTTGACGGGAGATGGCTGCAAAAAAAAATCAGGAAAAGACTGAGCCAAGGACTAGGAACCCAGCACATAAACCAAGGAAAGAACATTCCCGGGAAAGAGACTCCTAAGTGCAAAGGCCCCGAGGCATGCACCAGGTTCCATCCGTCGATTCAACACCTTTGACCATGGATTCCAACAAGCTCAGACCAAAAATTAATGTGAGGGGACAATGTGAGTGTGACACACTTGCACACAATTGTTTTCTCCTGCAGTGCAGGGTAACAGTTATCCACACCACATTTTCCCCATATTAGATACTATTAATAAGGTGATTTAATATAGGTTGTATCCGAACACTACACCATTGCATGATGGGACTTGAGCATCTGTAGATTTGGGAGTCTTCAAGATAGTCTCTTGATGATCTTGACAGAGGGACAACTGTACCAGGGCAGAGTTAGAGGCCAACAGTTAGATGACAAGTACAGACAGGGAGGGGCCAAGGAGGTGAAGTCGTCCTGTGCATCCTGGTGTTAAAAGCTTCGGTCTAACGCCAGTTCTGCCTCATCACAGACACAAAGCCCACAGGCCCCTGTGACTCGGTAGATCCTCCAGGAAAGGCTTCAAGGGGCTCAGAGTTAGACACTAGGAGAGGGGCAAGGAATCCCATTTGTAAATGATTGTGATGTAACTTCTTTTCAGACCTCAGATCAGAATATAAGTTTGAAAAATATGTGATGAATTTAGTGAGTGAAGGCGCCTGCTGCCAAGCTTAACGACCTGAGTTCAAGCCCCAGGACCCACAAGGTGGAAGGAGAGACCAACTCCTGCAAGCTATCCTCTCACAAACACACACACACACACACACACACACACACACACACACACACACACA
>JANHMN010000021.1:7655204-7744715 GCA_030674055.1 Rhabdomys pumilio
ACACACACACACACACACACACACACACACACACACACACACACACAAACCAACAACCCTCCCCCCAAAGAAAAAACCCCAAAACTTGACCCTCATGAGCAATCAGAGCAGAAAGCATAGGAAATGAGACCACACCGATGACATCATTTTAGCGCTTGGATCCAGCACTGACATCTCCATTACTCTAATACCGCTGAGATAGAGGAACCAACAAATGTCTTCTTTTTTCACTTTACTGCTTAGAATTGATGTTCCTGTTACTTTCAGTTGAGAGAATGTGTAATTCAGCTGCCTCCGACCATCAGCAAGCTCTCTGCTGAGGAAGCAATCACATCCCCAACAAACATCACATTGCAGATTAACTCTTTACAATCCAAGCCCCTTGACAAGGCATTTTCCTGCTATTTGAGGGACTGCTTTGTGATTCCTCCTTTCTGGACTCTGCACCCTCAAGTGGATTACACCCTGAGTCAAGAGGCTTCGAGACCGTTGCCATTTGGTGCTATTCATTTGAGTCCTGTGACCAGACTGTAAAAGGAGATTCCTTAAACTCTAAACTAGAAGTTAGAAAATGGAGGTACCCATGTCATCTATTATAGTTACTAGCTGTGTGCCTCAAGACATGGTAATTGGATTCTCCCAGACTCAATTTCCCTCTCTAACAGGCATATTAATTCCTGCCTCACCTACCTATCAAGATTGTGGGGAGGACAGCATTGACACAGAATGGAGGTCTAAACACCGTGAGTCAGGGGCAAGATAATACTTTAAAAAAATAAGAAGCTTTCCTGGTCTCCCTGGAACACAGCTACACGCCATTGCTGACAGACTGTCCACAGCTGCTTTTGCACAGTAACCAGGGTGGAGTTTCACCAGAGACTTTACGACCTGTGAGAAGAAACTAATGCCATGGGCATTTTCAATTCTGTTTACTATCTAGTTTTCAGTTAGTAACTCCTTGTTGAATGAGGGCCCTATAAAAATAAGGCATGGCTTCTACGATGATCAGGCTTTTCTCATGGGCCCCATTGTCCCCACCCAGAAAACTCCCAAAAGTGGCCACAGCTGGTCTCGGCCATGTGTGATGGATGATGGGTGGAGAAGATGGGAACTAGCTTTCTGGAAAGCAATTTGACAGGGATTTTGAAAAGCCTACACACACCATCCTCTTGACTGCATCATCCAGCTCTCACACATCGTCTGAAGAAATAATCAGAGTTGAGACATGTCTACAAATCTAAGAAATGACAGTGGAGTGATTATATAAATTATTCAGCAAATGATACCATCATTCCAAACTTTGCTTCAAAGAATCTTCAACCACTTGGGAAAGTACTCCTGTTATAGAACTAGCAAAAAAAATGCACCATAAAGAGAAATTATATTTAATATGGTCAATTATCAAGCAAGGCTAGCAGAAAGCATATCCCAGTTTCATGGTGATTTTCTCTGGGTGGCAGAATTACAAGATACATTCACAATGTTTTTTTCATGGTCATTCTCTTTTTAATCAGAGAAAGAATAATTTTGTATATAATTCTTTGTTGGAGAATCTTGAGAGACAGCTGAGGATGGGCCAAGCAGGCATATGTATGAACTGGAGGGGGTGAGTGGGCATCTAGGGGAAGGCCAGTCTGCTTCCTACAAAGTACCGGCTGCTGCTCCACTCCAGTAACCCTTACCATGTGAGGATTTGATTTACTCAATTTGCAGAGATCAAGTAAGATTCACTATGGTCTTAACCAGTCCTTCCAGTCACCCATTTGAAACACTTGCTGTGTGGGTATTTCAAGAGTTTAAGAGCTTTTGAGACTTACTGGACAGTGGTTGACTGATTATCTTGTCCAACTGTTTCCCTGATCTTTGTGTGCAGAGATGGCACCTCCTGGGTAACTTACAGCTAAACACCAGCAAGGCAGTGATGAGAAGGCTCAGTTCCCAGGCCAGCTTTGTTTCTCTCTACGTAATTTCTCAGGCATTGATTTTTCCCCATAATCTTTGCTGACTCCAGCTTCCCCTATCTCAGGGAACAAACAGCAGCATTCCTCCACTTGCCCAAGCCAAAGGATGGGTATGATCTTGGTACTTATCAAACATGAAGATTCTTGAAATTTGCTCACTGTAGTTGGTCTCCACCCTGTTTCTCTCTGTTTCCACCTACATCCAGGTTCCCACTGTCCTCAACTGGCTTCACTGCAATACCTTCCCAACCACTTTAACCTTTCCACCTTCCAAGACTTAAGGCACCATGCTCAGCCCCGCCTCCCTCTTGACCTAATGGTCTGTCTCCCTGCCTCTTGCTTCTGGCTTCTCATATCCTCTAATGTGCTGTTCCCTGTCCTCTGAAGGACTTTGTCTACAGTATCCCACTTGGATGGAAACTTCTTTCCATATCTCTTCTTATTGTTAATTCCAGCAAGTCCTCAGAGTCTCAAAACAGTGCTGTCCCCTCCCAAGTTCTCTACAGAAGCCAGACATTGCCATGTCTGTATGTACATCATGTGTATTTGTGGAAAAGACAGACATCAACCTCAGGTGTCATTCCTAAGAAGCAATCCACCTTGTCTTTTTTAGATAGAGCCTCTTCCTGGGACCTGAGGCTCACTGGTTAGAGCAGGCTGGCTGGCCAGTGGTCCCAGACATCTCCCAAGGGCTAGGATTATGAATGAGGACTACCATGCCTGATTTTATTTTACATGGTTTCTTGGCATTAAGCTCAGCTCTTCAAACCTTGACAAGGTCTTTACCAGCTGAGCTATCTCTCCAGGACCCAGCCATTGTGTTTATTATGCTCCTTACCCCAGTCCAATGCCAGCTTCTGGAAGCAGCCTTCCAGGAAGGCCATTGTGGGATCGTCTTCATAACAACTAGAGGAGTCAGAACTCAGTAATAAATTATTTGTTTTCTGTCCTCTGCCAGTGAGACCTCAGGGTACCCTAAGGGCAGATTGCATCCCCAGAGTCTCAGAGTGCAGACCACATCATACAACCAACATTCATGGAATGATCTAAGTAATTGCTTACATCTATAACTTGTGTGTCAACCATAGAATTGGCGGCATCTTCATCTCTGTTATGCTCGGCATGTTACAGATGAAGAGACAGAGCGTCCTAGGAGCCATAGACTGTGACACTGGAGAGTACACATGTCCAACCCCAAGTTCTTAGCATGGCTTCCTCTCCAGGTACTCTGGCCCATCTTGTTGTGTGGATGTTTTCTCGATTTGGAATAGGTGTTTTTCAGTGTGAGTCTTGCTCTGGGAAAAAGTTGCTTGGTTAACCTCTTGGGAAAGAGAAATATTTTTGCCTTTGTTAGGTGGCTCTGGGCAGCTGAGAACTCTTTATCCTTACTGTCTGCTGCTCAGGACATAATGACCTACCTCCAATCCTTTTCAATTATGGGATTACTGATAGGAATTTGGAAAACAACTTCTAAACTCCGAGGCTTGGACGCTTGTGGTTCAGTTCCAAGGTTCTTACCAAGTGTTTTGAGAAGACTTTTCTCACCTGCTCCTCTAGTACCTCAACCTGCTCACCTTCCTCCTGACTCCCCACCTGTAGCCTGTATAGCCATGCTCTAACCATGGTCTCCTTACTATGAAGAGTCCTCGTCCCCTGCTGGAGTGAATCTCAGTGGTGGTGGTTATGCTGAAGCAGACCTCAGCAGGGGAAATGTCTGGGCTGTTGTCCAGGGACAGGCAGCCATGGGCAGGGCCCTAGAGTGAGACATGCCAGTTGGCTAGATCTTCCTGTATTAGTGGGGCCTTAAGCAACCAACCTAAGATCCTTAAGCCCCAATTTCCTTAACCATCAATTGAGAGTAATAGTATTCATATTTGGAATTTTTGCAATGAAAACACACAGAAAACTATTAATAGACATCTTTTTTCTCAGGCATTGAAGCAAGCCACCTATAACCCTGGAGCAGGAGGATCAGTTCAATATAGTCTTTGGTCATATGGAGAGTTTGAGACCAGTCCAGGTTCTACATGAGACCCTGTGTCAAAAAGATCAGGAACTCACCCAACCCAAAACTCACCCCAATAAGATCAAATAGGCAATTATTTTCTCTCTCTTTTTTGGACCAGATTTAGTAGCCCTCTTCCAGCTTCCACAGGTATGTGTCACTCACCCATGAGCAAAAGTCATATAAAAGTTTGAAAACAAACAAACAAACAAACAAACAAACAAAGCCTTGTTGGATGTCTGTGCAAGCACCTGTGAGGAGTGGGAAGGGAGTGGCTTTGCGCATTAGGGCCACCCAGACCTGCTTCCATCCCCAGATCCGTTAGCTGTGTTAGTCACTAACAGATGGCTGACAGTAAGACACAATAGTGGTTCCCATTTCACAGGATTTTGGAGGACTTGAGCTAAAACTTTGGAAGCCCTTCCCTCGGCCCATCAACCTCTGCTGTGAAATCTCCCATTACAAAGGACCAAGGAGGTCCTTTCCTGGTCCTGAGTATATTCCTAGGAGTCTCTTGGTGACCTACAAGTAGGAAGTAAAGTTCAATCATCTGTTCTCTATTCTTCTTTTTAACCTTCCTCATGCTGTGACCCTTTAATACTGTACGTGTTTTTTTCAGATCGTGCTATACTTCCTTGATATCTAAAGTTACATTTTGAAAATCCATGGGTGATGGAACTTTCTATATTATAGTGTTAATTGAAAAATAAAATCCTTCCCCCTCTGCGGTTTTCTGAGCACTGTTCCTCAAAGCTAATTATGATTACCAACTTATTCGGCAGGCTTCCAGAAATCTCTGTAAGGAAATGGAGATCAGAATGTTTATATTGGTAGCCATTTGACCCAGATGGGGTTACACTGAGTTACTTTTCTGCAAATTGTAGTTTCTAGTTTGTTTTCACAGAAGAGTGCACTCATTTATGTGACTGCTTCGTTGGGTGTTTGCTCTAAAATAGTCATCTTAGTCTCTCTTGAAAACTAAATTGTTTACTTTGCTTTTTTTTTTTTCTTTTGCTTCTTGCTTCCCTTGGTCCCCTCTGGTTTGGCCTGTGAGGCCGCTTTTGTCCTCCATGTCTCCTCTCATGGTTGGAAGGTTGAGAGTCTGTCTGAGTCATTTAAACAGTACTTTACGCAGTGAACTTGGCGATCTATTTCTTGATTTGCCCGTTGTACTCTCTACCCACAGCCTCTTCACTAAGGCAGATGGAGAAATTCTAGCATGTGTCTGGCTCCCCAACCCGCCTCCTTTTATGCCATTGTGGTTTGGGCATTTACATTCTGTTCTGTAACCATAATGCCTACAGATGTTCAGCCTTAGTTTTATATTTCCGCGAACACAATGTTTGCCATCAACGCTTAGATTTCAGAAATTTATTGAGATTCCTAATTTGATCCTATTGATGTATCTTTTGAGACTGAATTCCACTGTCCAATCTGTGCTTTTCCACCTCCATCCTCACACAATTTCTGGAGTGCTGTGTTGTCTATGAGCCTGTACTGGTAAAGGTTGTAATTTGGAGAAGTGTTTCTCAAACAGCAACACAGTGGAATCTCTAGGAGATAGGACTAAGTGAGAGGTCTTTAGGTCAGTGAGATCCTGTCCTTGAAGGAGGCTGTGGCATCCTGGCTTTTATCTTCCTTCTCTCTGTCTGTCTCTGTCTGTCTCTGTCTCTGTCTCTGTCTCTGTCTCTGTCTCTCTCTCTCTCCCCATTTCTTTCTCATTGTCTCTGTCTGTCTTTGTGCCTCTGTCTCTCTTTGTGTCTCTATTTCCATCTCTGTCTCCCTTTCCCTCCCTCTTCCTCTCTCTCTCTGTCCGCCCTGGTACTCTCCAGCACTGATTGACACACGAAACCTCCAACAGAGGCCCACAAACTTGAGACAAATAAAGCCTTATTATGTGTGGTGGTTTGAATGTGCTTGGCCCAGGGAGTGGCACTATTAGGAAGTGTGGCCTTGTTGGAGTAGGTATGGCCTTGTTGGAAGTGTGTCATTGTGAAGGTAGGCTTTGAGACCATTCTCCTAGCCATGTGGGAGACAGTCTTCTGGCTTCCTTTAGAATAAGATGTAAACTTTTCAGCTCCTCCTGCACCATGTCTGCCTGGATGCTGCCATACTTCCCACCTTGATGATAATGGGTTGAACCTCTGAACCTGTAAAGTAGCCCAATTAAATGTTGTCTTTTATAAGAATTGCCTTTGTCATGGTGTCTCTTCACAGCAGGGAAAACCCTAACTAAGACATTATGTTCTTGTAAATTAATTATCTCAGGCATTTTTCCATAGTAACATGAAGGTGACCAACAAAGTGAATGTCTTTCAGCTGTTTTCATACTTGAGGACAAGAAAGTTGCAATCAATTGTCAAGGTGTACTTATTGCTACCATGCCCTTTAACATTAAGGGATGAAAACCAGTCAAGACTTGCTTAGCTGTACTTTCAAAGTGCCCCCAATTTTATGTTCTGACTATTCCTATTCAAAGTTTGAGAATATATTAAGGTTGTTTTCAATTCTGTCAAATCAGAATTTTTTCTTCTGTAATATCTTTGAATGCGTCTTCACTCTTTTATTCTGTGGTTTTCTCCAGGAGTGACTGGTATGGGTATGTGAACTTCTTTTATTTTATGAGCGTGGCTTCCTTACTGGTTATTCTCATTCAGTGTATTATCTTCTCACTTCTTTCATTTTTCAGAATCTCTGTTGTTCCTGAATAAATCTCATCTTCCTGATATTATTCTCCCTTTATAAAAATGGCTTTTATTGTTATTTTCAATTGCTTTGTTTCTGAGTTGACTGCTGCTGCTTGCTCATAGTTTTACTTTGGGAATATTCTCCTCTTGTTTGTTATTTTATGAGATATATAATGGGACTGAGCTGGGGATGAAAGCCACTTCTCATTGAGTCTATCATTTTAGAATTTGTTACCAAATATCCTCTGCTCCTGCAGGCACGTCTCCCTGGGGTTACAAGCATTACCAAATGTGAAGTCAATATGAGTCACAAAGATGGCCCCTGGATCGCAGGTCCTCTGATTACACTCAGTGGTTATGCCTCTAGTTTAGTGATAAGCTTTAGGATGAGCATATTCTCTTTTCTCTTACACCTCACTTCCAAGACCTTTAGGTAATGAGTATCTGTGATGAAGTAATAATACTAGCTACCCACATGGTGCACCCTTCATTCTCACCTCTCCATCTCTCCGATATGGAAATGAGTTCAGATGGGGGTACCTCACTATTCCAAGATCCACCTACATCTCTGTTCCTTGTCTAATACATGACCATGTATTTATCTTTGGTATTGCTATTTTTCATATCAAGACAATCTAGCAACCTTCTTGACTTTTATTATCTTCCAAAGGTTTGATGGATAGTAGATGTGAATCCTACCCTGATGCTCTTAGAGTAACATCAGCTTCTGTAACAAACAACTCCATCTCCAAATGTTGTTGGTTTTACATGATACAAGCTCATTTATTACTTTCGTAAGAGCCCATTGCACATGTTTCTGACCTTCAGGTAACTTGTCATATGCTGACTCAGAATCTGTGGGTTTCTTTTATTTCCTTTTTTGGTGTGTGTGTGTGTGTGTGTGTGTGTGTGTGTGTTTATCTTAGAGTTCCTTGGATCCAACTAAAGAAAAGGAGATGGAAAGAGGGGAAGGAAGAAAGAGGGGAAGGTTAGAAAGGAGAGAGAAGGAGAAGAAAACAGGGAAAAGGAGGAGAGAGGAGAGGAGACGGAGTACTATTCCTCACCCTGGTCCAAAGGTGACATATATCACATCGGTTCCCATTCTGCCTGTGGAAATCCATCACAAGTCTCAACTAAATGCAAATAGAGGGCTAGGAAACGTGGTCCCTGACTAAGTAGCTATTCCTACCTACTGCTCATTATGAAGAGACACGAATGACTGCTACTGAGGACTGTCTCAGCCTCCTAATCATTGCCTACTTACACTGAACATGGCATTGTCTTTATTATTTTTACCCCTTTTGTTGCTTTGAGTGGATATAGGAGTATAGTAAACATCTTTTCCCTCGTAAGTATGTCTCTCAATTGCCTCTGATTTTCTCTAAGTTCTCTGATTTTCGCAATGTTCCATCAGTTTTTATCAGCACCCAAGCATGATGGCTAACAGCACAGATGCTCAGCCAACACTTCTTGGATGAAAGAATGAGTAGGTGAAAGCTGATTTTCCCATGTCCCTCATTCTCAACTTACTCTTTTTATTTCCTCTTTCCTTAGCTCAAGAGAAAGATAAGAGGAGGGGTCAGGGCTGTCTCCTTCTCTTCTCCTCTTGCTCTTCCCATCATGCTTTGAAACAAGCCTTTTAACCCCCGTCTCATTGTATTGAGGGACCTTACCCTTGAATAAAATCTGGTAGAGCCTGACTCATGGCTCAGCGGGGTTCCTGTTGCCAAACCAAGCTGAACAATGTGTCTCCTTGTGACTTGGCTGTAAGATTTGATACTGGGAGAGAGGAAAAACAAAACAAAGAACAAACAAATAAAACTTCTGGTCTGTCTGGGTAAACAGTTCACTGGTGGATGGCCAGGTGATCTGACACTCCAGCTAGTCCTAAAGAGCACTACACAGGATGAGTGTGTCTAAGTCTGTTCAGGGCCCTGAGTTAATGGGCCACGATATTAAAAAGTCACCTTACTGGAGTAAGTTATTTTGGTAGAGTGGACCATCCCTATGAAAGAGCGTTCACAGAATCAGAGTAGCATGGAAGAGCTAGGAGTCTGACCTCTGAAATCAGGTGGACTGCAGTTATTATATCTTATAATGCCACCTACTCGTTCTGTGACATTTGGCAAATTGATTGAACAATTTGAATTTCAGTTTTGTTATCTATAATGATATTGAAATAACTACCCAACCTGTCTGCTTTTTATCAAGTGAAATCAAAGAAAATATTAGTGTAAAATAGACATTTGATATTTTATAACACGAATGCATCTAAATGCCAAATAGATGTGAAGCTTTCAGCCCAGAACCTAGCATGTTATGGGTGACTGGTGCACGCTTGGTTATGTCGCTAATGGTAGGCGAGTTTTGCTAGATTGGCTGAAAAAGAAAACTTCCCCAAATTTATATCATGAAACAAAGAAGGTTTGCTTCCCACTCATATTACCTGTTTACAAAAGGACATCTTGGGACTCTATTGTAAGTCATTGTTGGGCTGTTAGGGGAGCCACCACTTAGAATGCTGTCAGTCAGTGTCCATCGTATGCCAAAGTACACTCTTCCACTTTATGATTCTGGGTTTGGTCGTATGGCTTCCTCTGGCAAATGGGCTGTTAACAGACATGAAGCAAGCAGATACCTGAACATGCATTTGCACGTTTATATTAGGGTTCTTCTAACACTACATCAGCTTGAGAACACGTCTGAGCAAGCCTGCTGAGGTGAAAGAGACACATGAAACAGCTGAGATTCCCCAAGTACAGTCATGTCATCCCAAATCAGCTGGTACCTGGCCATTCTCAGACATGTGAATAAGACAAATCAAGATCAGAGGAGCCACTCAGCCAATACCAACCAACTCTGGATTTGTGAGCATTAAACAGAGTTGTTTAGGAGTTGTCTGTTATACACAGAAGATAACTAATACACTATCTTAGCCTCAAGCTCTCCAGTTCGTGGGAGTCTGCATGTCTTCTTAGTTCTCAGGCTAAATGTACATGGTAGAGTTTACTGAAGACATCAAGAGTAAGCCTAGAAGGGGTTGACATCACAGAAATTCACAAATCTCCATTTATCTTGGCTTCTTGTCTTTGTTTTTGCTTTGTTTTTGTTTCTGTTTTCCAACAGGCTTTCCATAGCTTTCCCTTCTCTTCTACCTTACATAGTACACTGTTCTGCCAGGTGACATCTACCATTTAGATTTACTCTAAAGTTTCACCCTTTTGTTTACAAAATCATTAACTTGTCCCAGATATCCAGGATCTGTCGACTTGGAGAGCTTTTCCATTGCAGGGTCACTCTCAAGAGTAAATATCTATCCTCTGTGTACTTGAGGAAGGTCTGAAACTTTAGACTGCTGCAAATTGTCAGTGAGATGACACGAGAAAGTGGATAATGTGTCTCAGGATGGCAAAGTGACAAGTTGTCTCCATTTTATTTGCACAAGGTCCTGGGGTCTGGACAGGTCATCAAGGCCCAAGGTCAAAAAGCTTATGAGAGGTCAACTGTCAACAAACATCTGGAAGTCTTAATCTTCACTGGATCAGACATTCAGTTTTGGCGCTAGACACTTTGAAACTTGGCCTGGCTTTATAGAAAGCCTGGCCCAGCATCCCCAGTGGCTTCACTGAGCTTGGCGGGACACATCGACAGAGTTGGGCCAGGCAGGCTGCAGGACAACACCCATAACTGTTCCAAAAGCAGCAGTGCCCCAACCACAGACCACTTGTCTTGGGGCTTTACCTGATGAAGAGCAGGGTGTGGGCTTGTTCCAGTGACATGTGGACCAAAGTTGGTTCTGACAACCCAGGGCTCCACATGGGCTGCTCGACTCCCTTGAGCCAATATTTTCTGGGCTCTGTTCAGAGGAACTGCAATTGCCAATGGGTAGGGAGGTTTAATATTCCACCCCTCCTCTTTCTAATTCCCTCAGCACAGGAATGTTCTACAGAAGGGACACCAGAGCTTCAGACACAGCTGGTGGTACCAAGGGAAAGGGGTGGCGGAGAAACTGCCTTGGTGGAGTTTAGGATAGTGCATGTGTATGTGTGTGTACACACATGTGCCTCTCTGTGTTGAGGGGTTGTAGGTTATGTTTCATGCAGACACATTGTGTGATCTTGAATAAGTTACATCCTTTCTTGGAACCTTGTTTCTTCAACTTCAGAAGGTTTACAGAAGGAAAGTATCTAATGAAGCACACTAGATAGAATTGAATGTCTGTCTTGGAAGGATAGTAAGGGCTCAATACACCTCTAATTCAGTTCTAAGATTTTAAGCACCTTGAGAGAGGGTCAAAACTAAACTTCTTAGCACAGAGTTCCTTTGTCTTGGAAGAGACCTTTCCATGTCATCCTCTCAGTTTCAAAAAAGGGCCCAGAGAAGAGAAGAAATTCCTTAATCTCATAGAGTGAATTTCAAGCCAAGAACCCAGGTTCTCTGATCCACAGAACAAAGCTCTTTCTGACATTTTCCATCTTAAAAACATCAATAGGATCTTTAATATTATTTTAAATATGATATTAAAGTAGAGATTTTAAACTCTGAGACTATAAGATATTTCATCTTTTACAATAAGCTTGGTCCTTTTATTCTTTGGACAACTTTTAAGGTTAATTCAGGGATGACCACAGAGATTAGAAAGTCTTAGATTCATGATAAGTTTGTGAAATTCTAAAGACATAAATATCCTTTGGAAAGTCTAGAGACTTCCCTCAGTACAAGCCTTGAACCAACAACACCCCTAATGGAATGAAGATAGCTTCCTACAAAGCTGGTACCAACTCCAGCTTCAGGATGGAACCTCTGAGTTGACATGACCCACCTCTATTACGAAAAGGGAGGGTTATAGCCCTCCCTACTGATGACTAACAACTAATGAGAAAAGTCTGCCTGGAACCCAAAAAAACCAAATAAGAACAATGAAACTTAAGACAAGTCTTAAACAGCCAGGAGGCAAATAGGAAACTCAGAGTATGGAATAAGGACTTGGACTGGGTCAATGGAAACAACCATTGTCTCATTCACAGACACTCGGTGAGTACCTACCAGGTATCAACCTATATGCCAGGTAATTGTGGGCTACAGAAAGGAAAACATGGCAAGCCAGCCCTCTGACACCTCATAGCTTCAGAGGATTAGGCAAGTATCCCCTGTGGCTAATAATCTGGGACACTAAGTGAAGAGTAGTCCCCGTGGCCCCATATCATATCATTGAGCAGCTCAGCCTAGATCTCTTCTGAGCTTCAATCCAGCAGCCTAGCTGGCATCAACTATATGTGTCTCACAGGCATGAGAACATCTTCAAAACAGAAGTCGTGGTCTTTCCCCCCTAACTTCTACAACTCTGTTACTTCAAATGACACCGTCATTTATCCAATTGCTCATTCCAGCAGTCAGACTCTTCCTTGATGAGCATTTGACAGCCAGCCACTGAAACTGTAACATCTAAATGACCCACTGGTTCTCTTCATTACTACTTCCTGAAATACAATTCAGCATTCTCTTGCTTTTAATCAATTCCCTATGAAATAATAAGATGATTTAAAAAAACAAAGACACATGCGATTCAACCATACTTCTGCTTTAAACGTCTCAATTAGAATTTATGCTTCCACTGCAAGCGGCTGTTGTGGGACATCCTGCAATCCAAACTTTACAATATCATACAGGTGGGAAACAAAGCAGATTGTGTTTGTAGATAACGGGTAGCAAAGAACTGTGATGTCTGCACTCGATCTTAGCAAAAGGGTTGAGAAGTGACATAACTGTGCTTTCTGAAAGTCAAAGACAAAGTCCTCTGATGGTGTCGCCTTACTGCTTGGAATAGCTTCCTGGCTGCTGCGTACAGGGAGGAGGGAACACGGCAGCTAGGAAGCCATCTTAGACTAAGGTGATGGAAACTGATGTCAAGGACTCCAGAGGAGAAACTATCCTTTGGAAAGAAATATGTCAAAACAATGTCCGGACTTAACAGAAGACCAGGCCTGAGCAGAGAAACTTTACAATTTATAGGCATTACGTAGCATCTTCAAAGGTGATACGTGAGTAATGTCACTACGTTATTCACAAAATAAAGTCTGCTTTGGACATGTCATAACAAAGCTTCAAAGAGGTCTTCTAAAAGATAAAAAGCAATCTAAAATTTTAAACGTCAGAATAAAAGCCAATGCTCTTGAAATAAATATAAAAATCTACTATCCATTAACATGAAAGTAATAATATGCAAAATCCAACCATCTGTGGTGGCTTGAAAGACCCCCTTAGGCTCATAGACTTGAATGCTTGGTCACCAGGGAATGGCCCTGTTTGAAAGGTGTGGCCTTATAGGGGAAGATGTGGCTTTGTTAGAGAAGCTATGTCTCTGGGAGGTGGGGTTTGTGGTTTTAAAGGCTCAAGCCAGGCCCCAGGCATATTCTCTCTCTCTCTCGCTCCCTTCCTCTCTCTCTCTCTCTCTTTCTCTCTCTATTTCTCTCTCTCTCTCTCTCTTTTTCTCTCTCTCTGTCTTTGTGCTGTCTGTGGATTCAGATATAGAGCTCTCAGCTATTTGTCCAACATCATGCTTTCCTGCATGCCCTCATGCTCCTTGCTATGATAGAATAGACTAAAAACTAAAACTCTAAGCAAGTCCCATTTTAATGCTTTCTTTTGTACGTGTTGCTGTGGCCATGATGTCTCTTCACAGCAATGGAGTACTGACTAATATACCATTATTGTAAGAAAATAAAATAAGTAAAGGAAAATATGAATCACAATGGGAGAAAAACTCAATCAAAATAGTCAAGTCTAGAGACTATAGGCCAGGCAGTGGTGGTAAACACCTTTAATCCAATACCTGGGAGGTAGAGGCAGGCAGATCTCTGAGTTCAAGGCCAGCCTGGTCTATGGAATATTCTCATGATAGGCAGAACTATGCAAAGAAACCCTTTCTCAAATAAATAAATAAATAAATAAATAAATAAATAAATAAAACAAAAACTGGTAACATTAGTAGACATGGAATATTAGTTAAGAATCTATTATAAGTCTTACAAGTATGTCTTAGGATAATAAAGAAAAATAAGTCTGAGAGAAAAAGAAATTGAAAATGTAATAGACCACACATGTGTGCGTATGCACGGTTGTGTGTACGGGGGAGAGGAGCACTGTAGATAACATTGGGTGAAAAGGAGAATATCTTAAATAGAAGTTACATGAAATAGCATTAACATCAGATTCTATACTGTAGAACAGAAGGTTACTGAGCTTGAAATTGTAGCTAGGCAATCTAATAACAAGTAGCAGGAAATGAAAGAACACAGCACCCTCCACCCCTTGACATGTAGTGGACCAGCCAGACTCCATTTTAAGATTAGAAACCACCTTCTAAATGTCAAGATGAGTTCATTCCTATTTTCTGTAAAACTTGGATTTGACCCTGTCTTGACACTTTTTAAAAAAATTTCTATTAGATGTGTTCCACACCCTATACCCTGAACTCCACCCTGATAAGTAATTTTGAGATGTTCCGCCAAGTTCCTATGTAACCACAGTTCCTCTGAAAGCCCACCAGCCCTTGAAAACCCCTAGTCTGCAGTTCTTGAGCTATGTAAATCCTACTTTCTCCTGTGTGTGCTGCTATGTTTTTTAATCCTGCTTCAAAGAGACAGCCCTGTCTGACAGAAACTAAAACTTGATTAATTTGACTAAAAAAATTGGGTAACTTTGGACACACAGGAGTCAACTAACCTGGGCCCTTGGGGCTCTCAGAGTCTGAACCACCAACCAAAGAACACACACAGGCTAGACCTAGGCCTCCCTGAACATATGTAGCAGAGGTGCAGCTTGGTCTTCATGTGAGTCCAAAACAAATGGGATAGGTGCTGTCCTAAAAGCTGTAGCCTGTAGGTGACATATGTTCTTCTAGCTGGGTTGCTTGTCTGGCCTTAGAGGGAGGTGCCTAGCCTAGCAGAGACTTGATGTGCTAGGGTGGGAGGGTACTCAGTGTGGGGAGCACCCGCACAGAGGAGAAGGGGAGGGTCCATGAGGGGAAGGATTGTTCAAGGGGGTGACTGGGAGGTGGCAATGAGCGGGATGTAAAATGAGTAAGTAAAAAAGAATTTGAGTATTGGTCTGTACTCTCCTTTGGTGGTATTAACAGTAGGACAAGAGGAAACAGTCTAATATATTTACAACTGGAGCCCCAAAAGAAGAGAAAAGAGGACAAAAATATTGATGAAAAAACTGATTTTTTTCCTAAATGAGAGAGAAAATTGAAGCCCCCAAAGCTCAAGTGAACCTCAAACAGATAAACAATGACAATCACCCAGAAACAAGAGAAACCACACTACAGAAGTTATCAACTTTCAGAAAGAAACAACAACAACAAAGAAGAAGAAATTTTGAAAGCAGGCAGAGAAAACAAAATGTGCCTTGAGTAGAAAGGAAAACAAACCCAACATCAGACTCTGGTTAGAAACCATATAGACTAGAAAATAATGTTACATTGGTTTTAAAGACCCGAAGCAGGGAATGGCTAAATTAGAACTTTCTACTCAGCAGAAATATCTTTAAATTTTTCAAGGGAAAAAGGAAACTTTCACAGAGCCTTAAAAACAGATACTTCATTGTCACTGTGTCTGTATTGAGTGTTAATGGGTATCTTCAGGCAGAATGGGTTGAAACAGGAGGAGACTGGAGGAGACAGAGGTAGTGTAAAGGGACTGGAGGGCCTGTGAGGGAGACCTAGAAGGAACTAACAGCAGCAAATCTGTTTTTGTCGAGCGGCTTGGGAGCCCTTGAACCAAGGCTCTCTTTGGTCCCTGACTGGCCACTTGCCTCTGTTCTTCCCTGTTCTCTTTTGCTTCTGTTCCAGGAGAGTCCTACAACCTAATCCCCCTCTGTCTGCTTCCAAATCTCTCACCTCAACTCTGCTAGCCTTTTCCTTTCTTCCCTGGTTACCACCCTTCCCAGGAGAGCTGGGTATCTCTTTCCAACTTGATGCTTTGCTTCTTCAGTGCATTGTCTTCCCTCCATGTGTCGTATTCCATATTAATTACAACGGGAGCTAGCTCACTCTGTGGATTAGTGCTTTTTAGGCTCTACTTAGTATATTTTGAATTTTTAACATGGGCATTTATTACTCTCATAAATGTAATGATCATTATGATGATGTTGATACCAATAAAAAGCTGTGGTTGGTACTGATTGTATAAACAAAAACAGGAAGTATTCCCAGTATATTTCTAGCAGCACAGTTTTGTTGATCTGTGGGTAGATATGGGTATGTTTCTGGTTTCCCTGGGGGCAGCTGCCCAGACACTCATGTTAATGTAAGTTGGGAAAACCCAGGCCCTATATGAGAAGCCTTAGTCATCACATTTGCCCACCTCAACCAGAAACCACTACTGATTCTGAGAAGCGTGGGCTTCAGTATTTCTTTTTCAAATACTACTTTCTCAGAAGAGAAGATTTCCTCAACCTTTATCAACCACATTGCCAGTCCTCACCTCCATGCAAGACCACTGTGCCATGAGAGGTTCCACCAGGAGGGGCTAGGGTTTGCCTTTTGGATATTCCCTTACTGATCCATGTTCCACCAAGTAATATACTTTATTTTTCTGAGATCTGGCATCGTTTTCAGTGATTTCTGCCCCTTGGGGTTTCTGAGAGGCTCAAATAAGACGAGAGGGATAACGTGGCATGAATAGTCACGTGGCCCTTTTCTCTGCTGTTCCAATGACCCTAGTGTCTTTATCACTTTATTGTCTTTATTTAGCCTGTTACCCCCAAATGATCTTGGGGAAAGTATCATTCCCCCCAACATGTCTTTTTTTTCACTACATATCTGCATGTGCGTGGGGCACACTTGTGTGAATGGGTACACATTCAATGTGTGCATATATGTGTAGACATCAAGTTGCCATCAAGTGTCTTCCTCAATCACCTTGTACCTAGTTTATTGAGGCAGGTTCTCTTGCTGGACCTGGAGCTTACCAATTCCAGCTAGACAGTTGCCATACTCCCTTGGTCTTTATGTAAAATTTAAGAAATCCAAATGCTGGTTCTCATATTTGTGGGGTGTTTTATCCCCTGAGCCATCTCTCTGGCCCACAGGACAAAGTCATACACACTCTGGGCACTTCAGTCTGGTGTAAATGCTGAAAGAATGATGCCTCAGTTCTGTTAATGCCCTGGACTGGTTCTTTTACATTCATTCCTGAGTATCCGTGTCCTCGTATATTAAATGAGCATGGTTGTGTCCACTTCTCAAGTGTAGGAATCAGGAGCCAGCATGGAAAATGTTTTGTAACTTGTTCATGATCTGGTGAAAGAAAAAACTCACGATTGAAGCCACTATATAATGTCTTGCATCTCCCTACCTTGGGTCCTGCAGCTAGTATCCACATCTGTAAACTGGATCATGACTGCACATGAACAAGAATCCATTACATAATTGTTAATGTGTCTAATAACAAAAGGACGCTGGCTATCATCTATGAAGCGTGTAATCTGCAGCAGGCAACGTTGGACCAAGCATGGTGTTGGTTGGAACTGTTGATACGGATGACAAAGAATATTTTTCATTGGTGTTGTTGGGAAATGTGTGTGTGTGTGGTTAATAAAAAGCAGCCTGGATAGCAATCAACTGTATAATGATTTTAAACGACCTACAGACAGCGCTGTCCTTCTTTCCTGCTGGTACCTCAGGCAGCCCTTCCATCCAGTTTTGGTGATGGAAGAACAATTCTCCACTGCTTGTGCATAAATAGGGACACTGAGCTACACTTGCTGGGTTGTTCCAAGAAGAGTACAGTTCCAAGAATAACCTCTTTACCTAGTGGTCTTCCGTAGAGCACTTATGAGTGGGAGTCTTCCTTGGTCTTTTGTCAGTCAAGACTGATGGGTTGGGAAAAGTGCTGCCCTGGCTGAGGGCTGGAGAGATGGCTCAGAGGTTAAGAGCACTGACTGCTCTTCCAGAGGTCCTGAGTTCAATTCCAAGCAACCACATGGTGGCTCACAACCGTCTGTAGTGGGATCCTATCTCTTCGTGTATCTGAAAAGAGCAACAGTGACAGTATGCTCTCATACGCTAAAAAAAACAAAACAAAACAAAAGCCACACTGACATTTTCTGTGGTAGTAGCTTGTCTGAACCAGGAACTCTAGGTCTGGGTGTCTTTTTCATGTTTGCTTCCCTCTTCTCACCCTCATGTCTTCTGAGAAAAAAGCATCTAACGTCTGTTCCAGTGGTGCATGGTATGGTCCCCAGCACCCAGGACACCCAGGCAGAGAGACTACCTGAGTTCAAGATCAACCTGGGCTGCATAGTAAGACCTTGTTTCAAAACCAAGCAAGCACCTTCAATCAATAACAAATATAAAGAAGGGTACCAAGTCCTCTCCACAGTCCAGGAAACACCTCAAAAACAACAGGTATGTGCTGTGCTGCTGGCAAGCCCTGGTGCCTTCCACTCACATGGCCTTTGAGCCAGTTATTTTCTGGTGTGGACCATAGCCAAGGCTGACTCTGTGATGAAGGAATTTTACTGCATGTTGTTTGGGCCAGTTCAAACTGCTTGGGAGACTGTGCATGAGCATTAGTGCACGAGGAGGAGAGTGCCCAGGATCAGTCAGGCAATGACAGGACATGGGGCCAGCTCCTGGTTAGTGACAACAAGCTGAGGTTAAGGGCACAGAAGAGCTGATGTCCTGCAGCTGTGGCCTTCTGGAAATGTCCCAGCTGTGGCTTCATGCTGTTCCCTGGGGAAAGAGGCCTGTTGTTGGTCCTTCCAAGATAAGCGACATAGCAATTTTCTGCATAATTAGGGCTCTGACTCTTCCTCTGCCTTCATCCCAGTTATTCAGGGTTCTTGGGGGAAGTCCATGGAGTGGCTTGAGCTACACTGAACAGTGAACTGAGAATAGAAGTAACCACGCCACCATTTGAATCCGGAACCAAACCTCAACATTCATTTTTTTATAAATGCAATGTAAATAGATTCAGTTATTTTTTTTTTGTTTTGTTTTTAAATGAGACACAACCCTTCTGGCTCATCTGGAGCCTAAATGAAAACCTCTACATGTTCTAAAATTAATGAACCAGAACAGAGTCAGAAATAGAAACCCTTTTTGAATGAAAACACTATTTTATCCAGTTTGTTGGACCAGGATTTGTTTTCTGTCTCTTTAAAAAATGGGAAAACATCCAAAGAGGAAAATATCACTCAGTATACAAAGCACTAGAAAAGGCATTGGTTTAAAGACGGATGTCACCTGTAGCTCCTTCAGTGGGACACTTTCATAGCCTTTCTATGCATAATAATAATTTCGTTTTTGTTTTATATAAGTATTCTATGGAGCTATTTAATTACCTGATATTTTTTTTCTTTTCTTTTTGGCACTATCTCATGGAAGATAGTCCTATTCAAAAAGCTGTTTTATTCTCTCTCTTTTTTTTCTTTTTCTTTTTCTTTTTTTCTTTTTTTTTTCTTTTTTTTTTTTTTTTGGTTTTTCGAGACAGGGTTTCTCTGTGTAGCCCTGGCTGTCCTGGAACTCACTCTTTAGACCAGGCTGGCCTCGAACTCAGAAATCCACCTGTCTCTGCCTCCCAAGTGCTGGGATTAAAGGCGTGCGCTACCACTGCTCGGCTTGTTTTATTCTTTTTAATGCCTTAATAATAACCAATATTCCATTGGTTCATGTTAATTTATTTTGACAATTCCCTATCAATGATTATTTAGGTTTCTTCTACAATTTTACTTTGACAAATAATGCTTTGTGAATATTTAAATTTGAATGTTTGCACTTTATTTAGACTTAAATTTTTCCTGAAACAATGAAGATATTCGTGGAAACATTATAATTATTTTAATTCTTGTCACTGGTGATGAAAATACCAATTTCTCCATACCTTGAAGTACTAGGTTGTGGAGAAATAACTGTAGAAAAAAATTCCTATGTATGAAGAAAAAGAGGGCTATTCAGTTTACAGTTTTCAAGGGTCGGGGCATGGTGGTGGCACTGTCTGCATTCTGGTGAGGACCTTGTGACAAACGGTGGATAGGGATGGGAAGAGTAAGAGTTGGAGCAGGTGACCATGAGTGGAGACTGAAAGTGAGGAAGGAAGGGCTACACCTGCTCCCTTCCTTCCTAACAACTGTCACAAAACTACCAAGAGGTCTCATGAGACCCACCTACCATGCCAGGAGAACATTACCAATGACTACAACTATGAGTCTCCCACTTGGCTTTACTGTGAAGAGGTTTCCCCATCTGCCTGTACTCCTACCCTGGAGAATAACAAACCACAGCACCTGACTAAGAGTGACCCATTAGAGTCTGTCACTCTAGTGGTCTTTCCATATCTCCAAAGAGATGGGTCCCACCCACATTACAGGGGACAACCAACTGCCCTACATTGCTTAGTATGGAGCAGAGTCCTCAAAGATGACATTTTTAGCTTTACAATTAGGTAATTCCTGAGCAGGCTGGGACAAACTGAACACGATGTACAGTCCCTGATTGCTGCATTCCCAGGATCTCTCTGCTATATTTTGTCTGATACCCGGCCTGAAGGTGGCTTATTAACCTGCTGCAAAGAGATGATTAGAGCTCATCAGATTCCTTCTGTTGAGAATTTGCTTTCCTAACAGAGAAATTGTTTCTCAGCAGCAGGAGTTAGATTTGAAGTTTGCATAACTATAGTATGGCTGAGAAGCTTTAGTCTGCCAAGCAGCAGCTAAAGAGATGGGGGAGAAGAAAGGAAGAAAAAGTCAAGATTTAGAGTCAGAGAGAGGATCCTGCACTTGGGATAACTGTATTCTCCATGCAGAAGCAAGATTTTCAACATTCTTATTCATCCTTCTCACGGCTTCTCTTCCTTTCTACCCACTCCCTATCTCCTTGTCCATGCCGGCAACCAGTGCAGGGAGGTCAAGGGTCAACATCAGAAGTTTTCAACCCAGAACCTCAGCGGCTGCTGAAGACCTTGGTCATTGAGGTGGAGTCTCGAAATTGAACCCAGAACTCTCTGATTCTTAATATAGTTAGCTAGTTAGCTCTTGGGATCCTACATCTCCTCCTCCTGAGTGCTGGATTTACAGACGAGCTGCCACATCTGCCTAAGATTTATGTAGGTTCTGGGAAATTCAACCTCTGGCCCTCATTCTTGCTGTTTGCACAATAAGCTCTTTAACCACTAAGTTATCTCCTCATCCCTTTTGGGTTTTGTTTGTTTGTTTGCTTTTGTTTTGTTTTGAGACATGTAGCCAGGCTTGCCTCAGATTCTCCTGCTTTTGATCTTTGCGGTGCTGGGGTTACAGGTGTGAGGGACCACACACAGACCTGAGGGCTTCCTTGTTCTCTTTCTTTAGATTTTTGTGTGACAATCCTTAATAACTATTGATGCTGCTTCTCTCTTTCTCACTTGCTGCTATTTGAAAGAATCTTAGTTCTTAGCCAGCCTGTTTCATTCACCCAGGTACCGTGCCAGGCGCTGTTGTCCTTGCCAATGGATCAGCCCGTAGATCAGAGCTCTCAGGATCTAGCCAGCCTGACTGGCTCAAATGGGTTTCCTGTTTCCTTTTGTTGGTGCTTGCGTATATTGAACACTGCCAAGTTTGAACACTGTCTGGGAGCGTCTGGCTTTCAAGAGTCCATGCTGGGCCAGGAGCAGGTGGAGAAAGGATCCTCTCAGAGAGAATCTGCTGCACGTTCTTCATGAGGTCAGCCTGGAAACACGCCTCTTTTTAACAGCACTTGCTCTAACCTCTTGACCTGGCTGCTGCCATCTTGGTTTCTCCTCTACTTTGGGGCCTACTGACCTTTTAGCATGAGTCTGGCAACCTCACCCAGATGTTTGCAGCTGAGTGGGTAGGATGCCACTCCATGCCTCAGTCAAGGGACTGGGTCAGGGTCTTTCCTCTGCCAGGAACTTACTACCATTTTCCCACCCAGGTGGCTTGTTGTCATTTATGTTTTAGCAGCAGCCTAGAGAAGTCTACCTTGATTGTCTTTGCTAACGCAGCTTCTACCTCTCCCTGCCTCTTGTTCATCTTTGTCCTTAACCTTATGCTGATTTATTTTCACTGTAGATGTACTATCATTTACATGTGAAATGCTACCACATATCACGTGTTTGAGCGCTTGGTTTGCTGATGACGGTACTCTTTTTGGAGGTTGCAGAACGTTTTGTACATGAGTCCTACATGGTAGATGATGTAGGGCCATAGTGTTTAAAATAGAGGGTTATACCTAGTCCCTCCAATCTTAGGTCCTTCTTCTTGACCACTGAGATGTAGAAGGTTCTATAGTAAGTTACTGACACAATGGTTTTTGTTCTAGATGCTATCATGCCATCTTCTTTATGCCAAGAGCCAATAAACCATTATTCCTCTACCTCTTGTCAGCTATTTAGTCACCATGACAAGAAAACTGAGGCATGCCTGATCTTACCAGTTTCACATCATGTAACAGATTTTGAGTGGTAGTCGCTCTTGCTTGACTTGGGTGTGCCCTGTTTTACTGTGATGGTGTCAGGAATAATGTCTTGTGGGTGTTTTCCTCACGTCTGGGATATTATTGCTTGCATCTGAGATTACTCTTGGAGACATGGCTGCCAGCTGATAGGCTCGTTAGGAAATGGTCCTTGGGACTCCAATGATGGAGTCATCCTCAGTGGATTGATCCTTTCTGATGGAGTAATAATCCAAAGCAATTTGTGATATGGTATAAGGTAAGGCAGTGGGGCTTAACTGGAGGGGCATGTTTTGTGGGACTAAATCTTGTCGTGGGTTCCTTTCCCCACTTGTCTCTCTCCTTCTTAGCTGCCTCAGGCTAAGCATCTTTGCTTTGTTTCATATTTTCTTCTGTGACTTTCCCTATACCTTAGACCCAAAGCAATGGGGCAAGGAAATGCTGGACTTGAAACCACTGAAACTGTGAACCAAACAAAATGGTTGGTTCCCTAAGGCATTTGCTACAAAACTGGAAGACTAATATGTCAACTGAATCACTAAACTAATGACAGGGACATCCTTTGCTACAGCACAGGGGGCTTGGGGCCTTTCTATGGTTTGCCTGTGCTCGCTTACCAGCTCCTTAGCTTGCAAGATCACATGATGATTTGTGCTACAGTTGAACTAGGAAATCTGATTTCCTGAGGGGCTTGGCCTCTGTATATCAATCCAATGTCATCCTTTTTGTTTCTTTCTAACTCAGCTTCAGCCCCCAACCCCCTTAGCCTTCATTGTTGAGTTAAGCCACCTCTGGGCCTTCATTCATGTTGGCTACTGTGTCCCTAATGCATGACCTTCTGTTTTGTCTGCAGTCAAGGGATCTGTGATGTGATTTTAAAATATTTCCCAGGCTGGGCTTCTATCATTCTTCTCTGCTCATCTTTCAACATGTCTCCTAAGTGACTCCTTATTCCTTTGTTTGTTTGCTCGTATGTAACGACTTTCCCATACTCTTTAAATCGTTTTAATTTTCACTCTCTTTAGAGACACTGTCTTGATCTATATCCACAAAATCCAGAATACTCAAGATTACTTATTGAATGAATGAAGGAACAATAAGCGCATGAGGCATTTTAAATATTGAAATCAACTGCTCCAACAGACCACTCAAACTCTTAATTTACCTACAGTCCCTTATGTGTACATCAAATTAACCCAGCCATTTATTCACAAGAGAACGTCACAGTCAAATCATCAAGGGGAGGTCAAAAATTATATGCTTAAGAATAAAAATTGAATACTTTATATACAAAATATTTTACAGGCTTTAAAGTTGACCCAAATTAAATACTTTCTTGCTTAAAGTATAGTATAGCATCATTGTACTTCATCCCTTTGTTAATTGTCTCGTGTGTGTGTGTGTGTGTGTGTGCACATGTACACACAGCATGCACACATGGAAGCCAGAAGTCGATATTGGGTGTCTTCTTCACTTGCTCTCCATCTTATTTCTGAGAGAGGGTCTCTCATCAAGCCTGGCTACACTGGCTGGTCAGTGAGACCATGGCTCCTCCTCCCTTTGCCCAGCTCTGGGATTACAGGTGCACACTGCTGCAGCTGGCTTTCTGCATGAGTGCTGAGTACTGAGCTTAAGTCTTCATGCTTAGGCAGTAAGAATTTACCTACTGAGTCATTATATCCCACCCTTGAATGCCAGGTTCAGTATCACTTAAATTCTGCTACTACGTTATTTTGACCATCATTGCCCAGGTGGCTGAGCAATTCAGAATTTCTAATATATTCCAGAAGACAAATTCTAGGGAGCACCAAAATCACCATCAACACCAAAGGAAACTACACCAGAGGAGAGAAGAGGATGCTAGACCATCTCTGTGGTGGTAACATTCCCAGGACCCAGTAGTTTGAAGCTAGAGCAGAAGTACCTGTAAGACAAACATAAGGAACCCAGAACCATGCAGCCCAGATCCACATATGATTCAGAACGATGCCCTTGCAATGTAGAACATTTTTTTTCCTCAAAGGCCATGAGCTGATGAGCCTGGCCTTAGTGGAAAGCAACCAAGCCCTGGTTATCCAGAAATGGTTTGCATTTCAGTTAAAATCACCTTCTTAAGGTCCAGAGAGCTAAGGATCATTGTGTTAATTTGAAAATAGTGTTATACGGGAGTCAAGACCCAGAGTCTTACAGGATTCCAACGCGATCATTTCCTCATGTGGATCCCAGTCTCCCTACTGGTAAAATGAAAAATTGTTTGGATTATTAGGGCTCTTTCATGTGAGTGTCAAGTGTCTGGGGTTGGAACTGCCTTTCAGAAATGAAGTAGAAGGGCTTCAAAGATTGGCACTTTTAAAGGTGTTTAAGAGATTAAAAAAGTATGGTTTATGCATGACACTCAGTATATGGAGTCATATACATATAGAGAAAGGACAGGATTGTGAATCAACTAGAACTTTCAGTTCTTGTTCTTCCACTGTCTAGAAGTATCTTTGGCAACTCTAGACAACTGGATTATAGGAATACCTCATGGCCTATCTGCTAATTTGTTTAACAAACCCTTCTGAAAGTATTACTTAAATCTTGATGCCCAAACTAGATGTTGTAATCTCTGGTGGGAATAGGCTTTGGGCTAGCTATAGTGGGGAAATTTCTCTCATGTCTTTTACCCTCATTTGTAAAGTGTGGTCATACCTGTGCCTCTTCT
This sequence comes from Rhabdomys pumilio, assembly GCA_030674055.1. Taxonomy (NCBI): domain Eukaryota; kingdom Metazoa; phylum Chordata; class Mammalia; order Rodentia; family Muridae; genus Rhabdomys; species Rhabdomys pumilio. The sequence goes on from JANHMN010000021.1 coordinate 7,680,013, forward strand.
GGTGCTGGGAGAACTGCACACAGCGCCAAACATCTGGTACCCATCATAATTCACAGGGCCTGGTGGATGCTCAGTTACTATTCATCCCTCTCACTCATGTTCCATGGTATTCATTAAAGTATCATTGCAGAGAACAACGTTCCCTGCAGTATTTTCCACAGGACATGACTTCCTTGCCCAGGATGTTTCCCACAAGATGAAATTTAAAGGGATTTTATGGTTGAATACATTAGGAAAATCTTGAGGCCATACTCTCTTCTGGAGTTAGTATTCAATGACAAGTGAGTTAACCAGCTCTCTGAAAACACAAAAATAAAGCCCCGGTTCTGTAACATGTGCTGCTTTCCCTGATATAAATATTCCTACCACAGTTGAGTTCAAGTTACCAACGTTACATCACTGAGCTGTCCCAGCCTTCTGGTAAAGTACTGTTGTGTGTCATAGTCTCCACGTGCCCTATAATAACCTGCTTAGCTTTATTTAGCTCAATTCTTCTCAAGGTCTTAGACCACAGGACCCCCTTATCTCCTAATCATCTTCTCTTATCCTGCGGGACTGGTATGTCATGGGAAATCACTTTAGGAACAGTTGTAATTTTTTCTTCTAAAAACATTGATGTTCATTAGAACAGTGAAAATGTGGCTTGCATAATTAGGGCCAGGGAGCAAGGAAAGCAATGTAGAGAAGAAATGGCACAGCTCCTACCACTAAAGGACAGGGTGACTGACATGTGATGTGAGTATAGAATGATAGACTAGAACCAGAGGAGAGACTGATTCTCATGCAGGGACAGGACTTCAGAAGAGCTGTAGCTGTGGGGAAAGCCCTTATCAGGAAAGGGATGTTGGCTGAGCCTTGGAGCAGGAGAGAGCATCTGAGCTTTTGGAAAGAATCAGAAGGCAGAAAATGCTTCTGTACATGAGTAGATTCTGAGCACGGACCTGGACATTGTGTGAGCATCTTCATTTCCTTCAGGACTTTCCTGGGGCAGCTCGAGTGTCCTCTCCAGGGAGCAAAGCTCCCTGCTCAGTTGCCTCACCTCCTCATGCCTGCTCCTTCAGGCCCACGTCCCTGTTTTTAGACCTCTGCAATTGGGCACATATCCATTCACTCACCTGTGTGACATCCCAGGGGCTCCAATCACACAACCATATTCATGGGTGGTACCTCTTGAGGACTTCAGAGTTTAATTCTTTTGGGTAAGAGAAGTTGCTAGAGTCTAACATTGAACAAGAACTGTACTCTTCCTCCTACTACCTAGCAACCTGTAACCTTTACCCTTTAATCTGAATCTCATGAACAGTTGAGGGACCTCATCAAGAAGCAATAAAAGATGCCTCTTTTGTGGCGGTGATGCCTATATGACCTGAAATGTACTTCTTTGACCATTTTAAGTGAACAGTTATGCCCCACTGTTACATATCCACCATCACCATGTGGGATGAAGTTTCTTATCTCTCCATAACTAAACCTCTAGCCTTATCAAATACCAACTCCCATCCACTTTTTTTTTGCTATTAATTTTACTATTATTGGTCACTGTTTACATCTGTACTAGTTACTTTTCTTGTCACTTTAACAAAACACCTGCCACAATCCATGAAAGAAGGAGGGGTTTATTTTGGCTCACAGTTCAAAGGGATATAGTCCATCCTATCCAGGAAGACATGGTATGGGGGACAGGAGGCAGTTGATCACATTGCATCCAAAGTCAGGGATCAGAGAAAGATGAAGGATGATATTTAATTGACTTTCTCTTTTTTTTCCTCTTTTCATTTAATCTGGGACCCCCAACCCCTGGGGTGGTGCTCCTTATATTCAGAGTGGGTCTTTCCTTCTCAGTTAGACCTCTGTGGCGAAGCTTTCATAGATAGCATCAAAAGTGCTTCTCATTAGTGCTCTTAGATTTCCTCCACCTAATCAAGTCGACAGCTGATATTAACCATCACAAGTTCACCTTTCTCCATTTGACATCAAAACACATTGCTTCCATGGGTGTCCAGCCTTTTGGCTTCTCTTGTATATACTGTCATCTACAAACTTCATGCTTGAGAATGACACAGCCAAGGTATATAAAAAAAATTAGTCAACCAGCTCTTCTAATGTCTTACGTAAGTCTCCAGTTTTGTGTTAGGCCTCATCATAGCTATCTTGGGGTATGCTTGTGGCCTGAAGGCTGTGAGTTGCATAGCCCTACAAGTTTAAGCCATACAGTTAGGAGCACTGTCCCAAGAAACTGTATCAAGTTGTCTACTCCTAATATCAGCTTATGTGCAAACAGACTTGACTATGAAGATAATGAAGTTGAGATGAGCTAGCAGGCAGCAGACTAGAAAGCAAACCCAGCCCCATCCAACTCTAGACTCACAATGTTCTACTTCTGTCTAGTTTGGGACCAAAACAAGTCTTAACAAGAGAGAACCCTTAAAAAAAAATCCCTTGATGTTCCTGGTAGATAAAGGGTGGAGACCCTTTGGGTCTAGAGCTTAACATCATCTACCTTTCCCATTATTATCTGAGTATGAAATGTCCCCCCTCCCCTTAGGCTCATGTATTTGAACACTTGGTCCAGCATGATGGTACTGCTTTGGGAGGTTGTCACCTTTAGGAAGTGAGGCTTGGTTAGTGCAAATCGGTTGGTCCCACATCACTACTGTCTGCCTTCCTCTAACTCTTAGCGTTCTTAGTGCCATGAAAGGAGAGAAGTCTGACTGAGTCATACCCCCAACCCCCACCACAAACTCTACCTTGCTTTCTCTGCCACTATGAAGTGCACCCTCTTAAGCTATGGACTGAAAAGAAATCCTTTCTCCTTTAAGTTGCTTCAGCTAGGTGTTTAATCACAATGGTGAGAACAATGAGAACTCCCCCAGGATTATCAGATCCTGTATAATGTGGCCCATGACAAGGCCAATGCATGTGATGGGGATGGGGGTGGGGCTTCAATCTCTGCCATGTTAGTTGGACATACTCAGAAGGGGTGGGACCAGATCTGGCAGTCATAGCCTCTGAAGTGGTGCTCTATCCTGGAGGTAGTAGAGGGGCACTAAGGGTGATGTCAGACTTGGACCAGCTGGTCTGGGACACAGGATGTAGCTGGCAAGACAAAGTTTTGGCCAAGAGAGCTCATTCTACTTGAGAACATCTACCTTGGAACCATCTGAAACACACAAGTGTAGTCAAGCCAGAGAGTGGGTACAGAGGTGAAGGATTCTTGGCAACAAAGACAGACATTTGGAATCTGACTGACAAGGCCTGTTGAACACCCTCCACTGGAGAACAGAGTTGAAATCAAAGCTTTTGTGAACTTCATTTCTGTGTGGAGCCCTCCAGTGGTTTCATTGTTGACTTTCCTGGTTGTGCACACAGGCATGTGTGGATCCGTGAGTACTCACAGTGTTTACTAAGGTAGCTCGATGTAGCTGTTCCAGATCTGTTCACATCAAGCTCAGACAGAGATCTGAGGCAACTCCTTCCTGTTGTTTCCTCAGCCGTCTTGGCATGAGACTCACAGTGTTCATTTTTTGTAGCCTGAATGTCTTTTCCAGCTGCCGTGGGGCAGAATGGAAGGCATTGGGCTGCCAGATGTCCTGTCTGGCTGTAGGCAATCAATACATATCCTTGTCTCTGCCCTCTTTTGCTTTTTGTTGCCCCCCCCTTGCTATCAAAATCACCCCAGATTCTTCCCCACCAAATAAGACCACCAGTCTCTTAAATCCACTATTCTCTTAGAAAGATCAACATTCTGCTATCTGTGCTCTGCCAAGGGAAAGATTTGTTCTTTGAACTGAGAATAGCTACTGATGGGATCTGAGGCAGGCACCTGGCCTAAAATAGCCAAACACATCACACCATGAGATAAAACCCAAAGTCTGAAACAAAAAGGGAAATGTGTACAATAGAAAAATACTCACAGATGATCCATATACTGATGTCATCCCTCACAGACTGTAAGATAACCAGTGAGTATGGTCAAGGAAAGAAAACAGAGGAAATTTTCAGATAAACAATCAAAGCCAGCTGGAAATTCTAAAACTGAAAGATGCACTAATGCATTTTAACTATCCCCTCAAGTAGGTGTAATATTAGTTTAGACACAGCTGAAGAAAGGATCAATGAACAGGAAATTTCTTGAATAAAATATGCACATGATTAGCTGCATGCTAGTTCCTGTTTATTACTTCCTGAAGGTGCCCTGAAAATATAGTTATCATATATATTATCATATCATATCACGCATGTGCGTGTGCGTGCGCGCGCGCGCGCGCACACACACACACACACACACACACACACACACACACACACACACACACTACAACACTCCCATCTCCCATCCCTATCTCATACCTCCATCCTCATGCCATCAGTTCTGTAGGGCTAACTATTCTGTGATCTCAGATGGGTTTTCCATAATCCTGGATCTGCTTGCCCTTCTTCTGAATACATCACAGAACCAAGGCTGCAGTTTACGTCTAAGAATCTCAGTCTGTGCAATTTTCACCGTGTAATGTACAACAATGTTGGGCTTTCCCCACCTCATGATCTGGACAGCTGAGAACACCAAGGCCCAGAGTCCACAAAGCAGAGACAGCAGTCTTCCTGCAATGTTGCCACAGCTGGCATCCCAACAGTCCAATGTCAAGGAGTTGCTGTCATTATTGGTGTTTGACTTAGATTCCAGGCCAAAGATCTCAGCATATGAGAAAGGCTCCAGTCCAGAAGCCACACCCCATCAATGGCTCTGTCTTGGCTACAAATCTACCTCTCTTCCCCTCTGAGTTGCACTGGCCCCAGAGCAAGGAAGGAAATGTCTCCTCTTTGCAGATGCCCACAGTCAGGTTCTAGGAGGTGTTCCTCTGTCTCCTGGGCTTCCCTAGCTGTGTCTGGGTCCAGGGAGCCTGTTTCTCATTAGCTGTACTTTTCCTGTACAATGAAGTGCTCTTTGAACCTGTAGGAGCAAGAAAGTCATTTACACTGAGAAGTCAGAGATGCTGGCCTTGCCAACATGTTCCTCTCTGGCTCCTTTCATCTCCTCCACAAATCTTTTGACCAGTGAGTGGCTACTTCTGTTGGCAACAGTGTCTAAGTATAGCCATAGGCAATGGTAGTCATGTGGGCTAAGAAGACAGTAGCTCTCTTTCAGTGAGAGAATTTGAGGAGGAAAATTACATTCTCACTACAGCTAGCTGTCCTCTTTCTCTGCCCCCACTTTCCTGCTAACATTTCCCATCTTGAGTTTCTTCAATAAAACCCACAAACTATCTTCCCCTCCATTCCTCAATGCATTTCCCCATCCACTCTACTCTGCATCAGCTCCTCCTTTATTTCTCCTTTCCTCCCTTCTTCCATAACTCATCTCTTCCCTAGTGATGCATTCACCTTCCCTTCCTACTATCCTTCCTCTTCCCCTCCTCCCACCATCTATGCATCTCTCCCTCATTCATACATTTCTCCCTCCACTGTCTCCCCTTTCTTCCTGCCTTACCTCTACCATCCACTCATCCATCCTAATGCAATCTTATGAGTACCATTTCAGAAGATATCAGAACCAGGGAAATTCTTAAACACAGCCTTGAATGAACTTAGCTCATTCTTTCCCATTGTGCTAATGAGGAAATAGAAGTCTGGAGGGTTAACTTGTTCCAGGTCATGCATCAACCTCATAGCTCATGGAAGAAATATTTATTGGGTAGGTTTTTTTTAATGTGTGGGACCCTCCCATCTCCATCCTCATAGGTGAGATACTATGAATAGAGCCATAAAACCACATCTCATGATTATTACCGTTCTAGTAATTAAGCCTGACAGTGTCAGGTGATGGCAAATTTATGAGGCAGTGGATGTGCTGAGTGATGGGTGAGCAGAGAATGAATTGTGACTGGGAGGCTAAGAGGTGTCTCTGAGGAGGGAACTTCCACGGGAGGCTGTTCCAGGTGGAGGACAACTAGAACCAAGGTCTTGTGATGAGAAATAAGCTTGGCTTGAGAAACAGATGCCACTATGTTCAGTATAAAGAGCAGAAGAAAGTGTGGAATAAGGTGAGCTCAGGTGTCCCCATTCATCCTAAATACCATGTAAGGAGTTTAATACAAATACTGGCCCACTCAAAAGTCATGTAGGTTTTAAGCTGGATGCTGATTAACTGTTTTCTATAAAGAGTCCTCTGGATAGGTCAAGGGTATATCTAATGGAGTCAGGGGATGGTGCCCAGAGCAAGATTGGTTAGAGACTCTTGGGATAAAGGAAATGAAAGATGCTGGTAGCCACCTTCATCTGTCTCCTGGCCATGATTGTGGTAGCACAGTAGACAAAGAGGGCAGGGTCAGGGAGCATCCCGAACACATGAATGATTGCATATATTCTGCATGTAATCTGGATATGGGCTGTGAAGAAGAAAAAAAGAGGGATGGAAGGTTTCAGACTGAGTGGCCTGGAACTGTCCCCATGCCACTGTGAGAGAAGATGATCAGGGCCAGAATCAAGCAGTTGCTGCAGGGAAATCCAAGCAGCTATCTGGAGCTCCACTAAGAGGTCCTCTTTATACTCAGGTTGCTGCAGGCAGAGGTCCAAGAAGTGGCCAGACCATGCATACAAACCATAGGGCCTGAGTGTGTGTTACCTCTGTCAAGAGGCCAGGTCCTGCTGAGCGTTGATGCAGTAGATACTGCTGATAAAATTACCCATGGCCTGAGGTCAGTATTTCTATTTTTGTCAAGCTTCAAGAATGCCATATATAGCTTGATCATGCTAGCCCTTTTTGTCCTGAGAATACTTTTATTCCTGTCCATTGTGTTAAAACTTGTCTTTAACAACATCAACATGTTGGCAGACAAAGTACATGATTTGAACCTGAAAATGGACCCCCAGACAGAGTTATTAAATTAACAGGCTGGCAAGCCAAGGACGGGTAAGATTCTACACAGAGCCTTACCAACCTAAAACAGAAGTGCATTGTTTTTGATAATAATACATATTCCACGATGAGTAAGGAAGATATTCTTGTCAGAACAACCTAAAACAGGCTCATCTTGTTTATGAAATAAAAAAGGGGGAGAGGCAGAGAGCTTCTGGGGCTGCTTGGCAAGAATCTAACATGGGCCAAGGACAAGAAAATGGACTGCTTAGCAGGAATGTGACATTGACTAAGGACCAGTAGGTGGGCTTCAGGCAGGAATCTGACATTAGGCTAGAACAAAGAAGTAATTTCAGGCAGGAATCTAAATCTTAGGCTAGAACAAAGAAGTAGTTTCAAGCAGAAAGTTAAACATTAGGCTAGAACAAAGATGTAATTTCAGGCATAAATCTAAATTTTAGGCTAGAACAAGGAAGTGGGCTTCAGACATGAAAATGACTTTGGGCTAGGACAGGGAAGTAAGCTCAGATACTTTGGTCATCCTAATAAGCCTTTAGAAATAGTGATCCTGGGAGTATTCATGGAACTTTGTTTATTGCCTTGCTTTTTCTTTGACTATTTGTGTTTGTCTTGCTTGTTCCTTGACTATTTGCATCTATTGTATTGCTAGTTCCTCAGCCTAGAACTGACCTTGATACTTGCATATAATTAAAATGATATAAAAGCAAAAAGGATGAGGGGGGATGGGATAGAGGGCTTCTATGGAGGGAGAATGGGGAAAGGGGATGGCATCTGAAATGTAAATAAATAAAATATCCAATGATAAAATAAAAAGGCCAGGTCCTCTTGACAACCTAATTCAGGGCTGCTAGGAAGGGTCTTGTTCAACCTCCAACTCTGGGGTAATCTCTTAAACAGACACAGAGCTCATCCAGGGGTTATAGGGTGGTGGCAGGTGGTATGGGGGTGGTGAACACTCATCTGCCTAAGAAATAGAAAGTCAGGGCTCCCCACCTCAGAAGCAGGAAAAAAAACCAGACCTCTCATTCAAATTCCAGAATTGGTGCTTTGTGAGATTGTTACTTGGAAGGAATATCGATTCCTAGTATCCACGTTGCCCTTGGAGTGTCATGCCTACAAGATGTGGCATATTTTTGTCACATTGCCTTACCTGGGTAGTCACGGTGACAGTATGTATGACATAGGACCTGGGGGAAATACAGCTACCACCTGGCACTTTGGTTTGATACAGATCATGGTTCCACACCTCCTAATCAGATGTGTCTGAATCAATCCTCACTTTCATATATGAAGATTTAGGGGGATGCTCTAGAGGAGTGCCTAATTAAAAAAACAGGAAGGGGACAGAGTGACATCCTTGAAGGACAGGACGCATCTGGCTATTTTAGGGTGCCTAAGAGACTCTGGTCCCAGCTGAACCAGCCTCTTCCAAGTCCCCACTGCTACATAGCCATTCTTTGCAAAGTTTCCAAAGGACTTCCTAAAGAAAATGTCCCCCAAAAGCTTTGTCTATACCTAAAATAATGCTTAACTGCCATTCTCTCTGACTTCATTTCCCCCCTTTGTCTCTTCTTTCTGGACTCTAGGAAAGGAGTCACCAGCTCTGGCTCTCTTTCTGGTTCCATTACATCTAGGCCCCAGCTGCTTCAAAAATATGCTGCACCCAGCATAGGGTGGGAAGCAAGCCCTCTAGGCCTTTGTAGTCATAACTACACAGTTTGGCTTTTAGGCACAAACCTTACTTGCTCAGCTAGGCTGAGAATGTATGGTTACCCTTTACCCAGACATCCACAAAGAAAACAAATTTAGGTGGCTTAACTGTAAGATGCTCTCAGGAAACACAGCATCATAATAGAGTGAAAGATACAGAAACAAGTGGGCTAACAGGAGACTGAAGTCCAGTCTCATTAGGGGTCACTGCGGTGGCTAGAACAGGTGTCAAGTTGGCCCCCAACTAAGTTGGCCAATATGTATATTGCAAAACATTCACTGGGTACTGAGAAAGGTCTCATAAGAAGGAGGCAGGGAGGGATACAGAGCATGGTGTCCTGGGATCTGACAACAGAGGGCACCTATAAACCCTAAATAGGGTAAAGAGGTGTGGGGTGGGGTTTTTCCATCCTTGGTGCTTTTCAACCCAGGAAATCTTCATTGTTCCCTCATAGATCCTGTCTGGATCTCAAGTCTCCTTCCTCATTTATTTGGCAACCTATTTGTTAACTTCATGCTTACACACAAGAGCAGGGATCACACACTTTTGTTTACCATTCTCTCTCCAGGCTCTAGTACAAATCATATCCTCAGTAAATATTAGTAGATTAATGAATGGATGAAATACCTCATGGCCTGGAGACAGAAGACGGTACAATTAGGTAGAAAGCTGACCTCAGAGATCTAGGGAGATGATGGACATGAAGAAGTAGAAGGCAGACTATGGGGAGGAAGAAGTGATGGGTAGCCGGGCATAATTACAACCGATAGTTTGCTGTCCTTGTTTCATTTCTGTTGCCATGATAAAATACCTTGACTAAAAACGACTTAGGAAAAAAAGTGTTTATTTTAGTTCACAGTGCCCGATTATAGTCCACCATAATGTGGAAACAAGATGGCAGGAACTTAGAACAGCTAGTCACATCACATTCACAGTCAAGAGTATAGAAAAATTAACTCATGCATGCTCCTGCTCAGCTCATCTTTTTCACTTTTACACAGCCTAAGACCTAAGCTTAGGGTATGGTGCTACCCACAGTGGGTTTACTTTTTCCATATCAATTAGCATAATCAAGAGAGTTGCTACAGACATACTCAGGGCCAACCTGATCTCACTATGACTCTCTTCTCAGATGATTCAAGACAGACAATTAAAATTAACGATCACAGCTGATTTGTGGGGGCATCTTTGGAGGAACCTTTCAAAATAACTAAGGAGTATATGTGGGGTAAGAATGAGATCCTACTACCAAATTTGGGAACTTTTAAGCCAATAGTCATCGCATTCTTAAGAATGATAGCTGAGCATTGTGGCTCACACCTGTAGTTTCAGAATTTGGGTAGTTAAGGTGTGTTGCCATAGTTCAAGGCCCTGAGCTTCAGTGTGAGAGCTTGACTCAATAAAACAAAAAGAGTGAGACAAAGACAGAGAGACAAAGATAAAGGCACATAGAGAGAATGCACTTATATACTGATGTTTGTACTAACACTCTCTCTTTTAATGAATGAGAGTGGGTTCAAGGTTACCCTGATGACATCATTCTTGCTGACTAATAATCCAATCTATTTTCCTGAGTGGGCGAGACAAGACTGGATTTACAACCTGCATATATTCAGTGAGCGTGTGTAGCATAATCCATTTTTACAGTGCTGCAGCAGGGCAATGTGTTGAATGTCCCCGGAATCCCTGCATCTCCATTCACTTGAAGAGTGACCTTGGGTGACTACTACATTTTAAGCCTTGGTTTCTTCCTTCTCCACCCACAGAATGTGAGTGATAAGACCACCCTGTACTATTACTGTGGACTTTAGTAGAGTTTAATAGTGCATCCTGCACATAGGCAGTAGTCCATAGATAATGACTACTTTTTACTCTAATAGCATGAGCAATCATGGCATGGATGATAACTATAGTGGCTTAGACCATGCATGAATGCAATCCACCGGCTCCCTCTGAATAGGTAATAATTGTCTTTGTAATCATAGCACATTGGTATTATGTCATCTTATCTAATACCCTTAGAATGACATTGCCTCACACAGAATGTCCATAATGGTGGCTTCTATTACTGAGTGCACACCTTGAATACATTTGCTTTCATTGGCTCAGCTGAACCTACTGTGAGCTGGCTGCATTATGTGGCTCTAGTGTGGTCCCATCAGACATTGACCCTGACTTATTCCTATCACTTTCATACTTACTAAGCATCCACCTGGGGGTGCTGTGGCTTCCCATGTATTTCAAAGTGAGGAAGGGTCACACACATGCAGGGGCTGAGGTTCTTCAACTTCAACTGATTCTTTTTTCTTTTTCCTTTTTTGCCCATCAACAGATCAGCATTCATTTCAACTTGATTCAGTCTCTTCTCCCTTCTCCCTCTGTGTGTGTGTATGTGTGTATGCATATATACATGTTTGTGTAAATGCAGTTATATGTGTGGACATGGAGTCACAGGCATGTGAATGCATATGGAGGCCAGAGGACAGCTTTGAGTATTGTTCCTTAGGTGCCATCTACTTTGTTTGACTTGAGACAGGGTCTCTCTCTGGCCTGGAACCCACCAAGTAGGTGAGACTATCTAGCCAGTCAGCCCCAGGGCCACCTGTCTCTGTCTCTCTAGTGCTCCTATTATAAACACACTACCCCCACACAGCTATTTTTCTCGTGAGTTATGGGATTCACTCAACTAACTGAGCTATCTCCCCAGATGATGGCTCCTATCTTGATTGAAAATGAAGAGCTAACAGTATTCTAGTCCAAGTGTTAACTGTGGATCTAATGTTAGCTTTAGACAATGATATGACTTTGGTTCATACACATTGACCCTTAAATGATGGGTTTGCTAATCCATTCAGGTTAGGAGCCTGCAGATCATCAGTGATTTGCTGTGATCCATGGGATTTGTCATGTGCAGCCATACTCAGCCAAAACCAATGCAGACCCCAGTGTCTTGTTGTCTTCCCTTTACATGACCCACTAGCTATCCTGAATGTCACTTGTCTTTTGCTGTGTTTTTGGCTTCTTGACTGTTCCTGCTGAGTGCCCAGGCAGGGTGTCACAGATTTCCATCACTGAAAACACATTTGAGGGGACCAATAGAAAGCACAACAGATAGCTGGCTTAATTTCAGAGGTCCAGAGCATAGTTGGTCCAGGGCATTTGGGTCTGATGAAACAATCATCATACTGAGAAACACATGGTAGAACAAGGATGTGAAAGAGAGGAAGGGACTAGTACCACACTATGTCTTTCCAAGACATACCTTTAGTGACATCACTTCCTTCTACTAGGTCTCTGTTCTTAAAAGTTCTACCTCCTCCCATTCACACCAAAGGTGACCACATACAGCTTCTGGGGGACACTTTAACCACAATAGCGGTATCACCACCTGGAATAGGACTCCGTCTCTACTTGCCTGTGATCTCCAAAGCCACATCTGCCTCATCTGTTTTGTTCTTCCTAGTGCCTAGCTCAGGCTTGGGTATGAGGAGAGTTATCAATAAGTTGAGTTCAGTGGGGGCTGGGGGTGATAGCTCTGTTAGCCAACTGCTAGGATGTTGATTCAACCCCCAGAACTCATAGTACAAAGAAAAGTTGGGCGTAGCAGTACATTTGTGATTCCAGCACCTGGGAGTAGAGATGGGCAGATCCCAGGAGCTCTCTGGCCAGCTAGCCTAGTTTAGGCGAGGAGTTCTAGGTAGTGAGAAACGTTGTCTCACAAAAACAAGCTGGGAAAAGCAAAAACAATGTGGGCAGCTCTTGAGGGCCAAGGCTGTGCTCCAGCTTCCACAATCACATGCACTCATGTGAATGCACACTGGCATACATGCATACTGGGTGTATTTGTGTGCACATGCTCAGTGGGAACACACACAACTCCAAGCAAGGTATAGAGTTTAGAACAGATTGCAAGCAAATGCCTCTGATCTGTGCCACTTTATGCTTCAGATGACATCTTAGGATTGGGATTCAGGAAATCTGGGAGCATCTTTGTACATAACTCTCCCGGGTGGCCTTGAAAGAATCATTTCCTGTTTCTGGCCATCTCCAGTCCTACAATCTATAGATCTTGGAATAAGGCTGCCACCCAGCTTTCTGGGGACATTGACAGAGGACAAGTGAGGTAATGGCCACTTGAGATTCTCTGAAAGAAAGCTCCATTAAAGCCTATGACTGGGCTTTCAGATTCAAGACACAACCCAGTCTCTAGGCTTGGCCAACAGTGATGCAAAGCCTGGTGGTGAGGTAGTTTCCAGGGCAGGGGCTAGGGGTGGTGTGGAAAAAGCTTGCCAGCAAATGTCATGGCACTCTGCTCCCCCACGTGAAGCTGAGCCTCTGGCTTTACATCTAAGCTACAGATTCAAGAAAAAGGGTTTTAATTTCATGAGTTAAACTCTCCAGAACCAATGATAAAGCCCTTGACAAGGTTTCTAGATGTCTCTAAGTGTATGTCTGAGATACAAGAAACCAAAGACTGGTCATTGGGGGTGACTTTTAGAACTAGAAGTCACAGCACTTAGTTCACAGCACTTAGTTTTCATTGATCTATTCACTTTTAAGCAACAGCCTCTCTGGGGCTCAGCTTTCTCATTTGTAAAATGGGTCCACTTAAAACTTTCATGGAGAAAAATCCTTCGTACATGTCAATGTTGTTACTATAATCATCACTGTGTTTCTTCGCTTGTATTAAGTTCCTGTATATCTGCAAACCTTTCCACTCCTTTAACACAATGGCAAAGCTGTTTGGGATCAACTTCCAATGAGATCCCATTCTCCCCTTTCATAGACAGTAAGACAGGCACTCACTGGAACCCGACCACAGTCTTGCTGGAGGGTTCACGTGTACCACTTAAGACAGTACCCAGCCCACTGCAGCCTTTGAAGACACTTCCTAACTAGATCTGCACAGCCCCTCTGGAGCTGGGGGTGTGTACACCATTAATGCCATTCATCACACGAGGAAACAAAATGATGTATTCACGGTTGCCATCTCTGTGAAATCTGCCTGGTTCCAATCCAGCCCTACCCTACCACCTGCTTCCTGGTGACTTCCAGTGCTGGTGCAGGCAGAAGGTGAGCAGGGACCTCTAGATCCAGTTCAATTCTAAGTAGTCCCCAATCCCGTTTCCAGGTTCTGAGTCTGGCAGAGTCACCCGATTGCCCTGCATTTCAAATCCTTTTTATAAAGTTGGGATCACAGTGGCTTATCCTTTGGGATTGATCTTTGAGGGATGAGGCTATTTCACAGAGGGGAGACTATTCACTCATGAGTTTGTTTCCTGAGGGTGGAGATTGTGTCCATCTATTTTTCTTTGCCAACTTGCTTAGGACATAGAAATGGAAGTCACACTTACCAGTCATCTTTCAAGGAGCAGGCATGAGTTCACAGTGCTCACCTGCTGTCCTCCCCCACACCCCTTCCCCCAGATGAGTCCTCCATCCATCCCTCCTTAGTCCTCCCTCCTACAAGTATTTCACTATCCCATTTCTCACTGCTAAGATCTTTTCGGCCCCTTTCATGACCCTTTTTACAATTTCTTGATTCTCCCTCATACATACGTACATACATACATATATACATACACTCACACATACATAATACATACATACATACACATACATACACTCACACATACATACATACACACATACATACATACATACATACATACACACATACATACACACATACATACACACATACATACATACATACACCCACACATACATATACATATATTTAAATCTAGGTCCTGCACATAGGCATTTGTCTTTCCAAGTCTGGCTTAATTAATTTAACATTATAATCTCCAGTTTAGATCCATTTTCCTGCCAATGCCATGACTTCATTTGTCTTTACGGCTGTACAAAATTCTGTTTTGTATATGTACATTTTCTTTGTCCACTCATCTTGGTGGATATCTAGGTAGGTTCTATTTTCTGGCCATTGTTAATAGTTCTATATTAAACACGGAATCCACAAGTACCTCTGCTGACACCATGCTATAAAGTCACTTCCTTAAATTATCTCCTGAACACAATCAAGACAAAACAGAAAATCCTAAGGTTCAGAGAGGTTACACAAATTACCCAGCTTTCACTGCTGGTAACTGGTTCAAACTCACTGTTTCCATTGCTCAGTTCACTATTATTTAACACTGTCTCCGGGACTCAGTTGAACATGGAAGGCTATCTTTCCCAGTTACCATAATGTCCTCTGGGGCAATCTGCACCGCAACACTTGGGGAATTGGTGGGCCCTTGACTACAGTGTCTGCAGGTCAAAGGCTCATGACAGTGAGAGTAAATGATGCCCCGGTGGTGTCCTTGCAAGTAAAAGTTAAAGCCTCATGAAGGGAGCAAACAGATTAATCCAGCTTAATCTTGCCTGAGCAGGATTTGTCAAGGGAGTAGGGTGGGAAGAAGATGGCCATATTACACAATTATGATGACGCACAGGCTTTCTTGGGCCTAAAATGCTTCCCGAGTCCCGAGGGGAGTCGCATGAATACTTCATTGTGCACACAGAGGAGGAAGTAACAAAGACTTCTTATCTTGCAGCTCGCCATGCCAGGAGCAGAATTATCTTTGACATTCTGGGCTGTTGTGCATTCTCCTTTGGCAGGCTGACGTCTGGTAGCTGGCTCTTGGTTGCCACTAAATGTCTAACATGGGAAGCTCCCCAGCTACAGCTAAGCCTTTGCCATGTCTGTGGCTTTCTTCGGGCGACAGTCTCACAGATGTACATCTCTGTGTCCTGGCACCTGGTGTAGGGCTTGGTAAGGAGCCTAAACTCACACAATGCTGAACCAAAGCTTGAAAGTTTGGCCAAGCACAGAATAGCCAAAGCCACGGGATGCTGTTGAAATCATCAGCGTAGTCACAACTTATTGGTCCTGCCAGGGGGCGGTGGTCAGTGGGCTGTGAAGACTGGACTTAAAGGTGCTGGACAGTAGACTTCCTGAGAACACTCTGAAACTGGGGGAGACATCAGAACCCAGGGCCCACATCAGTCCAAGCCTAGGTGAGAGAAGCAAGTACTGGTAATGAGTCAAAAGGGCCAGAAGCCAGGATTGAAATGAGAGAATTGCCAAAATGCTAAAGAGAAGTGATCTGGGTGAGAAAAGGTTTAGACATAAATGGAGAGTGTGTAGGGCCATTGCCACCATGGTTGGTAGGTGTAGAGAGGCTGGGCCTGCTGCCTTAGATGGCCTGAGCTGGGTGAACAGATGCAATCCTCTGTCTGATGTCTGAGTGACAGCAACTTGGAGGCATCTCTGCATGTGGGAGCAATTTGAAAATTCCTGAGCCCAGATTAAGCTAGTTAACAATATGCATGGCTATATATGAATGTCGGATTTGTCTTGGGTAAGGTTCTCAGCCTTTTGGCCAGCAACCCCTTCCTCTATTATCTTAGCTGCCTAGACTCATCTCTAGTGCAAGGGACAGGTAGCAAAGCAAGGTGGTGGATCCCTTCTCTTCTTCACACACACACACAACAGGTGGGGAAGGACTGTTGGCTCCATACCAGCCAGGCCTCTTTCCTTAAAACTTAGAATTGGTGGAAAGAAAGAGAAGGAGTCAGACAGACAGATTGATGGGCATTCTGGCATTCTGAGCCGCTGGCCATGCAATGATATCCACGCTTCTGTCTGCCTGGATCTGAAAAGCAGAGGAACCTTAACAGTAGGGAGATAGAAGCACAGAGCATGTGCCAGAAAGGGATGGAGACTGGTGATATAAAAGTGTGCCAGCAGCACTTCCTGGTTCCAGGCTATTCTTGGACTGACTGGTGCCCCTGGATCCCATGAGACCCTTCCCATATGTCTTGAGAGAAATTCTTATTTAAAGATGCTTCTACTGGTGTACCAGTTAGTTATCCAGAATCCTGACACTCTTCCCTTCCAGGACCTTTGATTCCCCCCGCTTCTCAAGCTAGACAGAAACTTCTCTACCCATTCTGCTCTACCTGTATGGTCCCTGTCTCTCTGAAAGGACTAGGAAAAGCTGACAGTGCATTCCTAGACTTCCATGGACCTGGGACTCCTGGTATGATTTACATTTCCTTGAGACAAAAGTAAGGGAAAGGCCACTCCAGCTGCTTCCACTGCTGCTACTGGGCTCTGTGGATATATTTTCAGGGGTACTTGTTTCTGGCTGCTTGCCCTTTGTGTGCTGGACATTCAAGGGTATGAGGCATGTGCTTTCTGTGGGTCCATGCCAGATGGACAATGTTCAGATCTTAGCCCTGCCACTTCTAGGTAAGAGACTTTGGGTAAGCGTCTTAACTTGAGCAAGGAGAGAAATGTTTTAGTCTCATCATGCTAGTTTACAGTAAAGGATTTGAGGACTGATGCATCACCATCAGCTGACAGCCCCACCACCTCCCACACTACCTCATGAATCATAGTCACCGGCCCCTCAAAGACAGAGGGGTCATCATTCCTTCCAGCTTAGGGTGTCTATGCCAACATTTGCATTCCACTGTGAGGTAATATGTTGGGCTCCCACTCACGTCTGGAATCTTGCACCCCTCCTGCTCATCAACCCCTAGGTTTACTGACAAAACGGAGAGGCTAAACTGGCTGGTTCAATGGCAGGAAACAGGGACCAGGATGTACACAGTTGTAGCAGATGCCCAGGGGAAAGGGACCAGAGCAAAGGGCTCCAGAACAGGATGTGCTATTAATAGACAGGTCGGGGCATCTCCAACCATCCTGCAAAATCAGAGTTACACTTTGCCTGGTCCAACATACTCATTATCTCATTTTTGTTCTTTGTTTCTCTTTGTTGAGCAAGTGTATCTTACTCACTTATAATTTATATGAAATAGAAGCATTGATTGTGCGTGTGTATGTGAGTGCACATGTGTGGTCCATGTGTATGGAGGTCCAATGTGAGCTTTCGTCCATGTGCAAATGTAGGCCTAAGGACAACTTCAAGTGTCATTGCTCAGGAATGCTGCCCATTGTATTCTGAGACAGTCTCTCACTGGCTTGCAGTTCACTAAGTAGACTTGGCTGGCTGGCCAGCAAGCTGAGGA
This sequence comes from Rhabdomys pumilio, assembly GCA_030674055.1. Classification (NCBI taxonomy): domain Eukaryota; kingdom Metazoa; phylum Chordata; class Mammalia; order Rodentia; family Muridae; genus Rhabdomys; species Rhabdomys pumilio. Next base: position 7,697,643 of record JANHMN010000021.1, read on the forward strand.
ATCTGCTTGTCCCCATTTCTTCAGTTCTGGGATTGCAAGTATGTGCCACCACTCAGGGGTTTTTTTGTTTTGTTTTTGTTTTTTAATGACAGTTCTGGGGTGAAATCCATGCTTGCCAAGGCAAGCATGAGGCCTCTTCCTAGCCCCCAGCATTGATTTTAAGTCCATGATTGTTGATAAGCAGGTATACTCATTGTCATTATAGTCATCAACATATGGAATATTTCTGTCAACCCCTCCACACCCAGGTCTTATATGTCCCATTATAACTCAAGCCTCAGGAAAGCATCTGCTTTCGGTTACTGTAAATTGAGTTATCTTTTCTAGATTTCATCTAAGTGAAATTATTTGCATATGGAATCTTTTGCACAAGATAGAATTTTTAAGATTCATCTATGTTGCTGTTTGAGGCATCTTCCTTCTTCTTCCTCCTCCCCTCTTCTTCCTCTTCCTCCTCCTTCCCCTTCTTCTCTTCCCTCTCCCCCCTCCTTTTTGAGATAAGGTTATTCTGTGTAGACCTGGCTATCCTGGAACTCACTCTGTAGATGAGGCTGGCCTTAAAGTCAGAAATCCACCTGCCTCTGACTCCCCAGTGCTGTTATTAAAGGTGAGTGCCACCACTGCTGGGCTGCTGTTTGATTCTTTCTCTCTTGCTGCTGACCATTATTCCATCCTATAAGATACTTGCTCCTGCAATTTCAATATTATTACCTAGCATTTTTGGATTACTGCCCAATGACTGTGTTGCTAGTACTTCGAGCAGCTTCTCTCCAAGTCCCCACAAACAGTCTTATGTGATGAGTACTGTCAGCACCCTTTCCACCCTTTCATAGACAAGAAGCACAAGAATTAAGGGATAATGCAGGAGCTGCAGAGAGATGTCAATAGGTAAGAATGCTTATCTGAATTTGGATTTCAGTAGGTATGGCTCCCACTGGCCTGCTGGACTTACACAACACTGGGGCTGTGTTGTGTTGGGCAGAGACGGGAAGATCACAGGGGCTTGCTGGCTCAACAAGTCTAGCTCTAGTTCAGTGATAGACCTTGCTCAGAAGGATAAGTGTCAGAACAGGACACCTCACATTTTCCTCTGGCCTCTTCAAGTGTATACACACACACACACACACACACATCACATACAGAAAGAGAGACAGAGACATAGACAGAGACAGACAGACAGAGACAGAGAATGTAATGTACTTGCTACAGGAAGACTCTAATGCAAGAACTGAACAGAACCATGTTGGGTGTCACTGCTCACCAGCACTGAGCCGAAGAGCTAGGTAAAGAGCTGCAGACCTATTTCCTAGTTATAGAACAGGCAGTGGGCCAGCCAGGCCTTTTGAACCACACTCTTTATCACGTAAGCCTCCAAACAGCTCCATGGGGCTAGCCACTCTTACTATACCCATTTTGCTGAGAAGGAACTGAGTATTTGCAAAACCCAGTAATTTCACTGAGCCATTCTTGTGAATATTTTCTCTCGGTGTCTCATTGCTCCTAAACCTTTCTTGTAAATGAGCTGAGAGGCAAGTATATTTCTCTTCACTGCATTAATTCTGCAGAGATGATGGTATGAATCACCAGCTTGCCCAGAGCTACCACATACTTCCCATCCTCCCAAGAACCGGGTTAAGTCTTTAGACCCATTTTGGCCAATAGACTCAGAGAAATGAGATCAAGGTGTCCCTTCCAGATAAAGGCAGTCAGGAGCTGGCATGCCTCCTTTATCTACTCTATTTCCCTATTCAGATGACCATGAAGGCTACATGAACAAGAGAGACAGATGGAGGAGGACTTCTTGGCCTATATTAGATGTCTCAGGAGCAAGAAATGAATCTGTGGTTTGCTAAGTCCATTTCAGGAGTTTACCAGCTGTAGCAATAATAATAATATAGTGATGTATTATTAATAATAATAATCTAATAATACTAATGTCTAATAATATAATAATAGTAACCACAATTCTCACGTGTTATTTCAGGCTGACTGTGAACCATGCTGAATGATACTGTGCTAACTTTATCCATCAGCTTCTTGGATTTTAGCAGCTTATCTACAGACTTAAGTGGGAGGTTGTTTCAAGTGGGTATCAGATTTGCTAACGGCAGAGGGCAGACAGGCCCTCTCTAAGAAGCAAGATCTTTAGGTCTAGGAATTATTATCAAAGACAGCACTTGATATGGTACATGGTTAACAAATGCCTGCTCCTATGGTTGTGGACACTATGTTACTAAATAGAATCCACACTTATTTAAAGAAGCATGCAACATAGGGCTCAGAGAAGAAACAGGCATTGCAAGATGAGGCATTAAAGCACCTCACAGGTGGAGTGCCTTTTCCTGGCTCCTGTTGGTACATTCACAGGGCTATATAGAAGTTCTTGCTGTCTGACTTCCCATGGAGGCCAACTGCATCAAGTTATAGCCTGCTGCCTTTCTGTGGCCTCAGGATTCAGTGTAAAACCCAGGACCCCAATTTAAATTCACCGACAGAGCTAGGATTTTAAGGAGATGTGTGAGCCAAATATTAATATATGAGAATGAGTAGTTAGCCGGGGAAATAAAAGAAGATAGAACATTCCAGAACAAAAGAGCAGCAGGCAAAGGCATGGGGTGATCAGAAGACTGGGCCTGGTTAAAAATGGATACAGAGCACAATGTAGTTGGAACATTCAGCAAGTAATGAGATGAGGCAGGAGTCCTAGGTGAATGACTTATGAGGGTATGGGTCCATGGTCCTGATCTTGGTCACCGAGGAAACTCTAACCTACACATATGAGGCACACCCTCCCATCTAATCATTCTCAGGAACTTATGGAGACCCCTCCTGACTGCAGCTCACTTGTGTTCTTTATTTCTTAACTAAGGGAAGATGGACATTAATTATTGTGTCCTTTCAATGTCCCCAACAGCAGGGACTATTTTCAACTCTACTATCAAGATAAAAATGTTATGCTATAAGAACTGGAAGTCCTGGATCCCAGCCATATCCAAGAGGGATAGCTACCCAGGGCACATGGGGATAGCCTCCCAGACATCCAAATGTTAATATGTTTGTATACTGCTAGCCAATTTGCTGGCACTCTGATTTCCCATGCACCCTCCTACCCTGTGACCCCTAACCATAAAGGATAATATCGACGTCAATAGGGATTCTGGATCCTGCTTATGGCCCTTAGCTGTTAGTCAGTTCCTGAACCATGCAGCAGGTTGAACAGTACCACAAGTTATTTAGATGACAGATAACAGAATTAGTTTGCACCTTTTGTTCAACAGAGTCTGGGGTTAGTCCTTTTTCTATGCTATGAACCATTTACTAGCCAGAACAAATGGGGAGCATTCCTGCATAAGGTAGACCATGTGGGCATCTTGGGATCCATTTCAGATGACATAGTTTGAAGAGGACACTAAATACTTGGAATTTATGAGGAGAAGAGTGACAGGGATAAAGGAGAGTCTGGGTTGAACCATACATGGAAAGGCTGGTAAGACCAGGGAGTTCGGCAGGGGCTGAGCTTAGAGGCAGCATGCTTGCCTAGCATAAAAAAGCAAGGCCCTGGGCTTGGGAACCAGCATCCCCCACCAAATAAGATGAATTAGAGATGCTGGCTTGGAGAAGAGAGCATCCAGGGAACAGAAGAACTGCCTTCAAATATGTAAGAGATGCCATGTGAAAAGGCTAGACCTAGGAATGGAACTAGCAGCAATGGGTAGGATTACCTGTGATGTGACCTTCATTGGGGAATTGCTTTCTGGGCACCTCATTTGTGCAGGTGGTGAACTGAGCTTGGGAGGAGGAGTGGGGAACATGAAGAAGGAGCTATCACTCATATCGGAGAAAGACACAAAACCAGATGATGATGATGGTGATGGTGGTGGTGGTGGTGGTGGTGGTGGTGGTGGTGGTGGTGGTAGTGGTGGTGGTGGTGGTGGTGTTGGTGGTGGTGAAAATCAGAAGTGCTGAGGGATGGAGCCTTGGCATCCTTTGGGGGAGTTTGCCAGGATCCTGGAGCAGAGGGCATTGACTGGAGGTCTAGTGAATGGACAGGAGGCTGTCAGAGAAAAGTAGCTAGGGGGAACAGCACAGGCAAAGTGACCAAGTTGTAAAATGGTCTGGCATTAAAAACTAGGTGAGACCCGGGCTATGTAAGGGAATGAAATGTAGCTTGTAATGGTTGAGGGCCTCTTGACCTTGTGAAGTTTGGGGAGTTTGGATGTGAGCCTGGAGCAAGGAAGAAACATTGAAAGCTAGCAAACAATGACCAGTCAGGAGCCACGTTTGCAACAATAGCTTGGAGAACAGTTAAGGAAGAATTTTTCTTTGAATTAGAGACACACAGAGTAAGATGGGGTGACCAGGATGTGTTAAGCATCTGTCACCAGAGGCATTTGAGTGGTACAGGGAGGGTAGCCTTGGCATACATACGTCAGTGTCCAAAGTAATCGGATAAGATGAACCTCATGGTCTATCCTAATCTCAATTTCTCTGAGTATTGAAGAGCACCGCTCTATAAGCAGCAGGTAAAGGGGACCAATGGAAATTTAGGGCACAGGAGTGCAGGCAGTACAGATACACACACTCCAATTTGATCCTTGGCTAATTTTATTGCTGGTGGCTGGGAACAAAGGTGACACCATCTTTATATTCTGGACATGAAGAAAAACTCCAAATATCATCTTTTGAAGCTATATCTTAGGAGTGTAGAGAGAGTCTGTAACAGGAAGGCACCCCTTGACACAGGAGCTATCCTGAGCATTTCATCCTGGAGAGCACATCTGGTTCTCAGACAAACATGTGGAGAATTGGATATTTGCAAGGGTCATTTTTCAGACGAGGGAATGAGACACAGAGGTCAGCAGGCCGTCCAAAGTGTCAGAGCAGAATTCAACCCCAAGCAGTCTGACTGCGGGTCCAGTTTTTTAACCACTCTACTATACTAGGGTGCCCCTCACTTCATGAAACAGGCTGTAAAAACTCACAAAGCACAACGCTGAGCATTAATCCAGATCTCTTTGCCAACAGTTAAAATAGCATGAGACAGCTTTACTTTACGGGTGGATTGTTCACAACGAAGCAACATCTTTTCAAGTCTGTTACTGATCATATTTTAGTGAAATGTTTCAAGCAAAATGTTTCAAACTTGTGACTATAATCAGTAACTAAACTCCTCCCAAGAACTAAGAGAAAACAAATAGGAAATTAGAGGTTAAAAAATATGCAGGTGTTTCATTTTCCTTTAGAAACTTTCCATTTCACCAGATAGGAAGATAAAGCCTGCAGATTCTTGGCCTCAGCTAGAGCTCTCACAGACCTCCATGTAAACCTCTGGAAGAGCAGAGGGCTGAGGAGAAAATATCTGAAACCAGAGCTTTGAAGCTCATTAGTTCAATAGTCGGGAAGGAATGGGAAGAGACAGGATGTCCATCGCCATGGCAACTATAGGAGTGCCTATTCTGTCGTGATGTAGACGTCTTCCCTTACAGAGGATGAAAGAGGATGAAAGAAGAAAAGCTATTCACTCAAGGTCACCTACAGAAGAAGCACAAGAGGTGAAATCTGTACCTTAGTCTACCTGAGTCCTGAGCCTGTGTCCCTCCAATTAACCATAAGGCCTTTCTGTTTTGTGGCCTACTCTGTCATGTGCAATGTAGAAAAAAATAGAGCTTACATTCCCCAGAGAGTATACTGTGTTTAAAAACACTTCGTTTTTCATCTAATCACAACATTAACAGCAACACTAAAAACAAAAGCAGCAGCAGTGAACAGTGAGCAGGATCCAGGTCCTCTTCTAAGCATCTGGTGGACTTGTCCATCGAATGACCACCAGCCACCTGTGATGTGCGACCTCCACTGATAAAGAAAGAATCAAAGAATCAAATCATTTACCCAAAGCAACATGTTCATCATGATGAACAATGAATAAGAGTAAATTAATCAAACTCTTTGATTGAATCAAAGACCTCTATAGTTGCCCATAAGTTAATCATTATGAAATTTTACATCAGCTATTACACACACACACACACACACACATACAGAGAGAGAGAGAAAGAGAGAGAGAGAGAGAGAGAGAGAGAGAGAGAGAGAGAGAGAGAGAATTAAGTGCAAATGTGTAATTCATCTGTGGCTTTGGGAACTATGGAACAAATAATAGATTCCTAAGAATCCTGGGGGGAGTGGCTGGAGCATGTTGGAAGTCACAATAGTTTAATGTCTAATTGAGCTCTGAGGTTGAACATTCAGTATGTTGCATGCTCAACAATCAATCTATGCTGCATGCTGAACAACCAATCTATGCTGCATGCCGAACAACCAATCCTTGACTAGACAGTTCCAAGCCATCCTGGTACCATTAGTCATTTAGTGACTTGAGTCTCTTCCAACTAGGGCAGGGACCACATGGCAGGTAACCTGCTACTCAGGGGCCTTGTGAAGTTGCCCACAGCCAAGGATAGCTAACAATGAACTTGTAGACTTACTTAAAACATCATGAGGTGTTTTGGTGATTTAAAGAAAAAAACACAGATGAACTTTTGTGTTAGAAGGTTGGACACACCTACAGGGTGTCCTATGTTCATGTCATCAATGAACAAGGAATCTCTCACTGGGCTCTATTTCTTAAACACACCATCCATCAATATTGCCACTGGGGGAATAAGTCTTTAAAACATATGGGCCCTTGGATGAAACCTAAACCACATCCAAATCACAGCATCAAGGAGGTGATGAGACAACATAAATAAAAAGCAGTCCTAAAGCAAATAAGAACAAAGGCCATGAGAATCATGAGGATGAGTGCCCAAAGCAAGCAAGACTGACAGAGCACTATCAAGGGCTGTAAGAACTGGCAGAGAGCTGCAAACAGCAGAGGGTGAAAGAGAGAGAGCCCTGTAGCAGGACTGATACAGAAAGACTTTCTAGGAAGGGGACTCATCATGTTCATTGAGTGCCCAGTATCTGCCAAGCTTTGTGCTCCACTTTCTAGAGATTCATCTAGTAAAACATCACAATATGTCTGTAATGGGAGAGATGTCATAGCTATCAGATAATGAAGAAATAGGGGCCCAGTAGGGAATTCAAGTGTCCAGCAGGCACCACTGTAAACCAGGAAGAGCTGAAATTTTAACTCAGCCCACAGAAATGAGGACACAATAAACTCTTTTCTTCTCCCTCTCAACTCTGAGCTTCTCCTGCCGACCCTGATCAGGAGAGCCAGCGCTTGCCTTTTGATTCTTGCTGACTCTGTCCCCATGAACACCTTCTACATCCTTTGATTAAGGAAGCTGTGTGGTCACTGTCCGTATGTGCTGCTGTAGCCTCTACTTAGGGTGTGCTCTGCTTCCTCACCAAAGATGTCCAGATAGGCTGCGAGGTGGGATGCTGCTGATAAGCATCTCCTATTTACTTCTTGTCTAGAAATTCTCTTTCCTGTCTTGCCAAGGGGTTATACATCTTTAGGTGGAACTTGTCTGGTTTTTCTCCATGGTTTTCCCTGATTGCTGCCTGGGAACTTGATGCTGGCAGCCCAGGGAGGCCTACAAGATGCTGCCCTTGTTAGCAGAGCAAAGGTCTCTGGCATCTCTAAATACCTTGGAGGAAAAGGGACACAGCAAGGACAAGAGGTGTATACACACACACACACACACACACACACACACACACACACACACACACGTATGCATGCACGCACACACACATGGGGAGGAGGGGACATAGAGTGAGAGCAACAGAGATAGAGACAGAGGGAGGGAATGCCATGGGTAAGTGAGTAAGAAGATGGAAAGGAACATAAGACAGGAAAAGCTGCAGTTGTTTGGAATTGGAGAGAATGGAGATGGGGTAAAGACAGAAACGAACCATATGGCCAGCCACCAGTAATCTCAGCTTCCTCCAAAGCAATCCCAGAGAAGAAAAAGGAGGAGAGAGAGCCAGGAAGCAGACACATAGCCCTTAGTTCCCAAATAGACTTTGTAGTTTGTAGTCAGATCAAGATGTTGACCCAGGGCACTCTGACTTCTCGAGTCAATTTCTAGTTTCACTGCCACACCCCAGAGATTCCTGTCTGAACCTCAGTTTCCTTACCTATAAACTAAGCTGGGTGACGTCGTTTCATAGAATTTCTGTGAAGACTGGGTGGGAGATAAGAGCTGGTACAAACTGTGAAGTGCTGCGTACGGCTCACTGTGGCAGCCTAAGCAGCAGGTTAGAAGGCTGTGGGAATCTTCCTGCAGACTGCTTTAAGAACAGTTGGCATCCTCTCCTGAAGGTCACTGTGACTGGAAACGAATGCCCCAGAAGAAACGCTAATCCTCACGTAAAAGCTGCCTAGTCATGCCAGCATGTCCAACTGGGCATCTGTAAAAAGGGTATTTCACCTTCCTGGCTCCTTTAAAATGGCAGATGCACTTCATATTTTAAGGACCCCTTTAGCTTGAAGAAGGGGCAAATCTTTGTTACCTGGGATGAGGAGACAGTATAAGGTGACAAAGGACCTATCATGCAGTAAAGGCTTTATACTTGGACAAGAATGAGTATCTCTTCCCATATTGCCTTCTCCAGGAAGCCTTCTTGGGTTCCTCTAGGATAGACACAGTGCCTTCTCTAGGCTCACTGACACAAATATGCCATTTGTGGGTCCATGTGATGTCCCAGTTTGCCAACTAGACTCTTAGCTCCTGGGGACAGAAACCACTTTGCTCATTTCCGGTACTCAATGTTCAGGGCCTGGCATCTGGCATTGACCCAATGGGTGCTCATGCACTTGAATGGGACTGAATTTCAGCCCACATTCTTTCCCATTAGGCGAGACATTTTCAAGGAGGAAGGGCTGGGCCCAGGCTCAGCTGCCGGAGGCCTTGGGAGCAACCTTTGGACAGTCTGTGCTGTGCTATGAAGCCTTTTGGAGAGCCAAGTGAGATTCCAGGGCAGATGAAAGCCAGAAAGGGTGGGAGAGAGGCTGACTGGCTGGAGAGAGCCTGGGCAGGGTGGGGGACAAGAACACTTAACACCACAGATAATATTTCTCAGGCATTTAGGTTCTGTATAATGCTCTTACATAGTCTGTTTGTTTGACTCTCATAAGAAGTGTAAGGACTAAATAGGGTAGGTTCAAACCCGCCATTTTCTTGTTGGTATGAGCAGGACAAGGCAGAGAGAAAATCCCCTCAGTTGTATTTGAGGCTGGATCCTTGGATTGCAGATCTGGTGTTTATACAAAAACAAGAAAAGATGGGAAGTGCAGCCTATGAATCCTGGCTTCTTTCCTGAATTTAGTGTAGCCATTTTCTTTTACCCATATATTAAATAAAAGCACAACACTGGAGCTCATATTGACTTTACCAAGTACCATATCAAAGTGATTTCCTTTCATCTGAGCTGTGATCCCATTTTACAGATGCAAAAAGTAAGGCTGAGAAGGGATAAGGCTCAGAAGATTACAAAGTCAGCAATTACAATCAGCTTAAATCTAATGACTCAAAAGCAAGAGTCTGAGTGCTCAGCTGCCCACCATTCTGCTAAGTTATTTCTTACAGAAGTTGTAGAGGAATTTTGATCCAACAACATGGCTGCTTTGGCAAATGATCACATCCAAAGACATTCTAGGTCTATATGATCCAGTTGGAATGCAAACATACCCTGTATTATAGTATTATGTGGCTGGAATACAGACATGCCCTTAGTACACACCTTTAATTCCTAACAGTGAAGGTGAGGTTAGTTTGTAGAAGGAAGCAGCCATGTTTGAAAGTGATGTCTAATTGAGGGGCGGACAAAGTGATGAATCAGAGAAAGATTTGATGAAATGCGTCAGGGATAGGATACATCTAACTCACAGAAGAACAGCACAGGAAAGAGAGGTTATTTAAGAGCAGTGCAGGGAGAGAATGTGGTGGTGGTGGTGGTGGTGGTGGTGGTGGTGGTGGTGGTGGTGTGTGTGTGTGTGTGTGGCAGTTTTACCTGGACAGTTTTACAAAGACAGGTTGCAGAGAGAACAAGTTAGAGACAGGTGAAGACAGAATGAGCCTGAGAATGGGAAGGAGACAAAAGATGAGAACATATTGCCGAAGTTAGTATGAGGCCAAGCAGAGTAATTCAGTGAGAAGCTGAGAGAAGCCAGTTTGAACAGTCAGCTTGGAAGATTAGATTGTACATAGAAGCTTCCATGCCTAGGCCTAGGGATAGTTATAACAAAGAAAGAAACACTCTGGGCTCAGCTCAAGCAGTAGATTTGCACAACCTGGGTATGGCTCTCATCTCATCCCACCATCTGAAAAAATAAAAGTGGCATTTACAAGGAGACATTCAATGGGTAGCCCCCAGTGTCCAGCTACCAGTCCATTGTCCACTGCCAGAGGACATACATGCTGTTCATTGCATTCTTCCAGACTTTCGAAAGTCCTGTCCTGGGTCTTCTGTGTCCACTGGCTTCTGTGATTTACCCTTGGGCTTGGCCACAGGAAGGGTGTATTAATGATTACAGTGTATAAAGCTGAAACAGGCTGAAGCTAGCTGATGCGAGGTAGAAGAAGACAGGACTTACCCTTCTTGGCTGTGCCCATCATCCAGGGTAAGCCAGCCAGGACACTGACTCCATGTGTCTTAAGAAAACTTATCCTTGGGCTCAAACAAAGCCAGGTTCTAAGTCAGTGCCAAATCTTAACCTCTGGATGACCCAGCTTAAGATTACTGACCTCTGGAGAGTGGGAAGTATACACAAAGTCCCATCCTTTACCGAGAAGCTTTTAGCCGTTGGTACCTGCTAGGAAAAGGAAAATCAGGTTCTACAGTGTAGTGACACAGGATATATAGACCACACCACAGGAAAGGCCCCATGCTCTGCAGTGGCCAACACAGGATGAACTCCACAACTTTCATGTGCTTTTTGTTTCAATTTGGTATTTATTTTTTGTCTTACTGGGTTTTTATGTTTTGATTTTCATCTTTTTGGGGTGTGTGTGTGTGTGTGTGTGTGTGTGTGTGTGTGTGTAAGAAAGTACATGATGTTAGGTACATAGGGATGTGGGAGGATCTGGGAGAAGTTGGGGGAGGGGGAAGAATATTAACAAAATACATTCTATAAAAAAACCCGAGACAACATAACCTACATAACCTTGCTGTCCCGGAACTCACAGAGATTTGCCTACCTCTGCCTCCAGAGTGTTGGGATTAAAGGCATACACCACCAAAGTTTTGCTTGGCAAAACTTTTTTAATAAAAATATTTACATGGAATATAATGTTGTAATTAAAAAAAGATAGGTGATCTCACTGAATATTGGCTTCTCCATTTGTAGCGAGCAGCTAATATGAGTCTTATAAGAGGATTAAGTAGAACAATATGCTGGCAGTGTTGCAGTGTAGAAGCCGGCACACGATACAAAATCCTCTGCCATTCAACAGAAGGTGGAACAGGAGAAGGGGTGTGGGAGTCAGAGTCAGACAGAGCTGGCTTCCAATCCCGGTTCTGCCAACTGTAAGCTGTAGTACTGTGCGGACAGCAAGTTTCTGGACTCCGGTTTTCATAGCAATAAAACAAGTCTACTGAGAACTACCTCCGGGGAAACGGTAAACCTGAGAACAAAAGGCAGGTGACTGAATGGAAGATGTTTAACAGTGACAGTGGTTGGGTTGCTTTCACTCTTCCTCTCCTTGCAGAGGTGAAGGAGACTGCCATCCATCCAACATTCAAGCCTGCTGTCTAGATTGTGAGAGTTGGTTAGTGGTGATCCACCGTGATGAGACTCTATCACTGAGGAGAAGACCAACTGTCATATGACAAATCATGGTGCAGTTTGCAAGGTGCTCAGATGGGATTCCTTACATAGTGGATTCACTAGCCTCGGAGTGACCAGCCAGGTGGACTCAGGGCTGTTCCTGTTCCGGGGTGGGGTAGCAATTGGGTGGCATTGGATCAGCTTGGATGCACATTAACAGAATATCCCCTAGTCTCTGTGTCATATAGCATGTGTGGCTTCTGTCACCCCCCTCTCCTCCCTCAGTCTTTTGGAGTCATCTTGTGTCATGCCTCTGGCTTAGGGAACAACTTAAACTCCATTCTGGGTGACATACTTGGGATCCTTTTCCTGGGTTTCCTTGCATCATGGTTTGCTGAAACCTTTGTGACATTCTGTTCCTTCATCCCATCTCTTCTCTAAGTATCTGTCTCTGCTCGGTTGTTTTGAACTATCACATGTTAGATGTCTTGGTTCACGGTGCCACAAGACATGATCATAGTGTAGCTGACTTATAAACATTAGTTGCTCATTTCTCACAGTGCTGGAGGCTGGTCAGCGTACTGCTAGATCACACTGCATATAGACTGGTGAGCGCTACTTCTTGGCTCATAGATGGCTGTCTCCTTTCTGCACCCTCATGTGGCAGAACTATCTGAAGATCTCTCTGGGATCTCTCTTGTAAGGGGATCAATATCATTCATGGGGTCCTGGGTTAGCTAAGTACAGAACAGTAACAGATCAAAATCATTTACATATATGATACAAATTTGATAGTGTGTTTTCAAATACATTTCAGCATTGGTTAGTCAAATCTGCTATGGAGCTTGACGACATGGAGGGCCACCTTACTGAAAGCAGGCAATGACAGAGAACAGGCCAAGTAGTTTGGCAGCTACAGAGAAGCTGAGAGACAGCTGCATGCTGGGGAAGCTTTATCAGGAGGAACTATAAAATATTATGGTGGGATAGACTGATGGAGAGGAGGAAGGTGAGACAAGGAACACACAAGGAGGACTCCAGGGTTTGTGGTTGAATGCATAGGTACCTAAGCTAACACAGGTGGGTAAGCTCAAGGTAAGGCAGGTTCAGGGTGAAGGAAAGTTGAGTTTCAGGTGGAATGCTGGTCAGATCTCTAGGCAGAGTGTGCACATAGGTCAGACACAGTTGTGGCTTTTACAGCATTGATATTAGTGAGATAAAAAATGGGGTGAAGGTGGGTCAGGGTGAAGATGTGGCTTGCACTGAGTACTGACTACAGGCTCCAGCCTGGCTGAAGAAATAGCAAAGGGATTTTGCTATTTCAACCAGCCTACCAAAGACGAGAGGCAAATATGGTTTCTCAATTTGGCCATTAGAGCATTGAAATAATGGATCCCTCAAACTAGAATTACCCCCAAAACTGCATTCTGGGAGAAGTGAACGCCAAAATCTGGACCAGCCAGAGGGGAAGCTTTTGCTCCTACACAGAGAGATTTGCAACTTGTCAGACCGCCATTATTTGATCGCCGTCTGCAGCACATGCTCCAACTTGATGGATGCTCAGTGAGTTGAAAACCTTCACCCAGTCATTTCTGAGTGACTGTGTGAGTCCAAGCTCCCTAGGCAGTGGACATGATGGCTTCTTTCTAAATAAATCCTTACTGATGGGACATCGTAATAAGGTAGAGTTTTATTAAGCTGTATGGTAACTTTCAGGCTTCAAATTTGATTCATAATTTCTGGCTATGCTGGGGCTGCTGTTTCTTGATCACTCCCTCAGTTTAGAGGACACCCCTCCATTCCCTCTCCAATCAGCTTCTCTCCTTGTTACCCAAATCTCACTCTTACGTGAATTCAACTGTCTCACAGGACCACAGCTGATGGAGCTTGTAGGGCTGGGAGTTCAGTCTCTTTATGAAATTTTTTTGTTGCAAGCTTCTAGATTTCCACCCCCTGGGTTTTTATATGCTTCCACCATTTTCCTTCTGTAACGTTTCTCTTTAGCTCATTAAGTTATGTAGACCACTAATGCTGCTACCATTCCTATTGTCTGCACCCTAATCTCTGCCAGTATCCTGCTGTTCCTTCCAGTCAACTTCATCTAACCACTCAGCCACAATCAATGTGATGCCTTAGCACTCTGACTTCATAGATGAACTGGCAACCTCTGCACCTGCCTCATAACTTGTCTTCCTGGATTCTTGGCTTCTTTGTCAGTGACTTCTGTATTCAGAAGAGACCCTGAGCTGAGATGACTGCCTGGCAACGATAAACTCATAAGAGGTGAGTGCCATGCTTGACATGGGAAAGCACACATGAGGAGCACATGAAGGACACATGAGGGGACCATGTGAGGAGGTGACTTCTCTGGATGGCAACATGTGGAAACAGAGAACTGGATGGAGGGTGACAGGATGATCTGGGAGCCATTAAGGGAGAAGCTGAGCACTCTGGAGAAACCTCTGGCTTCCCTTTAGAACCACTTAAGCACAGGAAGGGTCATGTTAGCCTTGTACACCAACGTCCAGTGGGAGTGGACGTCACCTCTAGGGAGCCAGGAGACAGCTTGGCTTGAGTGAGATACCACGTGACAGGCCTCTCCACTTTGTCCCAGCCTGACTCTTCTCTAAGAAAGTTTAACACTGCTGAGCCTGCTGAGGCCAAGAGGTTGAGACTCGTGGGAAGAGTGAAGGTCACCATTCTTTGGGGTCTCCCGGATGCTCACCATGTGACTCCACATCAAGCAAGCAAGCCCTCCTTCTCAGTCTCAGAGAACAACAGCAAGAGGTCACCATTCGGCTGCCTCTAAGAATTCCTAATTCTTGACTCAGACTGTTTCGAGAGGCCACAGCTGCTCTGTGACGATGACACATGCATGGGGAGTTGCCTTAGGCAGGGTCCCAGGAAAGGTTTTCTTTCATATAGCCAGGTCCCTAAAACAGAGGACTCCCCAATAGTCAGTTATGCTTGATAACCTATGGCTTCCCAGGTCCACTGAGATTCACTGGCTCCCCCATTTGCAGAAGAGCCCCCTAGCTTCCAGCACCTATGGTCTCTAGACGACTTTTTCATTTTCATCAATTGAGTCATCTATAAACTGCAAACATCAAAAGCATCTTTATTCTTGAGCATCTTTTTGAGTCACACATGTATAGCGAATAAATCACACCCTTCATCCATTCAAAAAGTGGACTGAGGAGTACCCAGGGTCAGGTGCTCTTCCAGGCCTTACCCATACAGGAGTGAGCAAAGGAGTGACTTTCCCTCTGGGAGCCTGAGTTTTAGTGTAGGACTATATCCCATTTTCTGGACGAGAAGCTAGAGGTACAGAAAACACTGTGGGTGGCAGAGCTGTGACTTAAACACATGTGTATCTAACTCCTTTAAAAGCTGGTTCTTTAGTTCTTGTATTTTCTTGCCACCTGTTGAAAGCCATAAATCATGTTGTGCCTCTGAGGCTTCCTACAACTCTTTCCAGACTCTGGAAGACTCCTTGTTTCTTTGGCTTTTGTTTTGATTTTTAAATTTTCATCTCACAGTTTTAGTAAAGTATATATATATGAGATATATATATCTCATAGGGTATACTTTATTAAAACTGAATATATGTGTGTGTGTATACATACATATATATATAATATATACACATACATATATTGTACAGTGTACTATTTTGACACGTGCACATATTTTGGAATAATCATGATCTTCAAGCTAATTAAGAGATACACCACCTCACACAAGTGTTGCAATATTTAAGATCTTATGGTTAGGAACAAATGAAAAGGACAAAGTAAGCTGAACACCAGTATTCACGTTCTTCTTCTTCCTGACCACAGATGCACCATGACATGTTGCCATAATGGAGTGGACCGTCAAGCTATAAGCCAAAAGAAAGCCTCCCTCCTTATGTTACTTTTGCCACGAATGTGGTCACCGCAATGAAAGAGGAAACTAATACAGTCAGTAGACATCAAGTTAGTGATAGTACAGTCGTTTACTAACTGGTCATGTGACCATATGTCAGGTGACCACGTTGTATTCATCTTGTATAATTGGCAGACTTTCCTTAAAGGTCTTTTCATGCCCTTCTCCTCTAAGAAGCCCTGCAGACTCTACTCCTCCCTGAGCAGGGAGAGGTGAACCTCTCTGGCTCTCCCTCCCAACATTCTTAGGTTCATAGCCATTGATGGAGTTTCTTGACCCCCTTTTTTGACAATTATCTTCTCTAGTATTCGGGTCCTGTGCACAGCACTGTGTCCTTGGATCTGAGCTGTCAATGTGTAGAGCGGTTGCTGCTCATGCTCTGGGCCTCTTGGCTTAGCCTCCCCTTGGCCTAAGAACTCCCTGATGCTTAGCTAGGCAAATAGGCACAGAGAGTCACCCGAAGGAAACTTTTGATTCCTGTTGTCCTCTGTATGAGCGGGTTTCCCCGGGTGTTGTGATGGAGATAAGCTGGCAACTGAAGGCTCTGAAGGCAAGAGGGCTTACAAGTGAGAACTTTGGGAAGGGGTTACCCCATCACCAGGGCCAATATCTCCTCCCCCTTCCCATATTTTGCTAGTCTTCAATTCCTGGACTATGAAATCTCAAAGCCATTGAATCACTTCTTCTGAGAACACAGTCCTCTACCCATTGAAGGTTTGGCTCAAGAACAAGATAAGCAGGATGCTTTGGGATTCATTCATGTGGTTCCCTGCATCCACTCACTTTGACTTACATCACAAATTCTAACACATCATCAGACGTATACACTCATCTGGTCTTTGCATCTTCCTCACTGGCTGAATCTGAAGTTGACTTGATGGTCCCAATGTATCCTGGGTCAAGGCCCCTGGTCCTGTGGCACCAGACGAAGAGGCCACTTTCCTTGGCCTCCAGGAGGGAATGGCTTTAGGTTAGGGCTAGTTGCTGTCATCATGATTTTTATCTCCAGGGATCCTATAGATGGCCCAGTACAGGGAAGTGGAAATTCTCTAGAGTATCCAGGAACTCCTAACCTTTTAGCAAGAATACTGTGGAGACTCAGCCTGACTCCATTTCTATCTTTCCCCCAACTCTTTCTGTGACAGAAGGCTAGTGAGCAGAGTAGAGGTTGGGGTTGGTCTAGAGAAGTTAGAGAAAGAGGGGAGGATGGAAGATGAAAACTAATTTCTAGCACATGCTGAGAACCACTAAGTTCTGGTACTTTTAAAGGTGATACTTGTTAAGTCTAAAACCCTAATGATGTAGGATGTTTAAAATTCTGATTTCACTACGAATAAATCTAAGGCCCAGAAAAATAAAATGACCTTCCCAAGATGGCATCCTCCGTTCATACCCATGAACACTCTCATCACTCCAAGACCTAAGGTGTCAATTGTCCAAGAAGGACTCTTAGGATCCCTTAAACAATGATCCAGAGCTACAGACAGTTAGACTGTAAGACAACCTCCCAAGTTATCATCTGAGAGGATCTCTTCACAATGCAGAAACAAAGGTCAGGGAGGTTTGGCTTGCTTTCAACATCAAGATATGGTAGAACCAAGATTTGAACTCAGGTCTTTAGACTCTTGCTTCCATGCTTCCACTTTTCTGGCCTGAACAGAAGCACAAGGGAAAGCTTGTCTCCATTCTGTTATGGTGCCTCTTCATCTAACACAGTAACATCACCCTCATCTCACACCCAACGTCCTTTCTCTATAACCAATATCTCGTGGGCTGGACACGGAACTCAGTAGAACAGCACGTGGTTAGAGTGTCTGGGATTCTGTTCTCAGTACCTAAAGGAAAATTCTAAAAATATCTTATGATGCTTCTTGAATTGTGTGAACTTGTCTTTACTACAAGGAAGACCCACAGTTATCTGTATGCATGAGTTTTAATAAAAAATAACACATATCATTGATTGTGATAAGATAAATCGATACAATAAAATAACATGCATTTCTATTTCTAAATACTTTTCCATAATATCACTGGAAGACAAAATGAAATGGACTGATGCTTGTACTTATGGGAAGAACAAACATTCACCCACATGGACAAATGTGGGTAGAGTGAGACGTTTCATTAATAGCACAAATGCCAGAAGTAGGGTCAAAGTTAGTGACGTGAAAAATTTTTTAATTGATCAACACTTTTTGGTGATTATTTTAAAACAAACAAACAAACAAACCAACAAACCAGAGTGCTGCCTTAATTCACACGGTGACGACACTGTGGTTAGGAGGTGAATACTGAAAGTGTTTTGTGTTATATTTAATTGGTGTGAAGTTCTAGGCTCAGTTAATAATGGTGGGTCAGGCCAGGTCTTGGCTATACAGACTTATTTGCGTATATTCTTGGTCTCTTCCTCTGAGTCTCCTGCACTAGTCCATTTCATGTTGCTGTAACAAAATCATTGAAGCTGGCAATATATAAACATGTCTTGCTACCTAGCTTGCTTTTGTATCCGCTGTCTCTGCCTTCCAAGACAGGTAGGCCATCAGGCATGTGAGTTTCTGGGAATGTGAACTCTGCATCTCATACTTGTGAGACAAGCACTTAAGTCACTAAGCCACCTCTCCAGTCCTCCTATTTCAGATTTGACTCATATTATGATTTTATGACAGTCATTGCTGAGGATGTTATTTTGCATAAATACATGATACAAAATGGTAGAAGAATGGTTACAGCCATTTCAGAAATTGTTAGAAACTCTTGCCTAATCTCAAGAAAAAACTCTACTGGTACACAATTTTATAAAACTCATGTCAGAAATTCAAGCAGTAATTTTAAAAATCAAACAGAACACAATCCAAAGACATTAATTTGATAACTTGCATGTTAAGGAGTGGAGGAAGAAAAGTATTGTGTCTCTGTTTTCTGAAATTAAACCATTATGAGCTTTTTCTTTTATAGAAATGTGCAGTGAAAACCACCACAGTTTATAACATGTAGTGGTCTCACACCTGAGCTGTGTGAGTCATTTCAGTGTGAAGTGCTCAGACTGTGCGTTTGGAACCGAGACTACAGTGAAGTCGTGAAACGTAACACGGGCAGACATGTCAGGTTTATTGAGTGATCTTGAACTAATTTTTGACCACTGCATGTATAGAAACTTTTATGCTTGTCATGTTTTTGAGCCTAAGAGGTTGGGATTTAAGGTAAACTCTCACCCCTTTCTATGACTGCTGCCCAGCAACTCAGGAGATGAGAGAGAGAAACAAGGGCTTCCAAGTACTTTTCCCTAAGCAATGCCGTAAAGTGCCATCCTCACAGTAGGCGAGTTGTTAGGCAGATTCTCTAAGACAGGAAACAAGGAAACAGGGCTCAGACTTGATTAGCAACGTAACTCTCCCTAGGTCTCTGAGTGAATATGAAGTTGAGCCTTCACAGGTGCATGTCATACCATGGAAGGACAGATTGATAGAAAGTACATTCAGGCCACCCTGTGGCGCTCCCAGACTAGCTTCTGCCATGTCTACCCCAGGTTCTACCTCCATTACTGAGGTTCACCTTGCTTCAGGAATAAGTCTCATCACTGGGTGAGAGGGGCAGTGTTGAGACAAACAAGGCAAAAGGATGGGAAATGTGTCAGAATGGCTCAGATGTCATAGATCCTAAGAATCGTAAATTTGGAGCTGAGACAATGGATAGATATTGTGCTTCAAAAGATTTTGAGTGGGCTCCATTCAGGGGAAGACATTGGCAGTAATGACCTAGGAGATCTCAAAACTGGCCAAGTAGTTGAGACAAGGGTCAGAGAAACCTGGCATAATGGATATTGAAGACCCACCAAATGCTCCTCTCAATATTCTCAATATTCATCTCTCAGCCCTTTTGATCTAGCATGGATGCACTCAAGGTGTATGGGGTCCAGGAGCTCACCCATGCAAGGGTAGCACCTGAAGGTTAGGAGATAGAGTGTTGGGGTCTATTCAATTTAACAACTGGTCAAACACTTCAGGGAGTAATGTGTCTAGGATTCTAGCCTTAACTCTTCCTCTAAGCTTCCATGAGTCCCAGGTCTGGTCTCTGCAGCTGTTCCAACTTCATTTGCCAAACCTTCAAAGCTAGGGGCTCATACTCAGCGATCAGATGAGCTCTCTGTCCTGTTCTTTGCATGAAGGGGAAGAGTCAAGGGAAAACTGTAACAGGAGAAAGAAACAAGAGATAGCCCATGCAAACTATATTTTCCAGTCACAAGGAGTGGGTGAGCCCTGGAGGTAAGCAAGTAAATTCACAAGACGTTAGGCACATGGGCATTCTGTTTCTTGTTTTATTTGAGAGGAAGGAGGAAGGAGGAAGAAGAGGAAGAGGAAGAGGAGGAGGAGGAGAAGGAGGAGGGGGAGGGGAGGAGGAAGAAGAGGAAGAGGAAGAAGAAGAAGAAGAAGAAGGAGGAGGAGAAGGAGAAGGAGAAGGAGAAGGAGAAGGAGAAGGAGAAGGAGGAGAAGGAGAAGGAAAGAAAAAGAAGAGAAGGAGGAGGAGGAAGAGGAGGAAGAGGATGAAGAGGAGGAGGAAGAGGAGGAGGAGGAGGAGGAAGAGGAGGAGGAGGAGGAGGAGGAAAAGGAGGAGGAGGAGGAGGAGGAGGAGGAGGAGGAGGAGGAGGAGGAGGAGGAGGAAAAGGAGTACACTGAGGTCAGTCTGCCCAGAGACTCTGGGATGTGGACAGCTTGTTCCTTGTCCCCTCTCTAAGGGAAGGGGTGGGTTCTTCAGTGTGGGTGCCTCTGGAATGAAGGACAATCCCAGAGAGACTGTCGACTCCTTGGTGATGACAGATGCTTTGTGTCAAAAGAGTAGGCAGCACAATTCCTTTTGAGGAAGATTCCCTTCCTCCACTTATTTATTTATTTTTGCTGAATGATTCAGTGTTTCAACCTCAAAACCAGTCTCCAGAGGAAGGCAGGAAGAGCCCAGCCCTCAAACACCAGTGTCCCTGTGAGGTTTTGCTCTGTGGAACTTTCCTTAAAAATAACCACATCAGGAGACTGTCAGGGCAGAGGAACCCTCAAACCATCCTGTGGGGCTCGTGTAGGACTCAGCAGCCTGGAGTTGGGGTCCCTTGGGAGCCTGACCTGAGTGTGTTTTCTCCATAGAGACAGCATGGATGGTGGAGGGGGCTGAACATCAGATTTGCAATCTCAGATACAGAGGTGTTGTATCCCAAAAGAATGAATAGACAGAGAGTCTGAAGAGTAAAAGGGGGTGTGTCCAGAGAGAGTGGTACCAAGATTACCCAAGAGACCTGAGAACACAAACCTTTTTTGCTTTACTCATGGTCTGTTTCTTCAGGCTGTAATATACCCCAATTCTCAACACAATGGTATTGGCTCCTTTATTTCTGTGTGAACAGCAACCATTCAGAAATGGATCTCATTGTTATAATGTATCTAGCCTAGAAATGGGCCAACAAGACAGAAGGTTGGGATGAATGCAGTGGCAGACTAAAGATAACTTTAGCAGACCTGAGTTCTATGTCCGATTTAATGGGTTAAGCTTTGTAGACTCCTAGCGGGTCATTCTTCTAAGGACATGAAGATTCCCAGCAGGGAAAGCTTGGTCTCTGTACCCATGAAGTAAGAGAGGAGCAAAGGAAAAATGAACAGGGCAAGGTTGGATGCAGCTTGCCACCACAGTCACAAGGACTGAGGAACATGTTTTGGTCCTCCAGCTCTTGATTAGATGATCTAGGCTACGTCAACTCTTGTGTCTCTGAGCCTACTCACCTCCAGAGCTTGTTGAGAAAAAGAGTAGTACTTGGTAAACCAGAAGGCTTAGTCAAACTGACATACTCTCCTTCTGGACACGTAGGAGCAGTGGCACTAATCTCATAGTTACTCCTACACTGTTGTGGCTACAGTGGCAGCACTAAGCATCAGCACTCTTTCAGTACTTGGAATGTGTAAGCTAGACAAACGCAACCTAATCGTAAAATTCAAGAACATATTTAGTAAACCGATGAAGTGATTATTATTTTTGCACTTGTATATACCACGGGAACTCTTTATTTAATCTTCTCATTTGCTCTTCACTGTGTATGCCCTGTGATGACTACTCTTGCTTGTTGTCAAGGTGACAAACCTGAGAAGAGAGCATCTCACCCGGAGTGTTGCCTCCATCAGATTGGCTTGTTGGCATGCCTTTGGGGGCATTTTCTTGATTGTTAGTGGATGTGGGAGGGCCCAGTCCACTATGGGTGGTATCATCCATCCCTAGGCAGGTAAGCCTAGTCTGTATAAAGAAGGTAGTTGAATGTGAACTTGGAAGTAAGAGCCAGCAAACATCATTTCTTCCTTGGTTTCTGTTCCGGGTTCCAACCGTGAGTCCCTGCTTTGACTTCCTTCAACACATGGACTATAACCTGTAAGTTGAAATAAAACTTTCCTTCCCCTTAGTTGTTTGTGTTAGTTATGATGTCTTTCACAGTAACAAAAAGCAAACTATGGCATTCCCATTTACTGACTTGTAAACTGAGGCAGAGCCAGGCTTCAAATCCAGATAGTCTGTCTACAAGACTTGTATGCATGTTGCATTGTCTTGGGGTCTGAGAACACTCCAGAGACTATTGGGGGTGATCTGAACTCTACTAGATCCACGGGAAGACAATGGGAAGTTTTAGAATCTTTACTTCCTTGGGTAAAGAAAGTTCAAGTTCGGAAAATGGGGACAAGAAAGTTGACATAGATGATCAATGAATAGAGAAAAATAGCAGGCTCTGAATAAGCATCTCGAAAAGTAGGGCAAAGCGTTGAGACAACGGCCCAGCCACTACTGATGTCCATGGAGGGGTTTGGGCGTCTCTAAAACTGGAAGGAGAAACTGCAGTTACTATCAGCTTTCCTGAAGAACTAGCAGAGTGGGGGATTGAACATGGAAAGAGAAGTCTGCTTCTCTGTAACAGGCCCTCTGACTAGAACCAGGCAGGTATAGTTACTCCCTCTTGGACATCCCTCTTATTTCTTCCTTTGCAAAGAAGCAAAGGAATCTCTGAGGAAACCAGTTTGGATGGGGTCAGAGGGCAACTGGATGGGGTCAGAGGGCAGCTCCCAACAGCCAAATACTGCAGGTGCTTTCAGGTCTTTAGAACTGGGTGGGAAACATGGTAAAAGGTAGCCTAGTGGCCTGAAAGAAATCTGGCTGTAAGTCAGGAGACTGAGCTTGCACTCGGGCTTAGGATCTGAATTGATATCATATCCCAGAGATACTCCTGGGAGGGACAGTCACCATACCCTGGTGTTGCTACTATGGAATTGTCTTCATCTGTAAACCTCAATTAGAGACCCCTGAAGATCTCAACAGGGATAGTCAGGTGCTGTGCAAACGGCGGGTCACAAAGCAATGGGAGACATTTTTCTGTGTGCCTTGGTCTTACTTTATCATCTCTCCTTCCTCATTCCCTTTTCTTGAAAAATCCCAGGAAGACTTTGAGCTCACATCTAATTTTTGTAAACACCATGCCCTTACTTGGTAAGCAGGAAGTTGGTCTCTACCCCTACCCTCTTTTGTCCTTCAGGGGTCCCCCCTCCCCCTGCTATTTAGTTTCCTGCTTCCTGGTCACTTGTCCTGAATTAGTTATTTTATTCTCTGCTTTAAAAGTCACATGAGCTAGAGTGTGAGTGTGCGTTGGAAGTACGTGGGGGGTTGTGTGAGCCTGAGGGCAGAAGTAAACACATGGAGCCAAGGGGAAAGGCAGGGGTAAGGGTCACTCAGAACAAGCCAGTCCCAAGAAATTAAAATTAGCCCTGGGAACTGGAATGTTGGGGTCTCCAAGGAACAGCAGCTGTGAAAAGAAAGAGGAGAGAAAATGCGCCCTGCCCCACACCCGCTGCAAACCTTGCTGGCCTGTCACATCTGCCCTGGGGTCTCCCCCAGCTATGGTCCCCGCCCCCACCAGGATATCTCTGGCCAAGTCTGTGAGGCCGAGCAGTGAGAATTTCCTTCACATGCTGTCATTTTCCTCTCTGGTAACCGCAGAACAATGTGGCCTAGGGTTCCTGATAGAACAAAATTTAATTGGAAACAGGAAAGCAGAGGACAAGTTTGAGTCTGGGATGGCGACGATAATGAGAAAATGACAGGCCTGTCCAGGGGAGAGGGTGACAGAGGAGGATGGTCACGTGGTGAGGACGGTGCACGCACACGCTGGAAGCTCCCTTGGGAGAGTTGGACACGTGAGGGGAGACTCAGGCCTGGCTCTCAAGGGAAGCTGCCTGGGTAAGCAGGAGGATAGGGGAGGTTGGGAGACTGTAGCTCTTCACAGAATCTGGATGGGCAATGTGGGAGCTGGTGGTTTTGTGGTGCTGCAACTCCTGCCTCAGACAGGGAGCAGAGCATGAGAGCATGGATGATAAAGGAGGAGCCAAAGCGAGGCCCGGAAGCCATGGAGAGCAATCCCTTACTTGAGACTCTGGTCCTAGACACCTAAAGTCTCCAGGTACTAGGCTTCCTCCGGCAGCTCCCCACTGAGATGGGGGAGCTCAATTTTTAGGAAGTTTGGGTAAAAATAAGGTTGGTTATACCTCTAGGATATGAAGACGGGGAACAATTTTTCACAGCCGTAGTTCTGCCAACCATCTGGGATATGGGTGGGATATGAACACTCTGGAAAGACATGTACGGGAGGTATGATGTGGGAGAGGCCATATTCTCTCAGAGGGCAAATGTCTATGTGTACTTCTTGTGCCCCCAGTACTAGTCCCTCAGCTTGTCTTCCTGTGCTACTCTTTGCCACCCAGCATGGAAATTTCCAGAAAAAGAAACATGGGAGATTTTATGTTGTTTTCTTCATCGTTATTGCAAAATACCCAAGAAAAGCAACTTAGAAGGGAAAATATTCCTTTTTCTCTCCCTGTTTCAATGGTTTCAGTCTGTCATGGTAGACAGCCTGACAGAACACAGCATCTCACATCAGGATGGCCAGAAATTAAGAGTGTCTGCATCAACTGGGGGCTCCTTCTTGTTCCTTCATTACTCTATCCAAACCCACAGCCAGTGGGACGGTGTGGACTATGTTGTGTGGGTCTTCCTTTCTTGGATAATCCTCTCTGGAAAGGCCCTCATAGGTACAGCTAGAGGTGGGCTTCATCAATCTTCTAGGTGACTCTCAATGGATCCATTAATAATCATGAATAATCATCTTAGTCGTGTTTACCAAGAAGTCCCTAGCACTCAAACTTGTACTTGGTACATGGCAGGTGCTCCACCATGGCCTGGTGAGTAAGTCTGATGATGTTTCCAGCGTTTCTATGATGAGGAAACTAGTGCTTGGAGAAGTAGATTCAGATTCCCAATGTGAAGGAAAACCAAAATTCTGATGTCTATTTTCTTCTCAGAAATCCACACTCATGACTGTCTGTAGGCAAGGCCATCACATAAAGTTCCCAAATGTGCTGAATTTCTGTGCTGATGCCTTTCTGAGATAGTCTGAGATTCAAATCATAGGCTTAATTGGGTCTTTAGCTAAAAATTAAAGACACACCGAGACAGACAAACAGATAGAGACATAGACAGAGATAAAGACAGCCATAGACACAAACAGAGAGAGAGAGAGAGAGAGAGAGAGAGAGAGACAGAGAGAGACAGAGAGAGACAGAGAGAGACAGAGAGAGACAGAGAGAGACAGAGACAGAAACAGAGAAAACAAAGCATCGCCTTGCATCCAGTTTCACAAGTTTATTCCCGTTGTGTGGCAGTGGGTTAACAGACAATTGTGTGTATTCTTGATATACTGTTGCTTTGCAGAATTAAATAGATTAAGTCTAAAACACATGCGTTATATGGACACAGTGGCACATGCATAATTCAAGCATTCAAGAAGAAAATGTGGGAGGATTGCTGCTTTTGAGGCCAAGCTGGTCTAAATAGCAAGTTCTAGAGGCAAGCCAGGGCTGCATAGTGAGACCTTGTCTAAAAACAACCCCAAGCCAAAGCAAGCAACCAAACAGTCAAGCAAAAATAAAAAACATGCATATTATGAACTCAATTCCAATTGACACTTGGATATGTCAGGCCATTTTCTCTGCCTTTCCCTTATCACTCCTTCTTCCTTTTGTCCTTGTAACCACGCCTATAGCTTCCCTTTCTTGCTAGATCAAAACTTGTCAAAGACAATATGTGTGTGTGTGTGTGTGTGTGTGTGTGTGTGTACACACAAAGAGATGCTAATGACCATTAGCCATCCCTAACACCTGTGCAAAACCGATCTTGTCTTTTTCCTACAAACATCAATCTGTTTCATTATATGTCTTCCATAAACTGTGAAAGCCATCTAAACATAGCACACCTAAACTAGAGAGAAAAAAAACATGGCTAGAGAAAAACTGCAGGACTCAGGACTATGCCCCCATCACAGTGTACTTGCTTGGCTCCTTCCTCCTTCCAATCTAGGCATGACTGTGTTTCTTCTCTTGCTCCTTGCTCATCCTCTTCTTGATTCTCAGAGATAAGACTTGGTTTCATTTCATTTTGCTGAAGCAATCAGAGCAGTCAGATGAGAACTTTCAGAGCTCCCACCTCCTCATCCATCCACAGGGCAGTATCTAGACCGCACACTGCTCATTCATTTGTTGAGACTACGTCCTTACTATGGAGACCCCTAACTTATGTATCTGCTTCACTGACTCTAGGACATCAATCCACCGATACCATGGACTTTCTACTTTAACTGTATCCACTTTCTTCTCCCATAACCACCATTATTTCTCTGCCATAACCACCACCATCTCAAACCATTCCCTCCCTCATCCAAACACATCGCACTTGAAGATGAAGAGCCTCCCTGACTCATCAGTCCTCATCTGGCTTTTTATTGTATTTTATAGAAAGAAAATGTGCCTATCTAGATATCTGGATTCCGTTTTCCCCCTTTTACTTATTTCCCCATCTCTTCATTTGTTATCACCATCAACGTCACCATGTTCTGAGTTCAAATGACTAACTTTTCACTCTTGCTTTAACCAAGCCGTTGCACTTGACAGGATCCATCACTCGGCACTGAAACTCTTTCTCCCCTCAGCAGCAGTCTCATCTCGGCCCCCATTGCAGATCTTTAAATGCAACTTTTCACTCAACCCTGGAGCACCAGGCTCCCAGCTCTTTCCCCACGACATTTCTCCCGTGGCGTTCTCATTGCATCTTATGACTTATACACCATTTATAAGTGTATACATCCTGATTAAGTACAGATTGAGCTACTCCTCACCAGCTCGGATACCCAGAGATGTTGTTAGTCCTGCCCTCTTCTCTTGCTCCACCTGCAGACTTTCCTACTTTAGTTTATTGTTCCTGAAGTCTGGAGTCACCTTAGATCTTTCTTTATTTTTTCTCTCCCCATCAGCAAAATCATCTCAACTACACCTTTCAAATATAATAAAACTGATAGATCTTACTTATATTAATTGTCAAAGCACCATTGTTTCTACCCTGAATTACTGTAGTGGCTTCCTGTGTTCTTCTTTCTTTTCCCAGCAGACAGTGGTGCTTTCAAACAGAGCCAGTTGCTAACTCTCTGCTCACAGTCTTTCCAAAGACTCCCTGTCTCATTAGCCAAATTCCTTGCCTTGGGCCCCTCAGAGAATACCTGTCAAACATCTGGAGTCTCATCTCCTGCCGTCAGTCTGTTGCTTCCACTCACTGATCCTTGACCACAGCAAGGGTGTTCTCACGCCTTTCTGCCTGACACTCCCTTGCTTTAAAATTGCTTTTCCCATTACTCACATGGCCCTTAGCTTTGCCTTTATTCATGTCCCCACTTCATTTGAGAGAGCTTCCCTCATCTATCAATGGTAATATAGAGATCATTCTGTTTGTGGCTCTTACACCCTTCCATAACTGTAGCTGCAATAAGCTTACCCACCTTAAAATGATGCCGTGAGCATGGGCTGAGTTAATCTGGAAAAGGCACATGAAGTATAGCACGGCACATGCAAAGTCCCAATTCTGTATTGGTTAACATTATTATCTCTACTAGGGCCCAGTCCGGCTCCCTGAAGATATCTGCCAACTGGATGCTAGTATTTGAAAAACTGAATGCTAGAGAGGAAACTCACTCACTGGACAGCAGAGGAAGCCATCAGAAGCAGCCCCTGAACTCCAGGCCACTGTCCTGTGCCATCCACAAGGCCTGTCACACAGTGGAATCCTTTCTGGATGATGGAAACTGCACTGGGTGGGGAAAGAACTCCGGAGCAAGTCTGCCATCTGCTAGCTGGCTGACACTTGGGCGAGAACTTACCTTTCTAAGCCTCCGTTCCTTCTTTAAATGAAGACAATGACTGCCTGCCTCCATTTTCGGGGCATGTTGCCTAAGGATGCTGATACCCATCATCCGCGCACGAGACTGGCCATTTTACATACCTGTGAAAACTCGAAGTGTCTTTCATTCATTCTTGGGTTGGAGGACCAAGTAAAAAGACTCTTTGAGCCCGTGTGTTTGCCATTCCTTCTTACAGTGAATGGTTATCCACCACGTGTTTCTGCTAGCTTTACCAGTTAAGAAAGAAATTTGGAAGCAATTTTGTATCTGAATTTCCACAGTGAAAGCAGAGGAGAAGGGTTCTCTTCTGCTTCTTGCAGAGCGTTGCTATCACGGGGCAAGTATATACACATTTAGGGGAACAGAGCTGTTTAGTTTGGGGAGGGTGGTTGGTTATACACGGCTGAAATAGGATACAGAGAGAAGTTTGAGCCTCCCTGGAAAAAAATGGAGTCAAACCCTCTTAGCACATCTGGAAAAGCCATCAAGCCTGTAAAACATGGTGAGGAAAGGATCCTACATGGAAAACAGACCGTTTCTGCTCTTAAAAAATTCTATCATTTTTTATTTCTGTCCCTGAGGATAGCATGGGGCTACGAGGGGAAGAGAGGCGAGGTCAGAATATATAGCAGTGTTTCAGATGGTGCTGCTTTAGTCCCTCTGTGCAGGAGGATGGGATAGGGATGAGGGGGAAGAGTCAGTCCTAAGAAGTGCCTAACAGAGTGAGGAGCACTGGTGTGGGCCAGGTAGAGATAGAGAGCGAGCCTTGGAGTTTCCGGAAGGGCAGAATCGAATGTGTCTTTCTAAAGAAAAGGTGGGCAAAACCTTCCCTTTCTTTGTAAGGCTATGGGCTGCACTGAGGAACAATCTATTAAGAATACTCACTCCCTAATCAATGACACCTGGATGTTTCTTAATGCCAGGATGGGATTAAGTTCAGGATTCTGAGACAAGATTGTCTTGAACCTGGTGATCCCCACAAATGCAATCATATTTATCTTTACAAAGGGGAAAGGGGAAATTTTAGACGTGACTGGGGGATAGGATATGGTGACCATAAAGCAAGAGGTTAGAGACACAAAGTCACAAGTCCAGGAATGCCCTTAGCAAACAGAAACCAGCAGAGGCAAGAATAAGATTGTCAGCAGAGGCCACCTAAAAGAGGGGACTCTGCCAGTACCTGGATTTCAGCTTCATTAAAAAAGACCTTCAACCTCTGTCCATTATAAATGCAAACTCGAAATTTCATGTTGTTTTAAGTCACTATACCTTAGCAGTTGTTACAGTAGAGACTAAAAGCGTATACCAGCAAGAGGGCACATACCTGGGACAAATTAACACAACTCCACTCTTAGGATGCAGAAGCATCCAGAGGCAACACAAATGAGCAGGTGCTGCTATTTGAGAGTACAACAGGGAACATGTGTCTTATATAAGAGGTGGTATTGGCTTAGCTTCAGCAAACTGAGAGAGGAACAAAGACCTAGGAGGAGGAAGAGGCCCTCCAGCTTCTCAAAGGAAGCTGCAATTCTGGATTTTTATAAAAACTCATCTCATTTTAATTGTTGGTAGCTATTTTAAATTCTTCTCAGTGCCATGCAAGCTGAATAAAACACATCTGTTTGGCCACATCCCGTCCATGAGGCTCCAATTAGCACTCTACGGTCTATTGTATGCTTGACTCTGAGCTGAGCATTAAAGATGCCGAGTCTGTCCTCTAGGAGCTCGTGGTGAGGAAAGGAAGCAGACAAAATGACTGGGTCTTTGGTAAAACTAGTAGACAGTGGAGTTGGGGTTGGGGGTTAGGGGACACTGAGAGATTGTTTCTCACGAGGTCAGGAGAAAAGGGGACAGTGAGGAAGACTGTGAGGGAAAAGCTGATGCCCACAGTAAGTCTTGCATGAGGAGGTGGGACTCGGAGCAAAGTTTGAAAGGAAGCAGGAGGTATGGGCACCAGCTAGAGCAAGGATCAAGAGGCCTAAAGAATCAGGCCTGAGGCATAAGATAAAGGCAGGTTCAGAGTATACATGGTGGGAAGAAGGGGAGGGCCCAGTGATGCAGAACGCTTACTACTCAGCGAGAGAACCCGAGTTCAGTTCCTTGTATCCACACTGGGAGGCTCACAATAGCTTCTAGGAGCATCCTATGCCTCTGGCCTCTATGTGCATATCCACACTCATGAATACATGTATGTGCTCCCCCCACATGCTTAAAAATAATAAAAATAAAACTTTTTAAAAAGTCATTCAAAGTAGAGACCAGGTCTTCCAGGACATGGCAAATCACCCTATTGCTCTGAGATAGGTCCCTAACATCTCGTGAGGGACCCAACCTTGGTGGGTTTAAAAAGAATCCAAGATGATGGCCTATTCATTTTATTTTATTATTTTATTTTATTTTATTTTATTTTATTTTATTTTATTTTATTTTATCAGAACTAGCTCTGTAGACTAGGCTGGCCTTGAACTCAGAGATCCATATGCTTCTGCCTCTCGAGTGTTAAGATTAAAGGCGTGCATCACGACCACCTGGCTAGCTTATCTTTATTTTAAATCCATGTGTCCCATATGCATTGAATCTCCATGTGCCCGAGTACATTATATTATCAGTATTAGGTATATTTGGATATGGATTGCCTCCATCTCAAAGGAACCCAAAGGCTAATGGGAACATACACAAGAAAATCAATCATTGCAACATCCCTAAAACTTACAAATCAGCCTTCGCATTCATGACTTTTGCCATATTCATCGCATACTATGCTACTAGTATTTCCCTAGTATTTTCTTTCGTGTCAAACATTTCTTTTCCCTTCCCTTTTTTTGTTTTGTTTTTTTGTTTGTTTGTTTGTTTTTCAAGACAAGGTTTCTCTGTGTAGCCCTGGCTGTCCTGGAACTCACTCTGTAGACCAGGCTGGCCTAGAACTCAGAAATCCGCCTGCCTCTGCCTCCCAAGTGCTGGGATTAAAGGTGTGCACCACCACTGCCCAGCTCCCTTCCTTTCTTAAACAGAAGCTTTGGGTTTATCTTAAGCAATACTACCCATTGATTCATGAGTTTAAGCTAACTATTTTCTATTACACGGTGTATTAAAAACCTAACTACTGTTAGAGAAAAACCCATGAGCATGTCACCCCATCTCACACTGCATCAGAGCTAGGTGGCTCACCTCCTGGAAGACCCACATATGCTATGATAGAGGTATGTGGCCTGTCATAACAGGAAGCAAACCTTTATTTCATCAAATCCTGATTGGCTGAGACACAGCAGGATCATCAATCTGATACATAGAATCTAGAGGCGGGGAAAAGGTAAGTCTGCCTTCTACCCAAAATCCTCAGCAGTCTGCACTTCTCAGTGTTCCTATCACTGACTGGGACACAGGTATTCTCCTCTTCACTTCCTAGGCCAGGGGTTATAGGTCAAGAAGGTCTGTGATGTAAGGCCAAATGCTTCTTATTTATACACTTTATCTTGTCTGCATAGGATTATGTGTGTGCCCATTCATTCAAGTATGTATGTATGTATGTATGTATGTATGTATGTATGTATGTATGTGGGGGGGTACACGTGTGAATATCTGCATGTGGAGGCCAGAACATGTCGTTAGGTGTCATTCTTCAAAAGCTGTTCCCTTTCTTTGTGTCAGGGTATCTCATGATCTGGAACTGTTCAAGTGGTTTGGGATGGCTGGCCAGCAAGTTCTGGGAATCCACCTGACTCTGTACCCCAGTACTGAGGGTACAGGCACATACCACCATGCTGTCTTTGTTTGGTTGGTTTTCTTTCCTTCACATGGATTCTGGGACTGAAGTTGGCTCCTTGTATTTGCACAGCAAATATTTTACTCACTGGGTGATCTCCCTGTCTGGGGTTCACATTTTTCAATCTTCTGTTTCCATAAATACACAATGTTGAACGATATTTCTCTAGAATCCTGTCCTGGTATTTTACTGGCAGGCTGTCATCTCTAGGGTTTGCATTTAACAATATCCCAACAAAGAAACCATATCTGAAAGCAAATAGAGGGTTACAGTGGGCTCTTTCAGAAAACTTAGAATACGTCTTTATCTCATTAAAGTCAAATGACACACAAACCTCAGGACTTTATCAACAACTTACAATAACATGCTTACAATACCCTTTAGTAAACAGAACACACCAGCATATAGAGATACCAATCGTTCCTTGAGTCATTCATTCTATAGGTATTTCTTGAGTATCTAGTACCTGGCAGGTTGTGGGAGGCACCGGGATTCCAGTGAGGACTCAGACACACATAGCTTCTGTGTCCACGTGGCTAGACAGTGAGGCTGACATTAATCAAATGATCATCTGGTACATGGAAAGTGTGACGTCATGCTGAAGACGAGATGCAGTGTTGAAGTGGTGGTTTGAATATGTTTGGCTCACAGAGAGGTACTATTAGGAAATGTGGCCTTGTTGGAGTAGGTGTGGCCTTGTTGGAGTAGGTGTGGCCTTGTTGGAGTAGGTGTGGCCTTGTTGGAGTAGGTGTGGCCTTGTTGGAGTAGGTGTGGCCTTGTTGGAGTGGGTGTGGCCTTGTTGGAGGAATTGTGTCACTGTGGGAGTGGACTTTAGATCTTCCTCCTAGCTGTCTGGAAAATAGTCTCTCCTGGCTGCAGATGGACCAAGATACAAAATTCTCAGCTCCTTCTCCAGCACCATGTCTACCCAGATGCTGCCATGCTTCCTGCCATGATCATAGTGAATTAAACCTCTATAACTATAAGGCAGCCCCAATTAAATGTTGTTCCCTTATAAGAATTGCCTTGTCATGGTGTCTCTTCACAGCAATAAAGCTGTAACTAAGACATTTGGCTTACAACAGCAGTTTCTACCTAGAACCTGGGGTCAGAGAATGTTGCCCTGGAGAAGGGCACTGGCCAAACACTGGTGACACAGACATGGACTTAACACATAGAAACACCCTAGTCATCCTTCACCATGTAGGCATGAAGTCAGCTGCTGCCTCACACAAGCTTTGCTGCAACTCTCTGGTGGTGACATCCTTAGTCGTTCTTCACAGGGAAGGACAACAACTTGCCTGAGGCCACAGAGTTGCTGGAACTCAAACCCTGGTCCATGTGACTCTAGAGTCATGCTTTTCCTAAAGCTGTTTATTGCCTCTCCAGGTGATACATGAGCAAATGCCACATCTTGGTTGCTGAATGTCCCTCACAGGCCACAGACCCAGTCTCCGAGGTAGGATTATTGGAAGGTGCTATATGTTAGCATTTCTTCTAGGTTCCACCCCACAGTAACAGCCAGGTGTGCCTGACTCACTATAAAAGGGGCTGTTTGCCCATCCTCTCTCTCTCATCCTCTTATTCTCAACCACTTTCTCCCCCCACTTTTCTCTACTTGTTCCTGACCATCCTCTACTCCTCTATCCCCCCCTCCCACTACTCTCTTCCCAACTCTCCTTCCTATGCCCTAAAAGACTCGATTCTATACTAAACCCACCCTATGCTAGTATCTTAGGGGGAGGAGATGCCTCAGCGTGGGCCTGCAGAGACACCCCCTCCCACCTCACCATACGGTGCCTCTACCAACATAATCCTGGTTCTTCTTTTTATAAAACACAACACTGCAGCCTTTTAGAAGGTGAAGCCGTGTGAGAGGTGCTTAGCTCACTGGTGGGTACCTTAAAGAGAATGATAGGATCTCCGTCTCTGTTTCTTTTCCCCTGCTTCCTGGTTTATGATATGAGCAGTTTCATCTGCTCTATGTCCTCGCTGTTGGGAGCTACCCAGTCTTGGCCTGGAAACTTCAGGAGTATAAGCCAAATAAACCCCTTTTCTTTATAAATTAGCTGCCTTGGGTATTTTGTTATAGTAATGGAAGGCTGATTGTTATGATAGGGACCTGAGACCCAGTTGTACCTGATGTGCAAGTTACTTCTATGGTGTTATCTGTAAGTATTCTTTATCTATAACTTACTCTTTCATACCATGGATGATGATACAGGCTGGCTAAATACCCATACCGAATTCTTCAGTGCAATAACGTGGCAGAAACTGTGACAGAGGGCGCTGGGACAAATTGCTTCTCTCAAACAAGCTGTGAAAATTGTTTCCCTTCAGGCACTCTTCCCCACTGGACTCCCAAGTAGGACACAGGAGAGTGACATCCTGAGCTGAGCCTCCAAGTCTTCTGTTTTCTTTTGCCCACCTGCCAATTTACAAATTAAGCAGCTATCAGCTCCCTGCTGTGGGATGCCATATCTAGTTTATGCCTCCCTGAGAGGCAATTTCCCTAGTCACAAAGCAGCCCTACAGAGAGCAGGGGAGCACTTGGGATAGGAGCTTCAGTTGTCCGTGCCAATGAGGTAACATGGCAACCCATCAGACAACCCCCACGCTGGACAGAACAGCATTCAATCTGGCAGAAATATCAAAACACCTCTGAGGAGTGCATTGTTGGCTTTTCTGGTTTCCTCTTCCCATCTCTGCAGTCTCTGGTATTTTCCACCTAAGTGTTAGCAGAGAATTGTTGGCTACCACTGTCTCCATCTCCACCCTTGGAAGTCTTGCCACAGAGAGATTTGAAATGGGAGGGATCACACCTGGACCTCAAACAGTCACTGTTTTGTTACTGGCTATGAGCCTGGTGGCTACAGTGACGTTGCCTATTTGGAATCTTGGCTCCACATCCCAGCCGTGTGTCCTTGCCCAAGCTGAAACGACCTTGGACAGGTACTGAGCTTCCTGTACTGTGTTTCTCTAGTCTTAAAACGGTGGTGATAACATCAATCTCACCCCAGAGCTCTGATTATCCTGAGTAGGGGAGAGAGTAAGTGATATTTAGCACCGAGCACATGGGGAGTCAGGTTGTTGCTGTTATTGTCTGTCTGTCTGTCTCTGTTCATTTTTTTCCCATCATCTCACTTGACTTCCTCCTTTCTCCTCTTCTCTTCTATTTAAATTTTTATTTATTTATTTTTATAAGCAATTGGCCTTTGGACAATCCAATGGGATTATGAAAAATCAATGAACTAACTCCTGATCATCCTCCATAATTCAGATCCATAGTGTTAGTATTCTGTCTAAACTCCACCTCCACAGTTACCTGGCAACAGCTAGGTAGGCCTGGCCCACTATAAAAGGGGCTGCTTGCCCCCTCCTCTCTCTCTCTTGATCTCCTGATCTCTTGCTTCTCCTTGTCCCCTCACCCCTTCCTCCTTCCCTTCCCCCTTTCTCCATGTGGTCATGACCTCCTCTCCTCTCCTCTCCTCTCCTCTCCCCTCTCTTCCCTTTGTGCGCTCTCTCTCTCTCTCTCTCTCTCTCTCTCTCTCTCTCTCTCTGCCTCTACTACCCTCCTGGGTCCCCTCCCCATGCCCTGAATAAACTCTATTCTATACTATACCGATGTGTGGCTGGTCCCTAAGGGGGAAAAGATGCCTCTGCATGGGCCTGCTGAGACATCGCCTTCCCCCATACCTCTCCATACACCCACAAAACATACTCTCCTTATCTCTTTATCTTTTTATAAACACATCACATAGTCTAAGAGAAGCCAGCTCTAGTTGGAAGGTTAAAACACAGAACCCAAGCTATCAAGCCCTGTAGGACACTGTAGCTCACAATCTTCCTTATGGCTCTGTATTAGCAAGCACACTAGCTGGGAAGATTTTCCTGATTCTGCCATCTTTCCTTGTTTCTCCATTGTGTTAGTATGGCACTTTACACAAGGCTATGCTCTAAGTAAGTAAGTAAATAAATAAATAAATCCTTGCATGACTGACCAAGTAGTAGATAAAAATCCAGATATTAATGCTGGGTTGATTGGCTCTCATGGAGCCTGCCTCAAATGAGCTCTGTGGCCCCAGGAACATTCCCTAACCTCTCTGGGTTTTAGTTTCTTCACCCACAAGTTAGGAAGGGTTATGTGCTTACTTCACAGGGCTGGGTAGAGATTTACAGGATATTATCAGTGTCTGGCCCATAGTATGCACTATCACATATCAGTTATTATTATCACTGCTGGGTCAACCAAGGCTATGGTATAACTGATATTTAATGTTCTTCCCATTTGTCCTCTGATGGTTTCCCTTCTCTGGGGCCTGCCTGGGGTTCCTGGGTAGAGAAGCTTCACGTCCTGTGTGGATCTGCAGCATCAGACACTTGCCTCCTTCCCTCTCTTCATTCCATTACAGAAGGGTTGTCCCTTTCAGCAGTACACATGAATGGGCTCCCTACCTCACAGTAACATGCTTCTCCCCTTCCACCGTCTCAGACAGCTGGCTTTTCCTCTTGCAAAACTGTTTCTGAGGGAAAACTTTTACGTTGTGAGGGAAAACAGACATGTTTTTCTTTAGGTCTTTACATGTCAACAAAAGAAAGCTGGCTTCCCTGTGTCTATGGGCCTGGACTCTGAAGGATGGTCATGTTTTCTTTTCTCCATTCTCTGGGAAGCCATAGGAGTCTCCTAAAGTCAGCGGGACTGAACACCTCATTAGTTAGCAGGTCTGGGAATGAAAGACCCACAGAACGAGGTGGGTCAGAGGCTAGCCCTGACCGGGAACATTGTTTTCAGATTTTTTTTCCTGTATTTGGGCCCCTCAGATGACCACTAAGGTCTGGCTTCTCCTTCACTTCTGCCTTGACAGGAGGTTTAAGCTGCCTGGCTGCTTCTCCCAGGTGAGGATGATGTGGTATGGGGCCTGCACACAGGGAAAACCAGAGACAGCAAGCAGCCTTGCGGCATCCTGACAGAGAGGCAGGGACAATTGGGCTGAGGTGAGCAGACCATACTTGTCTTATAGTCTGGGCAGCTGCTTCTAGACCCCTGTGGACAAAATCCTGAAGCATGGGCCCAGAACTCCCAACGTTTCAGGAAAATCTAGGAGTCTGAAATTTTCTGAGCCTCTGTCAAAAAAACAATGCTGTGCTCAAACCAAATCAAGCCCTGAGGCTATTAGGTTAACTCAAACAAATAAACAAACAAACAAACAAACAAACAAACAAGCAAATCATCTGGTCTAAAGAGCTAAACAGGTCCACCATAGCAGGTACTTAGAACAACTCCCTGAACTCCATGGCTTCAGAGCTTCCCTCATTCTGATTACTCTGTCTGGAAAGTGAGCCCTGGTAACCTCCATCATTTTTGCTTTTGGTATTCATGTTCTGTGTAATTCCCCTTTCCTGAGTATGGCAGAGATTGTGGCATAAACAGAACGTGGCCAGATATACACGGTTATGTGAACATGATTGCATTGCCCACCTCGGGAAACTTTCTTTCATGTTGGTGTTGAAAAAGGAATTTGTCATACAGTGAAGCTGTCTGTACAGAGACTCATGTGGCAAGGGACCACTGAGGCATGCCAGACTACAACCAGGGAGAAACTAGGTGTCTTAGTTACTTTTCTATTGCTGTAATAAGACATCATGACTAAAGCAATTTCAAAAAGAAAGCATTTAATTTGTCTTATGGCTTTCAGAGAGTTGAATCCATGACAGCAACATGAAGGAACAGCTGAGAGATCACATCTTGGTTTACAACCACAAGGCAGACAGAGCACACTGGGGATCACAGGAACCCGTTGAAGCCTCAAAGCCCACTCCCCAGTGATGTACCTTTTCCAAGACGGCCACACCTCCTAATCCTTCCCATATAATTCCAGCAGCTGGGGATCAATATTCAACATATATGAGCATATAGGCACCATTCTCATTCAAACCACCACACTGAGAAACTCAAAGTTGTCAACAATTACATGAGTAAAGGAATAGATCTTCCTCCTTGGAGTCCCAGAGGAAACGGGGGTTCTGGGTACCATCTGGTTTTAGTTCTTGTAGAAGACCCAGTGAAGCCATGTTTGGACTTCTGAGAAATCAGGGGGTAAAATACAATGTTATAAACCACAGAGTTACTGACACATTGTCACAGAGCAGCACAGAACTAATCACAATTGGGACTTGCCTCTTACTTACCATCCTTTGGAACTCTGCAATATATTGGTGACCTATGTGAGACCCAAGTCCTTCAGTAAAAAAGCGAATCACAGCATACTGCAAGAGGTATGTCCTCAAAATAATGGCAATGACTTTCCCCTTGGCATAAGAGAAGAAATGCATGCAGATGTCCTGCTCACACAAACATGGGGCTTGTAAAAACTCACAGCAAGTGGTAGTGGTAAGAAGATAATGCCTTGAATTTGGAATCCTCCTGCCTCAGCCTCAGGAGTGGCTGGTAATATAGACATGAACCACTAGGCCTGGGTTCATCTGACTACTTTTAAATCAAATGTTGTATGAGTTCTTACTATAGAGTATGATATACAGGTAGTATTGGAAAAAAAAACAAAGCTTGAGCATGCCTGTTACCCTTAGACGTCATCATTTTATCATTAGACTTTCAGAAAATGTGTGGCCCTTGGTGACCTTCCTTCCCTGGATAGTACACAAGGGTACCTGTCCATGGAAAGGAGAGAGACGTTGATACAAATCACGACCACTTTCACTTCCTCCCCCATTTCCCCAGGCCAAATGCCAGCACCTTTACTCTGCTAAGGGACAGGCATCATAGGATTGCCAGGCCCCCCACGAGTTGGCTTCAGCTCCAGGCCTCTGAGCCGCCTTCAAGTTGCTGTAAAAATGTGAAGTATTCCAGCCATTTTAATTACTGGGAGTTGCATAAGCCAGAAACCAGTTTATTCACAGGAACAACAGACCAAAAAAAAAAATGTTTTCACCTCCAGGCTCTCCCCTCCTTCTCCCTGCCACCAGCCGCCAATCACCAGCCTCAAAACCACCTCAGGTATGTGCATTTCTTCTAGGGTATGTTGATATGACATCAAATTCTTTTTTTTTTTTTTTTAAGTAAATACTTGAAGCAGAAGCAGTTCCAGGCACCTTCAAGCAGTTTGGAAAGTCACTGGTCACGGTTCCCTGGACAGGGTAAGGACTTCATTGGGCTCCATATCGCACATGAAGAGAATGTGGTTATAAAGCAAAGACCAGTGGCTAAGGACGGGTCTCTTTGGACCCCAAGTCGGGTGGGGGGGCTTAGAATGTGCTATGTGTCATGCAGTGGGATAAGTGCTCAGAACTGAAAAACTCAATTAGCTCAAGCCAATTGCCACACTTGATAAAGATGGTTAGGGACCAGAATGATTGGTTGGATAGGAAATGTCCTCCACAGGCTTGCATATTTGGACATTTGGTCCAAAGCAGGGAGGAGGTTGTGGAACCTCTGAGACATGGGGCCTACCTGGCAGAAGTGAATCACTGCAGGGGACCCAGCAAGTGATACCTGATTATGGTTTTGCTCCTTGCTCACTGCTTCCCAATCCTCCAAGATAAAACAAGCCACATCACACACTCCATCACTGTAGAGAAGGCTCTCCCAGACAAGAAACCTCTGCCAGAATGGACCCATATTCCATCAAATCCACGGTTAAAACAAATCTTTCCTCACTTAAACTGCTTCTGTCACATACACGGTGAGGAGAAAAGTAATTCGTACACCCAAAGAGTGACAATCCAAGCATACTGTGATAAATTTCAAGTTGGATTATCCTGAATGGATGGCATTCAGCTCAGGAGGGAGACGGTGCTTGATGACAACTCTGACTGCATAATAACGTTGACAGTGACTGCTCAATGATGCTAAATTGGTGCCAAGCATTCTACCATATCCCTTCAATGTCTCAGCTCTTTTATTTGTGACAACTCTAAGGTAGGGATTAATGCTGTCCCATATTACAGACAAGAACACAGAGGCATGAGGAGGTAAAGCTATTTATCCAGGGTGTTGCAGTTAGGCAATAACAACAATGAACCTGTAAGTATTTAACAAGAGGCTCTCCTAGACCAGAAACCCTGGTTTGTAGGGTTGGCCAATTTCTATGGTGTAAATATCCCAACTAAGTTGCACTGTGATGTCACTTACTACAGAATCAGAAAGACACACAACGGCAGAGAATTATGTAATGTCACTACCATGCAGAGAAGAGTCCATGGGAATAACCTCTAGAATATTGAGCTTGAGACAGTAAAAACACACATACATTTGACTCATGATTTTATTCCTTTGTAACTTTAAGATGGTGGGGAAATGATGCTTGCTCAGTAGAAACTGACCTCCAGATCTTTCACTTCTCATCATTTTCTGAGCTACTGATGCTCAGTAAAATCCTCTCCTGATAGGCTGGGCAATGGTAGTGAGCACAAACCGCAGCAGGTCTCCATTGTAACAGTGAGTCAACGACACTCTAGAGCATGTCTGTGGCTCAGCTCCAATGTGTAGCTGGGCAAGTATATTACATGCATTTGGGATTATGGTATTTTAAACCAATGGTGAGTTTATTTGGATATATCCTCATTGCAAGTCGAGGAGTGTCTGTGATTAGGAAATGATGAAGTTTGGCGTTAATTTCCCTTGCTTTAAATAAAGTTAACTTAATTGTTGTTTTTTGTAATTACAATTTTAATCATGGCCATGTTTAACAAGTGACTGAGAGAACTCTGGAAAATGTAGCAATGGATTCTACTGAGGCAATGTCAGTCAGCTCAGGCACACCCCAGGGACCCTAGAACCCACCCTTCAGCACTCCAGTACACCAGGTGAAAGGAGGAAAAAACAGTCATAGCAATGGAAAAGTCTGAAAGAAGACCTAGAAGATGGATATGAAGGAAAGAAAAACAATATTAGTGTTTGCAGTTTTTTTCTTTAAGTCTCAGTTTCCTTGATTATAGAGTGGGAACATAAGGATGGGGAAGATGGCTCAGTGCCTGCTGCAGAAGTTTCAGTACCTGAAGTCTCAGCCCTAGCAGTAATCTAAGAAAGCAGGTGTGGCAATTCTCTGCAGCTCACTGGCTGGTCAGCCTACTTCAATCAGTGAGCTCCAGGTTCAAGGAGAGACACTGTCTCAAAACCTAAGTTGAAGAGGGATAAAGGAAGATCATTCTTGTTAACCTTGGATCTCCACAGCGTGTGCAACACACTCACTTTCTGTCTCTCATGTAAAATGTCTATTGTTTAGGGTTGGAAGACTGAGGAAGACATCAAAGCATAAATAAGCCTTTTGTAGAAGTTTATAACTAGTGTTATCTTGCCCACGCATTCTTTTGAATGGCCTCTTGGTCAAATTCTTTGTCATCAAGGATGCCTTCAGAGACACTGCTCTTAAACAGAAGGCCCACTGCTCAATATATATATATATATATATATATATATATATATATATATATCAGAGAGAGGGGGAGATGGAGATGGAGATGGAGAGGGAGAGGGAGAGGGAGAGGGTGAGAGAGAAAATATAAACTTTATCACCATCCCTCACATAGGAGAATGCAGGAAGAGACAGCTACTGCCACAGATTGATTACAAAAATCATGTAAAAGAGCAACAGGAATCACTGGCCTTCTGTCCCCCAGGAATAGAAAAAATATATATATATATATATCTCACAGGCAAGAACAGGTTGTTCTAGAAGCCTCAGTTTTAGATGTTTTGTTCCATCAAAAGTACCTGAACCACTGAAAAGAACCAATGAATTGCACTATTTCTGGGTCCAAAAGAAGTCTACGGAAAGATGAAGGCGTGACTAATTTTAAACAAAGAATTGAGAAGACCAAAGAGACCACGGTAGATGCTGTGAGCTCAGCCCTCATCGCCATCCAGTGAGATGGGCTTTTGGCAGTGGACACAGCATCCATCAGAAAGAAAATTCAAAGGCTGCTGAGATGACTTACAGAGTAAATGCACTTAACAGTAAGCCCGACAACCTGAGTTTGACACCCAGAACCCATGTGTTGGAAAGAGAAACCCAACTCCCACTGGTCCTCTGATCACCATACGTGTGCGTTATACACAGGCATGCAGGTATTCACATATAATCAATTTTAAAAATAGATAGTTAGAAGAAGAAACTTTCAAGGTGTTTGTCTAGAAGTTCTTCTTGAGATGACCTCAACCCATGTTCTAATTTCATACCCACCAACCCAAAATGTCCTGGTGAGGTCATATAGGATCTTCGACTATCAGAATAATAAGGCATCCCATGAACATGGGTTGCCAGCCTACTTCCCAATCATTTGTCTCATAGGACCAAGGACAGTGGTACTGTGGCTGTCTGGCATGCTGGCTCTTTTGAGCTGGCTATACCCATGAGACTGCTCACATCTGGGAACCTCTCTGAGAATCCAAGTTCAACGAGTTGGGTTCTGGAACCTCTCATGGTGGATTGGTGTTGGGGATATTGACACACACTGGACCTTTCCCCTCCATTCATTGCTTAGTCTCTTTTTTTTTTTTTCAGTATTTGCTAGTGTTTACTGTGTGCTGGTGTTGCACTGGGCATTTGAGAAGCACCCAGGTTTGCTTGGGTGTAGAGAAGATTCAGACATTTCAACCACTAGGGGCAGCAGAGAGTAAGAGGTGCCAGATGGACATCGGAAAGGGATACTAGAGTCAGAGAACATTCAAAAGCTGGTAGTCCTAGTTGATTCCTGCCAGGTGGGAGCAGAGGAGAGACAGCAGGGGCATAATATAGTGCAAGATGGCACTGAGGTAACAGAGGTATAGGGAGAGGCTAAGGGCAGGTCTACTGCTGGGTAACTGCGGTGGCAGTCATGTGACATTCTATATGACCAGTGTCACCTCAGGTTGCAGCCTGGGGTGCTGCAGGAAGAGGCAGATCAGAGAGGACCTTGTCTGTCTTTGGAGTTTAAGATTTTGTTCAGAGAGCCACAGAATATAAACTATTCTGTGAGAAGATGGTGGGCAGCTGC
The DNA here is from genome assembly GCA_030674055.1 of Rhabdomys pumilio. Classification (NCBI taxonomy): domain Eukaryota; kingdom Metazoa; phylum Chordata; class Mammalia; order Rodentia; family Muridae; genus Rhabdomys; species Rhabdomys pumilio. The sequence goes on from JANHMN010000021.1 coordinate 7,740,330, forward strand.
AAGGCAAGAGAAGAGGATTATGGGTAGCAGGGACAGTTTTGGGGCTGTTGACACCATCTGGGAAGACTCTCCAGGTTGGATCCAGGGTGGGGACAGAGAGGGTGGGAAAGACAGATGGCTAACAGAGATGTCCAGTTCAAGGCTCTCTAGGCCATGGTGGCAGGTGACGTCATCGGAGGGAGTGAGTAATGCTGGAAGGGACAAGAGGAAGAAGACAGTGACTTCAGGCAAGTGAAGTCTGCTTATGTCATGGGATTTGCAAGTAGACTGTCACAGGGAAGGTCAGGAGGCCAGAAGGGACACTGTGGTCTTGTGAATCTCATTCCAGTGCACAGAGTACATTAGCCAGTCAAGGCCAGGAGAGAAGCTGGGATCAAGCAAGGTGAGAGTGGAGACTAAAGGCCGAAAGCAGGCTCTAAGCCCAGAAAACTGAAGAGCTGGAAGTCTGCCACTGAGGCCGGAAGGTACCTGTCAGGAGGTTGAGATTGACAGGCTAGAGGCAGAGGAATGTCCACAGCAGATATCAAGAAGGATGTGACCTGCAGTGTCCGATGCCCTTTGGACAGTGCACCACAGGACAAGCTAGCTCCAGTTGTGTCAGGCTCCACCAAGGCGAGCTCACAGTACCTTTGCAGAAACATGATCTCTAGACCAGTATGGCAGGCAGGAGCCTGACCACGGGTCCATCTTATTCTTTCCCTGAGCCCCAGCAGGGCTGGTTGGCCGAAACAATTCTGATACTGTCAGAAGAGCCACGGGGTGGGGTGGGGCTGTGGGAGGGGGAGCTAAGTCTTCATTGTTAAAGGCAAAGTGCAGTAATCCCAGAGGCATAAGGAACACATTAAACTAGGCTTGCGGGGAAGTTTTGGTCCCTCCACTTCCCTCCACTTCATATTATCCTTTGCAGAAATAATTGACTGCCTGAACATACAGCCATTAAAAGAAAACCAAGAATGGGAATATTTAACTCGACTTCCCATTTCCCACCACCCCAGAAAATACAGGACACAAAATGTCTCTACCACACACATATGTTTTCTGGCTTAAAATTCCTGGGAATAGCTGTCTATGGAAAGAAATACGAAAACCCCAGCATTCACGAGAACACAGCCCACAGCCGGAGACCTTACGGAGGGGTCTTCGCTTCCCTGGCAGGGTTGGGGCTGGGGGAGCTGAGGCGAGAGCCGCCCTACAATTTTACTGCCATGAAATTGGTTCCAGATGGAAGCCAGGAAAGGTGTTTACTCCCTGCTGGTACCAGGCACAGAGTGAACCTTAAGCTCCCACCTTCTTAAGCTCTAAATGCCCTGTGTTGGGCAGCGACTCTGCTGAGGGTCTGGCTAGGGCTCCTGGTGATGGGCGGACCAGGCTGTCTGTTGCTTGGAAAAGGCTATTTTGAATATAATGACTTTCACATGTACTGTGGGTTTGGGGAAACGCACTGTGGTTAGGGTCTAGAGCGGGAAGGGGAGGGAAGCTGAGGTACTTCCTTATGTGGCAGTCGTCCTGACTTAGGCTTGTCGGCACCTTTTCCGGGTTGAACTTCCAGAGCCCCACTTGGAAGAGTGAGACTCTGCCATCTTCTGTTGTGTTCCCAGACCTCCATGTGGCCCCCACACTCAGTGATTCACAAGTGTGTCGCTTCCCAAGTGAGCCTCTCTCCCTTAGACTGACACGCAGCCAGCCCAGGGGTGGAGGAACTCAGGCAGCTGCGGACCCAGACGGGATGTTGAATGAGAGCTTTGCGGCCGTCAGACGGGAAGGGTTCGCTTCACCCACCCAAGGCACCCGCACCCCGTTGACTGGTGTGGATCTGTCCCTTCCAGGCTTCTCTGTGAGACCGGCAGGCTGAAGGCTCAGAGAATGGGTGTTTTCTGGCTTACGGCGCCCCCTAGCATTAGCCAGTGGAATAGGCTCGATGAGTCCCTCTGAAGAACAGCTGCCTTTGAAGCCCAACATTGAGCAGAGACCAGTGTGGACCTCTGGGTCCCTGCAGCCATTAAAGAACTGAACCTTGTTGCCAGTGCTCTATTCTCAAAGGGCATACACTTCAGGAAGGGGGACAGGCACATGAACAACTATATCAGAGTCAGCTACATGTAAACAGGAACACAACCAGGTGCTGTGGAGAATCCGCTAGGAGCGGGTGGAAAAAGGTCACACCAAGGAGGCAACATCTAAGCCGGGACTGGAACGGTGTGCAAGAGCCCACTAAGTTTTGCACACAAAAGACACAGTTCTGGACCCTTTAATACTTCCAATCCAAAAGAAAACAGAAAGATGGTTTGGTGCCTCCAAGAAGCTCCACCAGAAACAAGACTCCAAGTCTCTCCTGTGCCTTCATCATCAGAACCTCCACTGGCATCTTTTGTTTTTAGCCCCGTGTCTAGGAAGACAGAGTAGGGTAGGAGTGTAGGGAATGCTGAGAGTGGGGTGGATGCTCACACAGTGAGATTGATCTTCCTTCGTGGCCATTTACCTCACCTTTGAGAATTTCCCATGGAATAGTAGACTTACTACTACAACTACTGCTGCTGCTACTACTACAACCACCAAGGGGCATCTTTCTGGGAATCATAAAGTTTAACCTTTTGTCCAATAAACATGGAGACTGATGCATGAAGAGACTTGTCCACTGAGTTGGGAGTGTGACTATTCGGCAGCCATGTCTGTCACAGGTCTCAGGTCTGGATATGTTTCTTTTCCATCCTAGCCTGGTTTTCCTCTCCAGAAGAGAGGTATTCACACATGTATTTGTAAAATATGCTTGGCATGTTTTCAAAAGGTATCATCTAATAAGGTAGAAAGGGAGAAACAGGAGGTAACCTCCGAGTTACACCCCACCCTACAATGCTAGTCAGCTCAGTGGGTCTACTAGTGTAGCCAACAACTCTCAGGCAGTGAAGCTACGGGACTTGGAGATACATTTATTACATGCCCTGGCCTGGAAGACTTAGCCCTGTGAGTGTGATGCAAATAGAAGCTACGGACTCAGGGTTCACAGCATGAACTTGGCTCTGCCTCTAGCTGAGTGTGGGACACTGGGTAAATGTTTTCTTCTGAACCTTATTTTTCTCATGTTGAATACTGAGATCAACAGTCTCGGAGCAACTTTGTATCTTCTTTAGATGCCCAAGTAAACACCTCCTACAGGTTTGCCCTCTGAAATTTGATACATCAAAAGTGGACATGTCCTTACCTTCCCTAGAAAAGTTCCAACAGAAGGACTAGGTGAGCCAGGTAGGTTTGAGGACAAGCCAGGTGTTGGTTGAAGCCTCTTCAGCTCACCCCAGTTTCATAAATTTGTCAGTTCTCAGCTATCAGAAGAGAGCAGCAAAGCTAACTGGTCTCCCCATTCTTACCCAAGCTCTAGTCCCATTCAATCTTGCTCACTAACTGGACTAGCAGAAGCAATCCTAACACAGTATTAGTCCAGTGGACAACCTAATGTCCAGATTGATGGCTTTAAGGCCTACCTGCTGGAAGGACTTACATGAGGACTCAAGGAGCACTGTCTTTTTGTTCCTAGGGTCATGACTAAGCTGACTTTGCAGAGGTGAGTAGAGAAGAGCAACTCAGCCTATGCAGAAGAGAAGACTCCTGACCAGAACGCTCTAGCTCTATGTATTTCCTGAAGCCCTCAAATTCTGGGTGAACCAATGTAGAAAAAATCAAAGGGGAAATAAACCCAAATTAGCACCTTTCAGGAAAGAAAAGAATCAGAAGACACCAATACTTTGATAAGGAAGTAGCTGCTAGAATAAGACACACTTCAGATGTCCTCTCTGAGGAATCTGCTCTGTGACACGTAGCAGAAAGTAGCTGCCTGGCACTTGTCTTGCATTCCAGAAAGGCTGTCTCTTGGAGGAAAAACAAATGACACTTTGGACAAAATGGTCTTGCAGTAGGAAAGCAGAGAAGAGAGGCCTCTAGCCTGTAAGATGTTTAACCTAAGGGGATTTGTCTGCAAACCCTTCTAAAGTCTTCCACATGACTGGCATGGTGCAAGGTTCAGCGAATCTCTCAAATTCCACCAAGTATGTCCTCATTCAACCTTGTTCCTCAGAGTGGCCCCCTAGTGCCCATGGCTCGGGCCTCAGATGACTGCAGGCTACTATCTACACTCAAGTTTCTTGGGACTTTCCTAGGGCTAAAAAAGCAGTACCTGCAAATAGCTGAGGCTCGGCCTCAGCGGCTCAGGAAAGGAAACAGTGTAACCATATTCCAGGAGATGGGACTAGAACGGTAGTGAGGAGTCACAGCACCCTGGAATAGAATTAAGGAGGGGGAGGGGCTTCAGAGCTGAGTGGGGATAAGACAGAAAGATGTGGGAGCTAGGTCTCTCTCTCTCTCTCTCTCTCTCTCTCTCTCTCTCTCTCTCTCTCT
>JANHMN010000021.1:7757675-7835167 GCA_030674055.1 Rhabdomys pumilio
CACATACACAAATACACACATACATCTTCAAACACACACATACAAACACACACATACACATGCACACACATACACATGCACACACATACACAAACACAGACACACTCATACACATACACACATATGCACGCACACGTGCACATGCATGTACACACACAGACACACACACACATACACACAAAATGAATGAAAACCAAAATGACCACTGGAGCTCAGGTGCTGGGGTGGTACAGAGCATCAAGGGATGTTTTGGCAGATTAACAGGTTTTATGTATCTAGGCTCCTTTAAGCCATAGGGGATTTCTAGAGACTCCTAAAACTTAATGCCTCAGCTGACTCCCTATTTTGTTTTAAAATTTAACCCTAAATAGTTCACATTCCTTTGAGTCTCACTCTGAGGAGTTTCATAGCAATCAGTCCCAAGCAAGAAGAAATCCTCGTCCAGCACCATCCTGAGGAAGGAGCAAGGAAACCTTGCATTCCATTTAAATCTTCTCATAGTAGACACATTAGAAAATAGAACAAGCAAGAGAAATCCCATTTAATGCTATACCTACCTAAAGTATTCAAAGTATAGTCATTTTGCCATAGAATCAATTTAAAATTACTTCTGAGATTGTGCAGTTCTACAGTGAGGGTTTTAAAATGCATTGTGTGTTTTCATGTTCAATGCATGTCGGTTATAAGTAGCTACATCTCAGTTATTCTACCAGACACCCATCGCTAAGGTCATGTCAGTCGGAGAGCACAAGCCAAAATACTGTTTGAATATAAGGCATCTTTTCTCCCTACCCTCTGTATTTGGCAACTTGCCTGCAGGGGTGTGGGAAAGATGAGGGAGCATTTGGGCTAACCACAGCTCTGGAGCTACTGGCTCAATTTGGCCTTAAGAGACTTTAGGCTGTGAAAGTCCTGTGTGACCTTGCAGAAGCTATCTGACTCAGTTTTCTCTTTGACTAATGGGAAACAAGGTCAACAGAGGTGGAGCAATTTGGCTTTAGAGATACATCTGGAATGAGAATAATATTTGACAATATTAATAAATCAATTCATTTTTAGATGCCAACACTTACTCGTGCTTTATCACTTCTAACTCCAATAACTTTATATATTTACGCATATAAATTCTATTGTTAGCCATAAACTTACATGTTTGGAACTAATATTGTTGTCATCATCATCCCACTTTATAGGTGGGAATACTGAGGCTGGAAGGGGCTTGCTAGGTATTTTTGTTAGTTCTGAAAATGTCAAGAGATCTACCAGTTCCACAATTTGAGCCAAATTTAAAGCATGCTTTAATTAAATACTGGCTAGGAAGATGGACTCTGGCCAGGTCTATCCTTGGGTTCCCAGGGAATGGCTATAAGTCATGTTTCACAGAGGTTTAAATAGAAAAAACCCATAATTCACCATATTTCCCATCAGGTCCAATCAGGATCAAGCATACATCCTGATGTATATCCTGCCTACCTATCTTGCCTACATGCAATCAAGAATATCCGGTCTAGTTGGTTCAAACTTGTTTATGGGAGTGAAAACATGTGGCTTGTTATTTTCAAGAACTACAACTCCCAGAATTCCAGGAAGTTATCTTATTCTTGGGCAAATGTGGCTTACAGGTTAACTTTGACTCTTACATTTGGATACTCATGCAAGGTGGAACTGGGATCTGATGACGTCACATTGTCGAGGCTGCATGGTGTTACATGTTTGCCTAGATGAAAATGCTGGCTGTGGATGGTGAATGGGGAGTGAGCTCTTAACTATCCACTCCCTACTCTGGTTGTACTGTGCTTAGTTCACACATTTTCTGCCCCACTGTGCTCTAAAGTTGAGAAGAACAGGTGGAGATTCTGACCTCCAGAACTTCTCCAAGGGTCCAGGCAAAGCAAACACTTCTCACCAGGCTTGGCCAATTCCCAGGCTACCCAGGTTCAGGAAGACTAAATGCTTAGCCAAGTTCAGCAGGGTAGGAAGCACATTTGTCTGTCCTGCCTGCACAGTTGGGGCAGTTGGGTGAGCTCAGCATATAAGGTTGGAAGGAGGTATGTGTCTAATTGCAGAGGGGGAGGTGGAATGGATTAACACTCCTTAAATAGACATCAGAAAGCTAAGAATAGCTCTGCTGCCTGGAAATCACTTGGTATTCCTGACCACAGGCCGTCACACTTAGTAGCTGCTCAATAAATGTGGGTGAACTACAGGAACACTCAAATACTGAGGCGGGGTCATTGTATAAGTATGATGCCAATAAGATGGTATAAAAAGAACTTCTGCCCAGGCTCATCTGAGTTCTGTGAAGGCCGGAGCTTGCTGCTAACCAACTTGATTTGCTGACTTTAGTTGTCATTACATCAACTACTTAATTTTTTTCTTAATAGGTTATATATAGTTCAGGTACCAGGCAAAACAAGTTCAATGTGCTTTTGGCCTTGCTTCTACCATGCTTCCAGTTACCCTTCAAAGTTGAAAACAAGAGAATGATTTTCTGGAGTCTTCAAAACTTTTGGGCTGTTAGTGGTGGCACACACTTGCAATCTTAGCACTCAGGAAGAGGCAGGAGGATCATGAGTTCTAGGTTAGCCTGAGCTACACAATGAGTTTCAGGCTACACTACGAGCCTGGGCTGCATAGTAAGATTTCTGCCGTCCCTGCTGTTGGTATCAGGAACCGGCCTTATAGTTGCAAATCGCCTCTGAACCCAGTGATAATGGTGACATCACCTGTTGGTGACAGGGACCCTTCCCCCCCCCCCACCCCCCCACCCCCGCGCTCTGTTGCCATGACAATTGCCATACATTCCCAGAGTCCTACGTTTACCTGCAAGCAATTATGTCACAACCTAAATAAAAGGCAGAGCCTCTTGAGCTTCACTCTCTCTTCTCTCTTTTTTCCCTTCGTCTCTGTCGCCCCCTTCCCCCACAACAACCCTCTCCCACGTGGAACTGCATTGGCCTGGTGTCTGTCCAGACATGAGCCGCGATTCCAATTCAACACCTGCTCCTCCAAAGACTTTTGCTGTTCTAAGAGCAGTTTGCAGGATCCAGTTCCGTGTAGCTTCCTACCTAGCATCCTATCAGAGCTGGAACAGTCTGTAGCTCTAGGACCCTTCCTGAAGCTGCCTCACTGTCTGGCTCAGAAGACTGGAGGTGGCCTTTGGGGTAGAAATCCAACATTTCTTGTAGGTCATCTGGTAAGCAGTGAAGACAGGAGCAGACAAGACTTCCTGGGCTGTGGGAGGGTTTAAGTTGATCTGTGCTTCTTCCCCAAGGTGTTTCTCAACCCCAGCATGGAATGCGCTTAGGAAAGCTGTTTCCTGTGCTGCCTCCTGCGACACTCATGTGATCGTTAGCATCTAAAGGCACTGAGAAGTCCTGCTGCAGGATAACAAGCTGGGTTCATGCCAACAGTCCCTAAACCCACCTGGCCAAGATGCTGAGCTTTTCCAAGATCACGGCCCAGGTGAAGAATCAGAAAGCATCTTTTGTCCCCTTGCCTGACTTGAGGTTGGTGAGTGGATAGAGGAAATAAGAAATAGCATTTTGGTCTCATATCTCAAGGAAAGTAGCTCATATGGCGTTACCACACCATAAAGGCTGTAAGCCTTGTGAAAGGGTGGTTGGAGAGGCCAGAAACAAAGGGGAGAAGGGAATGGTGACAGCTGAGCTTCAGACTTGTTTGGCTCAGTTTGAGGCACACATCAGATTTTTAAATTAGCATGTTGGTCAGCTTTCCATCACCCTGACAGAATAATTGTACTAATCAACTAAGGAAAGTTATTTCTTTTGGCTCCCAGTTTCTGAGGCTTTAGTTCATAGTCACTTGGACCTGTTGCTTTGGGCCAAAAGTGGCCTGTTTATTTACTAGTGGCTGGGGAGCCAAAGAGAGAGAGAGAGAGAGAGAGAGAGAGAGAGAGAGAGAGAGAGAGAGCGCAAGAGATGAACACCCTAATTCTCTTCAAGGGCTGGACTCCAAGAATGTAAGATCTCCTTTACGGCCCCATCTCTTAAAAGGTTTCATTCCAATAGTGTGGAAGAGAGACAAGCATCTGTGTGTGTGTGTGTGTGTGTGTGTGTGTGTGTGTGTGTGTGTGTGTGTTTCAGCTCCAAGCTGTAAAACCAAGTGAGTTAGATTTTTCAGGCTTCAGTGTCGTTGGTGGTAGAGGAGGCACTGAAGGTTCAAATCTAGGGGAGAGAGAGGTCACGAGCATCAGAGTGACACACAGATGTGGTATCTCTCTGCACTTGTACCCATGATCTTATTACAGATAGGAGGACATGTGGGAATCGGATGGTATGCATAATACAATGTATAACAGTTTTAGACATTCTCCCCCAAAACATTTATAATCTTGAGAACAATTGTCTTGGAGAATTAGGCAATAATTGTGTGAGGATTAAATAAGCCTCAAATAAAATAAAACAATCTCAAAGGAACCTAACTGTATCCCAAGTTATCCTGAAGGGAATGAGTCTGCTGACTGAGCCACGGCTCTGGTGTTTTGGTAGAGCAATGGCTGAGAGGTCCAGGTGGTCCGCTAGGATTCAGGCCCCCGTGAACATGGCTCAGAGGACAGCAAGGTTGGGCATCTCAACCTGTGAGTACGTGCATCTGTGTTTATACCCTGAGAATTTTTGTGGGCCACATGGGGCACCACAATGGCTTAGAAACAGCTCTGTCCCCACTGCTGTGTAACCCAGCATGAGATACCTCAGAGGCCCCTTACTGTAGTTAATATCAAGTCTTGAGTGCCTGAGTGTTGAGCATTACGAGTCTGGCTTTTTCAACAGGTGGAGAAAGAAGCAGGACAGGGCATACAACAGCTGGGGCAGCTGGGAGTTTATCCACCTGATACTCTCCTGGAGCTGGGGTCTTCTACTCCCGTTCTCTCAAGGCCTGGGCTTCCTGGCTGCCCCCAGCTCCTGTACATTAACTTGTCGGAAGAAGCCAAAATCCCTGAGCCATTCTAGGCAAAGAGACCCAGAATAATGATGATGATGGCATAGAGCAGAAATGGGGAGAGGCAAGTGAGCTGCTGGTAGCACTGGTGGTCACATGAAACTAGCCTAGACTGGGGAGGAAAAATTCCCTATCATGTGGCCAAGACACACAGGTCAGGGTTCTAATCCAATGGGTCACTGGGCACTGTGCTCCTCTTCCCCTCTCACCCCTTCCTAATTTCCTGTCTCCTCCTCCTCTGGTTATAAATAACCTCCAGCCTGGCTTCTGGTCTGAGTGTAGGTGACCCAGGTGAAAGTGAGGGGACTGGGGACAAGGCAGAACTGAACCTTGCCACTTAGTCAAGGGGGAGTCATGGGGTTTCAGATTGCTCAGGGGAATTTTGCTTTCTTACTTTTTTCCACTACTGTGTGAGGGAGCAAAAGCAGACATGATCTGTGCTGGCATGGAGAGGCCTGGCCTCCCGGGCTGGTGCTGGGTTACACAGGCAAGGAGCTGCCTCTCTGCTTGGTGCAGGTCTCCCGCCAAAGAGCTGGAAAGAGGCTTAAAGAGGAGGAGGCATCTCAGGACACACAGAGGACAGTGTGCCAGGCCTGTCAGGACACACAGAGGACAGTGTGCCAGGCCTGTCAGGAGCTGAGGGCTTCTACCCCCACCCTAGCCCAGTCTCATGTGCAGCCACACATGTAGAAGCTGTGTCTAACTTCCCATCTTCTTCTTCAGCCATACGCACATCATCTGTCTTCTGACTACTAGATGAGAGGGGGCTGTCTGTTATCCAGATGCCTCCCATTTGGCCATGTGTATGTGTCGAAGGCCCTGATAATACATGGGTGAAGATGTACTGAATACCTCTTATGTTCTGGGCATAGGCAGAGCACTGACGTCTTTATGAACATATTGCTATCCTCTTACCTTTAAGGGGTTCAACCTGTCTCCTACTTGGTGTGGGTCTGGAAGATAAGCATGGCTCAGCACGATTACTGTTTGGAGGACAAGTCAGATACTGCTAATTAAGGTTGTCAGTGTGATGTCATAGGTGATAAAGGGTAGGGAGCGACATGTCAATCAGCATCAAAGTTCCGGAGCCAACTATGACCAATCAGAGAAACCCAGGTTGTACCATGTCTTTTCAACACAACTCTGCCCCAGACAACATCCCGCTCTGAACTCAGGATCTTCCCAGTGCAGGTTCAGGCATGTATGCAAATGCCACCAAGCCAATTCACATGCGCTCTCAGCAGGCATCAATAATGAAGAGTCCTGCCTAGTGATTGGGAGAGACACTGAAGGATGAAGGAAGATGAACTGAGAAGGAAGGACATTTGAGATTGAACCCCAACTCTGCCTTTTATCATCCGGAGAGTAAAGTGTGAATTCTGAGCCTTGGTTCTACCAGTCACAGAGTGGGAAGTTTCTAATTCAGGATTGGCTGGTGGGAAGATAGGTGAGAGATGGCAGCCATGACCAGGGCCCTCCATAAATGCTGAGCTGAAGCTGCATCTAAGAAGTGAGCGCTTACTTCGTAAAGAAGTGTTTGCTCTCTCCTAGCCATTACAGCCTTCTCAGTGCATTGAGGGTACCAAGAGAAGTTACAGAAGGATTGGCGTCACCCTGGTGAGGGCAGATTTTTAAGAATGCATTCCTAGAGGCAAGATAAAAAAAAAAAAAAAAAACAGGCAAATGGTGGGCACAAAATGTAAGATTCAGTGCCTTGGGATTAGGCCTGGCTCTGAAGTCAAAGAAACAAGAAATTCTCAAGGGAAATGCAAGCCCAGAGGTGTTAAACTCTTTCCTGGGGTCACTAGCTATGTGGGGAGAAAAGGAGGCAGCTTCTGGTAGCTAGATTTCTTCCTGGACATTTACCACTATTCCACATGGCACCATATCCCACCACCCACCCCACCTCAGTGGAGAGACACTTCTAGGGACCAGCAGAGAAAAGCCTTAAGTGGCTCTTGCTAATTCCTAATTTTTTATAGCCTACTTCTGCACCTGCAAATGAAAAAAAAAAGTTAAATCCCTCCCAACTGCCCTTCTTCCTGCCTCCCAGCAGATGGCTCGTTACAGGTGCTGATTGCTTTGGGGATTTCCAGATGATGCCCCTGGACTTGGCAGAGTTGTATGGGAAATCCTGGAACTTGATCTTTCCCGTCCTCATAGATATGGGTCTCACCTGCACAGGCTACAGATGGGAAAAGTATTATCCCCACTGGGAAAGTCATCCTGGTACTATGCATCCAGGGCTCCGAAATGTGCATGCCCTTTAACAAACAACTGTGTTTCTAGAATTTTGGTCCAAAGAAATAACTGGGCAATCCCTAAATGTCTCTTATAGAGAGATTTCTTAAATATTATTATGAAATATTAAATTATTCATTAACTATTTATATAATTATGTAAATATTATATATAAAAGTTATAATCTAAAAATTATTAACACACTGCCAAAGAGCCATAAAAGTAGTTCGAGGTAGTTTCTTTGTTTATAACCATGGGAATACCCTTGGGGCACTTTTGAGAAATAGTAGTTTGTTTCTTAATAATAAAAATAATAAAAATATTATTAATAAAAATAATAATAAAAGACAGGAATATGTATATATAGTTGCTTAGAGAAAAGTAAGAATGTCCATCTTTCAAAATATCAATGCTGTTTATTCTTGGGGTCTGTAGTTTTGGGTGATTATCATTTTGGCCCATATTTTCCAGAAAATAAAATTTCACAGACATGTCACTTTTATAATCAGATTAAAAAGACAATAGAAGGGAAGTTTGCTCTGTATATCCTCTGCATGTGGGTAGAGGGCTCCATGGTCGGTGGAAGCCAGTATAGCCTGCTTTTTTTGGGGGGGGTGCTCTTTATAGATCCTGGAGGACTCAGATTTTGTGCTATGTTTTCTGAGAGCCCTGATTACCCTGTGGACCAGGAGATTGTGTGACTTTCTCTGAGGCACCTGCAATGGGAGGGATCCCTGGGACCTTCCTCAAGAGAATTCCAAATTTCCTGTTCCTGTGGGGTTTTGTTGGGGCGAGGGAGGGCGGTTGTGGGCAGGCAAGTTTCCTCTGCTTCTCTCCTAAATGGGCCAGCTCTGTGACTGGGAGTTTGCCAAAAGAGAGTTAGGGAAACCAGGCTTTTGAGGGTCCTCCCTGTCTAAATCTAGAAGTATCCAGGATCGTGTGGACTGGCCTAAAGCTGGCCCAGGCCTAGAGGGGGTAGTCCTGGGAAAGGGTGAACACCTGCCAGCAGGGGCAGCTGGTGAAGGAAGGGGAGAATCTCAAACAAAACAAAACAAAACCATGAGGGACCTTGGGGGTTGGGTTCTGGGCAGACAGTATGGTGACTGGCTAGGGCCAGAGAAAACTGGGCAAGCTCTCAAAGGGCTAGTGAGAGGCCACCTGGGGGCTGGGAGGGAACTCTGGATTCAGTGTGAAAAGACCTGGTCCTTATAGAATCCCATGCCCCCTCCTCCACTCTCACTGGCATCTTGGGCAATTCACTCCACTCCGAGAGTCCTACCTTCACACCTGTCCAGGTGAAGGTCACTGCCTGTCTTAAACAGCTTAAATTATACAGCTGGGTGTAGGGGGAGTAAGCAGAAAGGGTACCATGCAAGACAGCTTTGTGCTGTATCAAGAATTGGCCTTAACTTAGACATCACTAGACCCCCCCGAGCAAGCGTACCTGGTAATCACAGGCTGGGGAAACTGGTCTTTAAAATGGAGGATATATGCATATATACATGTGTATTACACAATACACAGTATGCATTATAATAAAAATATTTTTAGGAGTAGCTAGGTTCTGATTGGTTAAGGACGTGGAGGACAGAAGGTCTGCTTTCATTGGCCGTAGCGTATTAGCATGGTCCCCTTCACAAGAGACACCACATCCATTTCCTCCATTCCCACTTAAGGATCAATGTTTCAGGCAGTTGCCTTTGTGATTGAGCAAAGAGAAGAGAGGGCAGCTTGCCTTCACTCTGAAAGGGATGTTTCCTGTGCACTTAGCATACTAAAACTGCCTACTACAGGCAGAGGGTTTTTATGAGCAGAGAGGATCAGGAAGGCAGAAAGGAATTTTGTGTGGGAAGGTGGCCTCATGCTGTGACTTTGTGACCTAAATGAATAGGCTCCTGGTGGCCCCCAATCTGTTCAGAGACTTTGCCTCCAACTTTGAAATAACCAAGACGGTTCTTGCAAGATCCATAAGGAACAGCAAACGGACAATACATAGGTTTTCCTTCAGGTTTGTCACCATCTGGCCTCTGTGGGAGAGAGACAGGATGCAGGTAGGGAGACTTTGGAGGCAAGTGTGAGTTCATGGGATTTGAGGAGCTGTGTCAAACACTCTTTTATCTACATGTCACCCTGAGATGTCTACAGAGAACCTACTGACCCCTGATTGGAGAAAGTGTACCTAGGAAATCACAGGCAGGGGGCTTCAGCTGCTGTGAGCCAAGGACCCACTGACTTGGATTCAGGGTCTACTAAATGACATGTTTAAAGATAGGAAATAGCTTCTAGGTTCAGGTAAAACAATCAAGTAAAATGCCAGTGTATATGAGTATGTACGGAAACCTATAAATATTTATGTGTGTATATTCATGAGTATACACAGACATTAACATACACGTTGTTTATCACAGATCTTTACAAAACTGTCCAACAAGCTCTTGGTGTTGGACCATATGAATGAACGTGTTTGGATTGGAAGAACACAGATCACCAACAAATGTGTTCCATATGATTCCAGAGGTGAAACTGTGGAGCGTGTGTGCAGGATTGTTGAGTCAGTCTAGGGAACAGTTTCGAAGGTACCCTGCAAATGCCAAATCTTAGGTAGGCTGTTTCATTCTGTTCCCCTTCTTTATGGTTGCATCATTATACAAAAGAAACAATGCAAGAAAACAGGAGGCAGACTGGAAAACTGGCAGCAGGAGTGAGGATCAGTGACCATAGCAGAAAAAGCAGATACCTTCATTCCAGTTTTGTAGTGTCGGTTTAATCTCAGGATCTGTGTTGCAGAGATAAAAGATGATCCAAATCCCGAGAAATGTACAGTTCTCTTTTTGTTTGATACTGGCCAGTGCATACACATAGGTCATCTGATTAATTACTGTCTTCTGGCATTTTAGATTATACAGTATTTTAGAGGAATGACACTTCTAGATTGTGCTGGGTTCTGCAAATATTTACTAAGTACCAAGGTGTCTGCCCCTGAACCCCAGCTTTAGGAGGTGTCCGAGTGAGTGAGTGATCTGAGCACTCTTTTCTAACTTTCCTGCATGACAGCTCTAAGACACTGCTGTCACAGACACTCTCGTTCCACTTGTGGGAGCCTAGAGGTACAGTTTTGAATCCAAGGCTCCAGCTTGCAGGTTAGCACACCATATCCCACTGGAAAGACAAGCTTGGGACCCATGATGCTGGGATGTACTCCCTTAGGGGTTCTGGGGGTTTCTAGGTCATTCACCTTATAGGGGCAGGACTCTGAAACTGCAGACCCTTAGCTAACCTGATCTCCAGCTCCCTGTACTTTCTTCCTAGTCCTGGAAGGGAGGCCAGCTGGGAAGGCAAGCATATGCCAGGCACTCAGCAAATGGTTTCTCATTGGCATCAGCCTTGCCACATTGCTGGGTGTTATCTTACTCCAGTCCAGCACCACCAGCAAAAGCAGAGCCAGGCGTGGCCTCACCCAGAGCTCCCTGTTTAAATATGTGGATTCATCTGGACTGGGACAGCTGCCTCAGGGAGGCAGAGTCTGCCACCCTACCCTGTTTCCTTGAAATCCGTCCATACAGGAACACGGCTCTTGCTAGCCTGGTGCCAGGCCCTGCAAGCTCCTACTTGTACAAATGGATTTTCAAACATGTGACCATCTGTACCCTGGGTGTGCCTCTGTGCTTTTCTGGGCGATAGGGGAAATCTCATGTGAAGTTTACAGTGACCTTAGACAGAGAAGGGAAAGGGTGGAGACGATGGCTATTAATTTCCTTGCTTTCGCTCTAGTCCCCTACAATTTATTCTCCATAAAGTAGCCAGAGCAAGCTATTGAAATGCCAGTCACTTGCCAGCAATAGCTTGTTCAAAGCTCTCCCATGGCTTCTCAACTCCTTTACAAGTTCTAGAAGGTTCTATGGGATCTGGTTTCTGTGTCCTTGCCTCCTTTCTCATTATAAAGGAGACTTGTCTACTCTAGCCATTCTCTAGGCCACCTTCTTCAGGACCTGGTATTGTTTTGGACATATGTTTGCTTGTTCTATCTCTTCTACCATAGTAAGTCCCAGAAACGTAGAGATCTCACTTCTTAGAAGGTTCCTGGAAGGCTAATGCTGACTAAAATGCATGAAATAACGTGTGTTTTGATAGATGAGGGAGGTTGAGACTCAGATGGATCAACTGCCTTATCTTGGGTCCTCAGCAGGGGAGGGACATGGAGCCAGACTCAGACTTAGCTCTGTGCTTCAGTATTTGAGTGGGTAAACCCCAGCAGGAGAATTCTAACAGGGCCATTTAGAGCAGAACACCTTCCAGCCAGCAAGCTTTGTTGATGGGAAGGAGATCATTTATACATCCCCTACAGACACTGGGAGATTCTGTCACCTGTTGGTTGCTGCATCAGAAAGAGGTCATTGATGTAGCCACTTACTGAGCTATGTGTACCTAGGGAGGAAGGGCCAGAAATTAAGTCTGTTCCTTCTGGGGAGTTTTCTAGACCACAAACAGTATCATTTTGATTTAGAGCCTTTAAGACTATTTGTTCAATCATTTCTCAATTCACTGAGGAAGCAAAGGTGAGAAGTGACTTGCCTATGGTGACACCAAGGGTGTGAAGTCCAGGCAGTAGAATCAAGGTTTTCTCACTTCAGTCTGAGAGTACTGGTCTACCTGCTACATGTTCTTTGGGCTGGACCTGGGAGAAACAGCATACTCCCTTCATGGTACACTTTTCTTCTTCATGTTTGGTGCACCTGGATACTAGACTCAGTGCTGGCACCATCACAGAGGAGTGGTGCTGGCACTGAGCGACATTGAACATCCTGAGGAGGTCAGTCCCTTGAAGAAATTCACACTTGTCCCTTCCCCTTGGGCTCAGGAAGGACAAAAACAGCATCTCTGGGGCAACTGGCCTTTATCTTCCCTCTGCTCCAGGGGTATCCTTGAAGGCTGAAGAAGACTATCAGCTCACTCCTTATAGACTTAGACTTGACTGAAACATGTCATGTCACATGTCACATGTCACCATGTCTACCTCTAAACGTGTACTGCTAAAATGGGAACAGGAACAAAATAAGATCTGCTAAATTCAGCTAGGCAAAACTTAGCAGTCTGTCTAGCCACACAGTTGACCCCAGGCTTAAGCACAAGAGGCAGGAACTAAATTGAACATTAAACTGATGGTACCTTTGATCTGAGCATTCTTTCATGATCATGCCTGGTGGTGCTGAGTATGACTCTTCCTGTTGATACCCAAAGAATGCCTGTAATTGTTACCAACCTGTCGATGGAGCAAAGAAACATGTCCCTCTTTTGCTCAGCTAGCGCCCAGTTGGCTGTTCATTATGACTAAGATAGAGTGGGGATGAGGGTACAGCCAGCCCTCAGGCCTTCAGCTTTTCACTTGCACCCCTATGCAGGCTTGCTTCTTATCCTGGGAGATGACTGGTGTCAGATGTTCCTGTTAGCCAGCATCTTCCTAGCAGCAAGGGCACTGGCCTCCTGGTTCATAAAGAGTGGTCCTGCTTTCCATCAGATCCTAATTGGTCTGGGTCTGGCCTTCACCTCCCACAGAATGCTGGCCACTGACTGTTCCTTCCTCTACCCAGAACAATGCCTGGCTCTGGCCACTGACCCTGGCCCAAGCAGGCCTGCCAAGCTATGGCTCTTAGACCTAACTTCATATTATCAAGATTGGCTTCCCACACCCACACACAATATTGGAAGGCAGGGTTTGGAAAGGCTAAGCACACACACTAACACACTATTTCGGACACATAGAAATGCTCCCCACTCCCAGGAAGAAGCAAGATGCCACCTGGAAGACTTCAATCACAAGTTAGCATTTGTATCCATGTTTCCTCTCCCTTCTCTTGCTGGGCTTTTCTGCACTGTCCACTTGGACGGATACCAGCCAACGTCCCGTGCTTCTACCTGACCTGAAATCAAAATGTGCTGGGCAAGAGTAAGTGGGGCAGCCGCCATTCCATGAGGGGGAAGGTCGGCAGCCAGGCTGTGAGCCTGCAATGCCCATATGGGGCTGAGCTAGCTCTCTCCATTTTCTTTTCTCTTTTCTTAGAATGTACTGGTTCTCTTGCTTATTGCTTCTTTAACTTCTTCATGGCCCTGGGAAGGGAGCCTCTTTCAAAATAATTAATGTTGCTATTTCCCTTATGACCTGAAGCTCTGTATTCACACCCCTATAAGGTGTGAATTTGCATCTCCATTTTCTTTCTTTAGTTTTCTTTTTTTTCAGTTGAAAATAGATTCTTTTCTCATACAATATACATCCCAACCACGGCTTCCTCTCCCTCCACTCCTCCCAGCTCCCCTCTTTCCCCATCCTCACTCCATCTCCCTTCTGTCCCAGAGCCACTCCCTCCCTGGCTCCGCCATTACTCTTCAGAAAGGAGCCAACCTCCAAGAGAAGACAGCCAAACAGACAAAACAAGATACAATAATACAAGGCAAAAGGTCTCCTATGGAAGCTGGACAAGGCAATCCATTAGG
This sequence comes from Rhabdomys pumilio, assembly GCA_030674055.1. NCBI lineage: Eukaryota > Metazoa > Chordata > Mammalia > Rodentia > Muridae > Rhabdomys > Rhabdomys pumilio. The sequence goes on from JANHMN010000021.1 coordinate 7,771,368, forward strand.
AGGAAGAGTCCCCCAAACAGGCAAAAGAGTCAGAGATATACCCATTCCCACAGTTAGGAGTCTCACAAAAACAGCCACAAGATAAGCAGAGGACCCGGTGCAGAGCCCTGTGTTTGCCACTTCAGTTTCTGTGAGCCCATATGAGTCCTGATGTGGTTTAGTGTGCTATGTTCCCCTGTGTTTCCCATGCTCTCTGACTCCTACAGTCTTTCCCTCCCTCTTCATGGGGTTCCCTGATCCCTGCAGTGAGGGGCACGATGGAAAACTCCGATTTAGACTCTTCACATTAATGTCTGGCTATTGATCTCTGCACTCTGCTCCCAGCTCCCAGTTGCTGCCAGAGGCAGCCCCTCTACACACCTCCAATTTCAGTACTCAAAGGGTAAAATAGGTTGCCTGAGAGACGATCCACAGTCATAGCTACTTGGAAAGTGGAAGCAGGCAGAATATAAGTTCAAGGCCAGTCGAGGCTGTATGACAAGACCTGGTCTCGAATTTTTTTTTTTTTTTAAAGGGCTGGGGATACAGTTCAATGGTAAAGAATTTGCCTAGCATGGGCAAGGTCTTAGATTGAATTCCCTTCACACACACACACACACACACACACACACACACACACACACACACAGAGAGAGAGAGAGAGAGAGAGAGAGAGAGAGAGAGAGAGAGAGAACAGTCATAGAAGTTGACACACAGATTCAACTCCCAGATCTAGGTTACCTCTAAGTCTTTATATACTTAACCTCCACATGACATGCATGTCGCACAGTAAGAGCTGCTAAATCTCCAAAAGGAGATGCCTAGAAACTATCAATTTTCCTCCTGTTCTTCTTTCTTCTTCTGTCTCTCTGTCTCTGTCTATCTGTCTCTGTCTCTCTCTCTCCTCTTACTGCAATTAACTATAAGTAATTGGAAATAGATAAAGCAAATTTAAGGGCTTCCCACTGGAAAACACCAGAGACAGTTGTCCCCAACCCCTATCTGTGTCTCCCAGGGTGGGAATCCTGCTCCTGCTTCCTGTGCCCAGCCTGTGGAGCCAGCTAGGCCCAGGACCCCCCCAGTGCATACCTCCCTCTGTTCCAGTTCTCCCAGCAGATTCCACAAGGTGTTTCCTGCGGATCCTGCGGGTGTAGAGAGAATCCAGCTAGAACATTGTGAGCTGCTACTCACAGCCTGGACAGTATTTTGTTTATGTTTTGCTCTTAAAAAAGGAAAGAGAAAGAAATCCAACCAAGGGCATAGGGTTGGGGAACACAAGGGAAATGAAGCAAAAAAAAAAAAAGTCCCCAAAGTGAGACCAATTTAATCTTTCTTGTATTTCATAAATAGAAACTTCTATGGCAAGGATGTGAGTAAGCCAGGTCCAAGTGTTGGAAAGGAAAACTAACTTGACTCTGGTGCCTCCACTGTCCCTCTAGGGGCCGAGGTTGTGGTGAAGAGAGCCAGCTCTTGTTTTCAGAGTGGCTTTCTCTAAGAAGGCTCAAAAAGCAAGGCAAATAAGTCGCCCACGTTGTGTTATTTTGGGGGGAGAGGTGAAGGGTAATGGTGTCCCTGTCCACAAGGTAACTGGAAGAGCACAAATGAGACATGAGTTTTTAATATCACTCCACTCAGAGTGAGTCCTTGTCAGCAGAGCTTCCGGCAGCATCATGGCCAGTCTGCATGGGCCTTACTTCTCATTACCAAATGGTCTCTGCCACTTTGAATGGCAGAAGGACCCAGGAAGCTGATTAGGGCGACTCCCTACTCACTTCTACCCCAAGTCTACATGAGTTCAAACCATCAAGATGGAGAATGTGCTGAGAAGGACCCTTGAGACAAGGCCAGACACACCGCAGGGACATGGATGCTCAGAAGTATGGCTCTACAGAGTAGAGTGTACATGACATAGTGGACCACTATGAGAAGAGGGTCTAACTGAAGGGAAAAATGCCTAAATGAGAAACACAAAGGGCCAATAAACTAGGCGAGGCCCTGAGAGAGCAAGGGACAGTGAAGTATAGCCTTTCCAACTTGATCTTCATGTACAATGGAGGGGTCTGTAAACGTAGGCAAAACTGGCACAGAAAATGAATGGAAGACAAAGTGAATCTAGTTCCCAAGTGCCCCTACCCCAGGGCTCTTCCTGCCACTGCTTGGTGTATACTAAGGTTCTTCCTCCTATCCTCAGATCCTGTATTAGTAACAGGTAGACTCATTAAATCACACCAGAAGTTGGGAAGCAGAACCTGTATGAAAACACTAGATGATGATAATTATAGTGATGATAATGCTGATTATTTAATTTTGCTGTGGTAACACTTAAGATCTATCCTCATAACAAATTGTCCACACTCAAGATTTTAAGTAGACAATGTGATGCTTTAGGTTGAATGGCCACAAGTTTAAATCATCCTGAGAAGGGAAGTTTTGATCTTTTTCCACTTTGTGCCCTGGTGGATACTTCTCCTCCTCCTCCCAGGCTGTCTTCCTGAGAAATCTACATTCATCCCTTGCCATGGCAGTTAGAGCTGAAGATGCAAACAACAAGAGGATGCTGGGGAGACTGGGAAAAAGGACTAGAGGCAGAGAAGGGAATCTGTGACACTATCTATCTTGACAATGACTTAGGGAAAATGCAAGCACGCTTCTGATGTGTGTATGCCCACTATGTCAACTAATTAGGAGAAGGTTACCACAGAGAGATAATACAGTAGTCAAAACACAGGGAAGCCTGGCCTAAGTCACAGTGCCTCACACTGTACAAATTAACTTTGGGATGGGCATGGCAGGGAAGTTAAAGAAGTTATTCATAATGACCCTAGAAATACTCCTGATCCATTGAAATGTGTCCAGCTCACAGCTGTTAAGCTGGCACTTCTGGAAGGTTAAGTAAGTGTGGCCTAAGGATGATGAACATGAGCTTTAGAGTCAGGCCACCTGGACCGACATGCTGGGTCTCCAATTCCTCATTCGATGATCTTGGGAAAAATCACTTATTCCTATAAGCTGCAGTGCTATGAGATGGTGCTAAGGACAACAATTAATCTATGATGTCTTAGTGAGACTCAAAATGGGACAATCCATGTAAAGTACTCCGTGGTGATCACGCACAGTACCTGCAGTAAGCATCAGCACCTGTTGTAATTGATAATGGGGTTGAATGAGCGCTATGCTCAAAGCCAGTAGATTTCTCATTATTGGGGAAAGTTGCCAACAGGCTCTGCTGACTCACTGGCATTTTGGGTCAGTGTCAGGCTACATGTATCCAGCTGCAGCACTCCTGTTGCTTATTGTAAAAGAACATAGCATAGCATTGGAAATATGTCCCTCTTTGCTCTGTGTTGTTGCACTTGGGAGCATCTAGAAGCAGTGATTAAATTGTGCTTCTGCAAGTAGCTAAGTTCACTTCATAATCTCATTTTCTGTAGATAGGCAGAATCAAAAGCGCCGGGTCACTTAGGTTCACTGGGGCAAAACACTGACGTCACTAGACACTAGACAGTAAAAGTGGAAAGGGGCAATGCTCTGTTGCACATGTTTTGAGGATGGTTTTCTCAGGCAGTTGCCATAGGTTATGGGACCCTAGTGTCCCACAATAAGATGTGGTCAGAATCGCATTCAGTTTATCACATCAGCCCTCTTTCAGAGTGCATTTGTGCTGTTGACTAATGAGAACAAGTACATTCTGCATGGCCCATAAAACCAGAAACCTAGGAAGCTAGGATGAGCTCCATGTGAGCTCTGGAAAGTAGAACCAGTTTGCAGTAGAGAGCCTTTAGACCCTGCAAGGGTTTGAAGGAGCCGATTCCCCCTCAAAGTTCTCAGCAGCAGTGGCTTACCTAAGCCCTTCCCTGACTCTTCAGCCTTGGCAGTCTCCTCTCATTCTTCATTTATGATGCATTTGACCTTTTGTTTGCACATTCCATGTTTGCTAATTGTTGGGTAATAGAAAGAGGGCGAGCTCTGCGGGGGCACATCTGTATTTAATTTCTAGTTATATGACCTTTTACGAGTTCCTCAACTCCCCCAAGTCTTTTTTTTTTTTTATTTTTTCTGTATCCAATAAAAAAATACTATGATTAGTTTTAAGGAGCATATATATTATCTGTAGGTGTGTGTCTAGCTCACGGTTGCATTTCACCATCTGACACAGTGCCTGGCATGTGTGTAATAGGCCACCAGGAGTATCTACTGAATGCGTAGAGGTTCCGGTACTTGCAGGTCCTGTTGAGATGTTTATGGAATAGATGGTCTTTCCCTCCTTATCGCTGACCCTTCTCCTCTTCAGTTCTACTGACCAGACCAGGTTCAGAAATACCAAAAATATGGTGGTAGTTAGTTTTATAATTCTGTCATTACCTACCATGACCAGAAGAGGCAGTGGTTAGCATGCTTGGCCTATATTTTGTTTAAAGTAGGTAGGACTTGAAGAGGCACTTGGAGCTTATCTCAGAGCATTCCTCCACACCCTCCATGAAAGCTCTTTCTGATTACCTGTCTTAGAGATTACACACTTAGAGTTTTTCTCATACCTGTTCTACCTGAGTGTCCATCATGCCCTGGGCGTGGGAGTTGTGAGCTGGTGGGCTGCGCCCAGTGACTGTTTCCAGTGGGATCCTCCTAGCTATTTCCACTAGCTATGCCCTACCTTGTTGGTGTGTTGAAGATAAAGCAGGAGGAAACTCTCGATACTTGAGAAGCTACCCAAAGAACAGGCTAAAGACCTACCAGAGTGTTGTAACATTTGTGCTGTATAATACACTACAGAAACAGAGCAGACATTTCTGAATGCTCAAACCACAGCAACACCTCCTGCTCCTCCTGGTGCCTTCTGGGAACAGAATTGCAGTCTGCAGGTCTGGTGTCCCTTGGCTTAAGGGTGGTCCAATTCCTAGACTTCTCCCAGAATCCTTTAGCTTTTCTAGCAAACAAAAATCCCAATTAGGAAGGAAAAAAATCCAATACTATGGACAGCCCCTGAGATGCTGCCCGCTGTTCTGCTCTCACAAACGACCCGACCTGAAAGCTCAGTGTTCTGAGAACCGTTGGAGGGCACGGTATTTTTCTGGGCACTGCTTCAAAGGGGCTGTGGTTGAAGACCAGGCTGCTATTCTGGTGGCCACTTGTGTGGGATAAAGTTTCCCATGGGCCCATGGGAAGGGGCTGGAGCCCAGGAGGGAGGGTAGGGGGGTGGACCAAGCCCCCTTGCCAAGTGTGAGCCAATGGCAAAGAGCAAGTGGGCAGTCCTGAACCCTGAGTGAGTTTGAGCTTGGCAGAAGTCAGTGTGCACCCTAAACACCATAACTTCTCTGGCCACAGCACCGAAGACCAACCATAACTCCCACGGCAAAGCCTCTCCCCGAGGTTAAGGCATTTGAGTTGGGGGAGGGTATGGAAGGTGCAGGGATATATTAAATCTTAACTTTAAACTTAAGCAATGGGTTGCAAAGTGGAAGGAGCCCCTTGTGGGTGTGATACAAAAAGGGTTATGGGAGATCTAAACCAGTTTCTTGAGGTGTCCCAGAGCTTTGGGCGGCACACGTTCTAAGAGATGCCTTCCCTTGAGGAAGTGATGTCCGCCTGGAAGATCAGTCCCATCGCGGGCAGTGGTTTCTGCTACTCTGTGGGCTAAGATCTCCAGTCTATAGCTTTTTACCTTTGCTTACTCTATCAACGGGGCTGACTCTTACTGGCTCTAGTCAGATGGCAGCTCGATTAGGATGCCGTCTCTAGCCTGTGGAGTTGTGTGCCCTCCTGTGCCTATTTTCTTGTCTCGTGGGACAGAAAGAAGGTTACTGAGATAGGAGCCTTGTCTACCTGTTTATTGCCTGATCTCTAAGGCATGGTATTGGACCATCGTGCTTTATAGCCTTCTGAATAAACACCGAGAAGCTAATAGATCAACCCCAAGTGCTTGTGGAAGAAGAGGAAGAGAAAGAAGGGAGGGGCAGAAGAGGGAAAAGGAACACAAACATCGAAATATGCAGAAAACCACAGGATGGGATGCGGCCAGAAGGAGCAGCTGAACCTGCTTCTCCTAGCCGTCAAGGCTGCTGCAGGGCATCAGCAGTGCCAGGCCCGGAAGAGCTTTCAGTGGGAGCTTTCTTCAGGTTCCAGAGCCTGAGTCTCTCATCTCTCATGGGGTCTGAGTGCAGCCCTTCCACAGAGACAGCAGGTTGACTGAGGCCTCTTGTAACTCACTTCTCTTGGAGAGTGAATCTTCCCTGTTTGGGACCAGGGTTTCTTGGACTCTCAGATCACATTTCGCTTTCTTTTTCTTCTACCACCATCACCACCACCACCACCTCCTCTTCCTCCTCTTCTTTCTTCTCTGTCCTCCTCTTCCTTCTTCCTTCTCCTCTTCCTCCCTCCTCCTCCTTCCTCCTCCTCTGCCTCTTTCTCTTCCTTCTCCTCCATTTTCTACTTTGTCTAAATAGTCCTTAGCAACCAGGAATCTTGACTCTCTACTCCAGGAGACTAGATGAAAAGACAGTCCTGTGTGTTTCCGTTATCCTGCATTCCCTTTCCCAGACTCATTCACTCATTCACTCATTCACTCATTCATTCAGTGAACATTTTGGGGAACCTGCTGCCTTGTAGGCTTGATGCCGAGTGCTACTGACACTCAGGTTGTAACTGTTGTCTGGTTACTGGGGATGCTGCTGAGTGCCAAAGAACTCATCACATAAGAAAAATCAGAAGAAAAGGGAGAGTATTGGAACAGAAGAGAGTACATGGGAGTGGCCTTGCCTGCAGAGACAGGTTTCCCAGGGAACACAGCATTTCAGTTAATGAGACACTGGTGTGTAGACAGAGTTGTGGGAAGGAAGTAGAAGCGCCAGAAGCCTTTCTGGTGCCTTACAAACCTACACCGCAGCAGAAATGCCATGTTCTTCCACAGATTTGAGGTCCTCAATCCCAGCTAAGTCAACTCTAAATCCAGGAACTAGCCACCTTAGGACTTTTGCCCTGTCCTTGGCAAAATGATGCGTATCTTTTGTCTCAAATTGCCAGTGGCCCAGGAAGCAATTAAGGGTGGCTGCCTTTAAAAGCAATTGGTTTAGAGATTAAATGCATTAATCCAACTCTAAGAAGATGCCTGAGGCTGGAAACCCTTGCCATTTGCCTCTCAGAGCTTCACACTGAGGTCATTGCTGTGGATAGGAAAACAGGAGCATGCTGGAGATTTTGTTTTCTGTTCCTTTTGGGTGACCAAGTTCTAGGCAATCAGACCTCCCGGACCTCTTGCCTGCCTTCCACGGCTCCTTTATTTCATACACAAACAATGTCAACGGGGGCTGTTTCCGGGTTCCTGGCTCAAGCAGATTTACACAGTGACTGCAAGACAGGGCCACATGCAAATCCTTCTTCCCTGTTGCTAGAGGCCCAAGGACTGAGAACTAAACACCTCAGGCCAGGTTTTCCCAGAGAGCCCAGAGCACAAGGAGGGTACCAACCCCAAGTACCAAGCACCATGAGCTCTGGGGTGGGGGTTTTAATGGCATTCCCTGAGATGGAATTGGGCTGAAATGATTTGCAGCTTTCCAGATTTTCTAAGCGTGTGTGGATCGGGTGTATTTTTAGCCGCAGGCATTCATTTCTTGCCAAAAAAACCTGCTTAAATAAAACCAAGATTAATATTTTTACTCAACGGAAAGAGTTAGTCAGGACTGGCTTTGAACTGGAGCCTGCTTATCTTGACGGGGAGTGCATTTTATAATGTCTGGCCTTGGCTTCGACATCAACAAAAAGGGCCTTTGAAATTGACAAGGGAGAAGAGCCCTGGGGAACCAGGATAGGATGTAGGAAGTGCCTATTTGGGGGAGGTGGGGAAGGAGGGGTGTCTTCCTGGGAAGGGGAAGAAGGCCCTGGTTTTACTAGGAGCCAGCTGCTGTTTTGTTTCATTCCCAGTCAGCTCCTTGCCCTCCCCCGCTTCTTCCAAAGTCTGGTCCAATTTTCTGCTTCCTTTAATTTCAGATGCACCAAACAAGGTGTCTTCTGCAGGATGGATCCAGAACAGATGTTTCTGATGTCCCTCCCCGAAACAGACTCCACTTTCTTGTGTCCTGGGAGCTGTGACCCTGGTCCCTTCCTCTGTGTTTGCCATCCTTTCCTATCATTGTGTGTTTCTTCTGTCTTGAGACTTAGAGCTGTTTGGAGCCTCATTTATCTCATTAGTCCCAAGTCAGGCACAGGCCTCAGCCAATGGTGAATGGACAGATGTTTGCCTGACCTACCAACTAAGAATTGCCCTTATCCCATTTTGATGGATTGAAAGCTCAGAAAGACTTGGCTTTCTTCCCTGGTCTACACAAGAGAGTTACTTATCTATCTTTAAGTCATCCTCTTTGTGTGTGGTGCTGTATTCGTGAAAATCACACTGAACTTAGTGTATTCAGCACAAATCTATTTGTGGTATTTCAGGTCCTCTTGGTTTCCCTGAGTAGAACAGTTGGCCAGAGAAACAGTCTGCCTTGGGAGCCTGCATTCTATTGAGAAAATACAGTTAACAAACTGGTGACCTAATGGTGGCAGGTGTCAGCTCGAACACAATGAGGCGAGAGCATGGTGGAGGGACTGTGGACTTGGAGAGAGGGATGCAGGGAGGGAATAGACATGGCAGCCTGACCAGGACGTAGGACATCGGTTATGGAAGGAGCTATGCAGGAGTGAAGCAAGGCTGTCCAAACCTAGCAACTGCAAGGGTTAAAGGCTCTGGGTTGTGTGTTTGCAGTAATGGGTACAGGAACTGAGCAGGCTGCCATTTCTCAAGACAGAGAAGGCCCTCAGAGGCCCAGTTATGGGTGTGGCCTGTTACCAGGGGCTCAGTGTTGGATAAGTTGTACCTCACATAGTTCAGCAGAATATCAGGTGTGGGTGCCATAGAGAGGCATAGGAGTCATAGAAGTTCCAGATTGGAGTTTCTAAGCAGGTGAGACTTGTCACTTGCATGGGCTGCATGGAAAACCACAGTTTTGTGTAAGAGATTGATTAAGTAAGAACACACCACGGATTGGACTGATTCTCTTAGATAGTATGGGTAGTTTTGAAAACTGGCTTTGGTGAGGTGAGGAGAAAACCCAAGTCCCCTGGGAGGAAGAATTACCTGAGAGGTTGGTAATCACATGTCACCATTTGTTTGTTAGGATGGGAAGTGGCCTGCAGGAGGTCATGAAGTGACAGGACCAAGTGACAGTGCCTTGTGTATCCTGTTATTTCAGGTTACCTTCACTGATTCCCTCGAGATCTTTTTTTGTGCTGACCTTCTGGCTTGAGCCATTTTAGAGCGATTTTTAGGGGTTGGGGCCATGGTACCCACATGGCTGAGAACCATGGGAACCCAGGAGCTTCTAGACCTCATTCACCTTCATTCTTACTGCCTTGTCCTCAAATGTAGATATGGTAAGGGTCCCCAAAGGGGCAACAGGCTCCTGAGAAGGACCTTGAAAAGGACGAGGGACGAGGGATGTTGTGTATCCTTAGGAAGATTTCTGTTTACCACTAATGAGCCAAAAAGTGCTACAAGTCTGCAAGAGCTACCCAGCTCCTTGTCTCTGAGTTACCTGCTCAGCTCCAAGATAGGAAAGTACTTTATACAAACACATTGTCCTGTGCTGGGCAAGCACAATAAGCTAAGTAAATGAATTACCATTATCTGTTGATAGTGACTCTGTAGATTCCTGCTACTAAACCGAGAGAGGGGAGAAAGGGAAGAGGAGAGAAGAAAGGGAGAGAGGGACAGAGAGGGAGGGAGGAGAGGAGGGAAGGAGAGAGAGAGAGAGAGAGAGAGAGAGAGAGAGAGAGAGAATGTGAAGGGTAACCTCAAGATTGGGGACATATAGGTATCCCTCATCTAAGTGCCAGTTTTCTCTAGGCCCATTAGGGTTGACAATGGATGCAGGGTACAGTTATGAACTATTCTGCAAAAATTCAATGCTAGTCTTCTTTCTTAGGGGGCTCTCCATTTTTCCTCCACAATAGGATGCAAAACTGCTCAGTAGGTACTAATAACCGGTATAGTATTTCCCACCTTAGAGGATCACTGCCATGGGAACACAATAAAGTGTGCACACAGTGCTTGTCACAGTGCTTGTCACACAAGGCATGGCCTGCCGATGGCAGTTGCTAAAGATACATCCTAGCTTTTTTTCTTCACTGTACTTGCAGGTGCAATGCAAAGAGATCCAGTAACTGCTGACCAATGGGTGGGCAGCTAGAGGAGCCAGGGACCCCTGCTCTGGCCTTCTTGGACAGGCTTACAAAGAGTCCTGTCTACCCATGAGTCTACATTTTCAGGGCAGAGCCAGCTATGTGACACCTAGGAGAGGATATATGGAGTGGGATGGTCCTTGGTGGGAGCCTGAGATAGGTGATGTCCATTAACTTGGGGGTCTTCATTCCACAAAGGAGTCAGAGCAGCAGCAGAAGCTCATCCTTCCAGCCTATCAGTAGGAAAATCTGTTTATCAGGTGAGGGGACAAAGATCTGTGTTTGATTGATGGTGGTTAGATTGGTGGAGCAGGGTGGAAGGTTGTGGGAAGGGACATGGGCCAGCTCCAGAGAGTCTTGCCCTCCTCCAGATATGCTGATGAACATCAGATGTGGGATTCCTAGAGATACACACCAGTGATCTGCTAGCTCTGGAACTATTACTGTTTAAAGCTTGTGTAGCAGGGGTCCACTTTGCTAGGTAAATGGGATGGGGAATGGGGAGGAAGGGAAGTAACAACCTTAGCTGCTTATAGAGATGTACTTTGTCTTGGTTTTGCAAACACTTACCACTTACCAACCTTTCCAAATCGTATTATAAGGTGGAAATGGGTTCTAAAGAGATGTACTTTTAGGTCTACTTCCTCAGATCTCTGATGTATTTGAGGACTCCGCATATATTTATGGATCTGTGAGCCAATTCCCAGGCACCCACAGCCTACCTGCTCTTTTCCTTTTTGCGGTCTGTAGATTGAGCCCAGAACATTCTGGGTAAGTCTTCTATCATCCTTCTACACCTCCAGCCTCTAGTCGGTTTCTTCTTATGAGCTTCTAAGTTGAAACATTATTGACTCCTTAATTAATCTCTTCCTGTCTCTTTTATTCCCCATGCCCTCAGAAGCAGAGAACACCACAGAGAGCCTAGGAAGCCTCAGAGGCTGAGTCAGGCAGGGCCTCCTCCCTCCAGTCTCTGGCAGCACTTATGTCTCTTGGTCATTTGTTTTCTGGTGTTATTCTCCACCTTGTCTCCCTGCTAGACTGCAGTCTGTGGAAGCAGGAAATGGGGCATTTATTTCTTGCTATCACCCCTACCAAGCATTCATGCTTCCAGACTGCAGCTTATGCTACGCCAGGCTACCTCAGCTGCTGGAGGACATGGGGTGAATAGTGTATGACCACTCCCCAGCAGGAATAAAGAGAACCTATGTCCAGCCTGGTCCATGTCAAACCTGTCATTTGAAGCTGGAAGGAGTGGTTAGATGTGCTGTCAGCTCAAGTTGCCTAGCTGGTTTTTCTGTTGCTGTTGAAGTCTTGGACGCCCCCCAACCTTCTTGTTCACTGTGACCCCTGCCTGGGCCACTGACAGCCTCCAGGGAAAACCTTACTGCCAAACAGAAAAGCACAGAATAACACACATCCAGGTTGCACAGGACAAACTATAGTAAATGAAGTTATAATAATTCACGAGCCAGATAGGTGGATTTGGGGCTGGCAAGTAATTTAACTTGGAAGGGCTCTGAATCTATTTGGGAGCAAAGACTGCTGTTTAGTTTTAGCTTAGTTTCAAGAGGTTTTGTTTTCTTAAAGAAAACATTGGTATGGCCTCTACCCTGGGCCGTCTCTGCTTCCGCATCTGTCTCTTTGGACCACAGATACCATCTTGTTTGGCAGACCACACTAGGTCACTCTTGGGCTCTCTGTAGTGACAAGGTGAGACCCTGATGGTGAAGGAGGTGCTTCAGTCTCAAGGCCTCGTGCACACTAGTCCTGGTTACCCCATGGGTGCTGCCACACCTTTATCAGTGTTTTTTTCTTTTTTTCTTTTCTTTTTTTTTTTTTTGGTTTTTCGAGACAGGGTTTCTCTGTGTAGCCCTGGATGTCCTGGAACTCACTCTGTAGACCAGGCTGGCCTCGAACTCAGAAATCCGCCTGCCTTTGCCTCCCAAGTGCTGAGATTAAAGGCGTGTGCCACCACAGCCTGGCTAGTGTTTTTTTTTGTTTGTTTGTTTGTTTTTTTTTTTAACAAGGTATTTTGATGAGCTTTCCTTCACTTCATCCCAGCCAGGAATCTTTCCTCTATCCTAACCTTATGGACTGGTGACAGGTCTGAGTTGACAGGGCTTATGGGTGGACAGATATCAAATGAGGTTCTGAGAGTGGTAGCAATACCGCTGACAGTGTGCTAAGATGTATGGCGTGGGGTAGATCCCATGACGTTCTTGATCTCTGTTCTTGGCTCTCACATCAGCTTTCTCTCACATCACTCTCATCATATGCATTAGAAAACTAGGGCCAAGAGGAGTTTGAGAAATCTCCTGTGGCCACACAGCACCATGGGATGGCAGAGCCCAGGTCTTCGTGGTGTTTCTCTACTCTTTATACGTGTGTCATTTATAATCCGTGTAAGTGGCAGAGGGCCAAGAAAGCCAGAGAGATCTAAGGGGAAAGAGCTGTAGTGAGGCCACACAGCAATGGTGGGGTCTGAACACTGATGTGTCTCCCTGAGCACAAACAACTCAGTGTGTTTTCTCTAAACTGCTCCTAGATGAAAAGGTTCCAAGCTCAGGCTATTTCAGGGTAAGAAAAGATTTGGCTGACCTTATGGGCAGAAGCTTCCAGAAGTACCCAGATTTACAGGACAGGCTTGCTTAAGAAATTTTATGTTCAAATCAAGGTGAGCTCTTTGCAAGCCAGGAAAGACCAAATGCTGCTATTTAAGAGTCCCTCTTACCTTGTCCCCTTAGGCAAAGCTTCACTCTCCAGTTTACCTTCTGGGTAGAGGAAGCAGGTGACACAAGTCACCTTAGTTCCTTGAGAATCAGTTGTCAAGTCCAGGTGGATCTGCTTTCTGCCCAGCAGCTGGGCTGTTCCAATGTGCCCCCAAGGTTAGAGTAGATAAAAGAGTCCCTGGGGCTTCTGGGAGAAATGGCAACTGATGGTCTTGCAAAGGGAGACACAAGAAATGGAGGCAGAGCCTTGGGGAGATTGTTCTGGCATCTCATCAATGTCTGGCTTTTACAGAAGACCTGGAAATAGCCATGCACCCCCTCTTAATTGAACTGTATCAGCTGTATGTGCTGGCTTTGCCTGTGGGCTTTGTGTTGCCAGGATGTAAAAAGGTCTGGAGGAGTTGTCCTTTCATTTAACTTTGGATTATTATTAACTTTTGTCTGACCACAAAAGTGGGATTCAGGCTCAGTAAAGAAACCTCTGGCAGGTGGGGACTTGGTTCCTTATGAAGATGGTTTTAGAGCGAAACTAAGTAAAAAAAAAATTAGAAGCATTATGGGATATCTACAAGGGGTGGGGGAAATAAGGGATCTAGCATAATGAAAGTGTGTGTGTGTGTGTGTGTGTGTGTGTGTGTGTATGTGTGTGTAATACCCTTTTACATCCATAAAGGGTATTCTATTCATCAAGTATATATATATATTTTTTTTGGACATTGACTCAAAAAGTGGGCTGGAATGAGGTGTGTGTTTGTTCTGTGTCTGAAGGAACTTGAGGTGGGAACGTCAATAGCACCTGAGAGCTGAAGAGTTTGGCTCAAATCCAGTAAAAACATCTCCATTCTGCAAAGTTCTAGCAGGAGGCCTTCCGCTGCCACACTGTCCCCCTGCAGTAGCTCCTGCCTCTTACAACCTGCTATAATTAGGTGATCCCCCCCCCCCACACACATGATGATTAACCCCTCTCAATACCTGATTGATTGCTCCGTGAAACTCATTTAAAAGAACCGTAGAGACTACGTTGGAGGGAAGAGGTGTCTTTTTACAAACAGTCTAGTAGACACAGATGGAACAGTGTCTTAATCATCTCGGTCAATTCCTCCTCATCGGTGAGAAAAGTCTCCCCAGGGAATGCCAGACACTGCCAATTCCCTGCATGTCTGGAGACAATGGACATTGTTGTGGGCGGCAGTTGAGAAAGTAGTGACTGATAACGATGAGCATGGTAGGCGTGCACTGAGTGTGCCTATTGCAGGGATCCTTCCATTTTTGGTGCTAAAGGATGATGGTTCTAATAGCATGTATCTAATGAAGCTATGTCAAAAGCAAAGGGTATGTTTCACAGGCTTCATTTCACCTAATTGCTTCAGTTCAGAGAATATGGACTACTGTGGATTTTGTTTTAGGGATAGGAAGCCGGAATTAAACTTTCCTTCGTATCTTGGATTACAACTGTGGAGCTGGGATGGAGACCATTCATTAGGCCCCCTCAGACCTAGACTTGGCTGCAAGTCCTTGCTTTGAGCTGTGTATTGTGAGACAAACAGAATGCTGACTTGTGGTGCTAAGAGAGCTGGAATTCATCATATCCATGGATATGGATGCGCCAGGACATGAGGAGCCCCTGATGAGACAGGGGATCAATGGTGCCCTTCCAGGTGTGGTTCAGCCCTACCTAAACCCCTCCCTCTCTGTCTTCCTCTCTCTCTCCAGTGATCCGGGCCAAAGTGGTGGGAAAGAAGCTGGTGAAGGAGGGGCCCTTTGGCACTCTGGTCTACACTATTAAGCAGATGAAGGTGAGTGACATCATCACTGGCCCCAGGAGAGATTTGGGGGGGTTTGCCAGAAGAATCCTGGCCAAGGGAGGTCAAATGGTTGGAACTGGAATGTGTGTTTGCTCCATGTAGAATCCCTCAGCCAGCTCCAGGGAGCTGCCGAGGCAGCAGGAAGACATGGTGGCTACTTGTTCCAAAGCCAGCACAGGTAGAGTTAGGAATTCTCACAGGTCTTTGTTAGAAAGCTGAGCCTTGGAATCAGACAGCACATAGCTTTGTTACCTGATGACTGTGAGACCTCAGTCCAGTTACTGCCCTTCTTTGGCCTGTTTAACACCTCTGATACCCTCATATTGGACCACATGGTCCCCAAGAGCCCTTGTGAGGTGAGCCATGTTGTACTCACAGAGTCAGTGCAATCACTAAGACTATATGGGAGGTATCCGTTCCTCCAGTCTTTCCACTGAATAAGTGTTGAGCACACTTATTCTCTGTTTCCAAGCTCTGCTTGTCTTCCTGCACTATATACTTCATTAGGAATATCTGCTAAACACATTCACATCATCAGACCATTCACCCACACATTAAAGTTTCTAATCCTCCCAGGGAGTCTATCCTAAGGAAACCCAGAAAACCCATGTCCTGGTCCTGTTGCTACTCTTAAAGACCCCATTGACCTTGGCCTAGTGCTTTCCCAGGACATCTGTTGGTAGTGTGCGGTGGGGCTTAACACCTTATACCCCTCATTGTTCAAACATCCTAACTGCTAGTGTCCTTTCTAAGCAGGAGCCAGTAGTAGCTGCTTAAAGTATGTCCTTACTTTTCCCCAAGTGGTATTAAGGACTGGTGCTTCAGCTTGAAGAACTCAGCTGTTCCTCTACCCCTGTGCCTTTTAAGTGCCTGGCTATATGAAGCTCTGTGTCTGCGGCCTGTAAATCCATGAGGCAGTTTGCTACTTTAGGATAACAATTATATGCACTGACTAATCACAACTCCAAGATGGTTGTGAACTGCCTGCCCTTTTACTCACTGCTGATCTTTGTAGCTTTGGATACTGGGGTGGGCTGTTCTGACACAGAACAGGCAGAACTTGGCGAACACTTCCCATCTAAGGAAAGAGATGGAGGTGAGATCCACAGGTCTGAAAAAATCCTCAGAGGAGACCAGTGTTCAGGCTCAGGTTGGACTCCTCTTGGGAGTGAGGGGTGACTCATCCTAGGTGGAGCCCAGCTCTCCTAGAGGCTGACCTTCAGGCCTCTTTATTCCCTCCTGAGGTCTGTGGTTAGATGCACTAATTCTGTGGAACCTGTTGCTCTCTGGCTTCAATTCTGGAAACACTCCCAGGCTCTTGGTTATGTAATGTTCAGAGTCAGCCCTGGCCAGCTGCCCTTGGCTGCCTGAGCTTGGTCATGAGAGCAGCTTATGTTTTCAGACAGCCAGGAGGCCAGGAATGGGTGGAGGTGGCAAGCCAGGAGAGTATTAAGGACCCCAAGCCCCATTTTGCAACCTCTGGCAGTGGGGAAGGAAAGCCAGAGCTTCTGACCACAGGAGAGGCCCCTCCTCTGCTTACCAGGCAGCAACCTCCATTGTCAGAAACTTTGAGGTTACTGCAGAGAAATAGCCGGGAGGCAGGAATTTCTAAACTGGCTTGCCTTCCTTCCTGCCTTCAGGGCTTAGAAGCCCAGTTACCAGAGGTCTTTCTGTCAGCAGAAAGTCCCTGGTTGTTGTCACACCCACTAGTTGGAGTTGTTTGGAGGCTACATAACTTTCACCCACCAGCCTGCCAGCAGCCACTCCCAGCCTAGCCTGCTCAGACTCTCTGTTCACGGTTCTTCAGCTGGGTTCATGGTGTCAGGGTGATGGCTGTTCAGTGTGGTCATCTTTCACTTATTCCTGATTAGGTTCAGTGGGAAGTGGTATGGCCAGAGTCATGCATTTAATTAAGGGCAGATGTCAGTCTCAAGTTGAGGCATTAGGGGACCTTTCCTAAGCATAAGTGGTTCTTGATGGGCAGCCTGCAAAAGGTGTAACAGGAGCTTCTTTGGAGGAGGGAAGCTTGTAAGAGTTGGTGAGGTGCTATGACTCCCAAATCGCCCTGCTGTCTGGCTTTCCTCATTAGCCATAGCTAACGTCTTTCATTAATTTTGGTTCTTTTCCCAGCCCTGTGTTATGACGCACATAACCTGTCAATGCCTTTTTATCTAGAGAGACCATCTGCCTGCATGTCAGAGCAGGTACTGGATAGGCACTGGAGTCTGTCTATTCACCCTAGTCCTCTTCAGGCCCCCTGTGCTTAGTACTGATTGGGCTGTAAGATGGGGAGAAAACGATATGCTTGTCACAATTATTAGATGACTTCAGTAAGCAACATTTATTGATCATATTCTATGCCCCAAGTGATCTGCTAAGTCTGTACAAATTAGCCTCATGCCACGTTTGTGAAAGAGCCTCATATTTATTTTCTTAGTGCTGAGGCCACAAACACTTGGAAGTTATGTAAGAGGCAAGAGTGTAGGACTAGAAGGTAGCCAATTATAGTTTCTTGGAGGACAAGATTAACAAAGTATGAGGCCTTCAGGCAGACTATTCATTTCCACCCACTGTGGAGGTTCCCCTCACCTGCTCATGTCTAGTTCCCTCAGCAGTGACTTAAAGGCCAGGATGGCTTTGCTGGCATGTGATCTAACAGGTGACTATTGGTGTGCAACCTGCAAAGGGTTTATCAAAAGTGTTGGGATTCAAGCTGCGGAGGCTGGCACTGGACCCTTGGAGGTTTGTTATATTGGGTTAGTCCACCCCAGAGGGTCAGATATGGAAGCCTGGCAATACTGGAACAGGACTGAAGGAACTTAGAGATCAGAGGTACATGAGAAAGACAGGCTGTCTGACCTCTAAAGACAGACACATTGCCTTCCTTCCTTCTTTTAGGCATGCCTTGAGTATACACAGACCTCACAGTGTGGGAGAGGAGGAGAGGCTTTAAGAACGTTTCAGGAGCTTATAGTAAACCCATACTTAGAGATTAGTTGGGACCGAGTTGTGGTGCAAAGGTGGAAGTTTCCAGAAGTGGCCTGTGTCATTTGTGGGGGCCTTATCTCCCATCAGGACTATGGGAAAGCAGATTGTTTTGCCAGAGCTATTGTTTGTGCAGCACAGACATGCTTTCAGGCAGGCTGCAAGGGACAGCACGTGGGGGACATTATGTCCCAGTTGGTCCCAGGAGGATCCCAGGGGAACATGTGCTGGTCATGTGCTTTGCTTGTCCTAACTGGGGGCAGGACAGATCTGCTGGGCAGTGGGAATGTGCTGGGTCCTTTCCTTACTGGTTGTTGAAGCAAATGAGTACGGCAGGGTTTCCTCCAGCTGCAAGACCCTATGACCTTCAGGCCGCAGGGAACCATTGTCCTCCAATGCCTGAGACTCTTACGGTGCAAGATTCTTATCTAGTCTTTGCTGAGACCTACTGTGTTGTCATCCACTAAGCGCTTAGTGGAAATATTGACCAACACCTGAAACAGCATGAGCAGTTTACCAGGCACGCGAGTCAGTGTGTCTTGTTCTTTGCAGGCCATGGTGATGGAAGTGCACAGTCAGGAGTCTTAAATGTGTTTCCTGTGGCGCCAGAGTGGTATTGTCCAGCATCAAACGTGTCATCATTCTGGTCTGACCCACCAGCCGTGCTCCCCCACGGTGTAACTGAACCCCGTGTTCTGTTACTTGTTTGGTTGCAAAGCCCTAGGATAACAGAAGGGTTCAGAAGGTGTCTGTGGCATCAGGACAGTACACTCTGTAACCAAGCAGAGGCCTGGCTCTCCCTAGATTGTGAACAGACAGGCTTGTGCCCTGTGGATCACCTGCCTCTGCTAATCAATTGCCTGTTATAAGATGAGAACAAACAAAATAACAACAACAACAATAAAACAAAAGCCAGCCCATCAGACCTAGATGGGTATTTGTGAGGCACCAATGGGGCACACTGGCTTGTATTAATGACCTGGGTAACTAATAATGCATGCTAAGGAGTTGGTCTATCGCATAGCTCTTAGTGTAGGGCTAGTGACAACCAGACATTCAAAGCCCTTAGGGAGGTAAGGATCAGGCCAGGCTTTAGTGTCCCCTTCCACCTTTCCTCTTCCTCGGCTCACAGCTGACAGTGTGGCCTCAGTAGTTTGGAGCTTGTATAACACACATGGACGCATTCGAGAGTCACAGGATGTGCTCAGTCTCTGTTAATGTTACAAAGCCAGGTTCTCGGGGAACATTGTGACACAGGACCCACAAGAGCTAGAGATGGAAAAGGCCTCTGCTGCTGTGGAAGTCCTGGGTCCTAAGCTTCAAAGGCTGCAAGGAGAGATAGTGACAATGATCCTTAAGTTCACAGACTATGGGTTATCTCGCTTGGACTTTGTGCCCCGCTGTTTACCAGTTGTGTGTCTGTAGACAACCTTTGTCCTGCTAAGGTCCAGGCTTGAACCTTGTAAAGTAAGATCAAGGCATCTGAGGTCCTGGACATTCAGTGGCTAGACATTCTAGCAGGAACCTACCCTCAGTGTCACTAACCCTGGGCCCATATAACTCTGTAGCTGAGGTCATTCTACATATCATAGTAAGGTTACCAACATCCCTGCTCTCTGTCCACTCTCCTGCCATACTGCCTTTGACACATTGTCAATGAAACTTACTGTCTTGTGCTCCAAATGTTACCGAGGGGCAGCCACTCCGTTCAGTCATGCTGTAGATGAATTTTACATGGTTTAACCTAATAATAATGATATCCTTAATTAAGAAGTTTCGCTTTTTTTTTTTTTTTTTTTTTTTTTAACATCCATGTGTATGGGCTTCGCCTTAAGTAAATAAACTCAGTGTCACCCCAGAAGCTCAGAAAAATAAGAACTTAGGGCAATGGCTGGCCTGAGTTTACCTTCCTCTAGCCAAAGAGAATTTCTATTAGTGTCCCCATCTAAAAAATGGAGTTCTTAGTATCTTCTCTCAGGGCCCTTGTGAGAATCCTGTAAGAACATTGTTGCATATACCAGCCTATCACTGAAAATAGCAAATAAAGACCAGCTTCCTGGCTGGTTGTCCCCTTGGAAATTGCCCCGGGAGCTTTTCATAGTACCTGCCTGGAATCTGTGATGTGTAGACGTGTAGGTAGAGGGGGGTGTGGGGCAGGCGTGCACATGGCTGGATAGGAAGACACCATCCTGGCTCAGGGAAAAGAACAGATGGCCTCCTGTGGTGTCCAGGGAACCCTATGGTGGCGAGTTCATAGCCTACCACTGTCTGGCTGCACAGGGGAATCAGAAACTCATACACCACACAGCAGCATGCTGACTGGACCTTGGGCTGTCTCTCACGATCACGTTCCTTTTGCCCGCAGATGTACCGAGGCTTCAGTAAGATGCCCCATGTGCAGTACATTCACACGGAAGCCTCTGAAAGTCTTTGCGGCCTTAAGCTGGAAGTCAACAAATACCAGTACCTACTGACAGGTAAGAGTTCTCAGGAGCACACAGGCACCGCTCTTCTGCTCTGGTGGGCCTGCCAAAGCTTGAGTCAGTGACATCCTGAGGGTCGCAGACACGTGGCTCCAGAGGTGAAGGGTCTGGCTTGCTTACCCAGTCCTGCCTGGCAGCCTGTGTATACATTGTATATCTGGTTGTGTTCTGGTTTTGTGGTATCTCAGCTTTAACCTAACTAGAAATAGGTTGCCTCTTCTACAACTCTTGGCAGTCAATCTGTTAGGTTTGTCTTATACGACAGTCTGATCTTTAGGTTGTCATTGGAGTAATGACAACACCCAAATCCCTAAGGAATTCTAAGACCCGGTACCTTTGAGAACTTCAGCTTAATTATCTCACACTCCATTACCATCTGGAAAACAGGGCCAGAGTTCATGCCTAAAGGTGTTGGGGGAAGGTGTCTCAAACCCAGGGTCTGTCCCTGACAGTCTAGAGATCTAACAGAATGCCTACCCCCTTGTCTCCTGTTCTATTTCAGGGCGCGTGTATGAAGGCAAGGTGTACACAGGGCTGTGCAACTTTGTGGAGAGGTGGGACCACCTCACACTGTCCCAGCGCAAGGGCCTCAATTATCGCTACCATCTGGGTTGCAATTGCAAGGTGAGTTCTAGGGGTGCATGTCAATCTGGAAGTTTTGGTTCCTGTTTTTCTGGGACAGACAGCCTGTTGGGCGTGGTGCAGGGGTGGTAAGGAATGCTGTCCTGGGGCAAGGCAGGCAAGAAAGCTCTGAAGAATGCCTTTGTTCTGTATTCACTGCCTGGATGGTGCCTTCTTGGCAGCTGCTGGGCTTTGAGGGCTCTTCAGCATCCTGGACCCTCCCTGCTGTTCAAGGCCAATGACAGGTACAAGAACTTTCAGTGAAGCGTTCTGCCAAACTGTTGTAAATGGCTTCACTCTGACAGCTGACTCACTGGGGTCCCTGCCCAGATGGGCAGGTTGGCTGAGGCCTACTGACATCAGCTGCTGTCCAAGACCTCTCTTCAACCAGGTCCAGTCCCTTTCCCCACATACAAGGCCATGAGACAGGGCTGAATCACTCTCTCCCCTAATCCTCATAACAGTCTCATGTGTTTGGTGCCCAGTAGATGTTCAATGGTATGAGCTAGTAGCTAGTATAATTGTTCTGGCATCATTAAAGGTTTGAATCCAGGTTGGGCTTGTCATAGTGCAGTCCGCTCACTGTGGCTTGTGTGTCATTACAGATCAAGTCCTGCTACTACCTGCCTTGCTTTGTGACTTCCAAGAATGAGTGTCTCTGGACTGACATGCTCTCCAATTTTGGGTACCCTGGCTATCAGTCCAAACACTATGCCTGCATCCGGCAGAAGGGTGGCTACTGCAGCTGGTACCGAGGATGGGCCCCCCCAGACAAGAGCATCAGCAATGCTACAGACCCCTGAACGCAGACCTGCCCCACCTCACCTCCTTCCCATCCCGCTGAGCGTCCCGGACACTAACTCTTCCCAGATGATGACAATGAAATTAGTGCCTGTTTTCTTGCAAATTTAGCACTGGGGACACTTAAAGTCTCTGTTGTCTATGGAGTTGATTTGGAAATACCTTCCTGGCCCTGCCCTTACTTACCTTCTTTTTGGTTTTGACATCACCCATTTCCAACTGGGGATCTCTGGTGCCAAGCCAGAAAGAATGAGGCATGTATACACCTCTTCTTCATGATATATAATCTATATTTTTTTAGGAAAACAAAAATTGAAAAATCTATCCCATTGGGGCATTTAATAGCTACTCTTCTTTCTTCTTTCTCTCTTGACCACATCCTAGACCCATTTCCATATACACTTCTTCATCCCAGTACACAGGAAACACAGATAAGGAAGTTGGCAGAAGTCCAACTGTTTCCCGATCAGTCAAGGGCAGCAAGTAGACAGACGCCAGGTATTTGAACGGCCTTATACACAGAGGATATACAACTGTGTGTCTGGATCAGACAGTCTGTCTATGTCTGCATGTCAGAGTGAGGGAGAAAAGAGATAGACTGTAGGAGTGGGTCACACAGTTTCTCAGCCCTGTGATACTTGGATTGACCTGATGTTTCAGATTCTGGAACAAGCATCCAAGAGTAACAGAACTTTCTGAGTTGGCAGAGGCTTAAACATCTGCCTGGGTTCAGCAGGCAACCTGGCTGTCTGTACAAAACCTCAGACAAAAGGCTGAGATGAGCGTCTTTCCTCTCCTGCCTCCCGTGAGACAGTCTCCTGGGAATTCTTGGGGAAGTTCGGCTGGAAGCCTGCCAACATGTAAGCTGGAGAATCACACACCTGACACTATCCACAGATATAGTCAAGTAGATTAGGGTAGAGAATATTATTTCCAAAGTAGTGTTTAGCTCATCTAGGGGGACATGTTTATATATACATCTGCATATACCCACAGGGGATTATGAGCTAATTTTTATAGGACACAGAATTCTATTCAATGCTGTTAAATATGCGAACAGTTTAATCTCTTTTCTTTTGTTGTTGTTTGATGGGAAATTGTGACATTCCAAGTTGACTTTTTTTTTTTATCTGAATTAAAATTTGAAACTCTGACCACACTCAGCACCCTCTTGTCCCTATAACCGGGGTTATCTGACCCTTCATCTCCTTTCTTCTTTCTGCTTTGTGTTTGAGGTATCTTTCACTTAATTGCCTTACTGGCCAGCTGATGGCAGGGGAGTGTGAGTGTTAGGTTAGGGGCCTTCTCATGAAAGGAACAGTTGCACATCACCCTACATCCGTGAAATGACTCCTCTCCTGGATGTGGGGATAGCATATACTTCTTCCCCAACTCAGTGGTGGGTGAATGTCACCTCCTGAGGTGGTCATCTCACAGAATGAACATGGTTGGTTACTGAGGGAGCCAGGCTCTGCCGTACAACTGTAGGCCTTTGTTGTGTTGTATTTTTGTTTTTAAATAAAACTATAGTATAAAGTTTCCTATTAAATAAGATTATTTTAAGTTTTAGTGTCAACCTTGCAATGCCAATAGTAGGTGAGAGTTTACTGCACAGAGTTGGAACTGGTAAGGTGGTGACATTTAACACAATTACCCTCTGTCTCTTTTCAGATTATGGGTATTTATCCTCTATTAGTATCATACCTTTTTCATTCCACTTTAGGAAACACGATTACCAATTATAAGTAGAGAGAGAGAGAAAAAAAAAAGACAAGTTCTAGTTTGCCACCCCCCCCCCCCACTGCTTTCTCCAGGTGTTTGCTAGAATAGCAGGGCAGGAAGACAGTTGAGGAGATGGGTGTCAAGTTTCCTCTTAGTTCATTTCATTCCCGGAAATCTTTCCCCTGTGCTGACAGGGAGCAGAAGACAAAACCCTTTCCACGGTGTGCAGCAAAAGGAGCTGAGGTCAGCAAGCCAGTGGTTCTTAAGAGGTGAACCTCTGACTTCCTGTTTGAAGTTGTCTATTTCAACCTCAGAGTCTCCTAACATGGAGCTCCAGATCTACCCTGCTCACGTGCTCTCCTGTATGCACACCCCAGCATCTTCTCCAAGAGGTCTCTGGCCATTCTCAATCCCTGTGTCATCACCTCCCTCCTACATGGACAGACTTCAGGTGAGGCCTGAGTATGAGGCACCTGAAGTTAACCTGACGATAAAACCAATTGGCAGAACCAATGGCCCTAGTTGGCTGTTGAGGTCTTGGCAAGAAGTCCTGGGCAAGGAAGGGTCTTTTGTAAAGTCACATCATCGGAGAGCGGTTTTTGAGCTTTCAATAAGCTATAGCTTTGTTTATTTCACCTGTTCACTTACTGTATAATTTAAAGTCATTTATGTAGCTGAGACACTTTGATATTTCGATCATATCGTGAATGTTTTATTTTGCTAAATCATGTGCCATGTGAAGGCTGTCGTGTGTACACTGTGTCTAAGAGAAGAAAAGAAAGAAAAAAATAAAACCCACATGCCATTTTTTTCTGATTCAAATTCTACAGTAGAATGGAGGGCAGAATACTGGGATGCAAGCACTCAGCTAGAATGGAGATTCAAGGAAATGGAAGGTACTAGAAACAGACTCCTCCAGCCTCCTCCCCATGGAATCCTAAGGGTAGGAAGGAGAAGAAAAAAGAGCAAAAACAAAACAAAAAATCAAAAGTACACTGGTGTCCTTGTCCTGTATCAACTATCCCTGGGTCATCTGCCACCCACTTTCCAAGACCTTTCTCCTACTCAACCAGGAAACCATGGTTTCTGCAGTCTGGGGCCATGGCAACTGTGACTCCAAGCTCTCTCTGTCTCATCCAGGAATCTTTTCTGCTTCCCAACCAAGGCATTCCTCTGCACAGGCTCTTGCTACCCAGGCTAGCCTTCTTCTACAGCCAGATGTGGAGCTTAAGGAGACCCCAGTATCTACTTTCTCCAGTTCTAGCTCTGCCATATAAACACTGTTTCATGCTGTGCTTCTTAAACGATAAAGGACACAGTGACTTTTGGGGATAGATCTGGGAGATAATGTGAGTTCAGGAGGCATTACTCTTCCCTGCCTCACATCAAGGTGCCAGTCAGGCACTTGGCTCCCAGCTACTTAAAGCTAAAAATATCACTTTAGTATTAGGATCAGAGAAACTTAAAAAAAAAAGAATCTAATGGTGGAAACACAATGAAATGGGAGAAGGTAGGAGAGAATGGTCTTAGTAGATCTAAGTTAGCTGTTTGGGTTGAGGAGGAGAGGGCCTGAGGAAATGACCATGCTCTGGGGACAGGAATACCTTAGATTCTCTGTCTACCTTTCCTCTAGCAAGTCAGCTGTGCTGAAGCCCAGTAGTGATGAAGAGACACCAGCCAGAGAAAACCCCATCTAGATGGAATGTATTTGTTGCTAAATTTTGTAGCACTGTTTACAGTTTTCCTCCATGTTATTTATGAATTTTATATTCCGTGAATGTATATTGTCTTGTAATGTTGCATAATGTTCACTTTTTATAGTGTGTCCTTTATTCTAAACAGTAAAGTGGTTTTATTTCTATCACACACCTGCTGTCTCTCGCCTTCTTGTGTCCTGTCTTGGGAGGTTATAATTGATATCAGAGAGGATCTTGTAAGCAGATTCTGCCTGTCTGACTCCTGCACACAATCTCCTTCCACCCATGTCTATAGCTTGGGCTATCTCAATTAAACCCCCTTTTGCAACAGATTTTAGGAGAGGTATCCTTAACTCCTTATGTCTGCTAATCCAGCCCTAACTATACTTCCTCATTCTACTGGCAGGATCCAGTGTTTGAGTGATCTCTATCTAAATCGCCAATGGGTGGTATAGTCCCGAGACTTTATTTTCTTCCTGAGAATCCCAGGTGGATGACTGAGTGTAAGCAATCATACTTGACAATGTCAATGATCTAACTGAAATCATGAGTGAAGTTCTTAGTTGGCACTGCCAGGAATTTCCGAATCCCCAGGACAGCTGGAGAGTCCTCCCAGTTCTCAGTGAGCTCCAGTCCACTGCACACCACCCGTCTAACTGTGAGGCCTCCTTTGCTAGTGTTTGAGGTCACAGTCTTTGCCCCTGTTTGAAAAGTCCTCCACTCTGAGCACCCACCATATGCCAGGCATAATGTTATATACACATTTGCACAGACTCTCATCAAACTGCTATATGGCTCTACTGCTCTCAGGAGATTAAATTCTTGTCTAAAATCTAGTCAGTAGACTGGGTTGTGGTTAATCACTAACTACTTTGAAGACAAATCCTGAATTTTCTCAGAATATTTACAAATGTTCTGTAGTCAGATTTTGTCATTGTTTGTAACCAAATACCAGGAAGAAATAACAGTGGGGATGATTTATTTTGTTTTGGCTCCTGGTTTTGGAATCTTTGGTTCCCTGTATCCAGGAGGCCATGGTAGGACCAGCAGCTTTCACTATGGTAGACCAGAAGTACAAGAGAATGCCTGAGCCCAGCTTTCCTCCATTCCCTTTTATCCCACCTGGACCTTCACTCTATAGATGGTGCTAAAAGACCCACTTGGAATGTGGCTCTGCTAATCCTGTCTGGAAAGACCCTGACAGACACCTAGAAAGTTCATTGCTATTCTGGTTGCTTTCATTTTAGTTACATTGAGAATTCAGGTTTACCTACAGCTACTCACACCAACCAGACATCCTTGATCCTGCGACTGGTGGGTCATGGATACAGTAGACAGACAATCAGTGAAAGCCTTTGACTGGCTAGGTTGCTCCCACTGAAGCCTGTAGCCCTACCTGACAGTGCCTTCAAAGAGGCCTGTCCAGCTCAGCAACTGGAGCCTGGGATTCTACAATCTAACCACAGTCTCTAGCTATGGTGAGCACACCCTACTCTCGTTTCCAGAGACACCTACTCCCTGCATGAGCAAATTCACTGACCATGCACCAATCACATAAACAGACATGTTGTAGGCTGAGTCCAAGAGCTCAGAATACTTCTACCAAAATTTTAGCTGTGGACACAGAACTCTCCAACTCACTAAGAAAGATTATTAGTCTTAAACCTTCCAAATAGATAGTAAAGCCACATATTCTCAGTTTGGCCCCAATCGACTCCCAGAGATACACTCCAAGGAAAGGAAATCAAACATGTAGCACATTGCTCTTTAATAATTAGCTCAAATAAAGTATCACAGTTTTTGTTAAAATTACAGTGGAAACCAGGTCCCAGGAAAAGTGCACTGGAGACAACATTTTACCATCAAAATGCCTTTTCCCTTTATACTCTGCTTCTGGTTCAGGATGCCAGCTCAAAATGTGCCTTGATGTGTTAACAATTAACGGAGTTTCACAGAATGCCAAGTACCTTTGTCACTTGTCCTACTGTCTGAATTTACCCTGGAGAAGTTGAGCCTTCCTCAAGGTTCCTTGAGGAACAGTAGACATTCCCACAAGCACAGGATGTCAAGGCTCCTGTGTGGAGTCCAGATAACCAGGAAGCAAGGCCAGAGCTGCCCAAAGAGACTTAGGAGACAGACATGTAAGGTCATTCTGCATTATCAAGATAAGCAGAATTAAAAAGGCACTCACCATTGGCTTGTGGTTGGGGAAAAATGTTTGCTCCACTAGTGGAAACTTCTCAGGACCCAAGGAATGGAAGATCTTAATGAGCTGAGAGAACTGGGAGAGAAAAGGAGAGATCATTAGTCAGCCAGGGTTTCTCACTAGGGTCCTGGCACCCACTTGACTCTGGCCTTCAAATGGCCCCCCTGCGCTAAATTCTAGAAACGTTTCCAGCATTAGGTTTAAAATTCACCCTCCTTAGTTATATATCACTTCTCTTTTACCCATTGTGCCTTGCCCCGGCCAAGCAGATAACTGGCTACAGTTCAACCACAGTTTACAAGTGCTTGATTGCATTCTCAGCCATTTCACACAAGGTCCTTGCCCGAAATATAGCCTTTCGGAGACCTGCCATCCCTCTGCCTGCAATGTCTATCTTTCTAGGTAGGACAGCATTGTAGGCACTTCATGATACTCCCTCTGAGCCCAGACTCTGTCATTCAAATTTAAGAATTTATTTACTATTATGTACTAGCTATGAGACCTGGAGGGCAGGGGTCACTGTAGGTTTCTGAATGCTACTTTCTTAACTTGTACAGTACAAGGCTGAGATGTTATGGTAGTGCTAGTGGGAAACATGGGTGATTTGGGACATAGAGGAGGACAGGGAGCATCAGGAAGGCTCCTTGCATCTGTGCTATAAAATAAAGAAGGTTGCTTTGTGTGGTCAAAGAGAACACTGTTTCTGAAGGCCTTCAGCGGCTGCCATGGCTGTAGCCTCAGAAGCAGGCAAAGGGTGGTCCTCGTGAGCTTTAAAAGGATCTTATTCACACAGAAGGCAAAGGAAAATGACAAGCAGATACCAGAACAACAACTTGGACTCTCCAAACTGGTATCTGGTGAGTAGAAGAGCCACGTTTTGCTTCAGGCAAGTGCTAAGATCTTGGACAGAAAGACAAGAAAGCTGAGGAAATTCCTGCTCTACACTGGGTTTCTGTGTGTGCCCTCTTGAGAAATAGCCCAAGTGTGCAGCATAGCACAGAGTCGTTCTTGGAGAACGTCAGAAATGTGAGAAACGATGTTTGTGGGTATCCTTCGTTTTACAGATAAGGAAGCTGGAGTTCAGGGAGGGAGTGCAACTTATAGCTAAGGTCACGAGTTATGGAGAAGAGCTACAGCACTTACTGCCAGCCATGTGGGCCTCATTTCCTCTTTTGTACAGTAGAGATACCTGCTTACTAGGATGTGCATATTGGGGCTGAGTACAGGACATGGCGAATGCTAGTAAAGCAGCTGTTATCAAAACTATGGAGTGTTTCCTTCTCATGGTACTCAATTCATAGATTCCATGAGTCTGATGACATAAAGAGACCAAAGCCAGGATGACCGCAGCCAAGACTATCCACATGTATTAAATTAAATTAACTCAAGGAGTCATTCAACAAACACAGAGTGCCATCCCAGCATAGAAATAGTCCATATGTAAGAGGCAACAATTGTCACCATCTCTTGTGGGTATGCTGTGTACCAATCTCCACTATAAAGCCGTTACATGCCCCTACTGAAAACCAGGAAGGGCCTATTATTAGCATTCTTTTAAAAATAAGGATGCTAAGTTCAGAGAGGTTAATGAAATTGCTTGAGGGCATACATTAAATGGAAGAACTTGGCCTTGGGCAAACTAGCTCCAGAGTCCAGACTAATCAGTGCCCTTCTCTCCCAGGTGATAACAGATACGTAGCCAAACAGGGTGGACCAGAAAGCTGAGGCATTTCGTAGCATTTTCTCTTCACCTCTGAGCGTTCTTGTCTTCTCTCTCTGAGGTATCAAGGTATGTATCAGAACTGATGACACAGTTGTCATATTTGTTAATAGACTGTTCCAGTGGAATAGGACATCAAGCAGCGGACACTCTGATGTCATGTGTGTATGTGTGTCTGCATTGCTTGTATTAAAGGAGATAGACGGTATCTAAAGGAATGATGTCATTTAGATGCAGACCTATTTGTGGGGTAATAAAAATGGAGTTAGAGATGGAGAATATTTGAGAGAATGGAGGAGGGCTGGTGTCTGAGGAAGACCCTGTGTTTCTGATGATGTTTGAATGGAAACTTGGGTAAAGCAAATGAATGGTTGAGACTAGTGAATCCATGGGGAGAAAGTGTGTTGAGATGGAGAGAGAGGGCTTCAGAGTTCTGATTTCACTATTCACTAGCCCTAAGATCCTAAAGTTTCTTATTCAGCCTGAAAGTAAACCTTCTCCTTTCTAGGACAGAGGAATGAAGTCATCACCAGTTGTACTGATAGCATGGGTCCCTCTCACAGTTTTCTACCATTCAATAAGTGTTCAATAATGTTGAAGAGCAACAGTAAGAAAATTATGCTAGAATGTTAAAAAAAACACAATAATATATGTTTGTTTTTGCTTAAGTCAGGGTCTTACATAGCCTGGGCTAGCTTAGAACTCTTAGTACATAGCCAACAAGTCCCTGTCTGATCCACCTGCCTCCATCTCCTAAGTGCTGGGATTACAGGTATCTACCACCACATCTGGTTTACGAAGCAGTGGAGACTGAGCCCAGCATTGTAACAACTGAACTATACTTCATCAAGGTTAACATTCCTATAACACGATCCTGTATCATAATGCGTTACACATAATATTTGCAAGGCTGCAGTTCCCTGAAGGTCTGGGGTCATGTTGTTTGTTCAGTTGTTTAAATAAGATTTTCCTCCTTGCTGAGGTTCTGTTTGGGGAAATGGAGCCATTACTGGACCACCTCATGTTTCTCAGTTCCCTCCAGATGGGTTGGCCTATCACCTACCACCCAAGGCTTGCTGCAGAAGTTATATACGGAGTAGAGAGAGTTGACAGCAGGAAGTCCTCCATACTGGAGGCCGATGACTAGGCTCCGGTAGTCCTCAGCCAGGGCCATGCTGTAGGCATGTTGTCGGACAAGAATGAAGTCCGGTTTGAAGGACCTGCCGAGAGAGGGAACAATAATATTACCACATGGTAGTATAACCAAGGCTTGCTGGTTATAGACCTGACCCTACGTATCTGCCATCCAAAGGAGCTCTCAGGTGAGAGGGCAGGGGAGGGGAGAGTGGAAAGGGCTAGCCAAAACTCACAGCCACACAAATACAAACTGAATGAACTGAAAAGAACAGGTACTTTCTTATGTTTGGATTTTAGTCTGTTTCCTAGATTCCCCCTTTTTTTTATAACCAGGGAAAATGTCTCAAACAACTAGGCAATGTAATAACTTTTTGCAATGTTCTGAGTGACACGCAGAGTATATGTATTCCCTTGTGTATGGATGCTATCAGCTCCCATTTCTCAGAGGTACATCCTAAAATGCAGAAAGATACATACATAATTTGCTCAAAGAAACATGTTACCAGTAAGTGGAAGGGTTAGCTCTATAGCTGTCAACTGTCTGGTACCCAGGCTTCCTCCTTGTAGACGTCTGACCAAAATGGCCTTGTGCCTTCTAAATGGCAACCTCTGAAAAGTAGTAGACTGCATGTGCACACAGGTTCTCTGTTGGGCCCCTCTGAAGACTGGAACCCAATGAATAAACAGAGTTGGGGGAGGGCTGGGCCATCCCTTCCCCACTTTTTAGCTGAGAAGACTGCTGCTCTGAGAATTTAACTCCCTCGAACCACAAAGCTGATGAACAGGAAAGTTGCCTTTGAACTTTGTCATTGGTTCTCCAGTTCACCACATCCTGGCTCTTGGCAGGTTTACCATTTTCCATTCAAAAGGTCAAAGGCCAACTTATTTTTGTTCTCCTTACTTCTAAGACACCCGAGAAAACCAGCCTCACAGTGGGCAGAGGGTGGACACTCAACATGGTGCCATTGATCTGTCTGTCTCATCTGGAGTCATACCCTTAACTTCACAGAAGTATTGTCTCTTTAAAATAATTCAAATGTAAGCTAAAATAACTCTCAGAGGGGAAGGTCTTGTTCCCACTGAGGACAGACAAAAAGAACGTGCACAGTGCAGATGTGTCTCAGGTCATGCTGACCTTGCCTCTCAACAGATAGCCTAGTGTTCGACATTTCTAGGGCAGGTATGTGAAGGGTAGGTGTGGTGGAGACGACTGTGACTATCATCTGCTCCCTGCCAAAGCAAACGCAAGGGTGGTGTCTCCTAAAGGGTCACTCGTCTCCACAGGCTTCCCAGGGCAGTCCGAGGCCTGTCTTCAGGAGTCTGACTCACAGTGTGTTTGTGGGAATGGTCAGCCTTAGTGTAGGAAAGTTAAAGTTAGAATCTTAGAATGAGAGCAACTGGGACAGAAGACTGAAGGAAGGATTTGACGACGATCAGAAGCATTCCTTGCCACAGAACCATTTTCTACTTCTACACGATTTACCAAAAGACTCATGGAATGCATGAAGAAGTAAACAAATTGCCAGAGATTTTACAAAATGCAGAGAAAATTCCTAACAATCTTTATATACATTCTGATCCAACTATTTATTTTACTGTATACAGCATGTAGTCGTACACGTAATTGATTTCATGCTTTTTAGCCATTATGATCCTGGGATTTTCTACATAATGCAATGATATGAATAGTTCCTCTATGACCAAAATACCCTCAAAAACAAAATTTCTTTTTCCTTTCTTCCGTTTTTGTCTCCTTGTTCCCTCCCTTTCCCCTCCCCCAGCTCTTCTCTCCCAGTGCCCCCTTTCTTTTCCCTCTCCTCCTCCTCTTCCTCTGTCCCCTTTTCTTCCAGTCCCTCCTTTTCATGTTGCTGGTAATCATATTCAGGGCTTTGTCACATTCTAGACTAGATGAGCACTCTGATTTCTTCCTTTGGTAATTCCCTCAGAATGCCCCTGAAGGGCCCCTCCGCGCTGTGGTGGTTTTAAGGCTCATTTTCCCTGATTTCCATCTCTCAGCATCTTTGCCAGCACCATGGAGTGTTTTGTTTTGTTGTTCTTTGCAGTACTGGGAACTTAATTCAGAGCTTGTGCATGCCTTACCATTGAGCTATGTCCCTCAGCCACACTGTCTTTTTTTTTCCTTTGTGACAGCATCTCACTAAGGTATCCAGGCTACTCTTGAATTCCCTCTGAAGTCTAGGCTGGCCTTGAACTTGTTTTCCTGCCTTAATCTCTCAAGTACCTGGAGTGACAGGCCTGTAGCCATCAAGTCTCACAGCACTGTAGTTTCTCGAACAATGACTGTTTCATTGTTCATTGCTGAGTTGCATCCCTCCAAAGAAACCATGCATGTCTCCGTTATTTGACTTTGTATATTTAAAAATTAATCATTTGCTTTGCCTTTCTTACATGACTCTGCTCACATCTTTCTCCATTTTAAAACTGTGGTTTTCCACTCTGTTTCCTCACATGTCCTCTATACAATAAGGACACACAGCCCTTTTCCTATCAAGTGTGATAATATTTTTACTAGATGCATTTTTTAAAAAGCACATAAATATGTTTGCCCCACATTTTCTCTGGTCCATCTTACCAGGTGTTGCCTTTTGCTTTCACTCTGTTTTGCTGTACAGAGAGGAACCAGGTAGTTAGGCAGGACCTCTTCCTGGCAGGGTGGCCTCCCTTGTAGACAATAATGGCAGTGGATTCAGTGTCTTGCCAAGGGGTAAGGCCACCTTGAGGACCAGTCAGAAGTCTCATGCTGGCTCTCTTCCTAGCTTCTTTAGATGTGTGAAGAATTCATAATAGGGACATGATCTAGAAAATGTAATCAAACCTCACTGCTTAGGAAGAGAGTGCCCAGGCCAGCTCGTAAGAGTAGAATAGTGTTTTAAAGAAGAGATTTTTATTTTTATTTTTAATTATGTGTCTGTGGCGAGTGGAATGGATCCGAGTTGTGTGTGGATACAGTACTCGCAGAGGCCAGAAGAGGGCGATAATGAGAGCATACTAAGAAGAAATGAATAAACAATAAACACGGGAGGAATGGCCGTCGTGAAGAGGAAGGAGTTCTTTCTCGTGGTCAGAGAGAAGAAATGAAGTGTGAGTAGGGTTTTCAGACAATAGTATGTGGCCCTCATACCTATGGGCTGTTTCATAGTGACACAGGTTCAGAATTTGTGGAGGAATATCAGCCCCAACAGGAGAAATTTAATCTCAAGGAACTTAAATTGACCTCCCTTGACCTCTCAAGATTCTCACATCCAGTGAGTGAAGGGTAGAACTTCCCCCAAGTGAGGTATCAGGGCTGGCCAGGCATGTGCTACAGTCCACAGGTACGCTCATTGCTACATAGAATGCGCAGGCTCTTCCCTGTTAAAGCTCCAAGGAATGTACAGAGACTAGTGACTGGTAGCAGGTAGCTGCTTCTTTCAAACCCAGGACTCTGATTTCTCTGTTCAGCCAGAGGGTGGACATCCTCCATGTCTCCCAAACATCCAAGGCTCTGGTCCCCAGACATTTCCAAGTACTGAAGATACCAAGATGATGGAAGCATAATCTCAGATTATAGAACTGACAGCCCAGGGAGAATCTGTATATGGAAATACCAAACAGATATCAAACACATTTGTGCTGAGATAATAGCCAATTTACAGATCAGTCTAGGTGTCATCAACAGATAAATGCATAAGGGAGCTTTATTCAGCCACAGACAAGGACAAAACTAGGTCATTTGCAGGAACATGAGCTCAATCGGAATTATCTTAAGCAAAATAAGTGAGACTTGGAAAGACAAACATGAGCAATAGTTTTCTTTAATTAGAAGATCATAGATTTCACATAGATGCACATATCATGAGACATGGGAAAGCAGAAGCAGGGTTGTCTAGCTTTGGGAAAGTGAATGTGATTAACAGGCAGGGGAGTAAGAGGGAGGGACGACAATCATCAAAATACGTGTATACTCGTATAAATGTTTGAAGAAATGCCTGTGACCTTGTAAGGGTCCCACACCCAATGTATGACAAACAAACAAACAAAATGCAAATGCCACAGCAAAGGTGTGGACAAGACACTACGGTGTCCCAAAGAATGTTCAGTTCAAGGGGCAGGCGCTGGTGGTGCACACCTTTAATCCCAGGCAGACGCAGAACATTTCTGTGTGTTTAAGGCACACATGTCTTCAGAATGAGTTCCATGACAGCCAGGGCCACATGCCTTTTTAAAAAAAAAGAGTCCAGCTCTTCCTGGGGGCAGGTCTGGGTAAATGTGTATAGAAAGACTTAAATCTTGAAAAAGAAGTAGGAATTCTTTATGGACAGAGATTTAAAGGTTCTCCAGGTAGCAGGAAGTGTTGTGGGTTTTATTTTATCTGCCACTATCCTCTTTTTCTCTTTTTGGCAGACAGAACTCATGATCAAATTCCCTCCTATTAGTGAACTCTGTTGCTGTGGCAGGAACTGATCTTAAGGTTGGGAATCCATGAAGAATGGCCTCATCAGATTCTCTGGAGTTGCTATCTATGCGTTGTAGAGAAAAGGAGTGGGCAGCTAAGAAGTTAGCTGATGGAGATCTTTTGGTTTTGTTTTTTGCTTTTTTTCTACATGGAAGAATCCCATTTGCTGCAGAATAGATGTCCTTATGGCCTTTTGGGACTGAGACAAAGGCCCTGCCCTCAATTGCCTAATCCCTGACGTTCACAGAGCCTGGCTGACTGCCACCTTATATCTTCTGCACTAAGTGATCCAGGAGGTCTTCTTTTCTGCCTGGTCTCTATTGATCTGTGTTATTTTGCCATCAATATGGCTTTAACACTGGGACAAAATGACAAAGATTGCAACCAGTTCTGTGGCTGGAACATAGAGACATGAAGTGGCACCAGAGCTAAGCATTGGTAAAAGACTATAGTCACTCCCTCGCCAGCCCATCACTGCTTTCTTCTGTCCGTGCTATCCCGCAGAGTCCAAGTCCTGTGCCTTCCATGCCTTTGCAGGATCTCTGACAGTCTCAAACAAGTTGGCGCTGGAGACTCTCCATGGGGTTTCTTTTTATCTCCCTTTTAAACTTTTATATGAGCTCTTGGACCCAGGTATGTCTTAGAAGTGGCTGTCAGTACTCTAGGGAAATTGAGGATGACAGATAATTAAATGGAAAGGACAGGACAGATGGCACATTGCTGGGGATTACTGAGGGCGTGAAGCAATGTCAAGAGGCAGGGGGCCCA
This sequence comes from Rhabdomys pumilio, assembly GCA_030674055.1. Classification (NCBI taxonomy): domain Eukaryota; kingdom Metazoa; phylum Chordata; class Mammalia; order Rodentia; family Muridae; genus Rhabdomys; species Rhabdomys pumilio. Next base: position 7,806,689 of record JANHMN010000021.1, read on the forward strand.
AGCCTGAGTTACTCTGAACCACTGGAGAAGTGTCATAATTCCTTCAACTATGTAAGGCCTTGCAGTAGCAAGAATGGATTCTGGCAGAGCTTTGCCTGGGACCTCAGCTAATGAGCAGGAACCTCATTATTCTCAGCTGCTTCACTGAGATTTTGTAACTATTCCTTGTTCTACAGCTTCTAAGTTGGCAAAAGGGACGATCATGCTGACTTGGGTCACAGCCTGGTCCATCACATCCATATCTGATCCTAGCCAGGCCTGGGAAGGCTCCAGACATTCTGATCTATATGTGCGCCAGCAGAGAAAGTCCAGCTTTTTTATGGGTTGTCTCTATACTCCCCAGGACCCTTTCTACTCGGCTTCTATACACATAAGCTTTGGTGTACAATCTAGGACACAGGAACCCAGGGAGCTGCAAATCAGCAAAAGGGAGGGAGGGAGATCTGACCATCAGGGATCTCTCTGTGTTTTAAGGTTCATGATAACACCATCTTCTGGCAAGTAGAAATGATAGGAAATGTGCATGCTCTACAGAGGGTGGGGATGGACTGGCCAGATGGGAAGACTCAAGAATTAGCAACGCTTCCTGAGGACTGCAAGAAATTAGTCCAGGCTCAAAGGAATTAGGTGGCAACCAACCAGAAATCTGGCAAGGAGCAGAAAACAGGATACTGTAGCCAGGCTGGTGGAGCCCATGTGGAAGCTGCCAGCTACATGTGACAGTGGGGAAGGGACTTGAAGGAGCTGATGGGCACCCTGCTCTTATGAATCTCAGAGCTTTTAAGTACTTAGAAGTTAATAAAAATACAGGCAGGGGCTTTGGAGGGAAGCAGGTTTCATGTCTCTATTTTCAGGATCATTTGGGGTTTTTCTTTGTTTCCTGTTAGAGAATGTGTCATTGGTTCGATCATCTTCCTCCATCCTTTACCCTGGGCCTTCTGCCTATCCTGTTCCTCCAAAGCAGAGGTTAAAGTTCTGATTCCTGTTACCTGTGGTCCTTGTTAACCTTTGAAGGTGAATTGACATGAAAATAGGGTCTTTGTACGGTCATTGAGCTAAGAGGTCACATGACTGACAATGGAGTGGATCAAAACAGCTGTCTTAGTAAGAGGAAACTTCATAACATATGCACATACGCATACACACGGGGGGGGGGGGATAAACATGAATGACAAAGGAATCAAAGATGGAAATAATAGTCTATGAACCCTAACCTTTCAAGGACTGCTGACAACTTTGAAAAGCTAGCATGAGGCAAAAAAATGTTGTCCTTGAGACTTCCAGAGGACCAGATACCCTGACTTCAGACTTAGACCCTCCAGAATTAGGAACACACGAATATTTGTCATTTAAGCCACACAGCCTGTGACGCTGTCTTCAGCAGCCTCAGTAATCCAATTTCTTGGGCAGTCCCATATTCCCTCGTTCTGGTAGCTTCTAAGCTTTTCTGGTTTATTTTGTTCTTCTATGTAAATCCATCTAGACTTACATGCTCCTCTTGCCAAAACAGTGGGCCTATGGTAGTCTATTCCAGGAGTTGTAACAAAATACCACAGACTGGCTGGTTTATAAACAACAGATATTTATTTCTTATGGTTTTTGGGGTTGGAAATCCAAGGTCAAGGAAGCAGAAGAGTCAGTGAGTGGTGAATCCCTACTTTCCAGCTCATGGCCTGGCCTCCTTACTGTGCGTTTACCAGGGACAGTAGGAAGGAGTTAGGTGACTCTTTAGATCTCTTAGCAAAGACACTAATCTCACTGGTAAGGGCTGCATCCTAAAGACTGCTTACTCCCAAAGGCCCCATCTCTTATTACTAGCACATGGATTTGTGGGAGGTTTATATTAAAATTACAGCAAATATTAAACCCAACAAGTAAAGAATATCTTTACTCGTGAAAATTCACTGGCCAGTAATGTTCATGTTTTTATTATACAACAAACCTATCTCATCAACACATAGGAACATGGATAGATAGACATTCGCCAAAAATGCTAACCTGATGATTTGAAGGGGGAAGAATGGGAAGTAGGAAGCTAGATCCTTTTTAGTTATAAATAAAACACCTCTCAGAGACTGACCACCAAGTAAAGATCATACAGAGGCTGGACCTAGGCCCCCCTATACATGTAGCAGAAGTACAGCTTGGTCTTCATGTGGGTTCCAAACAACTGGAGTGAGGGCTATCCCAAAAGCTGTTGCTTGTTTGTGAAATCCATCCCCCTAACTTGGTTGTCTTGTCTGACCTCAGTGGGGAAAGGAGAACCTAGCCGTGCAGAGGCTTGATGTGCCAGGATCGGGGGATATAGGGTAGGGGCGGGGCTCCACTCTCTCAGAGCAGAAGGGGAGAAAGGATGGGGGAATGGACTGTGGAAGAGGGACTGGGAAGAGAGACAGTGATCAGGATATAAAGTGAATAAATAAGTAAACAATAAAATAAAACAACACAGAACATTTTTATATGCAGAATTTAAAAAAAAAAGGCTATCCATAGAGACTTGAAGTGCCAGAGTAGGGGGATATCCAGGGAGGCGCTCACTCACTCAGAGGAGAAGGGGAAGGGCATGAGGAAAGGACTATGGGAGGGTGACGGGGAGGGAGTAGTGAGCAGGTTGTAAAGTGAATAAGTAAAAAAAATTAAATAAATTTTTAAAAGGCTATCTTCATTCTGAAAAAAAAAAGCTGTAATAATGATGTTTTATTATGGGAAACTCTAAGGGTACACTGCCATGTGAATAAACTATTTAAAAATCTAACCCATTTTATTGGGAAAGCCTTGAAAGATGATGGTTTCAAAGGAGAAATGGAAAACTGCTCATTTGTAAAGGAATGAGAAGTCAGCAAGAGACTAATTAATTTTTTTAAGAACTCCACTTTTCTTATTATTTGATGTTAACAAAAGATTATGGTTGTCAGGTATCTATAGATGGTAGGTAGATGGATAAACAGATAGATAAGTATGCTACTTAGATTTAATAGATAACTTGACACAACCTAAAATTACTTGGAAGAGTCTTAATTGAGCAATTATCTAGACCAGATTAGCCTAAGGATTGTCAAGAATTGTCGTGATTGCTAATTGATGTAGAATTACCTAGTCCACTGTGGGTGGCACCACTCCCTAGGCCCACTGTGAAAGAGGAAATGAAATGAATTGAGTACTGACCGTCAAGTAAACAATAATCTATATGTTTGTTTTCTGTCTGCTCTTGATTATAAATATGATGTTTAGGTTCCTGCCTTGACTTATTGAAATAATGGACTTGTCCACATTAAACCTCAACTGTCAACTTGATACACCGTAGAGTCATTGATGGTAGAACCCCAATTAAGGAATTGTGTAGGTAGAATTAGTCTATGGGCATGTCTGTGGGGGATTATCTTGATTATTAATTACTGTAAAAGAGCCAAGCCCATCATGGCTAGAACCATCCTTAACTGAGTGGATTTTGGCAATATATGAAGGCTAGATGAAGCTGGGTGTGGTGGCACACACAGACACACCTTTAGTTCCAGCATGGAAGGCAGAGGCAGGAGAATCAAGGACAGTCTGGTCTACAAAGTGAGTTCTAGAACAGCTAGGGCCACAGAGAGAAATCCTGTCTTGAAAAACAAAACAAAGAAAATAAACAAGCAGAAAGCTAGATGAGTGGGAGATTGAGGAAGCAGACAATGTTATTCCCCCACTCCCTACCCCCCTTTTTTTAACCTCTTTAGGTCTCTGCCTTGAGTTCGTGCTCTGACTTCCTTCAGTGACGTATTGTGACCTAGATATGTAAGCCAAACAAACCCTTTCCTCACCAAGCTGCTTTGGGTCAGAATGTATGATCATGGTACCAGGATGAAACTAGAACTGGCTGGTGACCTAAACATGTAAGTTAAATAGACCCTTTCCTCCTTTAAGTTCCTTTCCATCAATACTTTTTCCCACCACAACAGAAATGAAACTAAATGATAGGAAGACAAGAAACAAGTCTCTGCCATTGTAGTCCCAGCTAGACCCTGGCCTTGTTTTCTTATTAAGCCTGCTGGGCATAACAGACTGTGCCAGTTGATTCCAGTCCTCATGTTCCCTCTCTATTACATTCTACACTCACACGCCATTAATCTTTCCACCTAGGGAAACTATGTTAGGATCCCTTCAAAATGGCAAGACCACATACCTTGTGGTAGGAAACACATGCCATTCCAGCACTGGGGAGGCAGAGACTGCTGGAATTCTAGTGCTCACTGCCCCTGCCCCCAGCCTAGCTGACTCTTAAAACTCCAGGACAATGAGAGACCCTGTCTCAAAAACCACTCTTTAGGTGGGCAGCACCTAAAGAGTGATGCCCAAAGTTGATCTCTGGCTTTTAGGCACATGCACACATATGTGCATATGACACACACACACACAGACACACACACACACACACACACAAATAATTGTCAACCTCCCTATCAAATCTCAAATTATAGCTACTCTACTAGGAAGTTCCAGACTAAGCTATCATTTAAGACTCAAAAGGAAAACCTATCAGGAAACCAGGGCACAGAGCTGTTAGAGAACCTGCCAGAGTCACACAGGTCTTGGAAGTGAAGCCACCAACCAGCCCTTGCAGCCATTAGCTTCCCAATCTCAGTGGGACACCTGGGAGCTTTCTTATGCATCAGGGGAAATTAGGGACCATCCTGGCCTCTAGCCACTAGATGTAGTTGCAAACCTGTACTCATTTGGGACAAATAAAATTTTCTTCAGATATTGCCAAGTGTCCCATGGAGCTCTACCCAGCCAGGGTTCTCCGATCTTGTCCTCACAGGTTGTGAGGAAAATTACTTCCTCTGGACTAGGACTCATCTCTAGGCATTTAATGATATTCTTTTTAGTATCATTAAATATAATCCTCAAGATGACCTTATAATGCAAAGCTTAGTAATAGCCTGTGTTTTAAGAAACTACAGCATAGAAGATTACTCAAGTAGGAACAACGTCTATTGAGAATTGCAGTGTGTGTGTGTGTGTGTGTGTGTGTGTGTGTGTGTGTGTCTGTGTGTGTGTGAGTGTGTCTCTGTGTGTGTGTCTGTGTGTGTGTGAGTGTGTCTCTGTGTGTGTGTCTGTGTGTGTGTGTGTCTGTGTGTGTCTGTGTGTCTGTGTGTGTGTGTGTGTGTGTCTCTGTGTGTGTGTGTGTCTGTGTGTGTGTGTGTACATGTTTATATGTATGCATGTGTGTGGAGGCCAGAGGTCAACCTAGGGTGTTGTTTTGTGAGACAGGCTCTCTCAGCAGCCTGGAACTCATTAGCAAGGCTGGGCTAGCTGCACTCTGAGCCTCCCTGGTTTACCAGTCTCTGCCTTCTAGTGTTTGTTTTCTTTTATCTTAAGTTTTTGAGATAAGGTCTCACTCAACAGACTGGGCTAACCCGGAACTCGCTATATTTGAGGCCTTAGGCTGGCCTCAAATTTGCAGAGATCCTCCTGTCTCAGCTTCTGAGTGCTGGGATAGTGGGCATGATAACCAGATGCTTCTCAGACTTGAGAAGCATCTTTTTGGGTTCTAAAGCTGATGTCTGTGACCTTTCTTGGATGCCTCGCAGCAGCTGAACACGCAGGCCTTCATAAGGTCCATATCAAAACAAATGCAAAATGGGCATAACTCCACTCCCCAGTGTCCATATAATATAATGGACACTTGAAAAAAAAATAACCTTAAAAAATGATCAAAAGATGACAGCAAAAAGAATAGGAAAAAATCCAGCCCCAACTCTTCTTGCTTTGCAGTGCCTTTCGGGATATAATTTCTTCCCTCAGCACCCCTCTTTCTTCACTGGTTGTGGAGGTTTGAATAGGAATGGCCCCCATAGACTCATGTATTTGAGTGCTTGATCAACATGGAGTGATGCTATTAAGAGATATGGCCTTACTGGAGCAGATATGGGCTTTTTGGAGGAAGTGTGTCACTCTGGGGGTGGGCTTTGAGGTCTCGCATGCTCAAGGTATGCCCAGTGTGGCTCACAGTCTCCTTCTGTTGCCTGCGGATCAAGGTGTTGATCTCTCAGCTCCAGCTTCAGCTCCAGCAGTACGTCTGCTTGTATGCTGCCATTCTCTCCACTGTGACAAATCTCTGAGGCTGTAAAGCCAGTCACAATGAAATGTTTTCCTTTATAAGAGTTGTCTAGCATGGCTGTCCTCTGAGAGGCTTGACCAGCAGCTGACTCAGACAGATACAAATACCGACAGCCAGGCATTGGATTGAGGTCAGGGGCCACTATGGAAGAGTTAGGGGAAGAATTGAAGGAGCTCAGGATGGCAACCTCATAGGAAGAACAACAGTATCAGCTAACCCGGACCCCTGGGAACTCCCAGAGACCAAGCCACCAACCAAAGAGTATACATGAGCCGGTTTGTGGCCCCTGGCACATATGTAGCAGAAGACTGCCTTGTCTGGCCTCAGTGGCAGAGGATGTAACTAATCCCATGGAGATGTGAAGCCCCAGGGAGGGGGGTTTGTGGGGGTTGAGGTAGGGAGGGAGCATCCTCTCAGAGGCAAAGGGAAGAACATGGGGTGAAGAACTCTGGGAAGGGGAAGAAGAAGCAACATTTCAGATGTAAATAAATAAAACAAAACCTAACAAAAAAAAAAAGAGAGATGCCTTGGTCATGATGTCTCTTCACAGCAGTAAAAACCCAACTAGAACAGAGGTTGGTACCAAGAAACCGGAACATTGCTGCGGAAGGCCTGACCATGTGTCTGTTTGGAGGAATGTTGACTTGGGACTTCGGGTTAGGAAAGCAGTGGAATGCTTTAAGCAATGATTAATGGACCACACTGGTAGAAGAATGGAAGACAGTGGTGCTGAGGGTGATTTGAATTGTGGGAGCCCGGCTCAGAGGTTTCAGAGAAGAATTTTAGGATGTTGCCTAGAGATTGCTCTTGTGGTATTCTGGTGAAGAATGTGGCTGACTTCTGCCCCTGTCTGAAGAGTCTTAGCCCAGACTAAGTGAAGAGATCTAGATTAATTGCATTAGCAAAGGAAATCTCAAAACAGCCAAGTGTAGACTCTGTTGTGTAGTTACTAAAGTTCACTCTTGTGAAGAGCGATTTGATGAAAAGGAACACGCTGAGCAAGGAGGAATACAAAAAGGCGTGTTTAAAGGAGAAAGGAGACACCAGGAAAAGGAACGGAGCTAAACCCTGTGTTCAAGGAGATAAACAGATGAAAGGGAATGAATGAAGTAAACGAAGTGGTGACCCCAGGGTAAGATTCCACACTGCTAAACTTCTATCTTGTGAAAAGGGATTACAAAACAATTTTCTGCGTGTGCTAGTACATACACGCCTTTAATCCCAGCATCCAGGAGACAGAGGCAAGTAGATCTCTGAGTTCAAGGGCAGTCTGGTCTTCAGAACAAGATCCAGGGCAGACAAGTTTAGGTAGTGAAGGAAACCTTTGGAAACAGAAAGCTGCCGAAGAAGGTAAGTGAGCAAGGGGGTTATGTTCCAGTGCCAGCAAGCAGCAGAAGTTGGCAGTGTGACCGTGTGGTTCTAGCTTTAGAGTCAAGGGTAGAAGAAAGGGGCTAGAGAATCTCCCTCTGAGACTAAGGGATGCTGCTGAGGCTAGGTGTGTGGCAGGGTGTCTCTGCATGGAGGCAGAGAGCGGCCATTGTGAAGTCTCACAGTGTAAACCTGTGAAGGAGAAGCTTCTATTGCCTTGGAGATCCTAGGATGTTAGAGACTCCAGAACCGTGGGATATCTGCTGAGGAAAGCTGCTAACAGGAACCGGAACCAGCCCCAGAGAAAGAAGCGTGTTTGAGTCCACAAACTGAAAGGTGGTGGAGACATCATCACCTCTGACATCAGACATGGAGTTGCAGAGTTTGGAGTTTGCTCAGCTGGTTTTCAGACTTGCTTTGGTCCAGTATTTCCTCACTGTGGTCCCTTCCCTGTGTTTTGGATTGATAACGTATATGCTGTACCATTGTATGTTGGAAGTATGTGATCTGTTTTTGATTTTGATATTATAGGGGATTTTGATATTAAGATACTGCATGAATCTCAGAAGAGAACTTGAACTTTGAATTTTTAAACATTGTTGAGGCTGTGATAGACTACAGGGACTTTCAAAGTTGGGCTAAATGCATTTTACATTACGTAAAGGTAACCTATGGGAGCCAAGGAGTGGACTGTGGTGGCTTGAATAGGTATGTGCCCTGTAGACTCATGTGTTTGAATGCCTGGCCCATAGGGAGTGGCACTATTAGGAGGTATGGCCTTGTATGAGTAGGTGTAGCCTTCTTGGAGGAAGTGTCACTGTGGAGTCGGGCTTTGAGGTCATATATGCTCATGCTATACCCAGTGTGGCACACAGTCTCCTTCAGCTGCCTGAGGATCCAAATGGAGAACTCTCAGCTCCTTCTCCAGCACCATGTCTGCCTGAACGCTGCCATCCTTCCTGCCATGATGAAAATGAACTAAACCTCTGGAACTGTAAGCCAGCCACAATGAAATGTTTTCCTGTATAAGAGTTGCCATGGTGTCTCTTTACAGGAATAAAACTCTAAGACACAGGTAGAGAGTTGCGTTAGGAGCTAGCTAGCTAGCCTTTCCTAGGCTTTCCATCTTGAGAATTTAGCTGTCAGCTTTTGCTCCTTGCATCTATGTTCCTTGCTGCAGTCTGTCATGTTGGGATTGTTTTGGGAATTGGCAGGACTCACTGGGAATGCTGGCTGAGGGCTGGTTACTTATAAACCTCATCTCTTAGAATCCTCAAGTTCAACTTCTATGAAGTAGGTGCTTATCCTGTCCTGGGTTCCCTAGATGATGAACCCAAAGCAGGTTTGGAGGCGTGTGATGCAGGGGTGGAGACAGAAACAGAGGAAAAGAACCCTGTTGGCTAATATGGGGTTTGGTGGTATTCACAGGGGGACCTGGAGCATAACTAGTACTCCACTAGCCCAAAGAGGGCTATTTTGTTGCTATGGGAATCTGTCACAGACTCTCTAGCAGGTGGGAGAGGGGATGTGGAGAGGTGTTAGCCTCTTAGTTGTCTGAGGATGCAGTTGCTCAAGGCAACAATGAAGGTCCTGGGAAGGCTCTGCATGTATAGTGTTACTAAGTTGTGTTGCTTTCTGGTTCTGGATGCATTGCTGGCAAAGGTGAGCAGGGAACCTACTGCTTTGAATCAATATTCACTTCAACCTATTTTGCATATGTGGAAAACCGAGTCCTGAGGTAGGTAAATATATTCCCAGATTATGAATCTAATCACAGTTTGTAAACAGTTCCCATTCTTGAAGAGCAGGACCCATGTCTGAAGTGCCTCTGTTCCCCACAGCAGGGTTTTGAGGTGTACTAGTCAGGCTGTGTGTGAGATGAGGTTTGCTGGAATTTGGGGCTTCTAGGCTTGGAGAGATGGAGGATAGCCTTACCCACGTGGGCCCTGAGCAGCACATCCTTTTCCCACAGCTGCCGTAGCTCTGAGGGCTGTCAGCAGCCTGCAGCACTGTGGGCCTCCTGCCAGGCCACCGCTGCTGGGGAAGGGGACATTATTCATCCAGGAGATAAGGCAGCTGATGAGAGGTGGGCCTCCGAGCAGCTGTTCCTTTTTGGCATGGCTGGAAAGGATGTGAGAGATAGACAGGGGTGTGGGGGAGGGGAGACCATTTTGAGATAAAAAAAATAATAGTTTTTCCCTGAAGTGACAGGACACACATTTCAGAGCAGAGATGTATGCTAGCAGGAGCTAGCAGAGATGTATGCCCTCCCATGGAGGTCTACGGTGACAGGTCACATGACTGCTGCTGTAAGGTTAATAACCATCTTGCCAGGGACCACTCAGAACTTTGATCACAGAAAACACACACTAGTGGGTACAGAAGTTTAGAAAGATACACCTTTCTTCCTAAACCCAGGTTAGGATCAGGAGCTGAAAGCTTCCATGTTGGCACTGTGTCCAAACCCTCATCTGGCCCATCCTTCCGGCCATATTCCAAGGTTATCCCCTCTTTCCTTATGGTGAGCTTCTTCATGGGACAACTTCCATCTTGAGAAACATGGTGAGTCCTTGTCTGTTTTATGAAGGAAGCCATTCAAAATATACCCTGAGTGTTTCCTCAGAGAGGGGAGATTGGGATGTGGAGTCCATCAGTGAAAGGGAAAAGGGCAGAAGTGACACTCTTGTAGTCTAACCAACATGGCTCCCTTTCTCGAAGGCTTGGGGTTACCTCCTGTCCTGACCACATGTCCTCAGAATCAAGAATGGGTCCACTTTGGCACTCAGCCAACTCCAACAGCACAGCTCCCTTCAGTTCCTGTCAGGCCTCAGCACAAAGAAAGGTGTGCACCAGGTCTTTGAGGGGGTCTGAGGTAAGATGATTTTCCCTGTTAAATCTCAACATATATAGGACATGTTCAGATCCAACACTCAGCCCTGAACCCAAGGGAATCAATGCTTACTGTTTGTTTTTGTGTTGGGCTCTTGCCTACTTAAGAACTATTGCTTTATTGATTCTTGACAGCTAACCTTTGAGGTCGGTAAAGTTAACAACTAGGCCTTACTATGTAGCCCAGGCTAGCCTCCAACTATCTTCCTGCCTCTGCCTTTCTAGTGCTGGGATTGCAGGTGCAGACTACCAGTCTTGGCATTTAAGAACACAGAGGCACCGAGGGGTTAAGGAGTTCTTGTGATCACACCGCAGAGCCAGGTACCGCAGAGCCAGGTAGTCTGACCCACTTCATATATGGATGTCTCTTGCCTAAGTCCCCGTGTGTTACTCAAGTCTGGACAAGCTCTGAGTTGTTTTGAAGGGATCTGCAATAAATACAATTAAAAAAATAATCAAATCTTCGTGTTCAACTATTTGTATTTAAAACGATCCCAAACTCTGAAACGTATGTGAACATTTAAAATGGAAAAAGATTTAATGTTGGCACCATTTCTTCTCAGAAGCCCCTTTTCCTCTCCCTCTTCTGAAACATGGTTCCTCTGCGCTGCTGCCCGCCCTGCTCCCCGCCATGGCCTTCAGTTCACACATCCTTGCTGTAGTTTTGTCTTCAGTTTCTTCCTTTGGGGAGGGCCGACTGCTGGCCTTCTATCTCCATGTCCAGAGCCTTGCCAATTGTCAACTGCAGAGTTCAGAGATGCAATGAAATGGTGAGATTTGTGAGAGCCACAGGGGGCAGGGATAGGTAAGGACCGCGAAGCACAGAGAAGGACTGTGCAGGGGCAGAGAGTGCACATGGGCCCTGCCTGCCCAGCTGGAAACACATGGCAGTGATTTTCAAGACATCCCCCAGCCAGAGGTTCCACCATAAACGCTTCCAGCTGCACCTCTCACTATGGACAGGAACTCCTGAAGACAGGATCTTGGCTGCTTCCAGCTTGAATGCCCATCAGAGAAAGAGCAGGAAGGAACCACTCTGGAGAAAGCCATCTATACTCACCAGATGCACCTGGAGCTGTGTCTTTGCTGGTTTGGTGACAGATAGATCCGCCATCTTTTCCAGCACAGGGGCAAAGGGACTCTCTAGCTTTGTAGAGATTTGAATCCCTGAGAAGCCTTCAAAATGATTCTAACCCAGTCCTTCCTCCTCCTCCTACTTCATCCCCAGATGTTCTGATTGACCGTCAATGGCCACATGTGTGGAAGTGATCCCAGAAGATTTTAGTGGAAGGCTGGAGAAGGGACTCAATAAAGTGCTTGCCTTGATCCCCAGACTTATGTAAATGAGCTTGTATGGTGGTACACACTTGTAATGCCAGGGTCAGGGGTGCAGAGACAGGTGGATCCGGGCAGCCAACCAGTCTAAGCCTAATTGGTGAGCCCCTGGCCAATGGGAAACACCATGTCAAAATACAAACTGAATGAACCTGAAGTTGCCCTCTGACCTCTACCCTCCCAACACGCCAACACACACATGTATCAATGCATGCACACAAACAGACACACATACACACAAATATTTTTAATTTTAAAATTACACTTATTTAATATGTATGTATGAACATGCGCACCATGCACATGCAGAATTCCCAGGACAGATTGTGGGGCTCGGTTCCCTCCTTCTAGTATAGAAGGAGGAATAAACTCAGGTTCTTGAACTTGACCCACACAAAACATTTTTAGTGAATCTGAAAAATCCATCACTCATGACATCATAGGGATGCTAACACTGGAGCACCATACCTTACTCAGGACTTGGTGGTGGTGTGAGTGTCAGCACACCATTGGTACTGTCAGGCACGTAAGAACATGGCACCAGTAGATACCCGTTTCATACTTGGCAGTGTTAACAGATGACTATGGTCCTGATTTCACACTCACTTCTACTGTTTTGCATTGTATCCCTTCTAGTTGTGACAGGATTTACTATAGTAAAATGTAATTAGTTCTCTAAGCTATCTCACTTATCTCCTCTTTGTTACAGCATGAGGCCATGTTGAGTGACTGATACATCTAGAATGTTGGGATATGTAATTTCTGCCATGTTTGTCCATAGGGAGATTCTCAGACCAAGTCTAAACTCCACTGTCAACATGAGTGGATTTAGAATCACCTAGGCAATGCAGTTGTAGCTGTGTCTGTGAGCATTCTTCCAGAAAGGTTTAACTGAGGAGAAAAGATCTCCTCTGAAGGGATTGCAGCACCACTCCATGGGATGGAGTCCCAGGCTGAGGAAGCCAGGAGGACGTGTGCTAAGGGCCAGCATTCATCTCCCTCTGCTTCCTCACTAGAGTCAATGTGACCAGCTGCTCCTGTTCCCACTGCTGTGCCTCCCTCACGATGATGGATTGCATCCGCTCAGACCAGGAGCCAAAATAAACTCTTCCTTCCTTCAACACCGTTTGCCAGGAGTTTTGTCACAGAAACAACAAAAAAAAGAGTAAGTAATACAACGTCCTCTTCATTAAATGACTCGTGACTATAGCCAAAGAGGAGAATTCTGGAAAACTTGCGGTTCTTTCTATGAGCTTGGGGGCTTGAGGTGCTTCCGTGGCCATGGATTTGAGCCTCTTCTGAGCATCCTTGTGAAGTTTTGTCTTACATCATGGGGATTGTTTCATTTCCCTACACATGAATGCGCTTCTTTACTTTCAGCTGTGTCTAGTGATATAACTCCTGTGATTTATTTAACCATCTCCTGAAGATACACAACTGAGCTGCAGTTCACCCGAACAACCTGAAAGTAACCTTTAGGAGTCAATTGTGGTTTGTAGGAGCTGAGGGTGGCCTCTAGTAGCTAGGGTGGCTTCTAAGAGCTGAGGTTGGACTTTAAGACCTGACAGAAGCTGCCACCTACCAAGCAGCTAAGAACCACACCCTCAGTTCATGGGTGCAGAAGATATTCTTTCAACAAGCTAGATGATCCTGTAAATAGTTTTCCTGCCACTCCACATAAGAGCAGAGCCCCTGCTGGCCTCCATGTTACAGACTCGTAGAAAACCCAGATGAGCCTGCCCAGAGCTCTGAGCCACATAAGCCAACAAACAGGTATGTGATGTTATAAACCTCTAAGTTTGGAGAAGCTTAACTGGGCACAGAATAGCTTCTGCTCTGTCCTGTTTCTGAGAGGCCTCTGTTATGTGGATGTGCCACCTTGTGCCCATCAATTCTCCAGCCAATGGATATCTGCTTTGCCTCCAGCTTGGTTTTTTTGTTTTTGTTTTTTGTTTGTTTGTTTGAATAAAGGTGTTTCACAGATTCTTATACACATCACTTAATGGGGGGTGTTTTATTTCTTCTGAGGAAAAGTCTAGTAAGAGAATGTATCCTGTGGTACAGAGCATATTTAACTTTGTAGAAAATCATCCAAGGTGGAGGCTGGAGAGATGGCTCTGCAGTTCAGAGCTCTGGTTGCTATTGCAGAAGACCTAGAGTTTCCCTGCCCCCACCAGCGACTTAAATCATCTTGAACTCCAGATCTAGTGAATCCAACACCCTTTTCTGGCTTCTAGAGATGCCAGTTACACACACAGGGGTACCAGTACACACTTGGTACATACATACATAAAGGCAAACACACACATAAAAATATCTTTGAAAACCTATTAAGTTGTTTCCCGTAGCAAATGAGCAACACCTCACAGACTGTCATGAGACGATAAGTCCAGCATTGTGCACCATCGTACACAGTTTGAATCATCCGTCTCTGAAATCTGATATCTCAATGTAATTTTTATTGTCACCTTCCAAGCCACTTTTGCTGTCATTTCATGTGCTGACTGGCTATGCTTTGATATGTCTTTTGCTTATTACTTGTTGAAATCTTAAGATTATTTTTTTTTTGCCATCCACAGAGGTGTTTTAAGATAGTATTGTAAAAGAAATATGACTGGCACTTAATAGACACTAAATAAAACAAGTAATATTTTGGTTCTCTTTCTCTCTCTCTCTCTCTCTCTCTCTCTCTCTCTCTCTCTTTCTCTCTCTGTGTGTGTGTGTGGGGGGTGTGTGTGTGTGATATACATGCATATATACTTACATGCCTATTTGTGTGCTGGTTTGTATGCCTGTGATGCCTCTGGAAGCTAGGGGTCACTATCCTGTGTCTTCCTGGATGAATCCCCATGTTGTTGTTTGAGACAGGATCCCTCTTAGCTGTCCTGGAATTCACTCTGTAGATCAGGCTGGCCGTATACTCACAGATATCCACCTGCCTGTGCCATCCAAGTGCTGGGACTAAAGGTGTGAACCACCACTGCCCATTTTCCATCTTATTTTTTAAGCCATTTCTCTTTCTCTGAACCACCTACAGCAGAGCGATTGAGCTAGGCTGGCTGACCAATGAGCTCCAGGCATCTGCCTGTCTCCATCCCAGATTCTAGGAAGCATACTTTACAGAATCATGCAGCTTCTCATTTCTCAGTGACCTTGAAATAGTATCCTCAGAGGCTGGCAAAGTGCCTGCCATGGAGGCATGAGGACCTGAGTTCAGATCTCTGACACCTATGTAAAATCCGGGCATGGCTGTGCACACCTCGCCAAATCACTGAATCTGCAGTGTGTCTCAGCCTCCCCGTCTTTCCAGTGGGTATGATCAGTGCCTGCCTCATACATTATAAGCTTTCAATGGTAATGTGTCTAGCCCATAGTGCTATATAACTAACCAAAAGAAACGAAGAAAAGAATCAGTTCTAAGTCACAGACCTGAAGAAGAGGAGAGAGGATGAAGCGTAAGAAGTTGAATGACAAAGGTGATGGAGCAGGAATGAGCCCCCAGGACTGGAGCCAGAAAGTATCTGGGCTGGAAGCACAGCTTAGTTTGGAGGCTGGTGAAGACTTCTGCCCACCAACACTGGGGGTGAATGAAACCTGGCTCTCTTAAGTGGCACTATCTCTGAGCATTCTCCAAGGACAAGTGCTGAGGTCTTCAGTTCTGGTAGACTTGGCATCCCAAAACACACCCCACACCTCTATTTAAGGCAACAGAGCCCTCCAAAGTTTCATTGCAATCTGAGGTCTATGAGTGTCTGCCCAGTTGTCACAGGGTGGAAGGTTGAGGACACAGCCAAGCACGTGCCAGGGGAGGGTACAGGGATCTTGTAACTGCTATCCATCATAGATGCTAAAATTAGTACACCCAACTCCTTCTCATTCCTCTTGACCCAACTCAGCTCACTTCTTTTTGATTCGAGCTCAAGGTCTGGCTTCCAAACACACCCATGGAGGGTCAGGCTTTCCACAGCCTCCAGGAGGGTGAGGCAGGGACACTGACCAATTTACCTCTTGGGGTCCAAATGTTTCCCTATGTGGACAAAAATACATTGGAATTTGACTTAAAGGAAAATATACATTAGCACAGCAAAGTGTGTGTGTGTGTGTGTGTGTGTGTGTGTGTAGAACAAAGGTATTTGGACTGCCAAAAAAATCACACACACACACACACACACACACACACACACACACACACACACACGTGTAAAAGAAAACCTATTCCACATCAATTTATTTTCTTCTGTATTTCCAACATGTGCATTGCGTGCACACCTCCCTCCCAGCACACCAGTGTAACTATTTCTAAATAAAATAAAATAAAATAAAATAAAATAAAATAAAATTACACATCCATGTCATCTTGTGACCTTTTGTGCCTAGCCCCTACTTCCAGGGATCTTTTCACACCAAAATATAAGCAGAATTGGAGATGGAGCAGACCCTGTGGGGAGAAAGCACTAGCTGAGCAGTCTAGGTGAGATGAGAGGCCCAACCAGGCCTGGGAACCCTATTTTGGTACACAGGTGTTTGGGAGCCAGGCCAATCTCTTGGGAGATTTGGGAGTTCATCCCTGCCTGGGAACAAGATCCTGGCACACATAATAACATGCTTCAAAGATTTACATTTATGATGGAACAAATGAAGGAATTGGGGCATCTCTTTAATTTTTAATTAAAATCCACTTATCTCATTACAAGAGATAAGAAGCCTCATTTACCTTCAGGGAAAAGTTATACATATAGGTAGAAAGACCACAATAATGTGCTAGTCAAAGATACGAGGCATCTGAGGGTTTTGACATCAGAATTTGAAATTAATTATAATGTACAGTAGCAAAAGGTAAAATTTTAAAGCGTTTTCTGTAACTCTGTGAAGGAAGAATCAATACATAGACTCCTCCAAGTCAGGTATAACTTGACACTCCAACACTTAGTGGTTGGGCTGGGTACTGTGTCACTCATAAACTCTTTGGGGTTCCCACAAAGTCCACTTGAAAAAGAATTAGAGGGTATATGCTGTGACTATGTATATGTATATATATATACATATACATATATATATACACATATATATACATATTATATATATGTATACATGTATACATATATATATATGGATATATATTAAAGGAAGTATTGCAGGAAGTATTGCTATATAGTAGTTCTAAGGCATGTTTTCTCCAGGTACATGGAGTTACCTGCACCCCACTTGCCCCTCCAGCTTCTCAGAGGGAGACTGTTTAGACTAACCCATTCTCTGAGATGACACTCTGGGCACTGCCGTAAAGAGAACATGCTCTTTTCCCTTGACTCTGTCCCCTTGGGTTGGGGAGGTTGCATGGGGCTCATTCTGGACCCATCATGGGCCAAGTTACCTGCCTCAGCAGTGAGCTCTGATAGTACCTGGACCCAGGTGCTGTGTGAGACACAAGAATGTCAGCTAGTATGCTTCTGTCTCTTGGAGGCTTCCATCAGTCTCCATCTGTCTCTTGGGAGCCCACTCTGGGATGTACTTGAGTAAGAATACTCTCCTGTGGCAGGAGGTTTCTGCCTGGGGATTGATAGATTCCTACTTTCCTTAAGCAGACTCTTCATTATGGCCGTTCCAGCATGAAACCTTGTCAAGGCTCCCAGGAGTTCCTGAAGGGTACCAACTGTCATGATGTACCTTCTCAGCTTCTCTTACAGAAATGACACAATAGAACCTAGCAGGTCAGTGAGACTGGCGTTCAAAGGGTAAAAAACTCAGGCTCTGGAGCCATGCAGCCCAGGCCCAGGCCTGACTTAGCCACTTCACAGCTCTTAATCTCAGGCTGGGACATTCAAGTTCAGCGACTTAGAGTTTCTTTGATAAACAAAGGTAACAACAAAACATGTCAGGCACTGAGTGAGAGGGCTGAAGTAATGTCCAAAAGACACAGAGCATGCCATTAGCACACAATAAATTCTAACCCCATTCATTATTTCTCCTTGGGGTTTGAGCAAGTCTTCAACTTGCTCAAACTGAGCAACTCAAACTGAGCCTCAGTTTTCCCATCTATTTAATGGGGAGAATAGCACATTCCTAGGCTTCCTGTTCCCTTCCTTTGGTAGCTCCCTCACACTGATACTTATACTCTATTTGTGTATCTGTCAGTGCAGCAGATGCCTGTGGCAGGAGCCCAGTCTCCGTTTATGAAGATGCCTGAGGCTTAAGAGTATCTGCTTTACAGTAGGAGCTGAAATACATTAGATGTTCAGTAAATGTTCAGTGAACGAAAGAGTAGCATTCTTGTCAAGACTGAACCAAAGGAGGCTAAGTAGGTGTGGTGAATAATATTGATTGCCATCTTGACAGGATCTAGAATTATCTATGAGACAAACCTCTGGGCATGGCTGTGAGGGAGTTTCCAGATTAGAACTACAGGTGGTTACCTACGCTGAGGTTGCAGGGTTTGCATATAAAAGAAAAAGAAAGTTGAGCACTGACATACGTTCCTCTCTGCTTCCTGACTGTGGATACAATGCCACCAGCCTACCCAAGTTCCTGCCTCCATGCTGTTCCCACCAAGACAGACTGTATCCTCAAACTTTGTACCAAAGTAAAATAAACCCTTTCTTTATTAACTTGCTTTTGTCAGGTATATTGTTACAGTAACTACTTTGTTAAAGGTAACTAATATATTGTAGACTCTGTTGATAGTCAGAATAACACAGTGTGTGTGTGTGTGTGTGTGTGTGTGTGTGTGTGCGCATCTCGACCATCAAAAAAATCTGCAGGGTCCAGGGATGTAGCTTGCTGGCATTTGATTCCAGTACTCAAAAAGAGAAAAACAAGAGGTTGGGCAAGAGAGGGGATGGAAACCTGGGATGCTACTCTGACTTCATCCTCACCTGTGTGAGCACACAGACAGATACATTCTCTGAGTTCCTCTCCTGTGAAGTAAAGAGTGACTTGTCCCCTCAGGAAGGCCAGGCCACTCTTGGCCAGCAACTGGTGCTAATGCCTGGCTCACAGCAGGACTCCCCCTCCCCTCAAAAAAACCACACACACACACATCTTTGCTCTTGTGATCTCTAAGGACAGAGTGAATAGACACTTGACATTGACCGAAGGCATTCTGTGTGCCAGGCTTCACACTGAGTGAGGATACAGGGGTCTGAGGTATTGTGTAAGCAGAAGCAGCATCAAGGCCTATGGCAGAATGTTCACGGCACCGTGCTAAGGTTAAGAAAGTCTGCCACGGAAGCATGTATGGGCAAGAAGAGGCTGGGCTTAACAGAGATGAAGAACCCCACAGGCCCCTCATGGCTTCAACCATCCAAGCATGTATTAGGAAAATGATTTTCCCTTTCTGGGTGCCAATAGTCACTGGAGCCATCTCAGCTCTCATTTTCCAGTTGTTGGCATCTGTTGTGGGAGTGTGATCATTTCTGTTAATAAATAGCACGTGGACATCATGACAGAGACCTCAGAGTAGTGGCCTGGATGAAACGCACTCTTAGAGAAGTCAGAGGACATAAGAGAAAACGGGGCTTTGACGTTTAGAACAGTTAGTGATGGTCCCGCTTTACAGAGCAGAAACATGACAGGTCCTGTTTTAAATGATCACAGTCAGCTTTGTAGATTAACCAACAAGCCCTCCGTGCTATCCCAGTTCAGAGACACAATAATCGACCCTCTGTCCCCGAGTTCTACTGGGGACTGTGGTGAGCTGCAGAGGCTGTACCTGATGGAGAAACATTCCTGTGGTACATACTGGGTTAGGCTAGTGAAGGCTTTGTGCCCCAATTTCTGCTCCGTAAAACTGGCGTAATTTTATTTCTCTCCAAAACTTGTCTCGACTGTTAAGTTTGTAGGCATGCAAAAGGGAACTGCTACCACTGGAGCTTCGCTGGCATCCTAATCTTTCAAAACACCCACCTGTCTATATTAAGAACTGAGTACGCTGAGAACCAAGGCTGGCTTTTTGTTTGTTTTGATTTTTAGACGTTAGGAAGTGCATCTAGGGTCTTGTGTGTGCTCAGCAAGTGTTCCACCATTAAACTATGCTGCCAGGGCTATTTTTACTTTTTATTTTGAAATATGGGCTCCCTAATTTCCCCCAGCTGGCCTTGAACTTTCAGCCGTCTTGTTGGAGCTTCCTGAGAGCTGGGATTACAGGGCTGTGCCACCGGGCTCAATTTAGCAATCAAGTTCTGGCAATGTTTCTGAGACTTTTCCGTCTTCCTTCAGAGTGATACTGCATCTTGGGCTAGGGATGGCTTTGAGAAGATTCGAAGCCTGTAGGCATAAGCCACAGGCCCATGTAGCAGTGGTGTTCTCCGGGACTGCCTGATGTAGCCCTCAGTCCGCTCCTGGTTACCATCAGCCTCTAGGCTGCAAAGAATGTGCCTTACAGTGGGCAGCCTTCCAGCGACCCGAGAAGGGAGCCTCATCCTTTCAGAACGTCTCGACTACAGATAAAATCCTTCCTGTGTCCCAGCTCACAGCTGGCAGGGGCCATTGCCAGTGACTGATGGCAATGGGTGAGTTGTCAGAAAGATGTGTGTGTGAACGGAGCACCAGTGAGCCAAGGCAAGGCTTGCATTCAGGAGGCTGGTGGGAAGCCGCGCAGTAGCACAATGGTTTGTTGTGCACCTACTATGTCCTTGGATCTGTGTCAAGCATTCAGGAGCAGGCTGCAAAGTCAACAACAGTTTCCTTAAACCTGTGTTTACTGTCACAGGGCTCTGTGACAGTAATGATTTCTCTTGATCTTTGGCTGAAGCTAGGACATACCCAGACCACATTACTTTTATTTAAGAATGGACAACAAAAGAAATTTGTTTAAAGCTCAATGCATGACAATGTCTAGGTACTTATTCAGAACTTTTTCCCCGCAGGGCCAGGAGTCCAGCTGGACTACACTTCCCAGCATGCCTGAGGGTGGGGTGCATCCATGTGACTATATTCTGGCCAACTGGATGAGTGGAATGCTTTGAGTAGTCTCCAGGTAAACTGAGCTTCCAGTAAAATTGTAATCCCCTTGGGCAGGGGTATGGGAGAAGAGGCTGCCAGGGCCCTGGTGGCTAGCCAACCATGCTGGCCTAGTGGTGCTCCAGGTTTAGGAAGAGACATTGCTTTTTGTTTGTTTTTCTATCCATGCTCTTTCAAAGAAGCAGGAAAAATTCCTTTGTGCAGTCAATATCTCAGGAAAGCAGTGGAACTGTTAGCATTTTGTCTTAAGTTCTGCCCCACAGTTACCTGGCAACAGCATCTGTGCCTGACCCATTATAAAAGGGGCTGCTTCTCCCCCCCACACACACACACATTGTCTCTTGCTCTCTTGCCTTCTTGTTCCTGCTCTGTCATCTTTCCCCTTCTCTCCTCATTCTCCTTCTCCCTCTCTCTCCATGTGCTCATGGCTGGCCTCTGCTTCTCTGCTCCCCTCTCTCTCTCTCTCTCTTTCTCTCTCTCTCTCTCTCTCTCTCTCTCTCTCTCTCTCTCTCTCTTTCTCTCTCTCAACTACCCTCTCAACTTCCCTTCCCATGCCCTAAATAAACTTTATACTATACTATATTTATACTATATTATACTATAGTGTTGTGTGGCTTGTCCTCAGGGGGAAGGGATGCTTCATCGTGGGCCTGCTAGAGGCACCTCCTTCCACCATACCTGACTACACCTCCACCAAAACATATTCCTCTCCTTTTTATCTTTTTATAAACACAACACTATCTCTACACTCCATGGCCAGTCTTGGATTCACCCACGGTAGGGACAAAGAGCCTGTCTTGTATGGGATGAATTCAGCAACCTCCTCCTCCAGTTCAGTGCCGCAAATCATGGCCCAGGTCGAGAGGACCAGAAAGACAGTCTTCTAGGCCTGTTTAGAGTCCAGATGAGGAATCCCAGTGGCAGTTGTTGCCCTTCCTGAAGCTTCCAGCTTCTAGCTGCTAAGAGTAGGGTCAGGAAGTAAAGGCCTTGCAGTTTCTAATTTGTCCTACCCTCTCCAAAGAAAACAATTTCCAGAAGTCAATCACTTTCTATTATTTCATTAGTCTTAAAAGGAATGAAAATGGGATTTTGTTGTTGCTGTTATTTGTTATTAATAAGAGTGCTTGGAATTTCTGTGGCTGCTGTCCGCAAAGTTAGCATGTAGTAAGCAAATTCAGTGGCCCAGGCCCTGCCATGTCACCTCGGCTCACATTTTCATGAAACTTCTAGGATGGAGGCTCACACCCGGTGTATTTAAAACACTTGTCCAGAGTTTGGAGTCGTGGAGGCTGGGTGTGAGGAAGAAAAGAGGTGAGTGAGCAGAGACTACTCTGTCTCCCCACCACCTCAAACCTTAGCTTTCCAAGCAGAGGCTGTCTACTGAGCATGCGCAGTATCATCAGCTCCGCCTTCTTACTGGCTGCGCTCTCAAGGGCTGAGAACGAGGAGCCCACAGGCTTGTGGGCATGAAGCCATGTCACCAAGGCTCCTACTAACTGGCAAGTAACAGTCACAGGGTTCTACACAGGAGATATGGGAATAAGTTGGGTGTTTGTGAAGAGGAAGGAAGCTGACCCTCTGTTCCAAGGTCTCAGCTGAGGTCTTCAAATTGAGAAGCCTGGTGTCAGAGACCAGAAGCTCGGAAGTGTATGTACATCTGGAGACCCTTGGGAGAGGCTCAGAGCAGCTGAAAGTCTCTGGCTCCAGCTGGAAGCAGAGCCATTCCAAGAACAGGCAGGAAGGACTGGCCTGGTCATTTTAAAGCTACGAGGCCTGGATGGCATGAGAAAGATTTCTGCCATGAACTGGAAGGAAAGAATTGTCTGGTCGTTTTGCAGTGTGTACTGAAGACCCAGGCAGTGCACAGCACAGGCTACCAGAGGGAACTCTCAGAATGCTGGAAGAAAGACATCACGTCAGCTGTGCTGAGTCCTGCACATTCATTCATTCATTTATTCAACTATGTGTGCATGAGAGGGAGTGCCTTCCAGGTTGCATTCACATAGGAAACCCTGGGAAACAGACATCAGTTTGGAACCAATGGGCAGGTTTGAAAGTCCCAGACCTCTA
Source organism: Rhabdomys pumilio (assembly GCA_030674055.1). Lineage (NCBI taxonomy): Eukaryota > Metazoa > Chordata > Mammalia > Rodentia > Muridae > Rhabdomys > Rhabdomys pumilio. The sequence goes on from JANHMN010000021.1 coordinate 7,829,406, forward strand.
TTCCCATTCTCTCTGGGAGTCTGGCTCCACTTGGAGCTTTCCACTAAACACAGGCTTAGGGGTAGGAATCTGCTAGTTTCTTGTGTTAAGACCGGGAACGTCCACTGTCAGATACTGCCATTTTCACCCAGATTTAAGATCCAGAAACTCCTTGGCCACAGCCCTTTCTAGTTCATCCTTGACTTCCTGTTGGTTTCTGCCATCTTGCCCATCAGTGACCCCTGACCCCAAAGGGATAACTAAGAGAGATGGTAGTAGTAGTTGTTATTTGTACTTATTGAGTCCCAGGATCTTTAAAGTCATTTAAAATCCCCATTCTCCGTAAGAGGCAGACATTATCATCAGCTTATTATTACATAGCAAGGAATCAAAAGCCAGGCTACAAAACTTTTAAGAAGTCACACAGTATATGCTTGGGTAGGGCTGTACACTTAGGCAGTCTGACCCCAACATCATGTGTACACGTGGTTAATCCCAGCACTTGGGAGGCAGAGACAAGTGGGTCACTGAGTTTGAGCCCAACCTGGTTTACAGAGAGAGTTCCAGCACAGCCAGGGCTACATAATAAGATCCTGCCTTGAAAGACAAACAAAAAAAACTTATCAGAGGAAGATAAAGAATGAAATATCGAAATGCCCATCCATGCCTAATGGAGGGCAATGAGTTTGTTGGATTCTTGATTTTGTTTATTTTTGAAACAGGCTCTTGTTTTGTAGAGCTCAGATTAGCCTGAAACTAGCTATCCTCCTGCCTCAGCCTCCTGAGTGTTGGCATCACACTCAGGTCCTCATTGAATTAGTACCATGTGTGGCCCAGAGGCAGTGCTGACCCTATTGAGATTCACATACCCTTGAGATTCTACCCTTGGTAGAAATTAATCTTGGGTGCTTGGCTTTGCTTCCTCAGGAGCCTTCTAAGTATTTATTTTTTTAATTCTTCTCAACCACTCTATAAGGGAAAGTTAGTCTCCTTTCCATTTACAAAGGGAAAAGGAATGTCTAACACTTTCCATAACATGTGTAACCTGCCAGTAGGGGGCAGAGCTGGGCTTTGAACCCAGGCTGCCCCAGTCCAAGCAATCAGACCTTTAAGGAAGGCCACATTTGGTTCAAGTCTATTTTTGTTGGGGGAAAAAAAGACTCTATGGGCAAGAAGCTATAGGGTGCACATCTGTTTTATGTCCACAATAACAGACGAGGACGGGGACCTTATCAACTGTAGTCAAAAGCCCTTGACATTGGACCTTAGCAGGGTGGACTGGCAGATTGCTACCCTTAATCTGTGTTTAACGGGAAGCACAGAGTGTAGCCCTTGCTCCAGGAAGAACGGGAACAGAGGGTTGGAACTTTGGAACATGCCTGTAGGCACTGATGTTCCAGCTTCCCAGGTGCTTTCTCCAGATCTACAGATGGTTGGATAAATGAGAAGGCTGAGGCCAGTCAAGCCTAGAGTAGCACTTTCAATACTCTGCCTGGGAATGTCCAGCCTTTCACTTAAACCCCTTATGAGCCAAGACTCCTGAAGGTCCTACACTGAGTGGTAGGGCTGATGGTTCCCCCCCCCCCAGGATGTCTTCGTTGTCTGTGTTTAGATTTACACACACCTCAAACACATTTTCTGCCTAGTTAACATTCAGATTAAATGGCACTGTTCTTGACCTAGAAGGCCAGGGTCACAGTCTTAAGACCTAGCTTTAATCATAAGGGTGAGTATTTGAGAATGACTTCTGTCAGAGTCTTTTACAAAACACACTACTTGTGAGACCTTGCACAAGCACCTTGCCCCCTCTGAATTCCAGATCCCTGTCGGGACAATATAGTTTGCCTTAGGCAGGTGTCTGTGAAGCCTCAAAGCACACAGATGACTGTGATTACTTCAGTCACTCAGCTGATGGAGTGCAGATTCATTCTGCACATTTTATCTTTGTGTTCATTCCCAGTGCCTCGAATAAACAATGTCTTCATCCAGTTTTAAAAGGATGCTCTGATTCCCCTGGAATTCACTTGTTTCCTCAGCTGGAAGTGGCCAGCTGTCTCTGGATGCTCGCCTGAATCTCCAGACACGGTTGGTTTAGCAGTTATCAAATGGATCCCACAAACCCTGGGTACCTGTCAGCGCTCCCTGCCCTTGGGCCCGGGTCTGACCTGTCATCATATTCAGAGAACAAGTCAATGTGGAGTGGCAGACTCTCTGTCTGGGACAGGCACCTGTTAGGATCTGCATGAGACAGGATGGGCACACAAGTCAGCCTCAGTCATGGGTGATGTGTCCAGACAGCAGAGGATCACGTATGGGAAAAAGTACTCAGAAATGTGGGTTCCTGGTAGTCCACACTATCACTGGGAACAGCAAAGATTGTGGGCTCATCAACTGGCTAACCATTATTTCTCCATTGTAAGCTTCCGGAGTTAGTGCAGAGCCTGGATTTCAGATCCCAGGCCCACCAACTCAGCAGCTGTGTAACCGTAGACACTGCAGCATCTCTGTTTTTTATCTGAAAACTTGATTGTTCAGAGAATCAAAGGCAGTAACTGTTATAAACGTCCTCAGCATATGGGCAGGCACATGGAAAGGACTTTATCAAGACTGCATGTATTATACTCAGTGTTTACAAGTTCTGTCCTATGAAACTCTGAGAAGTGACGCAAGTGTCAGAGCGTGTGTATGAAATAGAGAGAGAATCTGAATCCGGGTCTGCTATGTCTGTCAACCTAAATAACTTTGCTCTTGATCCTAGATGTCAGGGGTCTAGTCCAAGTGATTTCTTGAGGAGCTCTAAGCCTAGGAGAAAAGGGAATCACTGATGATTGATGGTGATTTGTATTTAGAGGAGAGGGGAGAGGGTTGGACATCATAGCAAATGCAGATCACAAGAAGAGAAGTATCTGCTGTCACACCAAATCCATCCAATATAGTTTTTCTTCAAGCTGTTACTTCTAACCTATAAGGTATCTCTCTGTGAATTAAGGGGAAAGAAGGACAGAGTCAGATGGTTTATATTCTGCCCCATCTGGATAGTGCTGAATGCTTTTGCACACAAGCTGGACAACCTTTCCCAACTCCCTGTCTCTTCTACCATCTTTGATATATGCTGGTAAGGGTGAGGAGAGAATAACTTTGACTCAGTGAGAAAAAAAGACAGTCAAGGTTCAAACAGGTGCATTCTGGGATCTGGATAAGGAAGTCAGAGGGAGCTGTGCAGACAGGAGGCAAATGCAAGCCTCCTGTATGCATGCATGCATGTATGTATGATATATATATATATATATATATATATATATATATATATATATATATGTATTCCTATGTAACCTCAGAAAGCCAGTGATTTTTATCTTGCTAGCTTTCTGCCAGCACCTTAGATGGCAATGAAAGCTAGCTTTGTGGCTTGCTTTAGCGAGCTGGACCAGAGCCAAACTGTCATATGGGGAACAAACAGTATGATCCCCAAACTGTATCACAACCACCATACAGTTGATGACAAGCTCTTGCTGACCCCTGACCTAAGGACAGGGCAGTCAACAGCCCGCCCACCTGTGGGGCCCCAGCCATCAGGAGACAGAGGCAGCAGGATCAAATTTGAAGCCAGCCTGGTCTACTTAAGGAGTCACAGGGCAGTCATAGCTATATATTAGGATCTTGTCAAAAAAAAAAAAAAAAAAAAAGAAAAGAAAAGAAAAGAAAAAAGTCATTGTTTGGTGACAGCAGAGAGACATTTACCAGAGTGACCATCCCCAAGCTTAGTGTCTGAATGCTTTGGGGTAAATAAGCCATGGGAGCAGCTAAAGCATCCAGAGAGCATATTAAATGCCAGGCACCATGTTTAGGGGTTTAGCTGAGGAATCCATTTCATTCTTTTATCTTTTCCTCAGTTAGATATGACGTTCTTTTGACTTTGTATATTGGGAAGTTGAAGCATAGAAAGGTTCACTGATTTGCCCACTGTCAGTGAGAACACAGGCTCAGAAGAGAATCAGAAAGTGGAGACCATGGGTTAACTGAAAAACTGGGCTGAGCATGTGTGACTGAAGCGTATAGGACTGGATCAAGCAGGCTGGATCTGGAACAAGGCAGGCCTGGTGTAAGTCCTGGCTCACGTGCTCTTTTGGTAGCCACAGGCAAGTTGTGGAACCTCTGTAGTGTGAGGACAGGGACAAGAGAAAAGCTTATCATCTCAAGTCCCCAAAGGGGGTTTTGGAGAGTCAGTGAGGAGACGAATGTTCTCTCTGGTCACTGGATTACACAGCAAACAATAAGAACTCAAAGATTGGAATAAGGCTGAACTGGTGGAGAGCAAAGCTTAGCATGCTAAGCTAAGCAGAGTCCTGGGATCACTATCCTAGTACCTCATAAAACAGTATGGTGACACACATCTGTAATTCCAGCAGTCGTGTGGTGGAGGCAGGAGAATCAGGAGTTCAAGGACAGCCTTAGCTACATAGCAAGCTTGAAGCCACTCTGGGTTCCACAGGATCCTACATCAAAAACAATCAAAGAAATGAACAGAACTCTATACTGGGATAAAAGAAAGCTGTTAGGAATTTCTTAAGAGTAAACTTCGGTCTGGTGTGATAGTTCAGTTAGCAAGGAGCTGTCTTATTTATAAGCATGAGGACCTGAGTTTAATCCCAACAACCCTTGTTAAACATCAACAAAACAGCTATAGTGTGCATGCTTGTAATCCCAGTACTAGGGATATACAGACAGGCACATCGGTGGGTCAGCGAGTCCAGCCAGTCTCTGAGAGATCTTGTCTCAACAAGGTGGGTGACACACAAGGAACCAGAGCTGAGGCTGTCTTCTGGCATTGTACTGGTTAGTTTTTTATTGTCAATTTGACATAACACAGAGTTACCTGGGAAGAGAGAACCTTAACAGAAATTACCTCCATCAGATTGATCTATGGCCATGTCTGTAAGGGTTTATCTTGGCTGATGATGTGAGGTGACCCAGCCCACAGAGGGTGGCATCCTTTGTAGGTAGAAAAGTCTGGGCTGTATAAAAAGTAGCTTTTGTGTGCCAGTCAGAGAGCCAATTAGCAGTGTTCCTCTATGGTTTATGCTTCATGCTCCTCCCTTGAATTCCTGCTCTGACTTTTCTCATTGATAGACTGTGTTCTTGTGCTGGCTAGTTAGTTTTATGCTAACTTGATACAACTTAGAGTCATTTGGGAAGAGAGAACCACAATTGAGAGCATGCCCCCTCTCAGATTGGCCTGCGGGTAAGCCTGTGGTACATCTTCTTGTGTGGTGATTTATAAGGGAGGCCTCAGCTCACAGTGAGTCCTTGGCAGGTGATTCTATCTGCTGTTTAAAAAGCAGGCTGAGGAAGCCACTAAGAACAAGACATTGAGTAGTACTTCACCATGGCCTCTGCTTCAGTTCCTGTCTTGATTTTGTGCTCTGACCTCCTTTAACGGTGAACTGTGATGTGAAACTATAAGCTAAATAAATCCTTTCCTCCTCAAGTTGCTTTTGGTTCTGGTATTTTATCTCAGCAATAGAAACAGTAACTAAGGCAGACCTGGAAGTATAAGACAAATAAACCTTTGTCTCTTCAAGTTACCATTGTTCACGTTGTTTATCACAGTAACAGAAGACAAACAAGAACAGGCCTCTACAGGGATGTGTGCACATATGCCTTCTATCTATCTATCTATCTATCTATCTATCTATCTATCTATCTATCTATCTACCTATCTATACTCAAGTGTATACACACACACACACACACACACACACACACACACACACACACACACA
>JANHMN010000021.1:7835177-7868231 GCA_030674055.1 Rhabdomys pumilio
ACACACACACACACACACACACACACACACACACACACACACACACACAAAGTGTACTCAGAACTTCCAGCAAGGGTAAAGGTTTAGACCATGCACTCAACCAATAGTTGTGGGCTACATCTCAGTGCTGCAGAGAAGATTTTGATCTTCAAGGACCTCCAGGAATTTAAACACAGGTTCTAAGAACAAGTTGTTCATTCAGTAGGATGGTACCAGCCCCAGTTCTGGGCACTAGGGATGGAGTGAGTCATAAGACTGACCCCAAACCTGCCCTTCAAGAACTGAAGATTCTTTGAAACTGGAGGGAGAGACTTGCAAACAGTGCAGTAGAGGTGTGAGCTGTTAGGTCAGGGGACAGAAAGGGGCAGAGCGGCTCCAGTTGGGAAGAGGATCCCTTTGGAGTACATGGTAATATTTGAGCATCTCCTAAATGCAGAGAGGAATGAACCACAGTGAAGTGTGGCAGAAAGGTTCCTCGGTGGAGGGAGCAAACAGGAAGTACGAAGACTGTGAAGGAGAAGATGCATGAGCCATGAGGACTAGCAAGGGACACGAATGCTGGTTGGTGACAGAAAAAGGATGTAGAACCCATACGTGTGGGGTTTGGCAGACCATACCCACCACCTTTTTTCATTGCTATTAATACATTCCCATTGCTAACATGAACCCAGCTCCATTTGCTCTTTGACTGTGGATGCAACCTGGCTGGCTCCCATATGCTCTCACGGCCACAGCTATTCACTAGGATGGACTGAATCTCCTTCTTGTCAGTTGTTTTGGCCAGGTATTTTGAAACAGTCATGAAAAAAGTAACAAACAGACTGCATCACTAGGAAAGTGTGTGGGCATGGCAGGTTCTTTCCCTTCCTTTCTGTGATGCTGGAATCAGAACTGCTCCATGGGGTTGACTGCTCTTTTCCTCTCCCAGGAGCTGGTATACATTGTAACTCTTGTCTGCAGATGCGGGGCTGCAGGTCTGGCATTTCTTCCTAAGCTCACATTGTCTTTTTCTTGTGCAACGTTTCCAGTAACAGTCAAGGCTGTGAGGGAAGGGACCTTCTTCCCCTGAGACTTCTACATTGAACCTCACAGTGACTAAATATGTGAGCCTCTGAACCTAAACTATATGTCCTCTCAAGTTCAGCGGTCAAGTGTGGTGTCTCATCACAACCCCCAACCCCCTACCTGGTGCCAACGCGGTCATGTTTTCTCAGTGGTGAGTTATTTATTTTACAAAATTCTGAGACTGTCATTTGTGCCAGTTGCCAGCTGGTTGTAGATTCACATCAGCTAAGGTAGGTACTGTGCCAGAATCTAGGGCTACAGTTCAGAAAAGCTGTCTCTCACTGGGTGCTCAGGGACAGTGCAACCCAGGGGAGATGTAGAAAACAGGTGGCAACTATCCCCCCAGGAATCTGTCACAGACAGGACAAACAGTGAGCAGAACACCTGGTTGTGGGGGAGGGGCTGGTGCATTCCACATCCAGTAAGCAAGCACATGTGTTGAAAACCAGACAGGTGATAGATGGGAAAAAAATGGAGACATGACAAACTTCTTGTCTACCCACTCTCACGCTCTAGTGAATAGTACAAGAAACTAAATTCCACTCCAGCTTTTCTTCTGTGTGTCTGTAGCATATCTCCAGCTATCTTATATTTGCATAGCTGGTGTTATCTTAAACCAGGGGTGTCTATCCATCAATCATCTCAAGCAGAGATATGTAGGCCTGGAGGAAATGGAGCAATGTCATTGGCCTAGAGAAGACGGAGCTTACAGTCTGGCAAGTTTTCATGGAGAAGGGGACATTTGGTGGCAGATTGGAAAGAGAACGAGAGGGTGAGGAGACTGTTTATAGCAGTATTTCACGAAGCATGGCTAGCATGTAAAGACTGTGCCCCAGGCAGCTTATGCTATAGTTTGGTTGATAGAGTGCCTGTGTTGAACACACGATGCCCTGGACTCTACATACTGGAAATTTAGGATCCACACAAAGTCAAATGAGAGGCTGGGGCTCTTCTTCCAGAGCCACAGAGCTCACTCTGGTCTCTATATAGCTTAAGTTAGCTCTTGGAAGAAGCCTCTGTGCTTGTCTGCCTCAGACACCAGCTGGTCTCCTAAAACCTGCTGTTAGGATACGTATCCACAACTTAAATATCAGCGTGTGGGCAGTCTGGTCCACAGCTGTATCCTCTACTTCTTGTAGTGAATGAATGTGAGATGGGAAAGCGCATGTGGTGTAGATATATTTAAAGGAATCAATGAGAATATTCCCCCCCCCACACACACACAGGTGCCTTAATGGGAATTAGGTTCTGTGCTGTACTTGCAGACTCTGCCAGGTATTCAGTACTCACTCTGTGAATGAATTGCTAGGATTTAAGATTCAGTGCTCAGGGTAAGTATGTGTGAAATAAGTAGCAAAGGAGTATTATTCATACATGAGAGTGTGTGCCGTGCAAGTCGGAACCAAGGATTGATACTAGGAGCCTTACTTAGTCACTGTCCACCTTATTTTGGGGGAAAGAGTTTCTCAGTGATCCCCAGAGTTTGCTGATCAGGCAAGACTGGCTGGACAACAAGACCCAGGGATCCCCTGTGTTCACGTCCCAGTACTAGGACTACAGATCCAAATTCAGCTCCACAGTCTGTGTGGCAAGCACTTTACTTCCCAAACTATTGCCCATCCCCACCCCGTTTTGCTGGAATGTTTCGAGTTCCCAGATAGTTGGAGGAGGTTGGGTACTAACTGACTCCAGCTCTTATATTAAGGGCTTCAGACAAATTGCTTTTCCTTCCTGCCCAGGCCACAGTTTTCCCATCCACAGAATGGGGACACACAGACAATTCTGAGAGACAATTTGAAATCTTTATGATCTGACGATCTGTCCCCTTCCGACTAGGATAAACTCAGGCATCTCTCTTGCCTCACACATCATCCCAGCAAATAGCCTGCTTGGGTGGGTCCTGGAGTATGGGGGTGTTGGGGTATGAAAACCTTTGATGATTTTCCTGGAGCTCTTGGTTCCTGATGCCTTCTGGTTCCCATTCTTCAACTCTCTGATGTCTGGGCCTTGCAATGGGTGGTGCACAGTATCAGCCGCTGTGGTTTGAATGGCCGCCTGTGATTTAGAATTGCCCAGTGCTACAGACTCAGAGCTGGCTTGCATAATTAGCTTGGGCCTCATTAAGGGCTGCCTCCTTGGGTGTTTTGCATTCTTGGTGTCTCTTATTCGGAGTTCCAATTCCATCTGTCTGGGTGAACACGGCTGCCCCCTTTCCTCACTGCTTGGTGGAGCCAGGCTCTAGTCTGAGCCCAGAAGAGCCCTGCCATCCACAGAACATGATTTCTACATGCCCCGAACTGACCCCTGCTCTGCTTTCTAAATGAAACAAGTGGGTTTCCTTAGGAGCTGAAAGATCTGAGTGCTTCAAGCACCTCAAGCCGGTTAGCCCACAGGCCTATGTTTTGTGTGCTGGCCAGAGAGCAGAATAAGAATTTAATTACTACAGAGACTGATGATAATTAAACTATCAATTAAAACTTGTAAATGGACACCAGAATCTGACCTCAGGCGCAGGGGCTCAGTGAGGCTGCCCACTGAAGAGTCTGTAAGTTACTCGCTTTTCTACACTGACTCCACTCTTGCCCCGCTCCTCCCTGCCCTGTTCTGAGCCCCAGTAAGCCCAGTTTTATGGGCAGTATCAACCCAGTTCTCCCACTTTCTGGCCTCTGCATGGCCCCAGCTATAGATTGGAAGGCAGAGTGAGAAAAGAGTGGTAGCATCTACCACGACTACCTGTGGCATCGGGCTATTCTAAGTCATCCTATACGGCATAAAACAGTGGACTTACGGCAATGTGATGTGTCCCGAGAGACTCCAGCTTGAATCACCTTTTGTATTAAATTGCTCTAAATACAAAATTTATTTGCATTTCAAATATATGCTACCCAACCAGCCTAGAAGTCATGTCCTACAGTATGCTTTTGTAATTTTGTGTGCTAAACAAACATTTGAATGGAAACACAAAGGCAGAATGTACTATAGTGGACACAAAAGAAACACTACCTACACACAGTACCCATAAGGCACACATTGATACATCACACAGATGAATAATTTATTCCTAAAAGTAGAAAGGGCTCTATCCTATAAATTTATGGAAAAAAATGTATAATGTAAATTGGGACTCTTTTCCCTACGATCCCAATATGATCATATGAGCACATGGGCTCATATTGTGGTCATAATCATATTTAATCATATCACAGTCATGATATGATTAAAATCCTATCAGAAAAACTAGGCCTATGAACTTCTCAGATACACCAAAAATAGGTGCAACTTCCTACCAGAACCCCATAAAATGGAGACTATCTGAACTATAGAGATAGCTCAGTCTGGGCTGTGGACATAGCACAGTCAGGAAGATGCTTGTTTAGCTCCAAAACCCCCATAAAAAAGCTGGGCATTGTGCCGTGCATTTACAATCTCAGTACTGGAGAGGAAGAGATAGGAGGATCTCTGAACCTCTTTGACCAATCTGATCAGCCAAATTTACAAGCCCATTAAGAGACCAAACCTGACAGAAGACCAGGTAGACTATCAGCAGAACTTCTTTGCTCTCTCTGGTCCCCCAACAGATCCAGGTCCACAGTCCACCCCCTCTACACATCTATGCTGCTGTGGATCCCCAAACCATCCTTTCTTGACCGCCCAAAAATCAGCACCTAGGTCTATAATCACCCAAATCTCAGATGCATAGATGCAAAATAACAAAATAACAACCAGGGAAACACATCTCCATTAGAGCCTAGCTATCCCACCACATTAGGCCCAACATAGCTGATGCACAAGAAAAAGACATTAACTATCTGAGGGGGTAAAAAAGTCCTTCCAGTCAGCATCAGAGCACTGAGCAGATCTTGATTGGTCAGCTCTGCACCCAATCCCACAAAACCCAGAGGAGGTTGGACTCCCAGGAACTTTAACACAATCAGGAACATAGGATCATGGGATCACAGGATCTCAGGAGATTAGTCACACCAGAATTTCAGGATCCCAGAGGCAGCCTGACACCCAGGAGCTCTTACACCCAGGATCTCAGAATCACAGGATCACAGAGACAGCTGGACTCTGAGGAGTTCTGACACAACCAAGATAACAGGAAAGACAGGCTCCAGTCAGAGACTGTTAGTGCAGTTATGACTAGAGATAACCAGATGTAGAAAGGCAAGCACAAGAACATAAGCAACATCAACTAAAGTTACTTGGCATCATCAGAACCTAGTTCTGACACCATAGCAAGTCCTGAATACCCCATAACACTGGAAAAGCAAGATTCAGATTTAAAATCACTTCTCATGATGATGATAGAGGACTTTAAGAAGGACACATATAACTCCCTAAAAGAAATACAGGACAACACAGGCAAACAGGTAGAAGCCCTTAAAGAGGAAACACAAAAATTTCTTAAAGATTTACAAGAAAACACAACCAAACAGGTGAAGTAATTGAACAAAACCATCTAGGACATAAAAATGGAAGTAGAAACAATAAAGAAATCACAAAGGGAGACTACCCTGGAGATAGAAAACCTAGGGAAGAGATCAGGATTTAGAGATGCAAGCATCACCAACAGAACACAAGAGATAGAAGAGAGAATCTCATGTACAGAAGATACCACGGAAAACATTGACATGCTGTCAAAGAAAATGCAAAATGCAAAAATTTCTAACCCCAAACATCCAGGAAATACAGGACACAATGAGAAGACCAAACCTAAGGATAATAGGCATAGATGAGAGTGAAGACTTCCAGCTTAAAGGGACAGTAAATATCTTCAACAAAATTATAGAAGAAAACTTCTCAAAGGTAAAGGAAGAGATGTCTATGAACATAAAAGAAGCCTCCAGAACTCCAAATAGACTAGACCAGAAAAGAAATACCTCCCATCATATAATAATCAAAACACCAAATGCACTAAACAAAGAAAGAATATTAAAAGCAGTAAGGAAAAAAGGTCAAGTAACTTATAAAGGCAGACGTATAAGAATTACACCAGACTTCTCACCAGATACTATAAAAGCTAGAAGATGCTGGACAGATGTCATACAGCCCCTAAGAGAACACAAATGCCAGCCCAGGCTACCCAGCAAAACTCTTAATTACCATAGATAAAGAAACCAAGATATTCCATGACTAATCCAAATTTACACAATATCTTCCCACAAATCTAGCCCTACAAAGGATAATAGAGGGAAAATTCCAATACAAGGAGGAAAATTATGCCCTAGAAAAAGCAAGAAAGTAATCTTGCAACAAATCCAAAAGAAGATAGCCACACAAACATAATTCCAACTCTAATAACAAAAATAACAGGAAGTAACAATCATTTTTCCTTAATATCTCTTAACATCAATGGACTCAATTCCCCAATAAAAAGACATAGACTAACAGACTAGATATGTAAACAGGACCCAGCATTTTGCTGCATGCAGGAAACCCACCTCAGTGACAAAGACAAACACTACTTCAGAGTAAAAGTCTGGAAAACAATTTTCCAAGCAAATGGTTCCAAGAAACAAGCTGGAGTAGCCATTCTAATGTCGAATAAAATCAACTTTCAACTTAAAGCTATCAAAAAAGATAAAGAAGGACACTTCATACTCGTCAAAGGAAAAATATGCCAGGATGAACCCTCAATTCTGAACATCTATGCTCCAAATGCAAGGGCACCCACTTTCATAAAAGAAACCTTAGTAAAGCTCAAAGCACACATTGTACCTCACACAATAATAATGGGAGACTCTAACACCCCACTCTCATCAATGGACAGATCATGGAAACAAAAACTAAACAGAGACACAGTGAAACGAAGAGAAGTTATGAACCAAATGGATTTAACAGATATCTATAGAACATTTCATCCTAAAACAAAAGAATATATCTTCTTCTCAGCACCTCATGGTACCTTCTCCAAAACTGACCATATAATTGGGCACAAAACAGGCCTCAATAGATATGAGAAAATTGAAATAGTCCCATACATTCTATCAGATCACCAAGGATTAAGATTGGCCTTTAATAATAATAGTAATAATAATAATACAAACAGAAAGTCACATACACATGGAAACTGAACAACACTCTACTCAATGAAAACTTGGTCAGGGAAGAAATAAAGAAAGAAATTAAAGATTTTTTAGAATTTAAAGAAAATGAAGGCACATCATACCAAAACTTATGGGACACAATGAAAGCAGTGCTAAGAGGAAAACTCGTAGCTCTAAGTGCCTACAAAAAGAAGATGGAGAGAACATACACTATCAGCTTGACAGCACATCTGAAAGCTCTAGAACAAAAAGAAGCAAATACACCCAAGAGGAGTAGATGGCAGGGAATAATCAAACTTAGGGCTGAAATCAACCAAGTAGAAACAAAAAGAACTATTCAAAGAATCAACAAAACCAGGAGCTGGTTCTGTGAGAAAATCAACAAGATAGATAAACCCTTAGCCAGACTAATCAGAGGGCAGAGAGACAGTATCCAAATTAATAAAATCAGAACTTAAAAGGGAGAAATAACAAGAGAAACCGAGGAAATCCAAAAAATCATCAGATCCTACTACAAAAGCCTATACTGAACAAAACTGAAAAATCTGGATGAAATGGACAATTTTCTAGACAGAATCCAGTTACAAAAGTTAAGTCAGGAGCAGATAAACCATCTAAATAATCCCATAACCCCAAAAGAAATAGAAGCAGTCATTAAAAGTCTCCCCACCTTGCCGCGCAGTGGTGGCACATGCCTTTAATTCCAGCACTTGGGAGGCAGAGGCAGGCAGATTTCTGAGTTCAAGGCCAGCCTGATCTATAAAGTGAGTTCTGGGAAAGCCAGGGCTACACAGAGAAACCCTCAAAAAAAAAAAAACAAAAACAAAAACAAAAAAAAAGTCTCCCCCCCCCCAAAAAAAAGCTCGGGATCGGATGGTTTTAGTGCAGAATTCTATCAGACCTTCAAGGAAGATCTAATACCAATTCTCTTCAAACTATTCCACAAAATAGGAACAGAAGGAACACTACCCAATTCCTTCTATGAAGCCACAATTATGCTCATACCTAAACCACACAAAGACACAACAAAGAAAACTTCAGACCAATCTCCCTAATGAATATCGATGCAAAAATAATAAAATTCTCACAAACTGAATCCAAAAACACATCAAAAGAATCATCCATCATGACTAAGTAGGCTTTATTCCAGGAATGCAGGGTGGTTTAATATATGGAAATCTATCAACATAATCCACTATATTAAAAAAGCTCAAAGAAAAAAACACATGATCATCTCACTAGATGCTGAGAAAGCATTTGACAAAATTCAACACCCCTTCATGGTAAATGTTTTAGAAAGATCAGGAATTCAAGGCCCATACCTAAACATAGTAAAAGCAATATACAGCAAACCAGTAGTTAACATCAAACTAAATGGAGAGAAACTTGAAGCAATTCCACTAAAATCAGGGCCTAGAGACAAGGCTTACTACTCTCTCCCTACCTATTCAATATAGTACTGGAAGTCCTAGCCAGAGCAATTAGACAACAAAAGGAAACCAAAAGGATACAAATTGGAAAGGAAGAAGTCAAAATTTCACTATTTGCAGATGATATGATAGTATACTTAAGTGACTCCAAAATTTCCACTAGAGAACTCCTAAACTTGAAAAACAACTCCAGCAAAGCGGCTGGATATAAAATCAACTCAAACAAATCAGTAGCCTTCCTATACTCAAAGGATAAACAGGCTGAGAAAGAAATTAGGGAAATGACACCCTTCACAATAGTCACAAATAATATAAAATATCTTGGTGTGAATCTAACCAAGCAAGTATAAAGATCTGTATGACAAGAACTTCAAGTCCCTGAAGAAAGAAATTGAAGAAGATCTCTGAAGATGGAAAGATCTCCCATGCTCATGGATTGGCAGAATTAATATATTAAAAATGGCCATCTTGTCAAAAGCAATCTACAGATTCAATGCAATCCCCATCAAAATTCCAATTCAATCCTTCATAGAGATAGAAAGAGCAATTTGCAAATTCATTTGAAATAACAGAAAACCCAGGATAGTGAAAACTATTCTCAACAATAAAAGAACTTCTGAAGGAATCACCATCCCTGACATCAAGCTGTACTACAGATCAATAGTGATAAAAACTGCATGGTATTGGTACAGAGACAGGCAGGAAGATCAGTGGAATAGAATTGAAGATCCAGAAATGAACCCACATACCTATGGTCACTTGATCTTTGACAAAGGAGCTAAAACCATCCAGTGGAAAAAGGACAGCATTTTCAACAAATGGTGCTGGTTCAACTGGAGGTCAGCATGTAGAAGAATGCAAATTAAACCATTCTTATCCCCTTGTATAAAGCTCAAGTCCAAGTGGATAAAGGACCTTCACATAAAACCAGATACACTGAAACTAATAGAAGAGAAGGTGGGGAAGACCCTCGAATACCTAGGCACAGGGGAAAAGTTCCTGAACAGAACACCAATGGCTTATGCTCTAAGATCAAGAACTGACAAATGGGACCTCATAAAATTGCAAAGCTTCTGTAAGGCAAAGGACACTGTCAATAAGACAAAATGGCAACCAATAGATTGGGAAAAGATCATTACCAATCCTACATCCGATAGAGGGCTAATTTTGAATACATACAAAGAACTCAAGAAATTAGACTCCAGACAACAAAATAACGCCATTAAAAATGGGGTACAGAGCTAAACAAAGAATTCTCAACTGAGGAAACTCGAATGGCCGAGAAGCACCTTAAGAAATGCTCAACATCCTTAGTCATCAGGGAAATGCAAATCAAAACAACCCGGAGATACCACCTCACACCAGTCAGAATGGCTATGATCAAAAACTCAGGTGATAGTAGATGCTGGCGAGGATGTGGAGAAAGAGGCACACTCTTCCATTGTTGGTGGGATTGCAAGCTGGTACAACCACTCTGGAAATCAGTCTGGCGGTTCCTCAGAAAATTGGACATAGTATTACCTGAGGACCCAGCTATACACTCCTGGGCATATACCCAGAAAATGTTCCAACATATCACAAGGACATATGCTCCACGATGTTCATAGCAGCCTTATATATAATAGCCAGAAGCTGGAAGGAATCCAGATGTCCTTCAACAGAGGAATGGATACAAAAAATGTGGTACATTTACACAATGGAATATTACTCAGCTATTAAAAATAATGAATTCGAGAAATTCTTAGGTAAATGGATGGAACTAGAAAATATCATCCTGAGTGAGGTAACCCAATCACAAAAGAACACACATGGTATTTACTCACTGTTAAGCTGATATTAGCCCAAAAGTTTGAAACATCAAAGATTTAACTAACAGACCACATGAAGCTCATGAAGAAGGAAGAACAAGAGTGGATGCCTAGGTCTTACTTAGAAGGAGTATCAAAATGCCCAAGGGAGCAAATATGGAGACAATGTGTGGGACAGAAACTGAAGGAGAGGTTGTCTGGAGACTATTCCACCTGGGTATTCATCCCATGTGCAGTCACCAAAAATAGACACTGATATGGATGACAGGAAATGCATGCTGACAGGAGCTTGATATGGCTGTCTCCTTAGAGGTCCCCCAGAGTCTGACATACCCAGAGGCAGATACTCACAGCTAACCATTGATCTGATCAAGGGTTCCCAATGGAGAAGTTAGAGAGAAGATTGAAGGAGCCGAAAGGGTTGATGACCCCATGAGGAGAGCAACAATACCAACCAACCAGAGATCCCCAGGGTCTAAACCACCAGCCTAGGAGCACATAGGGAGGGACCCATGACTCCAGCTATATATGTAGGGGAAGATGGCCTTGTTGGGCATAGGTGGGAGAGGATATCTTTGGTCCCATGAAGGCTGAACACTGAGTGGGGGGGGATCTGAGGGTGGGGAGGTGGGAGAGGGGGGTAGGTGGGGGCACAACCTCATAGAAGCAGGAGGAGGGGGGATGGGATAAGGGGCTCCAGGGTGGTGGTGGGGAATGGGGTAAGGGGATAAAATCTGAAATGTAAATATAATATCCAATAAAAAAGGGGGGAGTTGTTAGAACCAACATCTTTAATAAAATGACAGCCCTCTAAAAATATTATCTTGATACTAAAATTTGTTTTGAGAATTGTATATTGCAGAATACACAGCCTTGGTGTATCTACTCATCAAGCAAGCTGAGTAGACTTGCTCAAACCTTTGATGTCCTGGAATTCCATCTGGATGCAGTGAAGATACAGCGTCAGAGGCTTATCAATTTACTCTTCTTCCCGCCCCTCTTCTAATATCTCAATGCCCATAATCAGCTTGAAGAAGTTAATGAAGAGTCAGCACCCCTATTCCATGGGCTTGGGGACTAAGGTGGTTAATATTGGGCTGTCTTTCTATGGAAAAGTAGTGGTTTTGTTGGAACAGGGAGGATTAGCTATAACTATTTATTTATTTCATAGCCATAACTTATTGGTAGCAATCTGTATAATTGTTATCAAGATGAAGTTATAATTTCTTAAATGGTACAAAATTTATTTTGATTTCAAATTTAAGATCTTCATTGGTATGAGCTTCTTATTGATATAAAAGTGAGATGAATATTGTTACTCTCATAGGCATTGTACCTATAACACATCTAGGAATACAAGGCTTAGACCCAGTCCTTCTTTAACTTTTTAACTGATTTGAGATAGTTAGCCTGTGAGTTAAGGGCCTATAGCAAATTCATGGCTTTGAGTTTATTGTTAGGGTGTTTTCTATATTTTCTTTAGAAATAGCTAAGAGGAGTTAACAGACAACAGTCCAGATTACCTTACATGGATAGTTGGTTTTCAAAACGTCAGAAGTCCACAGAATTGATGTTACAAACATTTCTGTATTAATGTTCATTTTGATTATAGACCTGTCTGCTCCTGATAGCTTCCTGTCTTGGATTCTAAGAAGAAATTGAGCATCTTTGGAGTTACTCCAGTTGTGGTGAGACAGTTACTAGGCAAGAATTGCCTCTTTCCATCTACAGAGAAATTACTGTCCAGAAAAGGACACACTTGCAGAATAGTCAACTGATTATATCTGCCTAGACAGAGTAATCATCCCTTAATAATTCTGCATCACTCAGTCTGTCAGATGATCCT
This sequence comes from Rhabdomys pumilio, assembly GCA_030674055.1. Taxonomy (NCBI): domain Eukaryota; kingdom Metazoa; phylum Chordata; class Mammalia; order Rodentia; family Muridae; genus Rhabdomys; species Rhabdomys pumilio. The sequence continues at coordinate 7,847,377 of JANHMN010000021.1, forward strand.
GGGCCAGAAGGCTGAAGATCAGATGCTCCAACGTTCTGTAGTATAGGGACTGTCCAGGTACTCAGCGGTCTCTATAAATTGGCTAAGTTTTAGAAGCTATGCTTTGTGCTTCCCATAATTTCAGTTAACTCAGTCATTCTGGATTTCTGATGAGGTTGAAAACTTATAGTTTCATAGCCAATCCTGGCTATTTACTTTGAGAGAAAAGATTTGAGTGGATGGTTTTTAGCTGACATTCATTCTAAAGCCAAGAAAAAAGCCAGGTTCAGAACTAAGTGTTTTAGTTAGGAGAAATGACAGAGATTCTGGTTAGTCAACAAAATGATGGACTGGGTATTAGGACTATCTTGTACCTCACTAGTACAAATTGGTATAATTATGCTCTAATTGTATTTTGAGAGAAAAATTTTATTTTAACAGGAAGGGTGATATGTAGGAGGAGCTAAGGTGGGAGGAGTACGGAGAGGAAGAGAAGGAGTAAGGAGAGGAGGAGAAGAAGGAGAGGAGAATCTAGGTGATGAGAGAGAGAAAGAGAGAGAAAGAGAGGGGGGACATGGAGGCAGATGTTCACGTGTCTCCACCAGTCAAAGATAGTTGATATATCTAGGTTGGGTATTGAGTTTCATTTCTGATTGAGCATTGCCAAACTTATAAAGCCTTTGATTAACTTTTTAAAAAAATTGTATAAAAGCAAAAAGGAAAAGGGGGCATAGAATAGGGGCTTTCTAGGGAGGGGAAATGGGGAAAAGGGATGGCATCTGAAATAAATAAAATAACCAATTAAAAAAAAAACTTCATAGTATTGATACAGAGAAAGGTAGGAAGGTCAGTGGAATAGAATTGAAGACCCAGAAATGAACCCACACACCTATGGTCACTTGATCTTTGACAAAGGAGCTAAAACCTTTAGGTGGAAAAAAGACAGCATTTTCAACAAATGGTGCTGGTTCAACTGGAGGTCAGCAAGTAGAAGAATGCAAATCAATCCATTCTTATCTCCTTGTACAAAGTTCAATTCCAAGTGGATAAAAGACCTTCACTTAAAACCAGATACACTGAAACTAATAGAAGAGAAAGTGGGGAAGAGCCTTGAGCTCATGGGCACAAGGGAAAAGTTTCTGAACAGAACACCAATGGCTTATGCTCTAAGATCAAGAATTGACAAATGGAACCTCATAAAATTGCAAAGCTTCTGCAAGGCAAAGGACACTGTCAACAGGACAAAACAGCAACTAACAGATTGGGAAAAAATCTTATCAACCTTACATCTGATAGAGGGCTAATATCCACTGTATTCAAAGAACTCAAGAAATTAGACTCTAGATAATCAAATAACCGAATTAAAACTGGTTTTAAACAAAGAATTCTTACCTGAGAAAACTCAAATGGTCAAAAATCACCTAAAGAAGTATTTAATATCCTTAGTCATCAGGGAAATGCAAATCAAAACAGCCCGGAGATACCACCTCACACCAGTCAGAATGGCTAAAAATTCAAAAACTCAGATGATAGCAGATGCTGGCGAGGTTGTGGAGAAAGAAGAACATTCCTCCATTGTTGGTGGGATTGCACGCTGGTACAACCACTCTGGAAATCAGTCTGGCGGTTCCTCAGAAAATTGGACATAGCATTACCTGAGGACCCAACTATATCACTCCTGGGCATATACCCAAATGCTCCATTATATAACAAGGACACATGTTCCATTATGTTCATAGCAGCCTTATTTATAATAGCCAGAAGCTGGAAGGAACCCAGATGTCCTTCAACAGAGGAATGGATACAAAAAATGTGGTACATTTACAAAATGGAGTATTACTCAGCTATTAAAAACAATGAATTCAATAAATTCTTAGGCAAATGGATGAAACTGGAAAATATCATCCTGAGTGAGATAACCCGATCACAAAAGAACACACATGGTATTTACTCACTGATAAGTGGATATTAGCTCAAAAGCTCACAATACCTAAGATACAATTCACAGACCACATGAAGCTCAAGAAGGAAGATCAGAGTTTGGGTGCTTTGGTCATTCTTAGAAGGTGTAACAAAATACTCATGGGATCAAGAACAGAGACAAAGTGTGGAGCAGAGACTGAAGATTGGGCTGTCTGGAGACTGCCCCACCTGGGGATCCATCCCATGTGCAATCACCAAATGCAGACACTGTTGTGGATGCCAGGAAGTGCATGCTGATAGGAGCCTGATATATATAGCTGTCTCTTTAAAGGTCTGCCAGAGCCTGACATAAACAGAGGCAGATGCTGGCCACTAACCATTGAACTGATCACAAGGTCCCCAATGGAGAAGTTAGAAAGAAGAGTGAAGGAGCTGAAAGGGTTTGCAGCCCCATGGGGAGAGTGACAATACCAACCAACCAGAGCTCCAAGGGTCTAAACTTCCAGCTTGGGAACACACATGGAGGTACCCATGGCCCCAGCTGTATAGGTAGTTGAGGATGGCCTTGTCAGGCATCAGTAGGAGAGGAGGGCCTTGGTCCCTTGAAGGTGCAGTGACCCAGTGTCGGGGAATTAGAAAGCAGGGAGGTGGGAATGGGTGGATGGGGGGGCACACCCTCATAGAAGTAGGAAGAGGAGGAATGGGATAAGGGGTTTTGTGGCAACGGGGAAAGGAGATAACATCTGAAAGGTAAATAAATAAAATATCCAATTAAAAAAAACAGATAATGGAACTGGCAATTGCAGTTGAACATTTGAGACTTTTTATTGACAATTTATTATGGGGATTCCTTATAATTCTCAAGGACAAGGTATTGTGGAAAGGGCCCATGGAACTTTAAAATAATATCTTCATAAAATAAAAAAGGGGGAGGTATATCCCTGCACACCACAGATTCATTTAAATCATGCTTTTTTTATTTTAATTTTTTTAAAAATTTGGATGTCAAGGAACTTTCTGCTGACTGGCTGTGGCACTCTACAACTAGGCAGACTTGTGCCTAAGTGAAAAGGAAAAACTTCCACTAGAGAACTCCTAAACCTGATAAACAACTTCAGCAAAGTGGCTGGATATAAAATTTAACTCAAACAAATCAGTAGCCTTCTTCTACTCAAAGGATAAACAGGTTGAGAAAAAAATTAGGGAAATGACACCTTTCACTATATCCAGTTACTGGCATATGGCATGATCCTGACCAGGTATCTAACATGGGGAGAAGGGCATGTTTGTGTTTTTCTGCAGGATGCTGAAGGAGAATGGTGGCTGCCAGAGCTATGAATGAGACATGCTGATGCTGATGCCAGGACAAAGAATGATGCTGATCTGTGGGCTTGCTGAGTGCCCTGACAATGGTGACTGGGAAACTGTATTCGACATGTGTTCCTGATCCACCTTTGCTTTCCTATATCCCAGATAGGACTTGAGCTGCCTTGCCTCAAGTGTTTAGACCTTGTGGGACAAAGACTCAAAAAGAGAAGTTATAATGACTTTTGAGTTTTTCTTAAATATGACCAGTTATTTGGACTCAATCATGTACTGGTCTAAAACTCAATCCAATATTGGAAATAACAGTATTCATTTGGAAGGCTGGATCTGGACATTTACAGAGACATATTTGGAAGTCATCTGCAGTTCTCTATGATGTTATGTTAGCAAGAGATAAAGTTGGGACAGGTTCTGGATTTCAAACACGGGTTAGTGCATAAATTGTCAAGTTAAAATTACTTTTATCTCTTCAAAACCAAACAAACAACAAAAAAGCAACTATATGAAGATGATTGAGGTCCTCAGAGAATAAATGAATACATTTCTTAAAGAAATTTAGGAACACACACACACACAGAGACACACACACAGACAGACAGACAGACACACACACACACACACATCAAAACAAAAACACCCTCTTCCCCCAAAAAATCCACCACATAAATGAAACCCCAAACAATTGGAGGAAATGAATAAATCCTTCAATGAAAATCAAGAAAAAACAAACAGTTGAAGGAAATAAATAAAACTGTTTAAAACATGAAAATGGAAGTAGAAGCAACAGAGAGAACACAAACTGAGGGAATTCTGGGAATGGAATCCAAACAGAAACTCCAGAGGTAAGCTTCACCAGAATACAAGAGATAATCCAAGGCAGTGAGGATACAATAGATGAAATATATACATTAGTCCAAGAAAATGTTAAATCTAAAGTTCCTGAGGAAAAAAAGAAAACTTCCAGGAAATGTAGGACACTATGAAAAGATCAAACACAAGAACAATTGAAATTGAGAAAGAAGAATCCCAGCTTCAAGGTCCAGAGAATATTTTCATCAAAAACATAGAAGAAAACTCATCTAACCTATGAAGGCAGAAGCATTCAGAATGTCAAATAGATTGGTTCAGGAAAGAAAGTCCCCTACCACATAATAGTCAAAACACTAAACACACAGAACAAAGGAAGAATATTAAAAGCTGCAAAGGAAGAATGCCACATAACGTACAAAGGCAGATGTGGTGCTTTGAATATGCTTGGCCCAGGGAGTGGCACTTTTAGAGGAAGTATGTCACTGTGGGGGTGTGCTTTGAAAGATCTTCCTCCTGGCTGCCTGGAAGTCAGTCTTATCCTATTTGCCTTCTGAACAAGATGCTTCATCACCAGGCCTGACTAGATGCTGCCATGCTTCCCACTATGATGATAACGGACTGAACCTCAGAACCAGTAAATCAGCTTCAATTAAATGTTGTCTTTATAAGAGTTGCCTTGGTCATGGTGTCTGTTCACAGCAGTAAAACCCTAAGAGAGCAGGCCTATTAGAATTACACCTGACATCTCAATGGAGACTCTAAAAGCCAGAAGGCACTGAGCAGACGAGTGTTGCAGATTCTGTAGAGACCACAGATGCCAGCCCAGACTACTATCTTCAGCAAAACTTTCAATCACCATAGACGGAGAAAAGAAGATATTCCATGATAAAGTCAAATGTAAACAATATCTAGAAATCTGAATGAAAAATAAATAAAAAGGAAGGGAACATGATTGCTCCTAGGTATGGTGGAGGAGAACGTTTATTAGAGATATCTAGGAGAGCACAGATGATGGCAGAGACATCTGGGAGGACCCAGAGTGGACATGACCAAAGTGAGCTATGTCATGTGAGGAGAGAGATGGGAAAGGAGAGGGGAGATCAGGAAAACCAGTTGCGGCCGTCAGGAGCCCAAAGGTACAAAGAGGAGTAACTAAAATGATTGGATTATATGAGGAAGAGTAGCTCAGGCCACTGGGCTGAGAGTTGAGGGTAGGGAGTGGGTAGGCCAGCCAGGGAGGCTCTGTAAAAGGGAGGGGCTGAGGAATACAAGGAGAACCTGGTGGCCAGTGTTTGCTTTGATATGTTCACTAGGCACCTCAGGCCAGGGTTGAAATCCCAGCCTTTTGTTGATAATACATAAGTAATATGGGTGATGAAATCTCCTTGGCTATTTCCTGCTGACATTGGGCCATCCTTGTTGAGGGTGGCGGTGGGGTGGGGAAGCTGGAATGCAGGTCTGGGTAGAAGAACCTGTTTCCCTTACTCTAGGGCTCTGCAGGACCACCTGGAGCTAGGGTGAGCAGGCAGCAGATGGAGCAGTTTATGAGGCTGGACCACCTGGGAGTAGCTGCTTTGAAGCTATCCTGGATGCAGATTTGGAGAGAGCACCTAAAGCCTGCACTGGAGCGGTCTGTAGTTGATTTAAAATAGCTGGGACAGATAGAGTAGGGGTAGAAGGTAGAGTTAAGGAGTTCGTGGGGATATTTTTTATCTTGGGTATACATTTGAAACTTTTAGGTCCTTGGTCCTGCCAGCTGGGGGAGGGGAGTCCCAAGACAAAGGAAAGAGGGAGAGATCCTACCCTGAGGAATGGGCAGTAGGTGCAAAACTTAGGCAATTGGTTGATTGGAATACTTACCTGGAGTCTGTTTGACCTGTGAGAGGTGGGCCCAAGTCCCAGAAGCTTACAAGATTTTATTTTTAAGTTTATAAAAAGAGATAAAAGTTTTAGACATGTTATTATTACCACTATTTGTAATCTGTACTGAAATCCACATTGTAGAAAAGGCTTTATGCCTTGAAGTCAAGGTAAAAAGCTTGGGGACCCAAAAATGATTTTGAGATAAAAGCATTCACACTCTTTCCAGAGGGCTGAATATTTGATTAAACAGTGAGAAAGAATTTTTAAGTCTGTACTTAGAAGACAACCAAAAAAATTTAAAATCTCAAACTTGCTACTATGATAATAGTAATGATATCAAATGAATGAATAAAAGAAAAAAGAAATATAACATGACTTTTGTTAAAGCTACAGTCACACAATATTGCCAGAGATCTGAAAAGGATAAATTATAGCTAGAAGTATAATCTAAATGGTCTATGTATCAATTAAAATGACAGAGATATTTCCGTTACCTAAGATGGGTTACCTTAGGCTCCAGTAGTCTTCCTAGGATCATTGGGGGCAATGGTTGAATTCTGTCTATCACACAGGACAACATTTAGCAACATTTAATCTTTAGCTGTCATACCGAGTGGCATGGCCTTTGGCTGTCAGGCATAGGAATCAGAGACTTTTTTCTTGTAGAGGATTTTGGAAAATTGACCTTACTTTGATCAGGAAAAGCATGATAATCAACCTCCAAATGTCCGGTTTGCACAGAGCCCTGGCAGCAGGCAAGGCATGGGACACTTTTCCCCAGTAAGGTTATCACAGTCCAGGAGCCATTGTCTTGTCCAGTTTGTCTTCTTTGGAGATCATAAGGTCCCGCTAAAAGCAGGTAGCTCTATTAGGAATTTATAAATCTTGATTATCAAATATTCCTTATTTATCAAACATTTTGTTACTTATCTAAATTTTTAAAAATCTGATGTTAAACAGTTAGCAAAGGCATAAGTAGTTAGACATACATCTTAAACAGCTTATCTAAATAAGCTGAGTAGATATTGATAACCCTAAATTTTATATTCTCGCAGGCTGTAACAAGTTCTGCTATAAACAAATGATCCCAGTCTTTTATTTCTAAGGTTCTACAACTTTACACTCTTTTTTTCCCATTTACAACACGTGAAATCTTTATTTTCGATAGGAATAGATTTCATTGACATCCAAATTACTTATAAATTAGCAAAAATTAGTTTTGGAAAATATAAAGTGAATATAGCTTGTAAAGTAAGACATTCCAGGGTTGTACTGGTTGGTTTTGTGTCAACTTGACACAAGCTAGAGTTGTCAGAGAAGAGGGAGCCTCAGTTGAGGAAATGCCTTCATGAGATCCAGCTGGAAGGCATTTTCTCAATTGGTGATATCAATAGCAACAGGAACAACAGAAAGCGTACATAATTCATGGAAACAAACAGCTCTCTACTGAATGAAAAAATGTATCAAGACGGAAATAAAGAAATCGATTAAAGACTTTGTAGAATTCAATGAAAATGAATGCATAACATACACAAACTTATGGCACAAAATATAAGTCGTGGGAAGAGGAAAATTCATAGTATTATGTGCCTGTATAACAAGAAAAAAAGGAGATATCTCATACTACCAATGTAACAGCCACTTGAAAGCTCTAAACATGTCCAAGAGGAGTAGACAGTAAGAAATAATCAAACTAAGGTTTGAAATCAATAAAATAGCAACAAAAGAACAACACAAATCAATAAAACAAAAAGATGGTTGCTTGAGAAAATCAACAAGATTGACAAACCTTTATCTAAACTTACTAAAAGGCAGGAAGAGATTATCCAAATTAACAAAATTAGAAATGAAAAGGGGGACATAACAGCAGTCACAAGGAAATCCAAAGAATATTAAAAGCAGACTTTAAAAACCTGTACTCCACCAAATTGGAAAATCTAAAAGAAATAGATAATTTTCTCAAGAGGTACCACTTATCAACATTATATCAAGATCAGAAAAACAGTTTAAAGAGACACAAAATCCCTAGTGAAATAGAAGCAAGCAGTCATTAAAAGTCTCCTATCTCTGAGTCTATTAATGATGCTCTGTTATGCCTGCAGACAGGATCGTAGCATAACTGTTATCCAAGAGACTCCACCCAACAGCTGACTGAAACAGATGCAGAGACCCACAGGCAAACATCAGATGGAGCTTGGGGAGTCTTGTGGAAGAGCTGGGGGCATTGAGAGACTCAAAGAGCATAGAGACTCCACATAAAGAGTCAACTAACTCAGACCTCTGGGGACTCCCCGAGACTGAAGTACTAATCAAAGAGTGAGCATGTCCTAGGCCGAGCCCCTACAAACACATGTAGCAGATGTGCAACTTGATCATCATGTGTGTTCCCCCAAAACTGGAGTGGGGGCTGTCCCTGAATCTAGTGCCTGCAGGTGAATCCAGATCCCCTAACTGTGTCGTTATGTCTGGCCTCAGTGAAAGAGGATGTACCTAGTCCTGCAATGACTTCATGTGCTTCATATCCCCCCTGTGGGGGATGAGAAGGGGGACTTCCCTTCTTAGAGAAGAAGGGGAAGGGGAAATTGGGAAAGGTGCTGTAAGAGGAGGAAACTGGGAAAAGAGGGGGGCTGATATTGGGATGTTAAGTGAATAAATAAAAAAAGTCACCCAATCAAAAAAGCCCAGGGCCAGACGATTTTAGCACAAAATTCTATCAAACGTTCAAACAAGAATTAACACCAATACTCCTCAAATTATTTTATAAAATAGAAACAGAAGGAACATTGCCAAATTCATTTTATGAGGCCATGGTCTTCCTGATACACAAACCACATAAAACCTCAAAAAAGAAAGGGAATTACAGACTCATTTTCATTATGAACATTGATGACAAAATACTTAATAATAAAATACCTGCAAATTGAATCCAAGAACAAGCAAAAAGATTATCCACCATGATAACTTAGGCTTTACCCCAGAAATGTAGGAGTGATTTAACATAAGAAAATCAGTAAATGTAATCCACTATAAACAAACTGAACAACGAAAAAGAAAAACATGTGATCATTTCATTAGGTATAGAAAAGTTCTTTGACAAAATCCCAAACTCCTTTGTGATAAAAGTCCTAGAGTGATTAGTGATACAGGGACATACCTCAAGATAATAAAGGCAATTTACAGCAAACCTACAGCTGACATAAATCAAATGTAGAGAAAGTCAAAGCAATTCCACTAAAATCAAGACCAAGACAAGGCTATCCACTCTATCCCTATCTATTCAATATAGTACTTGAAGTCTCAGTCAGAGCAGGAAGACAACTGGGGGAAATCAAGAGGGTACAAATTGGAAAGAAAGAAATCAAAGTATCATTATTTGCGAATGATATGATAGTATATATAAGTGACCCCAAAAGTTTTACCGGGGAGATACCATAGCTGATAAACACTTTTAGCAAAGTAGCTGGATAGAAGATTAACTAAAAAAGAAATTACACAGAGATTGGAATGAAAGGATTTATGTTTCCCTTAGCTGACTATCAAGATAATCAACACCAGTTGACAAATTGTGGCCAATGAAACTACTGCTTCTCGTGAATTTGTTGTATATTAATAAATTATGACATTCAAAGATGAATGTGTCTATTTATATCTGACATAGCATACTCATGATACTATCCTCCATTAGTGTGGTGGGCTTTGGAAGAGGCTCTGCAACCATGGGCTCTGTACAGCATCTTCTGATTAACTAGAAATTATATCTACTAGACCTACTAGACTAGAGCTTTGTGCCTCTCACGCCAAGTGCTCTGAACCATTTCGAATTTCAGATGATTTTGGATTTTAGAATATTTACATGTATTGCATATTTACATATCTTGGAAATGGGACTCAAGGCACTGAGCAGATCCCAGGAGGCAGCTCTGCTCCCAATCTCACAGAACCCAGAGGAATCGGGCCTCCCAGGAGCTCTAACCTGGGCAGTATCTTAGGTAGGCAGACAGCAACGCCCGCCCCAAACAGGGAGTAACTGGGATCCACTAGGACCCAGGAAGTCACTGATTCTTTTCTGTTTGCACCTGAGCACTGGCAGACATTGGGCCCCAGCTTATACCCCAGTAGTAACACCCACCCCACACAGTTCTGAAACAACCAAGATAATAGGACAGACAGGCTCCAGTCAGACAGTGAGTGCAGGTAGCACTAAGGAGATCCAGATGGTGAAAGGCAAGCACAAGAACATAAGCATCAGCAACCCAGGGTACTTGGCATCATTAGAACCTAGTTCTCCCACACAAGAAAGTCCTGAATTCTCTAAATTACTAGGAAAGCAAGATTCAGATTTGAAATTCCTTCTAATGATGATGATAGAGGACTTTAAGAAGGACATAAATAACACTCTCAAAGAATTTGAGGAGAACACAGGTAAACAGGTAGAAGCCCTTAAAGAGGAAACACAAAAATCCCTTAAAGAATTACAAGAGAACACAACCAAACAGGTGAAGGAATTGAACAAAACCATCCAGGACATAAAAATGGAAGTAGAAACAATAAAGAAACCACAAAGGGAGACTATCCTGAAGATAGAAAATCTAGGAAAGAAATCAGGAGTCATAGACGAAAGCATCACATATAGAATACAAGAGATAGAAGAGAGAATCTCAGGTGCAGAAGATGCCATAGAAAATATTGACACAACTGTCAAGGAAATGGAACTCAAATCTAAACACAAAATCCATTTGCATTCTATATACACATGATATAAATAGCCTTGGGGTACTTTACTATAATAGGTTTTCGTGATTTTGTGCATTAAACACATAGTCACAGTGTGGAAATGTTCACTTGCAGCATCATCAAAGTACTGTAAATCTTTCACACTTTAGGGTTAGGACTTTCAGATCAGGACACTCTACCTGGAATGGGATTTCCCTTCTTTGCCCCTTCAGCCCCACACATTCCTCTGCAAATGAAGCTTTCATTAAAGTCCTTGTATTTTAAATAAGCCAAGAAGGGGTGAATTCTGCCCCTTGCCTCATAGAATTCCTGATGTAATGTCTAGTTTCAGAAATGGTGCCCAGGGCATAGGGAGTCCTTAACAAATATTGGTGGAATAAATAAACTTTGCACATATCCTATTTCATGTGGTGCTTACAGAAGCCACACACACTGTACTGGTGCCTTGTAGGGTAAGAAGTGGAGGCTCAAAGGTAGTCGGGTCTGACCTGTGGGTGAGAACAGCTCTCTACTTAAATGATCTCTGTCCTTACCCAGGACCTGCAGAAAAGGTGCTTGAGTTTGGATCTGATTTGGCCCTAAATGTCACATGCTGATAGCTTGCTCATGCTAATTACTGATGCTATTGGGAGGTGGTGGAATCTTTAAAAGGTGGGCCTAGTGGAAAGAAGTTAGGTTATTGTGGGTGTGCTGAGAAAGAACATTAAGATTTTGGTTCCTTCTTATTGCTTGCACTCTTTTGTTTCACGAGCACCCTGAGGTGACAATGTCTTCTGTGTCACATAACTTTGCTGGATACCACCATGCTCAAAACTCCTGGGTCAAGCAGTCACAGACTGAAACATCTGGAACCCCCAGCCAAAACGAGCCTTGCCTCTTTGTAAGTGAATAAACTTAGGTATCTTGTCAAAGAGACAGAGTGATGACTAACCCAGATCTTAGATTCCCGCGGCCTTCTATCTAGAGACCTGGGTTTCAACCATGCTGGTATGGGAGGATTTAGATGTTATGAAATGCACAGAGCCAACTGCAAGGAGTTAAAGATGCCCAGGGCCTCATCTGGCATTGCATCAGAGGCCTGGGCCAGATTCAATTGCTGCCAGGATCTAGAAATCTGATGTTGAGGCAAGAAATCCCATGCCTTCAAGCGAGTCTCTGTTGCTGTGACTTGGTTTCTTCCTCTGTAAAATGGGCTATGATAATAATTACCAAAGATTACTTTGGTGTAGACATAGCTGAGACACTAGCACACACCATCTTGTATATTCCTCACTGATCTCTGTGATGAGTTGTTAGAATAAAGTGTTCCAGAGAATGTGCTACCCATGGTCACACAGTGCCTTTGTCTAGGCTGAAGAGGGCTATCTACCCAGGCAGGCTGCTCCAGAGGCTGGTTCTGACTGCCAAGCTCCACTGCCCCCGTGCTTTCTTTGGCCCATCTTATGGGGTTGTGGGAATAGATAAGATCACATTTTATATGAGGAACTTGGCCCAGGGATTGAGCGGTAAGTGGTAATGACCTTTCCCTAGACCCTGTCTCTAAGTCAGACTCTTGGATTCTTCCCATGTTTTCGTTTTGTTGTTGAACTGTCCTCTTACATACCACTCATAATGGAGAACTTAACACCTCTTTAATAATGGAACACTCCCCCTCTTATTAAAGAGGGGCACTTGGGGCAGAGATGCCACACACAGGCTCTGGAGTCAGACTGGCTGAGCTCCACCTCTCCCTGGCTGGACACCTGGATCCCATTACACAACTCACTGGCTGCTTTCAACTTCTTATCTATAAAACTGAGATTTAATAGCGCACACCTTCTGGGGTTGTTGAAAGAATAAAATGAGTTAATATATGTTAAGTGCTTGGAACAGTGCCTAGCCCATAGGAAACACTGTCAAAGTGTTTTTTTAAATAAATAAAAATTCATGAATTTTGTATGTGCCATTAAAGCTGGCTTAAACTAAAAGGGATTGTTCTTGGCTCAAGTCTGGGGAAGAATGTGGACCCAGTTTTGAGTAACATCACCAGGTCACTGTCTCTCTTGGCTGTGATTTCCTTTGCTTTGGCTTCATTTTTGGCAGGTCATTCACTTAGGGAGACAGAGAGCCACCAGCAGTTCTAGGCATTCACCCTACCAGCTCAGCAGCTCTGGACATCTACCCAGCAGTCTATTAGCCCCTGCAGAAATCACATGCTTGTGTCTGTTAACCAAGAACTCTAGAAAAAGTCTCATGAGAAAGTCCTGTTGTCTTACCTCAAAACTCAAGGTGACAGTCCAATAGACTAGGACTGGCCATGTGTTGTCAACTGCACACACTGCACAGGCAATGAATTAGAGAGGGGGTCATTTCATAAAACACACCACCACCCATGGGCACAAGGCCTGACTGGTATAAGAAAACAGACAGAGCAAGCCATGGGGAGCAAGGCAGTAAGCATCATTCATTGTTCCATGGCCTCTACTTCGGTTCCTACTTCCAGGCTTTTGCCTTGAGTTCCCTGGATGATGGACTGACTGACTACAAGCTATAAGATGAATCATCTAGGTGCTGTTTCTCAGAACAGAAGGGATGAATGACGAAGACGAGCAGTGGCTTACTCTGTCACTATCCTACTCTCTTGGAATATGGGATCTCCATGGAAACAGAAGCAAGAGAAATGTATTACAAAGACTAGTGTACATGACCATGGAGAAGTCCCACAATATGCCATGTGTGAGCTGGAGAACCATTGTTGGGATTCAGTAGGAGTGTGGAGTTCCAAGGAACAGTGGAGCTAATGGTGTTGTTACTCTCAGGCCAAGAACTGAGAGACCATTGGTGTAAGTCCTAGAATGTGAAACTTTGATGACTAGGAGCTTTGATGACAGAGGGCAAGAGGCTGTGGATGCCTTAGGTCCAGAAGACAGTCTCAGCTTTGCCTCGTGTGCTCTTAGGTTGGACTCTGTGATGAGATGGTGCCTGCTTATATTCTTTAGATCCCATCTTCTGCACTCTATCTACCAGCAAGATCCTTGCTGACACACCCAGTGATGATGCATTTTCCAGTATGACACCTAAGTCTGAGATACCACGGATCAAGAGAACAGCTCAACATTTCAACTTGGGAGAGCACAGAGAGGGCTTGTCATGGTCTTACATGGATCAAGAAGATTTCAGTGCTTCCTACCTGCAGGTCACATGGTAAATCAAGCTGTGGCTTCCCGGTGACTGTATACTTTCTAGACAGTCTGATTATGGAGCTTGTATTAAGCTTACTAGACTGGGCTGCCTGCAGGAGACTCTGAGTACCTCTCTGAGCCCATTGGCTTACAGGTTTGAATGCTTGGTCCCTAGATAATGGTGCTATTTTGGAAGGTTGTGAAAGTTTTAAGTCTTACAGTCCTGTCCAATTTCTGGGCCATGTGTGGCTAAGGATAGCTATGGATATGGCCCAACATAAAATTATAAACTTACTTATAGCATTGACCTGGGGGTGTTTGTTTGTTTGTTTTTGTGAACTTGATACAAGCTGGAGAGCTATCTGTGAAGAGGGAACTATTAGGTTTCACAGGTAGGCTGTGCCTACCTACCATATAAAAGCAGACCTGGATACCAGGTTCTCTCAGAATTCCTCAATCCCTACCTGTTTTAGGGTCCTCCTGGCTGGCGTACCTGTCCCCTACCTAAACTCTCCAGCCTAGGTTTTTCCCTATACACAATCCAACCATTTTTGGTCACCCACTCTTTTTGTATGTTTCAGACACAAGGCTGTTGTACCTGGGTCCCCTCTCTCCTCTCTACTTTCTCCTCCCCTCTCTCCTCACATGTCTCAGTGTCACAACCACTCTGGACTCTCCCTGATGTCCCTGAATCTGACTTCTCTCACACATATCTCTAATAAACCTTATCCTCCACCTTACTTAGGAGCAGTCATGCTCTTTTCCCCCCCTCTTTCTTGCTTACTTTCTTTCTTTTTCATTTAGGAACCAAGATCGAGGAAATGCCTACATAAGACTGCCCTGTAGGCAAACCTGACAGGCATTTTCTTAATGAGTAACTGATGTGGGAGGACCCAGCTAATTGTGGGTTGTGCCACATATTAGAAAATCCTCTAGGTTTGCCCAACAGTTACCTAGAAACAGCTTGCATCTCCCCCACCCCCTACCAGGTATGAGACAGGAGCCAGGTATATAAGACACTGGACCCCCCCCACACACACACATACATACACACACCATCTACTCACTCTCCACCCCCTCTCTCTTCCCATGTGTCCCTAGCCAGCGTCTTCCTCTCTCCTCTCTCACTCTGTTTTTCTCTGTCCCTTCTTTTCTGCCTTTACCCCATTCCCTCCAATAATCCTTGTTTACATTAGGTCTGGCACATGGCTTGATTGTTCAGGGAGATGCCCTAGCATGGACTGGCTGAGGTTTTCCAACTCACTGCACTATCCTACCTCATAAAACACACCACCACTCCTGGGCATGGAGGACTGATTGGTATAAGAAAACAGATAGAACAAGCCACGGGGAAGCAAGTCAGTGAGCATCATTGTTCCCTGCCTATGCTTCAGTTCCTACTTCCAGGTTCCTGCCTTGAGTTCCCTGGATGATGGACTGTCTGACTTTCCTTTAGAAGATTGCTTCTGTTCATGGTGTTTTATTACAGCATTAGAAACTCCAAATAAAACAAACATTATGAGATGTTTGTATGTGTGGTTTTGGTTGTTCATTTGCTTGTGGCTCAATAACGTGGTTCTTTGGTGTGAATTTTGTAAATGGCAAAGTTGTATCCCAACATCAAAAGGGTTGCCATGCCTACTAGAAGGTGGAAGCTCAATTAAGAAAGTGGGTCACTAGGGATAAGCCTTGAGATTCTGTGCTTTACTTCCTATGTTTTCTATTTCCAAATGTGGACATGATGTCATCAAGCTCCTCGCACTCAGGCTCATACGCCTTCCCCATCATGATGGGCTACAGTCCTTTGTAAACCTTGAACTAAATAAATCCTTCCTCTCCTAAGTTGCTGTTTTCATGCACTTTGTCAAACAAGAAGAAAAGTAAGTAATAGTGACAAAGTAAGAGCCTTATGGGATCCTTGGACCCAGAGCTTTGGTCTTATTGACCTTTGGTCCTCAAAGCCTTGGTTCCTTGAGGTATGGCTGGTCTTCTTCCTCCTACTTCTTGTCCTGCCTAGTCTCCTTTCTCATCCTCCCTTTCCTCTCCTCCTCCTTTTTCTTCATCAACACCATCCTTTCAGAGATTATCCAAATCATTGATGTTCAGTTTTAGTATACAGGACCAGCAACGTCTAGCAGATTAGATTCCCAGGCCCTACCTGAAGACCTAGTTGATGGAAATTTGTGTGTTAACAAGGGATATTGGATAAGCAATTTGAGAGACCCTATAATTGATAACTCTGTAAGAATACTAACACACTGTGGTAGGTTCAAATGACAGAAATCCATCCTCTCATGCTTATGGGGGACAGATATACAAAATAGAAATGTCAGCAGCTCTGGTTCCTTCTGGGGAAGAATGTGTCCTCTGTCCATCTCCTAGCCCCCCATCATTGCAGGAGATCCTTGGTACTCTTTGTCTTGTTGATGTATCACTCCAGTTTTGGCCTTCCTAATCATACAACATTTTCCTTGTATCTCTATGTTCCCATTTTAGATACAGGGTCTTGTAAAATTTAGGTTGACCTTGAACTTGCTATGTACCCCAAAACACCAGATCCTCCTGCCTCAACCTCCAGTTGCTGGGATTACAGGCCAGTGATACCATATTTTGCCAACAATACTACTTTTTACAAAGACACCAGTAATATTGGATTGTGCATCTACACATTTAAAGTATGACCCAGTTTAAGTACTCATATCTGGAAGGATTTTGCTTCCAAATAAATACATATTTTCTGGTATGAGTGGTGAGGACCTTAACACAACAGTTTTTGAGGAAACCCCATTCAGTAAAAATGTATTAAAAGTCTGCCATTTATAAATGCTAAGAGACAAGATAAGTAATGAACACCTAGCTCGTTTCCATAAACTCACTTTTGAGAACAATTGTGTAAATTCTGAAGGAAGACTAAAGACCCAGAAAGCAACTTCAGGATGTTTATTTTCACAAAATGATTCCTGCCTTCAGGTAGCCCACTTGGTAGACTCCTTGGCTTTTCAAATGGCCTACTCGCAAGTAAAACTACTGTAGAAAAAAATAATAGATGGCTGCTTGTTGTGGTTTTAGCTTTAATTGTCAATTTGACACACCCTAGCATTCCCTGGAAAGAGAGTTTCAAGAAGGGATTATCTAGAGTGGGTTGGTCTGTGGATATGTCTATGAAGGTTTATCTTAATTAAATTAATTGATGTGTGAAGACACACTCTTCACGGGCAGCATCATTTCTTAGGTAAGATGTTTTTATCTAACTCTATGAGTTGAGAAATCTGAGTGCAAGCAGGCAAGCAAGCAAGCAAGCAAGCATGCATGCACACACTTCTCTCTGTGCTTAATTGTGGATGTGATGTGAATAACTGTCTCAAGTTCCTGCTGCCTTGACTTCCTTGCTATCATGGCCTGTACCTTGGACTTGTAAGCTGAAATAAAAGCCTTTGTCCCCTAAGTAACTCTTTGTTAAGGTATGCAATGGTTTATGTTATAAAAATGAAGCTAGAATATTGCTTACTGGAATCATCTAGATAGCTTTCAAAACACTGCTGTCTGTATTCTACCTTTAGAGATTCCTGTTGATCACAAGTCTTACTTAGATTTCAGGGGGCTCTGGTCTGCTCTCAAAATTGAGAATTAATGGCATAGATGGAGGCATCATAATTATCACGAGGAAGGGGATTCCTTTGATTCAAGACACTGGATATAAGCATTGGCAATATCGAACACGAGGACAGACTGATTCCTAAGGTTTTGCGGACTAACTGCACACTGGCTGCCATGAGAACATACAGTACAGGTGGCATATTGTAGCACCCTCAAAACAGCCCTTTGATGGCCGAATTTATTTTCCCTTTTAGTTACATCAGTCTTTACACTACATTTGTGGTATCTGTTCTTGGTTGCTTGAAAAAATGGGAATTTTATTTCTCCTTAATAAATGAATGTTTCATAACACATTAACTTCCTTTTCGTTGGTTAACGTATTTCACCTGAAAGACCATTTCTCCAACTCCTAGGATATTAATGTAGCTGTATTAGCTGTGTTAGCTTTGTTTGTTTTTAGAGACATGGCATCATTATATGTACAACTCTAGGTGGCTTGGCTAATAAACAGTTTTTTTTTTTTTATTTTGGTGGTGGTAGTGGGGCTTGAACCCAGGGCCTCTAGAAGGTGCTGGGCAAGTATTCTTCCAGTGTCCTACCTCTCAGGCTTGGAACTTGCTGTGTAGCGTATAGCTTAAGGGAGGCTGGAAGTTTTGGGTATTTTGCTTCATCCTATCACATTCTGGTATTACATGCCTATATTGCCACACCTGGCTCTCAGTTAGCTCTTTATTAATCTGAAAGTTTTGGTATATCTCCCCCCTTAATTTTCAAATGTTCTGCATTATTAAAGTCCTACTGATCTTTCAATAGAATGTAGTTACCTTTTGAATGTTACCTTGAAAACTTGTTTTGTTTAATTAGAACATTTAGATCATTCATGTTTAATGAAATTATGTGTATAAATGGTATTTTATATATTATATAAATATCATATATAGTATATAATACATACTGTATATAATGTTATATTGATATATAAAGTATACATATTGTATATTATATGTATTATATATTATATATTTTATATTTTATATATTATATATATATTGGTGGCACAAATACTTAACAAATGCTAGGGATCCTGTGCAGTGCTTGCAGTTTCACAATTAACCATGAGAGGGTAATTCCTAGGGATTCACATACTCTGAAAGTGGATTGACTTATTCGTGTTTTGGGGGGAGAGGTGTCAGGTTATTAGTGTAAGTCTCATACCTACAAGGCCCAGGGAACCTCTAGGCAAAGAAGAAACAAAGACATGACTTCAGGGACAGCAGGATGGCAAACTAGGAGACAGGACAGCAGTTCCATGGCCAGGCCCAATGACAGAGTGGGCTGGGGTGTGGCTCTTTACCTGTTTACACAGAGACACTTTACAATGACCATTACCCTACAAGTGGCTTACCTACTATCACTGTCTGAAAACAAGTTACCCACACACACCCCTCTTCTTTCCCTTACACTTCTCAGCGCAGCCTATCTTTCTCTGGGATCATTTTCCTAAACACCTGAGAGTTTCCCTTAGCGACAATCTACTCTTTGTGTCTTCATTTGTTCATCTTTCATGTAAGTTATTTCCCCAGAGGCAGAATTAAAGGTTGGGAACTAATTTTCTTCACTGCGCTGAAGGTGTCCTCACCACGGCTCTCTAAAAGTCATCACTGAAATTACAATAAAATAAATTTACCTTCCTAATTCTGCTTATTCTTGAGATGTTTTTCTTTCTCTTTCTACAGTTACATGGACACATCTGGGTGTAAAATTCTTTTTCCTAATCTGGCTTAAACCATGTTGAGCCTCTGGCTGGCACATCATTTTGCAGGAATCAGTCTCTGCACTCCTGCCTCTGGTTCATTCTTTTATTCTTTCAGTTCTCTTCTGACCCTATGATTAAGTGAACACTCTAGTGTGTCCTGAGACCTACCCCACTCTTATGCATTCCTAATGCCCTCCATTCTCTCTGCTTCCTTCACGACAATTCATTTAATTCCATGAGTGCTTTTCCAACTGTGTCTAAAGTGCTGTTAAACACAACACATTCAATCACTCGGCTATTACAGTTTTCCATTTCTAGAAGTTCTAATTTTTAACATTATCTATTTACATTTTTATTATATAATATGTTTTGGTCATATTTTCCTTCCTCAACACCTTCCAGATTCCCCCTTTTCTAGCCATTCAAATTTGTATTCTTTTTTTTCTCTTAAAAGACAAAGCCAAACTAAACAATAGTAACAAAGACAACAATAACAACAACAGCAACATAAAAATGACACACACCACCACCACCACTACCACCACGACCAATAACAGCAAATCAAAGCAAACCAACCAAACAATAAAAAACATGGAGTCAATCTGTGTTGGTTAACTATTACTTAGCATGCAGCCTGCCCTGTGCTATGTTGATATTACCCAGTATCATTCCATTGAAGTAAACAGAGTTTTCCTCTCTCAACAGCTATCAATGCAAATATGTTTTTGGTTAGGGGTGGGGCTTTATGCCCACTTCCCTTTCTCTGTTTTAAGGCCAGCTCCATTACATGGAATCCATATCCTGACATTTTTAATGAGGCCAAGAATCTGAAAGTAGATAGATGATGGATCCTAGGGGAACACGCAGTCCAATCATTCTGCTAACCGAACACTGCAATAAAATGACTCCTAATGGCTATTGTTACACTCATAGATCTGTGAATCACTGAGCCCTCATCAGAGAAGCGTCTTCTTGCAGTAGATGATAATTAACACAGGGAGTCACATCTGGACAACAGACAGAGAGTGTGGGATGTTGGCCTCCTTAGCCTTAAGTCAGATGCATGGCATCCCTTCCCTCAAGGACTAGACACCTATGTGGAAGAAGAGGCTGGGAGACTGTAAGAGTCAGAGTTGGTGGACAACTCGAACGAAACAACATTTTCCAGATACAACAGGCCTGATGCAGATACAAACTCTCAGACACGGTGACAGCATGCACAAGACCTGCACAGGTTCACACTGGAATGCTTGTTTTTTCATAGATCCCTGTTCTCTGCGAATATTTTACAACTTAATTTTCTTTTCCTCATGATATATACATCACTTTCTCTTTTACTAGTTTGTGTCTGGCAACTGCAGTGTCCAGTCTCTCTGAAGTCTAGTTCCTGTGGTCTATTATTCCTATTTCTGCTAATTTCTGGCACCAATGGTAGCTAATTCCAACCATGTGCTAGCTATTGTATAAATATGTCTCTGAAGCATAGCCTGAAAGTGTGTTCTTTATAAAGGGTTTTCTTATACTTTTGGCATGCTTGTGTTGAGCTTGCATCAAGTCCAATGCCAAAGGCTTCCTAGGCCTCACCCATTTCAATCTGTGAGGGCTCATCTACTTTGGTTTCATGTTCATATTGAAGGTGGACTATAGGGCCTTAGTTCAGTGTGTGTGTGTGTGTGTGTGTGTGTGTGTGTGTGTGTGTGTGTGTG